>CM069907.1:47044227-48244227 GCA_036172215.1 Camellia granthamiana | reverse complement strand
AACCACCGTAGAGGAAGCTGGAGATGACTTTGCTGACCTCTTCCCATTGGTCTAGTTTAGACTTACGTTGTTTTTTTTTTTTTTTTTTTTGCACTTTTGTAACCGGGCTTCTTGCCCCAACTCTTGTAATTACAATCTCAATCAATGAAATTTTTTTCCCACTTCTTTTCCATCCTTGCCATATGTGTTGTGCTTTTTCTTTCAACCGCACAATACATGCTGGACAAAGTACACACTGATTGAACAGGGAAAAGCATCTCGGTCTTAATAGAATGGAACAAAACATCTGCATTCTTATCCAGGAAAAACTGTTCACTGACTTGTAACCGAGCAAAATCATCTCGGATAAGAGCCTAGAGTTGAACAATTCGTCAACTCTTTTAGCCGGGCAAAAACATCTCGGCTAAAAAGATTAGAGTTGAACAATTCATCAACTCTTCTAGCCGGGTAAAAGAATCCTAAAGTTGAACAATTCATCAACTAGCCTAGCCAGGAAAAATCATCTCGGCTAAGAAGACTAGAGTTGGACAATTCATTAACTCTTCTAGCCAGGCAAAATCATCTCGACTAAGAAGACTAGAGTCGAACAATTCATCAACTCTTTTAGCCGGGCAAAATCATCTCGGCTATAATCCTAGAGTTGAACAATTTATCAACTTTATTGGCCGAGCAAAATCATCTCGGCTAAAAAGTCTAGAGTTGAATAATTCATTAACTCTCCAAGCCGGGCTAAAACATCTCGGCTATAATCCTAGAGTTGATCAATTCATCAACTCTATTGGCCGAGCAAAATCATCTTGGCTTTAGGGGTAGTTGCCCCTCGTTCATTACAATCCTTCAACCACAACAAATTTTCTATGTAAAGTAATTCATTTCTATCACATAATAGCATTCATGAGTTCACATGGTGACTGAAAGAATTACATTGGGAAATAGAGGGGAACGCTAGTCCCTTAAAAAAAATTACATTAAAAAATTTGAAACTAAAAATAATATAACTTCAGATTTGCTGCCTTCCATGGCCGGGGTATAGCTTTGCCATCCAAGTCTTTTAGATGGTATGCCCCTTTGCCAGCAAGACCGGTTATCTTGTAAGGCCCTTCCCAATTTGCCCCTAGTTTCCTTTCGCTCGGCACAAGAGTGTTGCCCATCACCTTCCTTAAGACCCAATCTCCAACCTTGAACGGTCTGGGGTGAACTGTTTTGTTATACTTTCGAGACAGTTCTTGTTGATACCCAGCGACATGGATCAAGGATCTTTCTCAGCATTCTTCTACAAGGTCCAATTCTAAGGTAATGGCTTCGGCGTTTAAGTTGGGCTCAAAACTTTTGCTGTGGATGGTAGGCATTCTGATCTCCAATGGTATGACTGCTTCCATGCCATATACCAAGGTGAAAGGCATCTCCCCGGTTGAGCGTCTTGGTGTTGTTCGGTAAGCCTAGAGAACACTTGGAAGTTCCTCGGCCCACTTCCCTTTGGCTTTCTCTAACCTTTTCTTTAGCCCATCTAGAATGGTTTTGTTTGACGCTTCGGCTTGGCCGTTGGATTGAGAATGGCCCGGTGTAAAGTTATAGAAAACTATCTTTAGTTCCTCACAAAATCTTCTGAACAACCGCCCATCAAATTGGGTGCCATTGTTGTAGATTAAAGCCTTGGGAACTCCAAACCATGTTATCACATTTTGCCAGACAAACTTCTTTACATCCTTTTCTTTGATTGTCACCAAGGGCTCGGCTTCAACCCATTTGGTGAAGTAGTTTGTTGCCGCTATGAAGAACTTGCGGTTGCCCAACGCGGTTGAGAGTGGTCCTACAATGTCAAGCCCCTACATTACAAAAGGCCAAGGACTTGTGAGAGGAAGGAGCTCTCTAGCCGACTGATGAATTTGGTGGGCAAACTTCTGGCATTTTTTGTATTTTCTCACATATTTTTGTCTATCCGCCTGCATGCACAGCCACTAGTATCCTTGCGAAATAGCACAGTAGGCTAAAGATCTTCCGCCGATGTGGCTTCTACACAAGCCTTCGTGAATCTCGTAAAGGAAAGCTTCGACTCTATTCTGGTGAACACACTTGAGGTATGAATAGGTGAAGGATTTCTTGTATAGAACGCCAGATAGAAAGAGCCAAAACCGCTCAGACTTCACCCGGACTTTGTGTGACTCTTTCTTGTTGGTTGGCAGGATCCTTTCTTTAAGGAAAAGCACGATGGGGTCCATCCAAGAGAAACCTAACTCGGTGCAGAGAACTTTCGTCTGCTCTGAGTCTTCAATGCTGGGTCTTGGAAGGAGTTCAATCATGAGAGGGCTGGAGGTTGATTTGTCGGCCATGGAAGCGAAACCGGCCAACTTATCTGCACGGCCGTTATCTTCTCAACTGATTTGTTGGACTTTTATGGCTTGGAACTTCTTGATTTGATCTCTGACCAACGTTTGGTACTTGGCCATTCTATCGTTTTTGGCTTCATATTCCCCAGATACTTGGTTTACAACGAGTTGAGAGTCCCTGCAGACCATCAGCTCGGATGCTTGCATGCAGAGTGCGCTCTTTAGACTAGCTAGGAGCACTTTGTACTCAGCCTCGTTGTTTGATGCCAGAAATCCTAACGTGATGGAATGTTCAATGGCCAGCCCGTCCGAGGAGATCAAAACTACTCCCAGCCCGATCTCGTGCCTGTTTGAGGCGCCATTAACAAAGAGTTTCCACATTTCACCGATGAAAAGCTTCCAACATTCTGTGGGGTCCTGGGGTGTGCGAAGGTTCAGGAGATCAGAGTTGCTCAGTTGCTCGGCTACTCTTGTAGCAAGCTCACCGTTGATGATTGCAACAAACATGTTTTCATCTCGAAGGTTCAGGAGACCAGAGTTGCTCAGCTGCTCGGCTACTCCCGCAGCAAGCTCACCGTTGACGATTGCAACAAACATGTCTTCATCTCTCCTCAGCGATGCGGCGTTAGATCCAACAGGTTGTCCTGTTATTTCCAAATCCAACAACGCATTGCAAGGCTGAAGTGAACCTTCGTGTGATGGGTTTGTGTGGACTTGACTTTTTTCACGTCCCTTTTCGAAGAGCTCGAATTGGTCCTACAGTTCGGACTCCTGTCACGGTTCTGAATCTAGTTTCACATGTGCAATATGAAATTAATAAACACCAAAGAGTCCAATTCGGCAAATCATTTTGGAAAATCGATTTTGAATTAAATAATGCTAAAACTGGACTGCTTTGCCAGATTACAGAGTCGCCACCTAAATGTTTTGGTTTTGGAAAATTTAGGAAACCCTGACTCGTGCCAAAGGCCACGTGTCCGTCATCACCAAAGTTGCCTCGGCTCGGGAACTTGGGTACGAGAGGGGAAGGTCCTGAAATGAGCACCCCCGCTTGCCCGATCAAAGATCGGCCTCTACTAATCATGATATGTTGTTTTATAAATCTCATGTATTCTTATCCAGTTATTAGCTGACTTTACTATGTGACACACACAAGCAAGTATAGACTAAAACCGCGAGAATTGGAACAAATTAATTTATGTTTGCTTTCGAAAATGGTTTGAATTTGCCACCCTCAAGTGGGCTAAAATGCGGATTTACTACCCTCAAGTGGGCTTAAAACATGATTTGCCACTTCGCAAAGTGAGCTTAAAACTCATAACATCGAATTGTTCCAATTCAAGCAACAAAACCTTCATCCACAGGCATTCATGCAGTTAATCATTTAAGCAAATAGCCTCATGGCAAGCATGCGAAACATGGCAACACTCACACTCATGCAAGCGTGCTAAAGCGTAAAACTTACCGAGTACTCCAAGCCAAAACAAAAACTAGTTAGAAATATGCATGATCCTAACTATACAAGATGCTTAATGCAACACATGCAATAATGCAACTAAATAGGCTCGGCTACCTAATCATGGTATTTGCAACACTTTGATAGCATGCTTTGAAACACGTGTTCAAATAAGTATTGAATTGACAATGCAGTTTGAATGATGCGCCGAGCCTCAGTGCATGCAAGACAAATGAATGGATGCAAACATGTAAGCATAAGGTATACTAATCGAAACATGATCCCTAATCTAACCATCGAAAGCAGTTAAATAAAAGCGAGAAAGATGCGGGGTTGGAAGACATGCACACACGCACGCACACTCATTACAACATTATTCCCTCACGAAGGAGGGTCCGAATAAATAAGCTAAGCTAGACTAAGCTAAGCTAATTATTACAAATCGAACTAATTAACTATTCTAGCTAATTAATTATTACAACACAATTGAATAACTAGCTATGCTAAGCTAATTAAAATATTACAAAACGAATTGAATGATTAGCTGCGCTAACTAACCAGTAAAGCAATTTAAACGGCCTTGAGGGATGAGGGATGCATGCATGCTTGGTTGCTTCCTCCCAAAAATGCTCTTGCCTTGCCATCGGATGCCTTTGTTGGCACTCATTTGATCTTGGAAAATTTCACCAACTTCTAGATTGCCTCTGCTCCAACACAGGAACACACTTGCACAAAAATTCACTGGTGGCCAGTCGGCTACAAAAGGTGGCTATCGGCCACCTCAAGTGGCCGGTCGGCTACTTCAAGTGGCCGGTCGGCCACCCCTATTTTCTGGATTTCTGCTTTTGCTTCAACAGAGAGCAACAGAGGCAAAACAAAGCATTTTCAAGGAATGTGTGTACTGCTACACTCCTTATCATTTCTCAAGCTCAAAGGAGTGTAGCTCTTGGCTCTCAAACCACTAACCAAGCATTTTCAATGCATGATGGCCAAAGAACCAAGCTTGTACTAGGTCAATGAATGCACAAACAAAACTCGAAGGACCACCACCCTATCACACATGATCAAGGGTGTCGGTGACCAAGAAAAGTGACACGTTTCATTACTTTGAGTATGAAACGTCCCATTTTCCTTGTGTTTGGATTAACGTCTGATCCAAACACATGCAATGTAATACAACATGCTTGCTTATCTTACTCAAGTTTTACTTGGTTCATTTTGTTTACACATTTTACATTACCGATTAATCCTTTAACCGATTAAGTCCAAAATGAGAGTCCTCTAATTGGAATGAGGGCTTAAGCCACAAGTACCTTGAGCATGAAAGAGGTCTCATGCTGTTGGTTAGTAGAAACCCTCAAGAGAGGATTAAAACCATTAGGCATGAGAGCCTCAATTTCGCACTCAAGCCAACAAGGGGCTCAAGACCACTTTCAAAACAAAGTAAAAAGTGAAGAATTGAGGGAGATTGCAGATATTTCAGTGCTGAAATGACATGCAAAAAGACACTAAATCATGCAAGCAACACATGCAAGACATGCTAAGAGCCTAAAACATTAAGCTAGTGAAGATCACAACACTATAAGCATGTAACACAAAGCTCAACTGACCAAACCAGCTTTGGACAGAGTTAAAATATACCAAATAAGTGGCTAAAACATGCTGAGATTGAGACACAAAAGGCTAGAAAAACATGCTCACATGTTAGCTTGCAAACAAGACTCAAAACACAACTCTCAAAAGCAATGAAACAGTGAAATAAGTGAGAGTGTGACAAAGCTATATACACTGAAATCATATGTAAAATGATGCTATAACATGCAAGCCACTCAAACATTTCATGCTTAAAGCCTCAAAACAATGAGTTAGTGAAGACCATTACACTATAGCCATGCAACACAAGCCTCGAAGGACTTAACCAGCCAAAGATAGAGTTAAAGTAGGCCAAAATAGTAACTAAAACATGCTGAAGTTATGCTAAAACAAGCTACAAAAATAGGCTAAACCATTAGGCATGCTAGACTAGTAAGCACAATTGCACTACAAGTACAAAAAGCAAGTAACAAATGCTCCAACCAACCCAAAACACAGTTGAAACATGCGAAAACATAGCCTAAAACATGCTTGAACTAAGCTAACACAAGCTACAAAACTAAGCTAATATGTGAAGCTAACTAGGCATGGAAGCAAGATACAAGGAGGGGAGGCTAACCCCTCCATTTTTGGACTTCAAAATATACTTTTTACCACTGAAATAACTCTGAATTTCAGTGGTTTAAAGGCCCAAAAAGTTTGATTTAAAGGTGGTAAGAAATGGCACAAAAGGCTTCACAAGCCAAAGAGCAAAAAGAGGAGACAACCCCCTAACTCACCAAGACTTAAACCACCATTTTGAAACCTTAAAAACAAAGTTTTTTATGGTTGAAAAACCAGGTCAAAACAGTGTAAAAAAATGGCAAAGCAAGCAACTAAAACAAAGCTTAAATGAGGTAAGCCTTATACCTTTGAAGCACAGCACTAAACAGCCACAATTCTGAGCTTAAACCACCCTTAGAAGCTCAAACCAAGCCTCAAAGAACCTCAGCTCCAAGATAAAGATGTTTGGCTAAGGGTCTTAGTGCAAAAGTGTAGAGAATTCTCACTTTTAAGCATAAAACAAGAAGAGAGAGAGAGAGAGAGAGAGAAAAATTTGCTCCAAATTGTGTAACCTCTCAAAATGGGGGAGAGACCTCCCCTTATATAGAAAATCAAGCTAAAGGCTTGTATTCATCCCTCCATACACGTGTATGGAGATGAGCATCAGTGAACAACAGCTGGCACAGCTAGCAAAGAAATATCTAAAAAAGGAGAAAAATGGCCGTCGGCCATCATCAGTGGCCGACCAGCCATCAATGTAGCCGATCGGCCATCAACATAGCCGACCAGCCACCACTGGTGGCTGACAGACACAAGTCATGGCCGGCAGGCTAGGGTGATGGCCGACAGGTTACCCTCTCCTCCAGAAGTGAAGCAACAAGCTCTTGGCCCACAACCAAGCACAAAACAAACAACAATAGAGGCTCCAAGGCAAGGCGTTCAGCCGAGACCTTCAGGGACTCAAAGCAAACACGAGCGAGCACAATCATCGGGTGTTTAAACAATGACGTCTAAGCCTTGACGGTAAAAAATGGGGTGTCTACAGTTGCCCCTCTTTGGCAGAACTCAGAAGTCATGAAATGACGGGAGTGAATGTCAAAGCCCAGAGACGACCCATTTTTGACAAGGCCAAAGACTTAGACAAACTAGCAATCAAAACAAAGAACGGTTGCGCCCACAGGCTGCCTGAGTATTCCTTTGCAAAGAATCAAACCAGCGTAGTTCTGGGGCAAGATGCAAATGATATGCACGATGCAGAACATAACTTATTATCATGCAATGAGACTGTAACGAAACATCTATATGCAAATGTTATGCAAAGAAACGCTACAGCAAACTCGTACATAAGCAAGTAAACAAACATGCTACGCAGGGGAATTACGAACCAAACCACATTTCATGCGGAAAGGATGTAAGAAAATTATGCAATCTTAACTACGCATCACGCAGGAAAGGTAAAGAACCGCAACCGTCGGGTGCACCCAAGGCGGCAAACAAGATCCCAACACGTGGCACACGCGAGGAGCGAGATGGTGTGAACCTAGGGACACATTCTAAGGTTCTGAACCATAGAGAACAGTGATAACAAATGAAACACATCCAACTATTATGCAACCGAAACAAAGAGCGGTATAGGCATTGGAATCCATCCAGATGCATTTAACCAAAACGTCCTAACGCGCCGCACGCGAGAGGGAAAAGAGAGCGGTGCAAACATCGGAGGGTGGTATAAACATCAAAGCGCATTCCAATGTTTCTAAGCAAAGCAGAGAGGTATAAGCGTCGGGACACAGTCCAAACGCTTCTAACGGGAGATGTGGTATAAACATCAGGCACGCGACCCAATGTTTCTAACCAAAGCAAGATATAAACATCGAGCACACAACCCAATGTTTCTAACCAAAGAGGTGGTATAAACATCGGGCACACGACCCAATGTTTCTAACCAAAGCAAGGTATAAACATCGGGCACACGACCCAATGTTTCTAACCAAAGCAAGGTATAAACATCGGGCACATAACCCAATGTTTCTAACCAAAGAGGTGGTATAAACATCGGGAACACGACCCAATGTTTCTAACCAAAGCAAGGTATAAACATCGGGCACACAACCCAATGTTTCTAACCAAAGAGGGGATATAAACGTCGGAACACATTCCAAACGCTTCTAACCGAAGAGGTGGTATAAACATCGGGCACACGTCCCAATGTTTCTAACCAAAGAGGGGGTATAAGCGTCAGAACACATTCCAAACGCTTCTAACCGGAGAGATGGTATAAACATCGAGCACATGTCCCAATGTTTCTAACCAAAGAGAGGGTATAAGCGTCGGAACACATTCCAAACGCTTCTAACTAGAGAGGTGGTATAAACATCGGGCACATGTCCTAATGTTTCTAACCAAAGCAAGGGGCTCCAAGAATAGGAATGATCTTACCGGGAGTTCCTCTGAATGAATCGTACATACAATATCGTCTGATTGCATCATCTTTGAATGAACCGTATATACAATATCGTGCCTGCATAAGAAAGAGACTTAACAGATACAACAAGATGAGAATACATGTTCCATGCAAGATTGACAGCATGTTCTATGCGAATGTGAGAAGCGCATATTCTATGCAAGCGTAGGAAGTGCATATTTTATGCAAAGGTAACAAATGCATGCTCCATGCTTAATTAATAAATGCATGCTCTATGTGGAAACACACGATGCATGCATCTAAGAGGCAATGCAAAACCTCAAGTGAAAGGCATGTTCCATGCAATGACAAAGAGGCACGCGCTTTGTGCAAAGACAAGAACGGTGCACGGTAAAAATGACTCGACCGCAACCTCTAACCTACCTCTCGGAAGAGTCCCAAGAATTTAAAAGGATACATCTCATTCGTGTTGAGTACCACACGCTAAAAACACAGTTCGAAGCTTCCGCAGAGGCCAGCTGAGCTAAAAATGTACTGCCAGCCACAAAACAACAAAACAACATCCAAGGAGAGCACCAAAGGCCTGTTGGCCACTCTGGAAAGCCACCGGCCACCCATCGGCCACAAAATGATGTCATCGGCCACTGATGGCAGATTCGGGGCATTTTTGGCATTTCATCATAGGTCTTTAAATATAGGGCTTCAAACCCTATTTCCACACTACCTCAAACCCGAAAATCCTTCTCCTCTTGCTCTAGACCATTTTCTCCTTCCGATCCACACTTTATACGCATTTTCAAACATTCCACGAACGTTCGATTCGCTAAAACCTCTTTGCACACTCTGTTTTGAACCAATTAAAAAGTGATTTTGGTGCTTCCTTCTTGACTTCTATTACTTGGGGTTTGTTTCCCCCAAGTTACCATTGATTTCAGCGCCCTCCTCCGAGCCCTGACCTTTTCTTCCATTTTTCCTCTATCAGAGTTGACTTTTGGCATTCTTCGCCCATTTTCCACATTTTCGACCATTCTCTCATCTTTTTTCGAGATGACGGACGACATCCCACACGACGGAGCTCCTCCGGGGATGGAGGTGGATCCAAAGTTTGAGCCATTGCTACTCAGTATTCGACCGTTTGACCCGACGACGTACCATCCTGAGGTACACGTGCTACCTCCCAATAGCATCTGCCAGTTCAGGGGGTTTGCGTGAGGTGCACTGGAGGACCTCCTGCTACGCGAGCCGGAGTCACATTTATCCCATGGCGCCTCCGAGGTATACATTTTTCTTTATTTTTCGCAATGTAGGTTGCATTTCTTGTATAGCTCACACTGCCTTTCATCTGTTTATCCCAAACACATTCTTGCACTATATTTCTTACACTGCCTTGCATCTGCTTGTCCTGAACATACCCTTGCATTGTATTTCTTACACTGCCTTACATCTGTTTGTCCTGCTTACAGGGGGATTCACATGCCATTCGTGGATACGGGACCACCTCCGCGAGGGAGTGGTATATGGAGCTTCCAGACGTTGTCCGTCACATCATCGACGAGGCCGGCTTCGGGGCATTTTGCATGGGGCTCTCACGTCTCATTGCGAGCCGTCCTCTACTGGGTGTTTTAGTAGAGAGGTGGTGGGATACCACCGATTCCCTCCACTTCTCTATAGTAGGGGAGATGACGATGACTATGACTTCCTTTGACTTCTCTATGCTCACCGGCATAGCGGTAGGACGTCATCCAATTCCTTACGACACAGACATGGGCAAGTGGGAGGCCGCTCAGATCTACCTACAAGGGATTCGCCCACCCATCTCCCGATCAGGGATGGTACGATATACATGTTCGCTGATCATTTCAGAGGGACGACGTCAATGACCCGTGAGGAGACCGAGTACTACGCCCGGGGTTTTCTCATGTTTCTGTTTGGCACTACTCTGTTCGCCGACTGGGCGAACACCGTCGGGCTCTACCTTATAAGCGCCCTGGTAGACCTGTCTCGCGTCTGATTCTACGAATGGGGCGGCGCAGGCTTGGCCACACTATACAGGTACATGAGCTCCACCTCCCGCCGGAGCGGGAATCTGTTAGGAGGCTACTGGAAGGCCTGGGAGGTATGTCCTACCCTTCTTCTTTACATTTCTGCTTCGCATTTCCCACATACTATACACACCGTACACTGCACTGCACACAATCTACTTTCTGCTTTACATTATCTGTACACCGCATACACTGTCTGCTTTCTACATTACATTATCTGTACACTGCACACACCGTCTGCTTTCTGCTTTTATATTATTTGTACACTACACACACTATCTGCTTTCTGCATTACATTATCTGTACACTGCACACACTATCTGCTTTCTGCATTACATTCTCTGTACACTGCATACACTGTCTACTTGCTACATTACATTCTCCATATTCATATGATATATACTCACTGTTATCCTTCCGCCTTCTGCAGCTATGGATGTACGCCCATTTTCTGAGGCTCGGGCCAGAGCCAGAGGTGGAGATACCACCTGTTGTGCCGTACTCGCACAGGTACAACGGGAGATGCCAGCGGAGGCCCCGAGAGTCATTCTCATTTTTCCGTCGATTCTTCGACACCATGACCGCAGCAGAGGTAACTCAAACCTTACAGTCATTTCAGCTCTACTTTATATTGCATCTCTAATGGCAGCTAACAATCTGTATATTCCCTATTTGTAGATCACCTGGCAGCCGTGGGCAGTGATGCTTGACAGGGTCAGAGATCAGTTTGCCGGCGCTCGAGAGGCTTCTCGATTCCGGATCTTACTCGAGGGCCTGATTTGTCGGGTGTGGTTCTTAGGAGAGCGATTCCTACACCAGAGCCTCGGCTTGCCTGAGCCGGTAGTTTCGATACCACCTCCCACATATGTGAGGATCACAGAGAGGTACACCATGCAGAAGATGATCGATTTCACCAGAGATTGGGACGCTGACTTCTTCAAGCTTGAGGCCGATTACACTGCCTTCATCCAGACATACCTCATGCCACCTCTGACTGGCGCCCGCGGAGGTGAGAGGGCTAGAGCCCCAGCTACAAGAGAGAGAGCAGGAGGATCCAGGGCGTCCCGGGCTCATGACTGGAGAGGTTCTTAGACGAGGCAGAGGGTAGGATGGCCAGAGCTGCCTACTACACTAACTTGCTAGCAATCCACAGGGGAGGCTTACTAGATTCCCATCGAGCCTGCACCAGTTGGTCACAAGCTTGTCGGAGTTCGACGCCCGACTCCGGTATGTACTATACTTTACGTTTTGCACATTCAATTCATTTCAGCTTATGCTTAATAGACCGCTGATCATCTCGACACATTCACAGGCATCCATAGAGTACACCGGGCAAGCTCTCGAGCTAGCAGCTTCTCTGATGGGGATGGTTCAGACGAGCATGAACCTACTCAGTCTCTATAGGATTCCGGTAAGTTTCCTTCAGTTTGTACTTTATGTCATGAAATTTTCTGCTGATACATTAGCATTTCAACTGTAATCTACTTCATACTGATCTAAATACATTACATTAACAACACTGCATTGATACACTGCTCCCACACACTGCATACAACACTACAATCATCTTTGCATCCAATATATACCACAACTGATGCATTTGACAAATTGTCCTTTTCAGGTCCCTTTTCAGATGCCAGCCCCACCGGACGCCCCAGCGGGAGTCGCAGCAGAGAGAGAGAGACGAGGGACTCCGACGCACAGCCGAGGCTGAGCTAGACGTACTCATGACGAGAGCGGTCCACCAGAGCCTATCCCGGATGATGATGAGACAGATGAGGACGAGGAGCCGGCGAGCCCGCAGTCAGAGTCATCTAAGGGTGGAAGCGACGGCACCGGCTCGAGTTCTGAGGGCAGTGACGATGCTGATGATGGCTCCGAGGAGGGGAGTGGAGATGCTAAGGAGGGCTCCGAGAGGGGGAGCAGAAGCAGCTCTAGATCAGGCTCCAGCTCAGATTCAGACAGTGGCGTCGATGGTGATAGCTCTGAGTCCACCCTACCGAGGAAGAGGACGAAGAGGGCCTCTCGATCCTGGGGAGGCTGGCGCCGATTCAAATGTTTTTGATTAGTTTTCTTTTTGCTAGTAGTGTTAGCACATTGTACAGCCTTAGGAAGTTTTATTTTCTTAAAAACTTGTACTCTTTTTGTAAAAAAGAAACCATGATTGGAATGAAAATAACTTTTGATTAAAAAGTGTTCTATTTTGCATTCTGAGCATTCATCGCATCGCACAATTTTTCACGAAAACAGGATTGATGGAAATTGAATATTGTATTGGCAACTGCTTAATCAGGTAATGAACCAACCAACACATAACAAACAGAGTAAAACAACTCAATGAACAAAACAACAACTCGACAATCAAAACAAATACAACTCGATAAGCAAATCAACAACTCGATAAGCAAAATAACAACTCAATAAGCAATTTGACAAAATTCTTAAAGTGAGACGGAAGAAATACACCAAGAATGGAACAAAACACAGGTTCTTAGCACTTTCAATACATGGATGGACTAGAGGGCAAAATAGGAGGCCATCGGCCATAAAAAAATGCTGTCGGCCATCAAAAGTGGTTGTCGGCCACTAGTACTGGTCGGTCGGCTACAAAAGTGGTCGGTCGGCCACCAACACTAGCCGGTCGGCCACCAGTGCAGGGAACCTCCAGATTGCTGCCACCTGTCTTCCACTCAGCACCTTATCTTCTACAAAAACTCCAGCTTCGTGGTTTCTTCAATTCAGCTCTATTTTTGCCACAAATGGAGCCATTCTTTGCCGAAAAACTCTCGACTTGGATTGCAACTTTAGATGGCTCAGAAAAGTTCAATTTCTGAGGTTTCGGGATAAATGCACTATTCCCACTGAATCGTACTCCACTATGTTTTCCATTCCTTCATGCCGCAGCTAGATGTTAGAACCCGGTTACACATGTGTTTAGCTTCGGGGGGAAAGAGATGTGCTCTACAATTGAAGAATTCCAAGCTTAGATGGAATCCAGGCGTGACGAGGAAATCTTGCCCCAGTCTCGTTTTGGCCACATCCAAGCTTTAGGACAGATGTGTGGGCTTACTTTACACAATGCTTGATCCTTGGTTCACAAAGGAGAGTTCGATATTCCCAACTTGATTCATCGATTTTCTGACGCCGACGACCGCAGCGATCGTCTCTGGCAAGGTTTTCTGCAACATGCCCTCTGCTTGTGCATGTTGGCTCATTTTCTTCTTGCCCCTGGCTTCGGAGGGTCTAGCATTCCCTTGATCGAAGTGGCCCAAGGCTTGAAAGAGGGCAAGAGCTGTATTGGCTTGGCATTGGCCGAGACTTTAATGGGTTTGGATGCTTTCCATCACCAAGAGACAGCCAAGTTTGCAGGAAGTCCACTACTCTTGCAGGTAATGTTTCCCACCCTTCTCACATGTGTTTCTCACATCATTTGGCCCTCAGGCTCTGTTTTCTCTCAAAACCCTTTCTCACTTTTTCTCTCCACGTACACCTCTCTATTCTTTAATCTCTCTTATTTTTCATCCCACCCAAGTATGGCTCATGGATAAGTTGAAAGTAGTGGACTCTTGCCCTGCATATTCAGCACGCGGCTACTTCTTTCGCCAACGGCTAGTTGATTTCCCAAATGAGGGATGGTGGGGTCACTAGATGTGCAACAGATCCGCTGTTGACATTGCTTGGCGTTGCCCCTTGTAACATGCCCGAGGGGATACCCGCGCGCGTTAAACAGTTCGGACTCCTGAGATCTCTTTGATCTAGCCTCACGAGTGCAATGTGAAATATAGATGAGAGTCCAAATTTGGCAACTTTTATTAAAAATCCATTTCATTGCACTTTTGTCAAAAATGGACTACGTCATCAGATCTTAGAGCTGCCACCTAATATTTTGGGAAATTAGGAAACCTATGACTCAGTGCCAAGGCCACTATTCGTCGTAACCAAGGATGCTTGGCTCGGAACCTTAGGTATGAGAGGGGAAGGTCAATAATGAGCACCCCCGCTCACCCGATCAAAAGATCAGCCTCTATTAAACCATGATATGAATTTTATTTTCTTTATATATTTATGTTCTGATTATTTTAGTAAATCCTAAAATTTACTATGTGAAGCATACAAGGTATAGACTAGTTTGCTCAAATTGAAACAATTCAATTTCATGTTTGTTTGTCGAAAAGGGTTTGAATTTGCCACTTGACAAAATGGGCTTAAAGTTTGTGAATTTGCCACTACAAAGTGGGCTTAAAACATACATTTATTGAATTATTCCAATTCAAACAACAAGCCTTCATCCACAGGCATTCATACAGTTATATCAAGTAAACAAGTAGCCTCATGGTAGAATACTAACACATAGTAAGAAAAAACACACACAAATGGAATGCTAAAGCATAAAAACTCACAGATTGACCGACATCCCTCGAACAACTACAAAACAAAGTTAGTAAAATATGCATGATCTTATATAGAGAATCCTAATGCAATTCACTCATGAGATGCACTAAAGATTCGGCTTCTAAAATATGGCATGTGAATCATCTCAATAACATGAGGTAGCGCATAGAATCACAGAAGAATTGATTAAATCCACACATGTAAATGTAGCCGAATCTTAATGCATGTGACATGAATGTAAAGCATGGATATGCATGGCATGTCAGATATATACATATGCACAGTTAGGGAAAGCGATTAAAGAATGGGATAGAAAGAAACGGGGTGGGGAATTATTACAACACTTTCATATTACAAATCCAAATGAGGGAGATGAATAAAATAGAATCCTCACAAACACTCAAAAGAAAAAAATAAAAAATAAAATTCATTAACTAGCAAAACAAAATGCCTCAGCCCATGCAAACTCATCTTCAATGGAGGCCCCATCAACACTCAAACATAATCGGCCCACTGTCAAGCCGGCCCAACCTCTTCAAGACCAACCCACCGGCCAATCAAAAATGCACCAACTCAACATGAATGATATCCACATGGGTCATTATTCTGCAGCACCAAAATCCCACAACTTTACGGCCCCATAACCATGATTTTTCTCCAAGTGCTGGATTGTTAAACCAGCCCAATAAAATATGAACCTTAGCTTAATCACACGAAGTGGCCTACGGACAGCCCACTGTGGGGATTTTTTTGTTACATTAGAAGCCCTCGTGCTTCTGAGGCCCATAAGATTGAACCATTAACAC
Source organism: Camellia granthamiana (assembly GCA_036172215.1). Classification (NCBI taxonomy): domain Eukaryota; kingdom Viridiplantae; phylum Streptophyta; class Magnoliopsida; order Ericales; family Theaceae; genus Camellia; species Camellia granthamiana. The sequence goes on along the minus strand of CM069907.1, from coordinate 48,228,643 downwards.
AATTTGAATTCCCTCCAAAATTCATTCCCACGTGATTATCATCCCTAAGCTCACCAAAATTGAAGGGTAGTTCATGGGCAAACGAGATTAGAAACCGAAGAAACCAAACTCTCAGTCACTTATTAACATGGCCCAAACCAGTTTCTAAATGTTATACTCAACAGTAACTACCCTTCTGTTAACACATGAGAGGTCTGTTTTGAAGAAGAGGTCTGTTGAGACCTCATATTGGTTGCTCACAAGGTGGTCAAGAAAAGCTCTGTTTTGTTTGAAGCTTTGGCAGAGAGAGAGAGAGAGAGAGTCCATGTCTGTTTTGTGAGTGTGTTGAGTGTCTCCATGTGTGTGATCTGTGTGGAAGGAGAGAGAGAGAGTCATTGGATGCATGTCTCAATGTGTGCTGTCCGTGTGTATGGTGATGTCCCGTGTACCTGTGTGTGTATGGTAGTCTTTGTTTTCTTTTTTTTGTACTCCAACCCTCTGCCGAGAGAGAGAGCTAGAGAGAGGGAGTTGCAGAGAAAGAGATGCCGAGAGGTGGATGCTGTGTGTGGTGTGTTATGTGTGTGCTGGGTGTAATGCTCTCTCTCTCTAAACTGTGTGTGTGAATATGCATGTCATTGTGTGTGCTGGGTCCGTTTAGCTCTGTGATAGCCGTGTGTGAGAAGATGAAGTTGGTGGTGTGAAGTGTGACGGCAATGGTGGTGTGGTGTGTGACGGCAACGGTGACGTATGTTGCCTCATGCGTGTGTGTGTGTGTGTGTGTTGAGTGTCTTTTCGACTGCGTGCGTGTGTTGAGTGTGTGATAGGAGTTGCTGCTGTGTGTGTGTTGAATATGGGTGTGCATGCCGAGAGGGAGGGAGGTGGAGCTTGTGGCAACAATGGCAGAGAGAGAGAGATGTAAACCGAAGGGAGAGAGAGATCAATCTCCCTCTCTTTGTGTGTGTTGTCTTGAGTGTCTCCCTCCGTGTATGTTTGTGGTCTATATTAGAGAGTGAGTGAGGTATGGTGTGTGTGTGTTGTGTGTATGATGTGTGTTTGCAGATGAAACCTCCCTCCCTCTCAATCTCTCTCTAGAAAATTCTCTCTCCGAAAATATCAATCCTCTCCCCCCCCTTTTCTCATGAACCCCACTCTCCTCTTTTATCAATCTCATATTATCTCCCCTCAAATAATACACCACACACTCCCTCTTTTCTGTCCCTCTCTCTTTTTAATATTTTCCAACCTCTCACCTGTTCTCTTCTCTTTTTTTATTCCTTTTCCCCCTTGACCATACATGCTCCCTCCCTTTCTAAAAAAATAATTGTTCTCCACCGCCCCACACAACCTCACCAAAAATCTTATCTCCATCCCCCCATCCATTCATCCTTTTTTTTATTTTTATTTTATATATATACTTTTTTATCATTTTCTTTTTTATCAAATATCAAAATTAGTTATACCAATTTAGATAAAAACATCAAAAACTATGTACAACACATAAAATTATAAAATATTATGAAATACTAAAAATTAATAATTTGACCAACGTGGGTGAGGTTTGGGATTAAAGTTTTTTTGATATTTTCTGCTGAGAAATTCATAAAATGACATATTCCAATTTTATCAGTGGGTGGTCAAAAGAAAGTGCCCAAGTCTTAGGGCCAGTCAAAATGGGGTGTCTACACCCTTGGTTTGATCTGCCTGAGATGAGCTACAGTATGTCTCGCCGGCCTGGCATTCAGTTGATTGGCTTGACGCACTGTGTCTTCTACTTTCCATTCTGGTTCAGGCATTAGTTTGGACACGACCAAACTTGCCCAGAAGAGGGGATAGCGTGCCCAGCTTCATTTCTGATCCGAGGTTCACAACTAGCTCGATACCCCACTTTTATTAAAACTTTTCAAAACCATTTTCGATAAGGATCACAACTAGACACACCCGGAATCTATCCTTAAGATGTACAACCCCGAATCCAATAACTGGAAAGTTGCCCCTTGTCTGAAGAGCACTGCACTGTACTGTAACCAGCTTTGATAGCAAAGATCACAACCGAACTCTTGGATGCAGAAAAGACAAAGATTACCAAAATAATCACATGGACACAGTTGATTTGGAAGTGTTTATGGCTGGACTTCAAAACGAAGTTGCCTACGTATCCCGAAGATGAGAATCAAGCCTTACGTAGTTCGGTGCGGGTTCACTCGGGTATTAACGTTCTCCTTTTGGGTTCTAACTTTTGCCAAGGCTGTCCTTTCTAGGTTTTCAACCTTGCAAGCTCAGTTTTTCTTATTTCAAATTTTTTGTGCTCTAACTTTTGCCTAGGTCACCCTTTCGGGTTTTCGGCCTAGCGAGCCACTCAAGGGTAGTATTTCTTCAACTTGTCCATGTTGACTGGTTGGGAGAATTCAAGGCCATCTAGGTCCATAAGAATGACAGCTCCACCCGACCAAATTGATTTGATGATGTAAGGACCAGTCCAATTAGGTCTGAGCTTGCCCTTAGGGTCATGGATGGGAGCTCGGTTGTCTTTGAGCACCAAATTCCCTTCTTTCAGATTCCTGGACTTAACTTTCTTGTTGAAAGCCCTGGCAATTCTGCGCTGATAACCTTGGACATGGTACAGTGCTTTCAGTCTCCTCTCGTCGAACAGCATAAGTTCCTCAAACCTGCTCTGCTGCCAATCCGCTTCTGCTATCTGGCACTCAGCCATAACCCGCAGCGACGAAAACTCAACTTCAATTGGCAAAACAGCCTCCATCCCATAAACCAGAGAATGCAGAGTTGCCCCAGTAGATGTTTGAATTGATGTTCTGTAGCCCCAAAGAGCAAATGGTAGCTTATTTGGCCAGTCCCTATAGGTTTCCACCATCTTCTGTAGAATGTGCTTGATGTTCTTGTTGGCAGCCTGAACAGCCCCATTGGTTTGCAACCGATATGTGGATGACTTATGAAAAGCCACGTTGTATTTCTCCAACAAGTCGATTACTTCTTTCTTGAAGTGGGAACCATTGTCCGAAATGATCTCATTCGAGACCCCATAACAATAGATGATATTATTCCTGATGAACTTGGCTACGTGCGACACTTTCAGCACTGCGTAGGATTGGGCCTCGACCCACTTTGTAAAGTAGTCTATTGCTACCAGGATATACTCATGCCCATTTGGCCCCTTCGGAGTAACTGCCCCAATAACATCAATTCCCTAGATTGAAAACGACCACGGTGAAGTCATGTTGTACAGCTTCCACGGCGGGATATTCATGCGATTTGCCGAACAAAACCAATACAATCCTCCTCCATGGTTGACCAGTAGTAACCCTGTCTAAGAATTTTCCAAGCTAGCATCACTCCGTTCATGTGCGATCCGCACTCTCCCCCGTGGATGGCCCCCATTAGGCGCTTCGACTCTTCTTCATCAACACACAGCTTGTGCATTCCTAGATGGCCTCGTTTGTACAATTTACCCCCGCAGATGATAAACTAAGCAGCCATTCACCGTATTGCCCTTTTATCTTTGGCATTTGCCCCTAGTGGATAGGCCTCCTTTTCCAAGAAGTTCCAGATGTCATGATACCAGGGGTTTTGATCTTGTACTTTATCTATTGCGGCGATTAACTCATAAGCCGGCACATACCTCTGTTCAATAATGATCAAACGCATCCGGAATCCCAAAGGGATGTCTATTATGGAAGATAGAGTTGATAAAGCGTCAGCGAACCTGTTGCTCTCTCTTAACAGATACGTGAAGGTTAGCTTCTCAAACCTGGGAATCAGAACGTCCAGAGTTTGGTGATAGATTTTCATCCTTTCTTCTTTAACCTTCCAGTCTCCTTTCGCTTGAGATACAACCAGGTTCGAGTCCCCAATGGCGTCCAACCGTTTTGTCCCTAGTTCTAGGGCGACTTCCAAGCCAGCGATACATGCCTCGTACTCTGCTTCATTGTTAGATACCTTGAACCAGAGTTTGAAAGCTAAAGGCATGTGGGAATTGTCGGGCGCTATCAGCAACACCTCTATCCCATACCCGTACTAGTTAGACGCTCTGTCAAAGTACATAGTCCAGATCTCTTCTTCAAGCTGTAGAATAGCCTCATTCGGGAATAGATACTCCACTGCTTCGTCTCCTTCTACTGGGTGATCGGCTAGGAACTCTGCAACTGCTCTCCCCTTCACAGACTTGCGAGTCATGTACTTCAAATCAAATTCGGAGAGAAGAAGTAACCAACGGGCTAGCCTACTCATAAGCGCTGGTTTCTCGAAAAGATATTTGATAGGATCCAATCTCGAAACCAGAATTACGGAGTGAGCTAACAGGTAGTGCCTCAACTTCCTGGTAGCCCATACCAAGGCCAAGCAAACGGATCTCATATTCCAGCATCTTCTTTCTCAGGTAATAGATGGCCTTCTCCACTATATCTTCAGATTCCTACGCAAGCATGCAGCCCATGGTCGTGTCGGTTACTGACAGATACAAAATCAACGGCTTTCCCGGTTCTAGCGGTGACAGCACAGGTAGGTTCTGTAGATACTGCTTGATCTGCTCAAAAGCTACCTGGCATCGTTCATCCCATTGGAATTTCTTTCCTTTCTTCAGGAGACCAAATAGTGGTTCACAAGTCAAGGTTAATTTTGCAATAAACCGTCTTATGAATTGCACTTTACCCAGAAAGTCGCGCACCTCCTTTTCAGTCCTTGGTGGTGGCATTTCTAAGATGGCCTTAATCTTGGAAGGATCAACCTCAATGCCCTTTTTTGTAATCAAGAACCCCAACATTTTCCCTGCTATGATGCCAAAAGTACATTTCTGAGGTTTCAATCGCAACCGATACTCTCTGATCCGTTGGAAAATTTTCTTCAAGACGGTGTAGTGGCCCTCTCTTTCCTTGGACTTGACAATCATGTCGTCCACATACACCTCAACCTCTTTGTGGATCATATCATGCAAGATCGTAGTTGCAGCCCGTTGATAAGTAGCCCCAGCATTCTTCAAATCGAACGGCATCACTCTATAGCAGTAGGTTCCCCACGGCGTGGTGAAGGCAGTCTTCTCCCTATCTTCGGGTGCCATCAAGATCTGGTTGTACCCGGAAAATCCATCCATAAATGAGAGCAACGCATGGCCTGCGGTGAAGTCCACCAATTTGTCGATGTGCGGTAGAAGAAAGTCGTCCTTCGGACTAGCTTTGTTCAAATCTCTAAAATCCACACACACCTGAATTCTGCCATCTTTCTTCGGTACCGGAACAATGTTGGCCAACCAAGTAATATACTTAGATACTAGCAAGAACCCTGCATCTATCTGCTTGGTGACTTCTTCCTTGATTTTCAGAGCCCAATCCGGGCTTATTCTCCAAAGCTTCTGCTTGACGGGTCGGGCCTCAAGGTCAAGAGGGATCCAGTGCTATACAATCTCATGATCAATTCCAGGCATGTCTTCGTAGAACCACGCGAAAACATCTTTGAAATCTTTTAATAAAGTGACTAAGCGCTCGTGTTCCTCCGAAGACAATGTGGACCCAATTTGGACTAGATGCGGATCTTTCTCAGTACCAACATTAATTGAAGTGATTTCATTAACCAAGGGTTTTACAAACCTCTCCTCCTCTCAATCAATCAAATGTTTCAAAACCGGAGGAATTTCTTTTTTGGCGTTTTTATCAAAGTTTTGAAAGTCCTAATTAATGCAATACACAAGTGGCACAGAAAAGTACTCAGAAATAGCAGTGGAACCATTCTCATTCACAATTTCCAGTTCGTCCAATTCCTTAGTTACAACCGACTCAGAAGAAAAGGAAAAAGATGACCTGGACAAAACAACGGCATCCGGGTTATCAACCCCAGGAATACCGGACTCTGACTCAGAAGAACTAGAATCTGATTCCGACTGCACAGACTCTGTGGAATCAAATTCCGGTTCACTACCTAATTCAGAACTGCTGGACAAAAAGCCCTCATCGAACTGCCAAACGAGAGAGGGTGCGATAGATGCATCTAGAATGCCGGAAGAAGGGCCCACAGCTGATTGATCTCCAATTATGGAAACAGAGAAGTCATCTCCCAAGCTCTCTGGTGTGATCTGAGGATCTGAAAGGAGACAAGCCAGCGCTGCTCCCAGTTCAAGGTCTATGCCATTGGACTTATCCTCTATACACTGTTCAGCCTCAGCTGGTAAGTCAGTCTGCTCTTCTGCAACTTCATCCCCTTGCAACTGTAGGTCGAAAAAGATCTCAAAGCCGAGCAAACGCCGCTTCTCAGAATTCAGCCATGGCTCAGAAAAGCCACAACACGAGAAATCTTCCCCCTCCCGGACAAAGTCGTCGTTCAGGGTTCCTTGAATAGGTCTATGCACCAACTCACGGTGCTTCCCAGCTTGTTTAGCCTTAGCCCTTCCTACTATTTCCTTTCCCTTTCTTACCCAATCCTCTTTGGTAGGCTTGTAACCTAGACCAAAGGTATAAGGGTTGTGTGGCACTTCAGCCAACGCAACGACGCCCTTCCAGCCGCTCCTTCCCAATCCCATTCCGGGTACATGTTGCATCTTATTCATGAGGTAGACGGATTGAGCACTAACATATAATCCCTCATCAACAGCCAGAATATCTTGCATTACCTGGGCCTCGACCAAGGTGAATCTAGACAGAAAGACATCCTCCTCGCCGTGTACAATTTCTAGCACCGATGTAATGACTTTCGGCGGAGGATGTATAGAAGAGTTCCCAAAAACAATAGCTACCCCCTTCCGATAGAGGTACTTTAGCATCTGATATAGAGTGGAAGAGACAGCTCTTACTTGGTGCAGCCATGGCTGTCTGAGTAAATTAAAGGTGGCTGGAACATCCAAGACGTGGAATTCGATGTCCTATTATGTCAGGCCAATTTGAGTTCTGATCTGCACTGTCCCCATCACTTTCTGACTTGTATTATCATAAGCTCGAATCACCTGGGCCGTTGGTGCGACGTCTGCAGGTTTCAAACTGATAGCATAGGTCGTGCGCGATGGACACACATTAATTGCAGACCCAGTATCAACCAAGACAACTGGTATCCACTTTTCTTTACATTCCACAGAGATGTACAGTGGCTTGTTATGCTCAGAGCCCTCAGGCGGCAATTCTTTATCGGTAAAGGTTAAAGTCGACGAGGCGCCTCCTGGGAATACCAGTCCCACTAACTACTCGGGGGTTGTATCAATAGAGAGCTTAGCCTTATCCATTGCTCATAGGATGGCTTGTCTGTGCACCCGTGAAGCCATGAGCAAACCCCAAATGGATATATCCGCCTGAATCTTCTTCAGCTTCTTCTTCCAACAGTTTATCTTTCTGTTTCTCGGCTTCCTTATCTTTCCCCGATGCTTCCGGTTGGTCCAGGTGTGGGGGCTTAAAGTACCGCTGACTCCGAGTCATGTGATCAACTTCCTCAGCATACCATGTATCATCTGGCAGATTCTGTCCCCAATCCTCATCCGTGTGGGCGAGATGCAAATCCTCATCTTCCCACCACATTTCCTCGGTAACCGACAAACAACTGTCCGGTTCCGCTGTAATCATTCATGTGTTCACAACACAATCAATCCCCGTGGGGCCTTCAGCTTTTCTAGCCTTCTAATCAGTTTTAGTTCTTTCCTGTTCGAACCGCTTCAGTGCGGCTTCCTATTCTGTATCGGTTGCACACAAGCTACCCAATTCTTGAGCAAAATTCTTAGTACCGGTGCTCTCTGGCAACTTCCCCTTGTTGTCGACCATTCCGGCCGTTGCAGCAATCCCCGTTTCCAATTGTTCCTACTTCGGTTGAGACCCTTCATCAACATCCAGCTCATCACTAAGCCACTATGTATTATCCGTTGATCTATTCATATCAAACCAGCGGATCTGTACATTCCCCAGATCCTGTTCATCGAAGAACTGCAGATTACTGATATCCTTCTTAAGCTCAGCTAAGTCATCCAGTCCCTGTGTTGGCCCGTCCTCCCGGACTACATTAACCTCCATCCCCATCGGCAATTTCACTATCGGTTTGGCCTGGCTAGTTGGCACAATGTAACAGCAAAGGTTGTACTCTTCTTCAATTAAGCTCATGGAGCCCTCAGGCATACCTTCTTCTACCACAGCCACCACCACAGGTTCGGGTTGGGATATGGACGCGCTCATCATGCACAAGTCTATGCTTTCTGGGATGAACAACGCCGACTTAGGTAGGTGGGAGGGGGTGATGTATATGCTGGGGTCGTATAGGACGGCCATTGTTTGGATGAGGTTTACTTGCTTGAGTGGAGGAGAGGGTTGGTTATGTGGTGGGAGAGGATTTGTAGTGACGTTAGGCTTCTCAGGAGGCGCTATCACTTTGTTGTCAATGAGATCCTGAATCTCATGACGGAGTTTAAAGCATAGGTCGATATCATGACCATGCTGCTGGTGGAAGGTGCAATACTTGGCTGGGTTGTGTGTAGGAGGGAGAGGATTAGGCAATGGGCGCGGCTCCAGGGGCTTCAGATGCCCCTCTCTGATCAGGACCCCCAAGGCTTTAGATAGAGACATGTAGAGTGGAATGAAAACCCTCTGGCCCCGGGGTGGGTGCTTTGCAGGTTGTGGGGTAGTTCCAGATGTGCCGGTAAAAGGGGTGGTTGTTTTTGGTGTGGTGGTGACTATACCAACATCAGAAGTCCTTGCAGCTGCATTACTACTCGTAGCCACATTTGAACTGTGTGTAAAGGCCATCTTGGACTGCTCTTTTTCATGGTCAATCAGACCCTGTTTCATCGCATCCTCTATCTGCACCCCTATCTCATGAAGGTCAGCAAATGTAGGGAGGGGTAAGACAATCATCTTTTACAGCAGCTTTAGTTGCAAGTTATGAACGACCATTCTTATATGGTCCTTCTTAGTTGGTCGGGTTGTCATCATGGAGGCCTTGGCCCTCCACTGAGTGACGAAATCGGAGAAGCCCTCCTTCGGCTCCTGACGAGTAGCCTCGAGATCACGAGTTGTGACCTTGATTTGAGTGTTATAGGAATATTGGGCGACAAAGGCCTCAGCCATCTCTTCCCAGTTTCTCTTCACAGAATCCTCCAGTTTAGCATACCAAATAGCCGCAATACCCGACAGGGTCCGACCAGAGAGGGATAGCTTCTGCAATCTAGTCAGGCCCATTGGCCGCAGAATATCTGAAACTAGCCGCAAGTGGACCATGGGATCACCCGAACCGTCGAAGCGGTCTATGTGTGGCATTTTAAATCTATCCGGCAATGTCACCACCGAATCTGTATATCCGTTCTCTATGTTCGGGATCGAGTTGACACCCTGAGCCCTCTTAAAAAGCTTCTCAAGCTTGCTCACTTTCAGAGCGGTAGGATCGACCTCGAACTCAAAGGGGGCCTCCGTTGGGTAGGCTGGTGCTTTGGAAGTCTAGGGTGGAATCGAATCCACTGGGATGTCTGCATTTTCCTGGACATTGGCTGTGGGAGCAGGAGCTCTGGGTACTGGAATATCTACAGGAGGTGGGTGGGATACGGAAGCTATTGCCTGCTGCGGTTGTTGTTGTTGTTGTTGTTGTTGTTGAAGCCTAGCAATTAGTTCAGCCTGCTGGGCTGTAACCTCTGTTTGGCGAGCGATAACTTCCGCTTGGCGAGCAGCGTCCTGCTGAATGGCCTCGATGGTCTGTTGAAGTTAGCGCATCATATCCTCCATACTGTCTGAGGGGTGCTGATCTATCAGAATCGATATATACTCTCTTTTTGAGGTGGAAACAGAAAACTGGGCCTGACTACGCACAGGTGACGTAGATAGTGACCGCTGAATTGGCGACTGTTGAACCGGTGATCTATGCCTGACTGTCCTCCATCTCGTAATCAGAGGTAGCGAAGCAAACACTGGTTGTCCTCCAATAAGATCCTCAGATCGGTAAATCCTCCTGACTCTAGTCTAAAGTGCTTAGGGGGAAACTGCCTCGTTGGAAGCAATTGTGAAATACTACCTTGCAAAAAGAAAATAAAGCAAAAAAAAGAAACAACAATCAACAAACGCACAACATCTTGGCTTAGACAAGGACAACACACAGTTGAAATCATAAGCTGGACAATCTGTACTCAAACACTGATTTCTGCCCCCAAATTTCTGCCTGAAAACTGATACCCCCAAACTGATACCCAAACTTGCAACTGATACATACATTCTTGCAGAGTCACACTCTAAAAGCACATATCAAGCAAGTGAAAGCCAAAACACCGCTATGGTGGGGTAGGGTTTCCCTATCCTAGTTTCGTCAGGAGCTAGGGGTTCACTACGCACACATGCGGTTTCAAACAATCCTACATTCGGGTGAGAAACCTGTCCTAGTTTGGAATAGTCTCTAAGGCTTCCGATATGCAACTAGGTCAATTGGTCAAAAGGGGTGCCTTAGCAAGACCACCTAATATACCTCTCGCTCCGAACAACGAGAAGTGAAAGGAGGATCAAACGGTACGGCGGTAGGCCAGATCCAAGGTTTGTGTTCCCATCGTGGCAGAGCCCACAACCGGTTAGCCTTATGGCACGCTTTTTCAAACAAGCCTCCGGCAAACCGTTCAGGAATAGCAGATGGCAAACACTAGGACTTAAGTGCACCAATGCAAAGAAACACATAAGTGTAAATAAAACAACATATCATAAGTTCGAGTCAAGTTCTCTAAATCTCCAGCAAAGTCGGCGGAAACTGTGGACTCGACTTTTTTCACGTCCCCTTTCGGAGAGCTCGAATTGGTCCTACAGTTCGGACTCCTGTCACGGTTCTGAATCCAGTTTCACAAGTGCAATGTGAAACTGATAAACACCAAAGAGTCCAATCCGGCAAATTATTTTGGAAAATCGATTTTGAATTAAATAATGCCAAAACTGGATTGTTTTGCCAGATTATAAAGTCGCTACCTAAATATTTTGTTTTTGGAAAATTTAGGAAACCCTGACTCATGCCAAAGGCCACATGTCCATCATTACTAAAGTTGCCTCGGCTTGGGAACTTGGGTACGAAAGGGGAAGGTCCTGAAATGAGCACCTTCACTCGCCCAATCAAAGATCGGCCTCTACTAATCATGATATATTGTTTTATAAACCTCATGTGTTCTTATCCGGTTATTACCTAACTTTATTATGTGACGCACACAAGCAAGTATAGACTAAAATCGCGAGAATTGGAACAAATTAACTCATGTTTGCTTTCGAAAATGGTTTGAATTTGCCACCCTCAAGTGGGCTAAAACGCGGATTTGCCACTTCTCAAAGTGGGCTTAAAACTCACAATCATCGAATTGTTCCAATTCAAGCAACAAAGCCTTCATCTACAGGCATTCATGCAGTTAATCATTTAAGCAAATGACCTCATGGCAAGCATACGAAACATGGCAACACTCACACTCATGCAAGCATGCTAAAGCATAAAACTTACCGAGTACTCCAAGCCAAAACAAAAACTAGTTAGAAATATGCATGATCCTAACTATACAAGATGCCTAATGCAACACATGCAATAATGCAACTAAATAGGCTCGGCTACCTAATCATGGTATTTGCAACACTTTGATAGCATGCTTTGAAACACATATTCAAATAAGTATTGAATTGACAATGCAATTTGAATGATGCGCCGAGCCTCGGTGCATGCAAGACAAATGAATGGATGCAAACATGCAAGCATAAGGTATGCTAATCGAAACATGATCCCTAATCTAACCATCGAAAGCGGTTAAATAAAAGGGAGAAAGACGCGGGGTTGGAAGACATGCACACACGTACGTACACTTATTACAACATTATTCCTTCACGAAGGAGGGTCTGAATAAATAAGCTAAGCTAGACTAAGCTAAGCTAATTATTACAAAACGAACTAATTAACTATTCTAGCTAATTAATTATTACAACACAATTGAATAACTAGCTATGCCAAGCTAATTAAAATATTACAAAACAAATTGAATGATTAACTACGCTAACTAACTAGTAAAGTAATTTGAACGGCCTCGAGGGATGAGGGATGCATGCATGCTCGGTTGCTTCATCTTGAAAATGCTTTTGCCTTGCCATCGGACGCCACTGCTTACACTCATTTGATCTTGGAAAATTGCACCAACTTCCAGATTGCCTCTGCTCCAACACAAGAACACACTTGCACAAAATTCACTGGTGGCCGGTCGGCTACAAAAAGTGGTTGTCAGCCACCTCAACTGGCCGGTCGACTAGTTTAAGTGGCCGGTCGGCGACCCCCATTTTCTGGACTTCTGCTTTTGCTTCAACAGAGAGCAACAGAGGCAAAACAAAGCATTTTCAAGGAATGTGTGTACTACTATACTCCTTATCATTTCTCAAGCTCAAAGGAGTGTAGCTCTTGGCTCTCAAGCCATCAACCAAGCATTTTCAATGCATGATGGCCAAAGAACCAAGCTTGTACTAGGTCAACGAATGCACAAATAAGACTCGAAGGACCACCACCCTATCACGCATGATCAAGGGTGTCGGTGAGCAAGAAAAATGGCACGTTTCATCACTTTAAGTATGAAACGTCCCATTTTCCTTGTGTTTGGATTAACTTCTGATCTAAACACATGCAATGCAATACAACATGCTTATCTTGCTCAAGTTTTACTTGATTCATTTTGTTTACACATTTTACATTACCGATTAATCCTTTAACCGATTAAGTCCAAAATGAGAGTCCTCTAATTGGAAAAAGGGCTTAAGCCACAAGTACCTTGAGCATGAAAGAGGCCTCATGCTGTTGGTTAGTAGAAACCCTCAAGAGAGGATTAAAACCATTAGGCATGAGAGCCTCAATTTCGCACTCAAGCCAACAAAGGGCTCAAGACCACTTTCAAAATAAAGTAAAAAGTGAAAAATTGAGGGAGGTGTAGATATATCAATGCTGAAATGGCATGCAAAATGACACTAAATCATGCAAGCAACACATGCAAGACATGCTAAAAGCCTAAAACATTAAGCTAGTGAAGATCACAACACTATAAGCATGCAACACAAAGCTCAACTGACCAAACCAGCTCTGGACAGAGTTAAAACATGCCAAATCAGTGGCTAAAACATGCTGAGATTGAGGCACAAAATGCTAGAAAAACATGCTCACATGTTAGCTTGCAAACAAGACTCAAAATACAACTCTCAAAAGCAATGAAACAGTGAAATATGTGAGAGTGTGACAGAGCTATATATACTGAAATCATATGTAAAATGATGCTATAACATGCAAGCCACTCAAACATTTCATTCTTAAAGCCTCAAAACAATGAGCTAGTGAAGACCATTACACTATAACCATGCAACACAAACCTCGAAGGACTTAACCAGCCCAAAACAGAGTTAAAGTAGGCCAAAATAGTAACTAAAACATGCTGAAGTTAAGCTAACACAAGCTACAAAAATAGGCTAAACCATTAGGCATGCTAGACTAGTAAGCATAATTGCACTACAAGTACAAAAAGCAAGCAACAAATGCTCCAACCAACCCAAAACAGAGTTGAAACATGCGAAAACATAGCTTAAAACATGCTTGAACTAAGCTAACACAAGCTACAAAACTAAGCTAATATATGAAGCTAACTAGGCATGGAAGCAAGATACAAGGAGGGGAGGCTAACCCCTCCATTTTTGGACTTCAAAACATACTTTTTACCACTGAAATAACTTTGAATTTCAGTGGTTTAAAGGCCCAAAAAGTTTGATTTAAAGGTGGTAAGAAATGGCACAAAAGGTTTCACAAGCCAAAGAGCAAAAAGAGGAGACAACCCCCTAACTCACCAAGACTTAAACCACCATTTTGAAACCTTAAAAACAAAGTTTTTTATTGTTGAAAAACCAGGTCAAAATAGTGTAAAAAAATGGCAAAGCAAGCAACTAAAACAAAGCTTAAATGAGGTAAGCCTTATACCTTTGAAGCACAGCACTAAACAGCCACAATTTTGAGCTTAAACCACCCTTAGAAGCTCAAACCAAGCCTCAAAGAACCTCAGCTCCAAGATAAAGATGTTTGGTAAGGGTCTTAGTGCAAAAGTGTAGAGAATTCTCACTTTCAAGCATAAAACAAGAAGATAGAGAGAGAGAGAGAGAGAGAGAGAAATTTGCTCCAAATTGTGTAACCTCTCAAAATGGGGGAGAGACCTCCCCTTATATAGAAAATCAAGCTAAAGGCTTGTACTCATCCCTTCATACATGTGTATGGAGATGAGCATCAGTGAACAACAGCTAGCATAGTTAGCAAAGAAATATCTGAAAAAGGAGAAAAATGACCATTGGCCATCATCAATGGCCGACCAGCCATCAATGTAGCCAACCGGCCATCAACATAGCCGACCGGCCACCACTGGTGGCCGACAGGCACAAGTCATGGCCGGCAGGCTAAAGAGATGGCCAACAGGTCACCCTCTCCTCCAGAAGTGAAGCAACAAGCTCTTGGCCCACAACCAAGCACAAAACAGACAAGAATAGAGGCTACAAGGCAAGGCGCTCAGCCGAGACCTTCAGGGACTCAAAGCGAACACGAGCGAGCACAATCATCGGGTATTCAAATAACGACGGCCAAGTCTTGAGGACGGTCAAGAATAGGGTGTCTACAATTTGTAGACGGGCGAGCAACTTCTGCATTGCTTTTCACATTTGGTTGCATGGGGGGTTGTGCAATTTCCGTCGGGCTGACTATCGGAAGCTCGTTTGCATCGGCAAGATCCACCGGGCAAACTGGATGAACTCCAGGCGAGAATTCCACAATGAAGTTGGCCAATGCTTGGGCTTTGATTGCAGTTCGGGGCTGAAACTTGATGTCGAATTGCCCCAACTTAACTGCCCACTTAAGAATTCAGCCGGAAAAGTCTGCCCGTTCAAACAAGGCTTTCAATGGGAACTCAGTCAATACCATAATAATGTGCGCATGGAAGTAGTGTGCCAATTTCCTTAAGGCCATCATCAATGCCAAGGCAAGCTTCTCCAGCGGCAAATACCTCGACTTCGCCGGGAGTAAAGTTTTGCTCATGTAAAAGATTGGTAGATGTTGGATGCCTTCCACTCGAACGAGCACCATACTTACGGCGTGTTAAGAAACAGCCAGATAAAGATAGAGTTCTTCGCCGTGCTTTGGCGTAACCAGGAGTGGAACCGAAGATAGTTATGTCTTTAGCTCAGCTAAGGCTTTGTCGCATTCTTTGTCCCATGAAAACTTGGACTTCAAGGCTCGAAAGAAAGGTCGGCAATGATCCGATGACCGGCTTATAAATCGGTTAAGCACGGCTGCCATTCCGGCAAGATGTTGCACGTCCTTCACCAAGTTGGGTCGCTTCAATTCTTGTATGGCCTTGATTTGGGAGGGGTCCGCCTCAATGCCATGGTTGGTGACCAGAAAGCCCAAGAATTTCCCCAACTCCACACCGAAGGCACACTTTGATGTATTCAGGCGCAACTTGTGTTTTTTAAAAATGGTGAACATCTTCGCTAAGTCAGATAGGTGGTCAGCTGCACGCTTGCTCTTTACAACCATGCCATCGATATATGCCTTCATTGTTCGACCGAACAAGGGAGCGAACATCTTTGTGACCATCCTTTGAAAAGTTGCCCCGGCATTCTTCAACCCAAAGGGCATAACTGATTAGCAGAATAGCCCCCTAGGGGTGTGAAAGAAGTAACCTCCCGATCTAGCTCATGCATGGCGATCTGATAATAACCGCGATAAGCGTCCAAAAAGCTAGGTCGGTTGTGGTTGGCAGTAAGGTCCACCAGTTGGTCGATTCTAGGCAAGGGGAAACTGTCTTTAGAGAAAGCATGGTTGACCGTCTCGTAGTCAACACAAACTCGCCATTTGTCGTTCTTCTTTGATACCACAACCGTGTTGGAAACCCACCGAGGGTAGTGCACTTCCTGGATTGCCTTTGCTTCAAGCAAGTTTTTGACCTCCTCTGCCACAACCTCTGTGTGATGAAGTGCTAATCTCCGCATTTTTTGAATGACAGGCCGGGCATCTGGAAAGACGTTAAGTTGGTGGCAAATAAAGTTTGGATCGACATTAGGTATGTCGTAAGGCGTCCATGCAAACACTTCGATATTTGCCACCAAAAACTCCACCATCTCAAGCCATTCTTTGGTGGTCAGGCTGGATCCCAACATAAAGAACTTCTCAGGATTAGCTTCGTTGATCCTCACCTCCACCAAGTCTTCAACAGCCTTTTCTTCGGCCTTGGTACCCACATCATCCAAGACGTTTTGATTTTGTGGTCCTTTAATCATTTGCATGAATCCTTTGGCTACGTGGCTCTCATTCACGGCCACGAAACACTGCTTGGCCATGACTTGATCTCCTTAGATTTCTTCAATCATCACCACAACGGAGAGAAACAATATGACTTGGTGGTAGGTTGAAACCACCGCTTACATGGCATGAAGCTATCCTCAGCCTAAGATCAGGTTGTATGTGGAAGGCACCTTCAACATCCAGAACTTTACCTGCTTGACCATGGTCCCTGCTTTGACTGGCAAGATGATCTTTCCCATGGGCCACTCCAGTTGCGAGTTGAAGCCAACCAATAGCGAGGCTGCAGAGGCCAAGTCTTTTTCACTTAGCTTAAGTTGCTTAAAGGCATCGTAATACATTATTTTAACCAAGCTACCCTGGTCGATCAGAATGCGCCTAACCTCAAAGTCCTTGACGCGAAGGGTGACCACCAGCGCGTCATTGTGTGGCGTTTGAATTCGTTCAAAATCCCAGCTTGAAAAGTTGAGCACATCTTTCACCTCAATTTTGCCTTTCTTGACTGCTGACTGGACTGACAGGACTTCCCTCATATGCTCTATTTTTTTGATCATCCCTCGGAGCTCGCATACCCGTGCTGCCTCGACGATGCCGTGGATCACGTTGATCATACCATGTGGAGGCGCTTCTAGGGCGGCCAAACCATTCGACTCAGCCGGGGCGTAGGGTGCAGCAATGACGCCTTCGTCAATGTAACGGTCCAAGAGTCCGGTGGCCACTAACTCCTACAAATACTGTTTCAGAGGCAGATAATCCTCGATGTGGTGCCCTCGCTTGCCATGAAAGGTGCAACGATATTATGGATTGAAGCCCTTCTGTGAGTCGCCTAACTTAGCTAGAAACTGGACGTACACCTCGTCGTGGATTTCACTAAGGATGCGGTAGATTAGGATCTTGAAAACTGTGGTAATGCCTGTCCAATCATTCAACTTTCTCTTCGCGTCTGACATGGCGTCATGAGGATAATCAGCTCAGTTAGAGCGGCGACCCTTACCCCGGTTGCTGCGGTCTGCGCTGCGGTCTGCACTGCGGTTTGACTCTCTTGCATGGTCACTTGGATGGTTTGCCTCCTGTCCAACCACGTGAACCTTTCCAGCCACTCTTTTGTCTGCTGCCACCGAATTCACCTTCGTGGTGGTCCCGGTAGTATCATCCTCTACTCGAATGTGCTCGTTGATGTGCTACATCAAGAGTTCCATGGTCACCGATTGGTTCATAGTAAGCGAGTCCCTCAGTCTATGGCCGACCGGGAGACCACGCTTGTATTGGGTGATGGCTAGGCTAGTTGGGCAATCAAGGATTTCATTAAAGGTTTCCCAATACTTGGCATTGTATGCTTTGAGTGAGTCGCCCGATTCCATCTTAATGCTCAGAAGGTGGTCGACTTCTTTCGACCTTTTTGTGTTGGTTTTGAATCGGGTCACAAACACTTCCATCAATTGCTGCCACCTTTCGATACTTTCCTCCGGCAGCCTCTCGAACTATTTTAGGCCCAACTCGCCCAAACTTGACGGGAAAATAAGGCACATGAGAGCGTCGTTACACCTGTATCCAGCCATAACTTACGGGAAGTGGCTCACGTGTATATATGGATCAGTTTTTCCGTCATAGAGTGTAAACTTGGGCTGGTGAAAGCTCGCAAGGAGCAGTGTGGCCTCTATCTTGAAGGAGAAGGGGGTGATGCTCAGCCGCGCCAAATCTTTGTCCAAAGGAGCATGTACAGCTGGGCGGAGTGGCGGCATTATGACTTCCTCACTAGTGCGACCTCCGTAGGATAACCGCTGCAGCGCTGGCACCCTTTGCGCTTCTCACCGGCGAGCTCGCTCCTCCAAGATGTCCCTCAGGTCCTCCAAACAGGCGAAGCAAGAATATCTCGACGTCGTCGACGGACGTGAGGGACGGTAACTGTTGTCTTGCGCGCAAGACTTCTCTGCTGGCAGGTCAGAGTCACCAACTCCATAACTTTTGGTGATGGAGAGGGATGGTGTCCGCCTCTGGTTTTGGCTGCCTGAGCGATGGGGTTGGGTGCACTCACTGTGGTTATTCACTCCAGCAACACCCTTCCCTTTGACCTGCCGCTTTAGTGCCTCCATCTCCACCGCCATCCTTCGAATGATGGCGTCTTGATCTCTCAGCTTATGCTCTAGGCGCTGAACATGTAATTCTCTTCGCCGCCGATGCCCGTCGAGGATTCGCGAGTGATCAGTGCTCCTTTCGCGCTTGTCTCCAGCATCTCTAGGGAGCCCCCTAGGAGAGGTCTCCAGACTAGCCATGGTAGGGATGGCGGGAAGACCATCTCTTCTCCGAACGGACTACAGAGTGATGCCGTCGATGACGGACAATAGGACGTCGTCGTTGTTTGCCATGAAAGATGATTGGATGAGCTTAGAGGACAAGGTTTTATCTGTCAAAGCTTCCCACAGATAGCCTCAATTATACGGGGCCAAATATTTGACGTTATCCATACACCTCATGTCTAAGCTGCGCTTCCCTCCGATCGACCTGAGAACACAACGAAGGTGAGCTACCCGGCAGTGCGCTGCCGGAAAACCTCTCCGACCGTCAAGTCAGCACACACTTAGAGATAGAGAGAGAGAAAAGAGATAAGACATTGTAGTAGTTGAGCTCTTACCAGAGGATGTTCCATGCTTGTGTATGGAGGCGCAGCCTCGTTTATATAGTTTTTGTGGCGCTTTTGCACCCATTCCCTTCGGGACGTGTGGACCTGCTCTCCTTTCACATTTCCCCACATGTCAGTGCTAAAACAGCTAAACACCACCTAATGAAACCGCCAGACCGAATTAATGCGTATGAACCACGGAGCCTCCCTCCTACAGTCTCGCGGGGCCACGTGGTACTTCCAACCGAGCTACTCTTAGCGCGGCGCCACGCCTCAATGATATAACCATTCTACTTGACCGACTTCCTTGATAATCTCACCGTGGCATAGCCGAGCTTTTTTAGTTCTAACCGAGCTCCCGCTCAATCAGTCTGATCTTCGAAAGACTAAACCCGTCTAACTCAGCAGAGCGCATATGTTCAACCGGGCTAGTGGTCTAAGGTTACTCTAGCTCGGCCCGACCTAGCTCGGCCCACATTAGCTCGGCTCAATGCCAATTTATGAAATCTCCCTCTCAGATACCCTAAACTATAAAAATGTATAAATTAGACCCCCTAACGAAAGAGGTATGTGGAAGCAGAAATTGTCACACATATATTAATTGAGAGATCAACGGAGAATTGAGCCACACCGTTCTAAATCTGCAAAAAAATAAACGGGTAGTGCCTCCCTGTGACAACCCTGACCTATGTTTAGCATTAATTCATGATTAATCATGCTAAGTAAATGATTAAGATGAAATCCCAAATTGATTATGTGAGTGTGTTGTTTTAATTACATTTCTATCTGTTTGATATGAAACGATCTGTCCACGTTTTAATTTCAAATTGCGAATTGAAAGCCTTATCGGCAACTGATTCAAAAATTAACTTGTGTTATATGCTAATTAGGATTTATAGAACTTTATGGTAGGTTTAATTAAAATTCGATTTAGAACAATTAAGTTAGAATAAATCATGTTAAATTACTTTAGCTTGAGTTATTTACACATTTGCCATTGGTGGGCCCTTATAAGGCCATTTGTTTGATTTCTCCATATGTTGTCACACCATTCATGTTTCACCTCCTTGCAAAACCATGAGGGAGAAAGAGGAGAGTAGGAAGAGATTGAATTCAACAAGTGAATAGCTTGAAATTTAGAGGAGATTGGAGAGGATTTGGAAGATTGAGCTACCACACTTGGAAATTCAAGGCTAAAGGTAGGAATCTACCCTTTTAATTGTGAATTGAATTTGTTTAATGCATGGATTCATGGAAATTAGGGACTAAAGTCAAGAAATAGCTTAAAGAGTGGATTTGAGAATTAATTCATGCATGCATGGCCATATCATGGAATTTTGAAGTTGTTTTCATGAAATTTCCACATGGATGTTCATATTATGGTAGTACTATAGTACTATAGAAATTCACCATGCTTTTTAGTTGAATCTTGCATTTGATCATACCTTGAAGTATTGGAGTTCATGGGAGCTCATGCATGTCATGTTTTTGAATCAATCATAAAGTTGAAGTTGAGTTTGTGTTCAATTGGCATACCTTTGGGCTTTAATTTTATGAAATAATCTTTAAATCTTGTTGTGTTATGAGTCTTTAAGTGTTTTCCAGAATTTTGGCCCAAAAGGATGAGTTTTGGCATATTAAATCCATGGTTTGAGCTTTGGGAGCAAATCTGGAAAACCTAGAATTTGGCTTCCTCGCTCAAGCGAGGGATTTCACGCTCGAGCGCTCGAGCGACCACCTTTGTTTTCAGAATTTCGCTCGAGCGACAGAATGCTGGCTCGAGCGTAAATTGCAAGCTCTCAAAATTTTTGTGTATACAGAAGCACGTTCGAGCGACAATACTTGCGCTCAAGCGAAGAACTGTGTCTCACGCTCGAGCGAGCATCGAGCGGAAATTTTCAGCAACCAGTACTTTTCACATTTTTGCAGATCGCTCGAGCGAAGGAGTGTACGCTCGAGTGACCAAGCACATTCTGCATGTCCGCTTGAGCGAAGGAAGCCACGCTCGAGTGAGACCCCTGTCTTCACCAAATTTTGAAAAATGTTTTTAAATACATTTTTGCATCCTCATTCCATCCTAGGCATTCCTAAGCCATGTTTAAGGCATCATAATGAGGATATTGGTTTAGAACCATACCAAGGCAAGCAAGGGGCTAAGTTATTAATTCTGAGTGTGTAATTTAGTGTGTGTTCGTTCTGCAACTATGTAGGTTTGAAATCCAAGGACACTGATTAGCCTGTCTATAGCCCAGTAATCTGTGAGTTACAATGTTATAAAGCTATGTTAAATTATAATTATTTTCTGAATGATTAACTGTACTGTTTTCTAAAATGATATTGTTTACTGAATAAATGTTTGTCCTATTTTATGAACTGTACTCGTAGCATCCATAGCAACTGACTGTTACTGTTACTGTTACTGCTACTGCTACTGCTACTGCTACTGCTACTGCTACTGTTACTGTTACTGTTACTGCTACTATTACAGAGATCTCTGTCAGTTCCTATCCTTGGAACTACTATTACTGTATTGATGGCCATCAACTGACTGTTCGGTCTATTAAGACCTACTGTACTGTTCTGCTATTGGATGTACCACGTATGACTGCTATGATTTCTAAATGACTGATATGACATGAAATATGAGACATTGATTGAATAACTGATCTACAGATGCAATTGACTGTTTTAATTACTGAAAGGACATTCATTCTTAACCCCTTTACACATTTATTATTCACTGGGCTTTAGCTCACAGTTTATATATATATATGTAGGTGGCCAAGCACCGGACCAAAGCTAGAGGCGCCGACTTAGACTCATGTTTTGTCAAGCCAACCATCGTGCCTCATATTGAGGTTCCGAACCTGCACGAGTCAAGGCTGTTTTGGGGTGTTTCAGATTCACCCTTTTTGTCTCTGTTAATGTACTGAATGCCTAAGGCTTCTAATTGTACAGTTATGGTGAAGGGATTAGGTGTCTAACCTGTATGCTACTTCGTATATGTGTTTTTGGTATGTATGTATATATGGCTATGAATGTGGTTATGTCCATAAAAGTTTTTCCCATTTAGGTTTTCACAGCTCATTGGACGATGTAAACTATTACTGATTGGCTTCCGCCAGCCCCTTTATATTACATTACTGTCGTTACTGTTAATCAGGCCTTCGGTAATCACGGGTTACTGGCCAGTTACGATACTAAACCTACAGTGGTGGGTTTGGGTCGTGACACTCCCGACTGGTAGTTGTTGGCCGAAGGGTACTCCGACGATCAAGTTAGATAGCATATATCTAAATGAAATTGAATAAGTAAATAAAATAGTTTAGGCATACCTCTCCCTAGAGTTGAAGATTACATCTCTTTATAGAAGCTAACTTGCCACTCATTTTGTCCAATGAGCTTATGTTACCAATTTGGTCCAATGATAACGAGCCACTTGTATGGGCCAAAACCCTTCTGATGCATGTATGCCAAAGCAAGTTGGCAAGTTGTATTGCAAGATATTATTTTATTATCTTAATTCTATATAAGCATTGGGTGGGCCCACCTCACATGAATTAATTTTTATCTCTCCACAGGATCAAAGTGAAATACACCAATAGTTTAGAAGGTCTATTTATACGCCTTTATAATTTAAAGAGTAAAGCGATAGTTCTCAATAATTAAAAAATCTATTTATATGTTTTTATAATTTAAGAGTCAAAATAATAATTTTTTTATTATAATTTAGATCTCATGTTCGAAATACTTCAGTCAATGGAACTGGGCCCGTTTGTTTTAGGAGGGAGGGATGAGATTAGAATAGAGGTGAAACCTATTTAATGTTGTGTTTGTAGATTTTGGAAAGGGATTGAGATGGAGGACGAGATTAGGTTGGACCTTGGAAAAGGGATTGAGATGGAGAAGGTGGAGGTCGAGGTGGAGGTGGTGGTGGTATTAGAAAAATAGTCCGCCGGACTATTTTTTTTATTTTATTTTATACATGTTGGGCATTTTTTTTTTTTTTTTGAACATTAATATTTAATTTTTTGTATTTTTTGTTAAGTAAAAATCATTGTTTTATTTTATTTATTTAGTTTTTACATGTTGGGCATTTTTTTTTTTTTGAACATTAATGTTTAATGTTTTGGTATTTTTTTTATTTGTTTTATTATTTTATATTTATTTTATATAAAAATAATTTAACAATCCCTAAACCAACAACTATCATCAAAACAAACACAATTTTACTTAATCCTCTTACTAACAATCCCCTCACTATCAATCCCCTCCATTCTAGCTCTGAAAGCAAACGGGGCCTAAATGAGCTATCCATAGAGTGGTAGCTCTGGTGGACTTGTTATAAGCCCCGTTTGTTTTCCGAGTTATAGCTCCGGATTGGAGTAACAGTGAGCTCTCCCTCACTAAGCTCATGTTTGTTTTCCTCTTTGTCCTTGAGACTCATAGTCCCAACGGACTATGAAAGGCCTCACATGAACAAATTCGAGTTTGGATTGAGAGATGGTATTAGGAAAAGATTCTGTTCGGCTTAGGGTGACCAGTCGTTCAGGGGGACGTCTGACCGAACATCTGGCCGATCAACTGGTCAACTGTAATTTTTTTTATTTATTTATTAATTTTACTTGTTGAGCATTTTTTTTTGAACATTAATGTTTAATGTTTTTGTATTTTTTGTTATATAAAAATCATAATTTTATTTGTTTTATTATTTTATATAAAAATAATTTAACAATCTCCATACTAACGACTATCATCAAAACAAATACAATTTTACTAATCTCCTTACTATCAATTCTTTCCTTATTAATTCCTTCAATTATATTTCTGAAAATAAATGGGACATAGATTTTGATAGTTTGAGTAACATATAACCACCAAATAGTCTTTGTGACATACTTTTACAGAGGTTGACCGTTAGCCCCATGAATCAAGCCTTGTTTGCTTATAAATTTTTATTTTTATTTATTTATTTTTTCGTGATTAGAAAAGGGAGAAACATGTGGTTCACATTACCCCAAGAAATACACAACAGTATTTGCAACTCTGCATTTAAATCAATTAATATAATTTTTTTTTTTCTTTCTAAAAACTACTCTATTTGGTTATGAGACTCAAATTTTGTTTAAAATTAATGGAATTCATAAGCTTCTGTATCATAAGTACATTCACTTGTTAAATTGGAGAATATTAAACTAGTGTAAATCATTTTATTGGCTTAAGACCTTAAAAAAATACGTTTGATTGAACATATCCACTACAAAAGAAGTATTTTGTAAGGATTTTAGAAGTTGTGAGAAGAGTGCCATGGAGGGTTTATACATAAGTTAGGGGTGAGGCCCCCCGGACCTAGTGTAGTCCCATCCTTATAAGACTTAGACCTCGTTTGTCAACTATATATTTTAGTTAAAAAATCAAAAAATCACTATAACTTATTACATCACTCTCTTTACTTTTCTGTACATTTTTTCATAAAAAGTCAAAAAATTACTAAAATAACATGATCCAAATGAGGCCTTAGTGTAGTTCCGTCCTTGCTTATAAGGCCTAGTCCTAGTAAGGAGCATAACCAACAAAGCCAAAGGCAGAGTAAGTGTTGTGAGTGTGAGGAGAGTAAAAAGATGAGTCATTAGTTATATGATTTAAATTGTTCGAATTGTAAATTATTTTTTTGCTCATTAAGTAAGACTTGTGTCGTTACTAATTTGGAAGGGTATCTCCAATTGAACCATATGTACTGAAATCATAAATTTAAGGAACTAAATAGATGATATCAATAATTTATAGATGAAATATTAAAAGAAAAAAAGAAAAAAATAATAATTTAAGAGAACATGTGAAATTAACCCAAAATAAAAATGCATGACTCAGGCATACAAGACAAGATGTTTCATATATAATAATTCATGCAAATTTATATTTCCAATATATTGTATTTCCTTATTTTATTGATTACCCTATTAGGCACCCTGTTCACTACTCAGGTTTCTTATAGAACATTCCATTGTAATTTGTAAGCTTATAAACCTGTCACTCAATACTATGTTTTCTTTCACCATAATTTTAATAATTCAAATCACTTTTAGGCATCTTGTTCACTACTCTAGGTTTCTTATTGAACATTCTATTATAACTTGTAAGCTCATAAATATGTCACTCAATACTATGTTTTCTTTCACCATAATTTTAACAATTCAAATCACATGTCACAAGGTGCTACATAAGTTGATTTGCACCTTTTAATAACTCTACAATTAATAAAAGCAAAAAATTATTTATTTGATAACCATTGACGCCACATGTTTATGTCACAAACGCATGACAAATATCACATTTTCATATCGTTCCTCCATCATCACTCATATAAAATGGTGGATTTCACAATATCCACCAATCACAACCATCTTATAGCACCATCTAAGTCATGTCCCTATGTGACCCATGCAATGCAGCAAACATAAAAAATAAAAAAATGACTTAGATGGTGCTATAAAATGTAACCTCATTCTGTCCACTTTACTCAAAAACATTCAAATCATAGTGCCATCTCACCAATTTGGAGTAAATTATTTTGTTGGTTCTTCTGTCACAGCTTCAACATTCAAGTTGGGGCACTCATTGTTCTCCTCAACCAAACAATCTAACAGACTATGAGGTGAAACTAGACTTCCAACATGAGTAACCACTTGGAAAGCAGGCGGTAACCTAGCTATACTAAGCTCCTTCAATCTGTTAGTTATGGGATCATAACACAGCAGACTAGAGCTTCCATGCAACAGCAAAACCTCATCAGATCTCCGGCGACAGAGTGGCCGAACAAACCCTATTCTCAACCCAACCTCACTGCAATTCACTTTGAAATACCTAGTCCAAGACTCCTTCACACCATACTCATTCATCACCCACATCTCAGCATACTCTGCATAACAGTAGTTTGCAGCTGAGAGACACCCTCTCAACACTCCCAATCTGTAGTTAAGTTGACCTGACTCAAACACAGGATGTGGAACCACACCAAACTGTTCTTCGCCAACATCAAATGAAACAATGCAATCAAAACCAGGGCTATCACTTAACCAGTGAAGAGCACCATTGACAAATGCTTGAGAAGCTTTTGACCCGCGAATGAGTGAAAAAGGAGCATTTCCTATATGGCGCCATGAACGGTCACCGAGAGTGAGGACATGAGCCTCTGGCCTTGAATCACCACTGAAGATTGCACTGCTGTAGTAAACTAACTCTATCACCTTGTATACGTTGCTTTGTGGAAGATATCCGAACCCGACCGCGACTTCAAGAGGAAGAGGGCTTGATGTTGATGTTGATGATGGTGATGGCCTTATGGGATTAGGAAGAGGTGCATACTCTCCATTGCAAGGATTGCAAATGTATTTTAGGGTTTTAGTGAGTGGATCAAATAAACAAAGTAGACCATTGCAAGAACCAAGCACTTCAAACTTATTCAAGTTTGGGATTGACAGGTTTAGATCTACACAAGTGTAATTGTCATTTGTTCCACCATAGTTGTTGTCTATGAAAGATAATCGAGTTCTGAAATGAGTGGGGTTGATGAGGATGCAACTTACAAAGATGATACTGAGATTGTCCTCGTTTTGAGATGATCGATGGAGGTGAGTGGTGATGAGTTGAGAATTATGGGTTAAGTTGAGCCAGGATTTGCATACACACCTGCAAGAAATCAAGGATTTGATGGGTAGTGTTGACAGTATGGTGATGATGATTTCACTTGGAAGTTTGTCCATCTTTAGCTAGCTCTCGGTTGGTTCTGATCTGAACCCAAAGTTGCTAACTTTAATAGGCCATGAAGCTTCAGATTTTAATTGGGTTGGAAAGAGTACAAATACATGGTAAATGAAACTGTTTTCAAAAAAATTAATGAAAGAGTAGCACTGAATATCCAACCTAGGCTCTAGACTATGTGGTTTTAATGTGGTATATATAAGATTGCAGAGCAGAGATAACAGGAAAATTAGAAGAGAAATGCTTCACTCAATGGAATTGAATGAGCAATCTGTATTCTGTACAATGGTAGCTCTGGTAGACTTGTTACTGAATTTTGGTAGTTGAGTAACATCATGTGACCACCAAATAGTCTTGTGATCTACTTTAACAGAGCTTGACCGTTAGCCCCATGCATCAAACTTTGTTGGGTGATTATTCAGTACTTCCGGAATATGGACACGTAGTGCTCTATGAGGTTTTGATTGGTGGAGAGGCGTAAGGACTCACAATTTATATTGGGGATGAGGGAACAACATGGGGCTAAGTAATTGGTGATTGGCTTGGAGTATGACCACGTGATACTCCGGGAGTATTGAATAATTTCCCAACTTTGCTTGCTTCTTCTTCTTTTTCCTTTTTCTTTTTTTAATAATTATTGGGTTCCCTCCGTCTATAAATTTATAAATGTTAATAATTAAATTCATAATTTTTTTTATTGATCTAGAAATATTTTGTAAAAATGTAACGCAATTTCTCCAATAATATTTGGAGAATTACAGCCTAGTAGGCTTTTAAAAAATATATAAAAAAAAAAATTATGAATTTAATTATTAACATTTATAAATTTATAGACGGAGGGAACCCAATAATTATTAAAAAAAGAAAAAGGAAAAAGAAGAAGAAGCAAGCAAAGTTGGGAAATTATTCAATAATATTTGGAGAATTACAGCCTAGTTGGCTTTTAAAAAATATATTTATAAATACATAAAAAAGTTTTTGAATTTTAATTATTAATATTTATAAAATGGGAATGGCTTCTGTCCAGTCCTTAATCGGACTGGATCGTGCCGTTGGGCCCATGGAGGCCCACCACGGGTCCCGTTTTGATAATCTGAACCGTTCAATGTGTAGAACTTGTCGAGTACTATATGCCTGTAAAAAATCACGTTGATCGGATATCGATAACTATGTGATCAAAATAGATTTTTGTCAATAGTTAATTTATTCACCGTCTATTTTTTTTTATACAAAACTGATTTGATCACATAACTATCGATATCCGATTAACGTGATTTTTTACAGGCATATAGTACTCGACGAGTTCTACACATTAATGATTCAGATTATCAAAATGAGACCCGTGGTAGGCCCCTACTGGCCCAACAGCACAGTCCAGTCCGATTAAGGACTGGACAGAAGCCATGCCCTTATAAAATTTATCATTGATGTGTAATTATTTTTTTTTCAATTTTACATTGAATTTCTATTTTCCCAATAATATTTAATGACTTGTCTTGGAAAGGTAGATGATTGGCTTGGGAAATTGAATCGATCAAGTTGGCTTTGTGAATATTAAGTTGTGTAAAATAAGTATTGTCTTCTTGGAGTAATGCTGGAAATTTCAAATATTTTACTAAAAGTTTTACCAAATATCTTACATGAGTGTGGAACCTACACTAGGTCCCATGTGGGTCGCACACTCATATGAAACATTTGATAGAATTTTTGGTAGAATTTTTAGGACCTCTAGCATTTTTGGTCTTCTTGTCCAGAAAATATGGCTAAAGTTTTGCCCAAAAAATAAATATGTGAATCAAATTAAATTATAGTATTGTGAGTAGGGATAGTCTCAGAAACAATTTAGGGCGGGTTTGTAATCTCTAGCTCTATCAAATCATATCGAAAGTGGGAAAAATCGAGTTGATGGTGGAACTAGATTAATTTTATAACTTAAAAAATGTAAATATTAATAAAAGTTATAGATAATATAATAAATTATGAATAATGACATGGGTAAGCCCATAAAGGGTATAGCCCACCACTTAGGGCCCAATACATAATTCAAATACTAAAGCTCAACGTTGCTGGAGTTCAACATGGCATTAAGAACTAATGACATCTAAACACGTGGCAAGAGAATGACAAGCCACATAAGTAAAGATCCTGCAAAGTTATTACACTGCATATCAGCCATTAATGAAGTCCCTTACAGCATTTATTGCGATAACCCCTCCCCGTCGAGACAGAACGGCCTCACCATGAACAAGGCAAGCTAGAGCATAGACTTTCGGCCAAGATGACAGGTCAGAAGGGACAACGAAATGATTACCAGAGAATATAAGCAGGCATCAAAGAGAAGAAGAGGGTTAAGCTTTTCTATCTCTACATTCCATCTCTCTTTCTAACTTGCTCGTCGGAGGGTTCGTTGGGGGCCCGTTCCCCGTTGAACTCTTGTACAGGTTCCTCTGTGGGCGTGGTACCTCGAACACTGGTGTGAGAAGCTTGGATCAGCCCAATCCGTTCCATCTGGAACACGCTGTATCATCAGTTGGCGCCGTCTGTGGGAAACCTTTTGCTCCCGCGCTAGTTGTGTTCATTGTCACCGGATACCCTTTTCCAATAACACCTTCCTACCACCCACTAAGGTGAATGGTCACAACTAGATCCATGGCGTCTCACCACAATGTTGCCGACCACCAAGCAGACCCTCCCAATCCAAGCAACCCGCTGTAGTGTTTCACTGAGCTCACCAACAACATTAACCGCTTGGCTGAGCAAAACCAAGCCCTGATTAATGCTCTACTCCAAAGAAACCTTCCTATGCCTCCTCCACCACCTCCAGATATCCCACCCAACCAAGAACGAGCCCCGAGCCATACTATCCAGCAGTCCCATCCACCCAACTTGGAAGGCTTGCGACCCCCTCCTCCAAATATAAACCCGTCACCCCGGGTCCCACCTCCATCGGCCCAGGCACCCACACCCGAGGGAGAGGCCAGTAGTGTCCAGCCCCCGCTGCATTCCGGCGGTGACAACGTTCCACTCTGGGACACGGAACTCCAAGCCATGAAGCTCCAACTCCAAGAAGTCATACAGAACATACAGCATAAACCATCTACCACAGCCAACTCACCATTCGTTGCCTCTATCAGGGACAAACCTCTACCTCCTAAGTTTAAAATGCCCTCGATTGACTCTTTCGACGGTATAACGAACCTAGTCGATCACTTGGAGACCTACAAAACCCTCATGATCCTCCATGCATTCCCTGATGAAATCATGTGTCGGGCTTTCTCTATAACACTTAAGGGGTCAGCCCGACTATGGTTTAGTCAGCTACTGACGGACTCTGTCTCTACCTTTCAGCACCTGAGTGACTCCTTCCTCAGCCACTTCATTGGTGCCCAACGCCAACGGTGTCCGGCAACTCAACTCCTTAACATCTGTTAGACGGAGGAAAAGTCGCTGCGCAGCTTCGTCACCAGCTTCAACACCGAGGCCTTGCATGTGGCAGAAAATGATGACAATGTCATTCTCACGGCTTTCATGGCTGGTCTACGATCATCTGATTTCCGTTTTTCCCTCTCCAAAAACCCCCCGACCTCCATGGCAACCCTACTTTCCAAAGCCCAAAAATACATGAACACCGAAGATTCCCTAGCCGCCCGACAAGATCTTACAGCCAAAAACCCGACCCCTAGAGAGAAGAGAAAGGACTCAGAAATCAGAAACACCCAGTACACTCACCAAACACCTCAGCATACCGACCGACCACCCCCGAGCCGACCGATCGGTGTCAACCCGACCGCCCGGCCGGTTCGAACGATACACCCCCCTCAACTCCCCCTTGAAACAAGTCTTGAACCAGATTCAACGAGATTATCCCCTAAAATGGCCCCAACCGTCACGGTCTCCTTCCAACCGGCGAGACCAATCCAAATACTGCCGCTTTCATCAGGACCACGGCTATAATACGGAGGAGTGTGTTAACCTCAAAGACCAGGTCGAGGGCTTGATACGCTAGGGACGTCTCAGTCGGTTCACAGAAGCCCGTCCTCAACAGAGGCAAAGGACTGAACCCATCAGAAACAACCGTCGGCTCACCTCTCCTAGACAACTCGCACAACCTAACCAAGGTCATGATCGCCCTCCATAGCAACCCCGGGCACAAGGTAACCCCGCCCTCTTGTTGGAGAGATCCGAGTTATTGCTAGCAGGCTTGCTTGTGGAGGACCTTCCGCTCGGCTCAGCGGGCAGAACTCAGAAAAATAAGACAGGGCTCAGACAAAGAAGTTGCCACATTGGACTGCCCTTCCAAACAGCCCAAGCAGTGGATGGAGCCCATCACCTTTACGGAGGCCGACTGCACAGGCATCCGTTACCCCCATGACGACCCCCTCGTCATTTCTGCCCTCCTCTCCAATTACAAATTCAGACGGGTTCTCGTCGATAACGGCAATTCTTCATACATCATCTTCCTAAATGCCTTTCGCCAACTCAAGGTCGGGGAAGAAAGTCTGTCCCATCTCCAAACCCCATTGGTCAGTTTTACTAGAGATCGGGTGACCTCCATCGGCTCCATCGATCTTCCCATCACAATCAGAGAATACCCGCGACATACCACGAAGTTGCTCACATTCCTCGTCGTTGACTGTCCCTCTGCTTATAACATCATCCTCGACCGCACCGCCCTAAATGCTTTCCAAGCTATCACATCCACTTTTTATCTTGCCATCAAATTCCCCACCGACCTTGGGGTTGGCACGGTGAGGGGAGAGCAGACTGTGGCCAGAGAATGTTACGTCGTTTCACTTAAAGAGGTCAAGCTAAAGGGGGCTATGATCATTGAAAGGCTCGACGTCAGGGACGAGGATGAGATGGTCAGAGGGGAACCAGTGGAAGAGCTTGTCGAGGTCCTCATCGATCCCACCAACCCGATAAAAACTACCAAGATCGGCAACCAATTATCCTCCCAGGCCAAGGCCGACCTTACTGCCCTCCTGATTGAGCACAACGACGTATTTTCCTGGACCCACTCCGACATGCCGGGTATTGACCCCTCCTTCATCACCCATCGTCTCAGCATTGAGCTCCATTTCTGACCCTTCCACTAGAAGCAACTCATCTTTCACCCGGAGCACAATACTCTCATCGCTACTGAAGTAGATAAGCTCCTTGAGGCACAGTTTATCAAAAACGTGGACTACCCCAGATGGCTGTCAAATATGGTCCTGGTCCGTAAAAACAACGGTAAATGACGACTCTGTGTCGACTACTCCGACCTTAACTGAGCTTGTCCCAAAGACAGTTATCCCCTTCCTCGCATAGATCTACTTGTTGACATCACGGCCGGTCATGGATGCCTTCTCTGGGTACAACCAAATTCTGATGCACCCGTCTGACCGGGAACATACCTCCTTCATCACCGACCGGGGAACCTACCATTATTGTGTCATGCCATTTGGGTTGAAAAATGCCAGGGCCACTTACCAACGGTTGGTCAACGCCGTCTTTCATCATCAGATAGGCCAGAACATGGAAGTATACGTTGATGACATGCTAGTCAAGAGCAAACTCTCCACTGATCACCTGGCCGACCTGCGAGAGACCTTCGGCACCCTACGAAAGTATCAAATGAAGTTCAATCCAAAGAAATGCGCCTTCGGCGTAGGATCTGGGAAATTCTTGGGTTTCATGGTTAGTCAGAGGGGCATCGAAGCTAACCCCGAAAAGATCAAGGCCTTGATAGAAATGCAGTCGTCCAGAACGGTTAAGGAGGTTCAGAGGCTTACTGGCAGAGTCGCCGCCCTTAACCGCTTTATTTCCCGCGCAACGGACAAGTGCCTCCCCTTCTTCAAAGTTCTTCGGCAAACTTTCGAATGGATGACCGAATCTGAAGAGGCTCTCCAACAATTGAAACAGTGCATGGCCAATCCCCCCTTACTCTCCCAAGCGCTCTCGGGTGAGCCCCTTTTCCTCTATTTAGCCGTCTCCAGCACCGCAGTCAGTGCGGTCCTCATCAGGGAGGATGGTTCAGTACAGCGCCCGATTTATTACATTAGTCAGGCTCTCAGAGGCGCAGAACAAAACTACCCATTGCTAGAAAAAATGTCCTTGGCCTTGGTCACCGCCTCAAGACGACTCCGTCCTTACTTCCAAGCCCATTCCATAGTGGTCATCACTGACCAACCCTTGAAGAAGATAATGCAACAACCAGAGCTGTTCGGCAGACTTATGCAATGGCCGGTCGAGCTCAGCCAATTTGACATCTCTTATTGACCTCGAACGACGATCAAAGGGCAGGCTGTTGCCGATTTTATCCTGAAATTCACTAATCCCACTCCAACCACAGCCCCCCCACCCTTGTAACCCCACACTGAAGTAGAAGGCCCCCACTCTTGGACCCTCAACGTCGACGGATCATCCCGCAAAGAAGACAGTGGGGCGGGTCTCATCCTCACTGCCCCCGAGGGTGGTTATTTCAAGTGAGCTCTCCGCTTCTTGTTTGACGCAAGCAATAATGAGGCTGAATATGAGGCATTGATCGCAGTTCTCCGCCTCGCCAAAGACATTGGTGTCAGCTATATCCAAGTGTTCAGCGATTCCAAGCTTATTGTCGGACAAATTACGAGGGAATTCGATGCCACGGAAGACACAAAGCGGGCTTACAGAGATATTGCACTCTCCCTTGCTCGCCTTGTCAACACTTTCCACATCAAACACATCCCTCGGACGAAAAACTCCAAGGCAGATGAGATGGCTCAATTAGCTTCTGCAGACCAGTCAGACCTCAGCCATGGTGTCCTTCTCGAGTACCTGGTCCACCCTACCATTTCCCCAAACCAGTAGTAAGTCCACTTCCTCCAAAACGAACATATTCCATGGGCGGCCGACATCTTTCTATTTTTGACAAAGGGGGAACTGCCATACGACAAATAGCAGGCCGCCAAAGTCAGGGCCCGGTCGTCCAACTACATTCTCATCAGCGGCCTTTTGTACAAACGTGGCTTTTCACACCCATACCTGCGATGCCTCAATCCCACTCAAGCGACCTACGTGATGAGGGAAGTCCATGAGGGTATATATGGTAATCATTCGGGTGCCAGGTCACTAGCCCACAAGATACTTCACACTGGTTACTTCTGGCCTACTCTCAATCAAGATGCCACTGAATTCGTGCTTAAATGTGATAAGTGCCAACGCTTTGCCAACATCCCTCATGCTTCTCCTACAGAATTGATCACACTCTGCAGTCCTCACCCATTTACCAAATGGGGGATCAACTTAGCTGGCCCATTGCCTACCGGCCGAGGCCAAACCAAATTCGCAATCGTCGCTATTGATTACTTCACTAAATGGGTGGAGGCGGAACCCTCGCCACAATCACCGAACGGAACACAACCAGATTCATCTAGCAGTCAATCGTGTGCCGATTTGGCATCCCTCAAGCCATCGTCTCCAACAACGGCAAACAATTCGACAATGCCAAGTTCAGGAAATTCTATGCAGAGCTTCAAATCCAGCCCTGCTTCTCTTCCCCAGGCCATCCCTAAGCCAATGGCCAAGTTGAGGTTACCAACCGTTCTCTTCTAAAGATCATCAAAACTAAGTTAGAAGCTACTAAGGGACTCTGGGCTGAGGAATTACCAAACGTACTTTGGGCCTACTGCACTACCACCCGAACCCCCACTAGGGAGACCCCCTTCCGCTTAATATACGGCGCTGAGACGGTCATCCTAGTGGAGTTGTTAAGGCCAGACCTCGTCCGGGTACTTACCGACTTCAGGACATGGAAGGCCGAGACCTCCCCCATCCATGGAACGCCGAGCACTTGAAGCATTATTTTCAATAAAGGCCCTATTTTTGTATTAATCCATTGCTGTATTTTCTTTTTAACAATCTACACCCTTGGATGTTTTTGTCCTTTTCTCACATGGTGTAAATTTGTGATCAATGGGCTACGCTTTCAATGACAACAATCTTATATCTCAGTTATCTACATGGAATTTCAATAACACCTTGCTTGCAGCCTCAGCTCGACTGAGTAATTTAAAGCCACAGCCAGACTGAGCACGAAGGGCTCAGCCAGACTGAGTTACTTAAAGCCTCAGCCAGACTGAGTACGAAAGGCTCAGCCAGACTGAGTTACTTAAAGCCTCAGCCAGACTGAGCGTAAAGGGCTTAGCCAGACTGAGTTGCTTGAAGCCTAAGCCAGACTGAGTTAATTATGGCTCAGGCCAAACTGAACACAAATAAAGAGCTCGGCCAAGGCCATTCTTGCAACTTCATGATTGTGGCATAGTTGCCATACTCAAGTCAAATTCCAGGTCCATGCTTTTACGTTTCTTAACATTCTTTACATTTTTTAACTTTCATTTCCCAACCCAATCCTTCATTTCTCAACACTCTGACCACATCATTTAACATTTCAAGACTCACATTTTAAGACCTTTACACTCTCACATTTTAAGGCCTTTACATTTCAACGTTTTTATTGTTAACATTCTTTGCGTCATAGTTTTCTCACAAGTTAGATTGGCTCCCTACTTCTAAACTTTTACTACGATTTATACACAAGTCTTATTTGAATGACCATTCTCATTCTTTTCAGATCTACAAGAAATAAAGACAACAGTATGAAAACACAATTCATAATTTTATTTACAAACTTATACATCAATTCACTACAGAAATTACACGCCCAGCAAAAAAAAAAAAAAAAACAAAACAAACAAAAACAACAAAAATTTTATTTACACATCTTATTTGCATCAATCATTCATCCTCACCCGAAGTAAGGTCTTCTTCATCAACACCTTCGTCTAGAGGGGTCTGGGCCACATCGTCTTCATCTATCCTCACAGTATCGAAGTCCAAGTCTGGGAACAGCTCTTCTGCTTTACGCTTAAAAGTCTTCCAGCCGCTGTCCCAGAACTCAGCCATCTCATGCTTGTAGAAGTCCAACCGCTGGAAGCTCTGGATCACTTCCTCTTCACTCCTCCTTCCAACGGTCGCTCCCAACGGGCCAGCCCCCCTATCTTCCTCTCTCGCCAAGCTGCTGGCGATAACGACAACAATGGCCATCTGGAAGTCGGCGGACCCCTTGAACTGCTCTACCGCTGCAACACATAGGTCGGGGTACGCCGCCCTCTCAGATGCCAACTTGATCATTTCCTCCTCCATGGCCTTCTCCAATCCTGCCTTCTCAGCCACTGACTTGGCCTGCTCGTCCGCCAGCGCCCTCTCCAACTCAGCAATCTTCAGATCTACTTCTTCTTTTTCTTTGATCGACTGAGCGCGCAGATCTTCATTGCAAACCATGGCCTCATCCCACCTTTCATTGGCAACAGTGCAGGCTCTCTGGGCCTCTTCCAGTTTCTTCTGCTCGCCAGCCAACTGGAACTCGAGCGACACCACCTTGCGGCGTTCCGTCTCCAGCTCTAACTTGGTGGTGAGCAGCTCAGCATTGGCACGATCGGCTGAATAGCCCTGCACCATCGCCAACACCTCCATCTTCTTGGCGTTTTGGGCATACTCCAGCCCCTTAACGCACGCGCTCTGCGCAGCCTTCCTCCAGCTCCTGATCTCCCTCCTTAAACTTTTAAGCTGGGCCTTCACCTCCTCTAGCTTTGCCTTCATTGGTTGAACTTCACCTTTTGCGCGCGCTGCTTTGTTCAATAGGGCTCATGCCAAGGCAGTCGCCTCCATTTGGGCAGAGCACAACCCCTTAGTAGTTCGGCCTCAGTGAAACTTGCCATCGAACGCACAGTCGTGTCCTTTACTACTCCTAACAGCCGATCGACAGCAGTCTTGGCTTCAGTTCCTTCTCTTCCCTCCAGTTGCCCGCACACTGTTGGAGGATGGTAAATGGCGGTCTTCAACCTGGGCCTCTCTTCTTCTCCTTCAAACACAGGACCCCCACTGGCCGATCGCTCAGGCCCAGCCGACCCACCTTCCACTTGTATCTCGGGGCCCATGGCACTCATGTGTTCTTTTTCCACTTGGGCCCCTTGACCTTCGTCTCCTTGTACCTCTGGGACAACCACTCCTTCTGGAGTAACCTCCACCCCCCCTTCCCCTGCCTTCTCCGCCATGGGAGTGTCCTCGCTACCAACCCTCATCTTCTTCAAACCGAGCGCATCCTTAGCCCTTTCAATGGCAACTCTCTTCTTCTTCAACCTCTTCAGCCCTGCCTCCACCTCTCGTCTGCTCCTCTCCTTCAGTGGGTCTATGGGTTGTGGTAAAGGGGCAAACTCAGTCAGGTTCTTGTCCCCCAAAGGCTTAGGGCGAGGTTGAATCCTCTCCTTCATTACCAATTTCGGAGCAGGCCCCAATTTTGTCTCTTTATATTTGTCCGCCCGGGCGAACAATCTCCTCTCCTCCTCCTCCTCATCCTCCTCCGCCTTTCTCTGCACCTTCAGCTCCTCCCTTGCCGGATCCTCCCCCAATGGTTGCAGTCCCAAGTTCAGGGCAAACAACGTCGAAGGAAGGACCAGCTCGTCCCACCTCACTCCCTTCTCTTCCCTCCATTCCCTCACCTTCTTCACTCGGTCTTCAGCCATCCCGTCCAACTTGGGCTTGACTGATTTAGTGGGGACCTTCCATGTTGTCCGAACCCCCCTTCCACCATCAGTATTTTCCAGGCGTTCGGCATCAACTGCCTTGGCGCCACTTCTAGCTTATTCAGCACGTCCACCATTACTTGAGGGAGAGATAGCCTCAAACCTCTTCGCAATGCTTCCTCGTAAAGACTGAATTCGTCTGGCCGCACATCCAACGCCCTCTCCGTAGATGTCAGCAACCTCAGCCCTATTTCCGAGGGAATTTGGTACTTCCTCCTTATTTCCTCCAACTCCTTTGCCGTAAGTATGGATCTGTCCGGTTTGGTGTGCCAGTGGTCCGGCTCCACTTGACTAATAGGTCTCGTGGCTGCAATCATTGTCCTAGGGCGAGCCCGTACTACCTGATTCACTCCACCCCTCCCTTCGCTCCGCACAATATTGTTCCGCCAACTCCACCGCATCGTCGTCGCCTAACGAATCAAGCCTTGCGGTTGCTACTTCCTCTTGGGCCATTTCTCTTGTGTGTCTGCGAATGGCTTCGAACGCGGGCACAAGAAAGTTCACAAAATGTTGCAGAGGTGTATCACTCGACACAAAAGAGTTTACTTTTGGAACGTTTTGGTTTTTTGCAAAAAGATAGGTAAAGCGGATGGCACTAAAAGCCCAAGGCTTACCTATATTCCAAGGGTCACAATTAAATTTTGCCCGTTTGAAAATTTTCAAAAAGATTTTCAAAATCGCCTTTTCAAACACCCTATATTGACCTATCGCTTCATTTCTTGCTCAACGCCTAACCTCCCACATTACAGGATTCCGTCACGTGTACGACCACGATCCACTGCCCCCTTCCCCTACCCTGTCTTTTCTACTTCAAATCACCACGTGCCCTGCCACTCCTCGAGCCCCGCGCACCGCCACTTCTCTCTCTACTCGTTTACCTTTCGCGGTCGGCCCTCCTCACGGTCGGTCCCTCCACTCGGTCACTCTTCGCGGTCGGCCCTCCTCACGGTCGGTCGGTCGGTCGGTCACCCTTCGCGATCGGCCCTCCTCACGGTAGGTCCCTTCACTCGATCACCCTTCGCAGTCGGCCCTCCTCACGGTCGGTCCCTCCACTCGGTCTCCCTTCGCGGTCGGCCCTCCTCACGGTCGGTCCTTCCACTCGGTCACCCTTCGCGGTCGGCCTTCCTCACGGTCGATTCCTTCGCTCGGTCACCCCTCGCCGTCAGCCCACCTCTCGGTCGGTCTTCACCCCCCGGTCTATCATAACCCTCGTTTGCTTCATTATTCCCTTCATTAGACTAAAGCTGCACTTGGGAATGGGGGACTACTGACATGGGTAAGCCCATAAAGGATATACCCCATCACTTAGGGCCCAATACATAATTCAAATACTAAAGCCAAACATTGCTGGAGTTCAACATGGCATTAAGAACCAATGACATCTAAACATGTGGCAAGAAAAGGACAAGCCACATAAGCAGACAAAGATCCTGCAAAA
The DNA here is from genome assembly GCA_036172215.1 of Camellia granthamiana. NCBI lineage: Eukaryota > Viridiplantae > Streptophyta > Magnoliopsida > Ericales > Theaceae > Camellia > Camellia granthamiana. The sequence continues at coordinate 48,189,975 of CM069907.1, read as the reverse complement.
TTATTGCACTGCACATCAGTCATTAATGAAGTCTCTTACAACAGTTATTGCGATAACCCCTCCCCGTTGAGACAGAACGGCCTCACCATGAACAAGGCAAAATAGAGCATAGACTTTCGGTCAAGATGACAGGTCGGAAGGAACAACGAAATGATTACCAGAGGATATAAGTAGGCATCAAAGAGAAGAAGAGGGTTAAGCTTTTCTATCTCTAATCTATCTCTACATTCCATCTCTCTTTCTAACTTGCTCGTCAGAGGGTTCGTTGGGGGACTTCCCGTTCCCCGTTGAACTCTTGTGCAGGTTCCTCTGTGGGCTTGGTATCTTGGACACTGGTGTGGGAAGCGTAAATCAACCCGACCCGTTCCATCTGGAACACACTGTATCATCAAATAATAATTTATAATTAATGAAGATTAAAAAAAATAAGATGAAAAGTAAATGAGTAAAATAAAATATTAAGTTTAATATTTTAAGTTTTAATTTCAAAATATTAAAAAATAATTGAATAATATGTATTATATATATAGAAAATTTTGTTTACAAAATTGGTGTAGAGCAGAGGAGGGAATGCGAGAGCATAGTCAGAGGAAAAAATAATTATCTCTAATTGTGAGGGTATTATTGAAATAAATTTGAAAAACATATTAATAAGTTTAAATACAAATTCTGAGTCTGTCGGTGAAAGATTGGATAGGCACTACTATCAAGGCATCACGCTGTTTCTCCTTGGAATGGGTTCTTGGCATAAGGTGTTGTGAGAAATTGTTAAGTCGGTGAAAGATTGGATAGGCACAACTATCAAGGCATCACGCTGTTTCTGCTTGGAATGGGTTCTTGGCATAAGGTGTTGTGAGAAATTATTAAATAGTCTGTGGATAATGTTCTATTTTTTTTACAAGTTAATACTTAATATTTTATTTTTTAAAATTTTAATATAAAAAGATAATTTTAGAGGTATTAAATTTTTTATTTTGTGAACCCCACATCCATATGAAATATTTAATTATTTAATTAATAAAAAATTTAAGATATATAATATTTTTCATATAAAAATGATAGATCTCGTAATTTAGATTAATAACTTTTTATTTTCGCTGTGTTTGGTTAGAGGATTTGAGAAGAGATTTGAAAGTTTCACATACATTTTTTCTTTCTCTTTCTAAATTCCTCTCTAAATCTCCTAACCAAACACAGTATTAGGATATCATCTAATACTTGCTATACGAACATTAAATAATTTCTCGTTTGGTGTTTGTCGCCAGCCTTGCTCATGAATCGTGTATTGAATAGAGGATGGCCAGGGGCGGGCTGGTCGTTTTCTGCCTTAGCTCTGCATCGAATCAGATTGGTGGCGGCAATGAGGGAATTAATTTTATAACTTAAAAATAAAAATATTAATAAATTTTTTTTAAAAAAATGTAAGATGATAAAGAAATAAGTAAAAATGAATATTATGTCTAATATTTTGATTTAATTTTATAATAATAAAAAATAAATAAATAATATATATTATACAGATATAGTAAATATAAATAGGGCGAGAGTGGTTAAAATGAGAGCAGGGATGCAAAATTCGTTCCAATCCCACTTCTTTATCGAGATGAGAATAATCTCTGAGGGGCAATATGAGAGATGCAGGTGGAGCAGGAAAAAATAACCATTCCTAGGTTTAGATTTAATTTTTACCTAAGGCAAGATTTAGATGTAGGACCAGCCTTGACTTTTAGAAAACTTAAGGTGAATTCAAAAAATAGGTATTTATACTATATATTAAGTAAAAGGGGGTTTTTAACCCCAAAACTTGTGAGAGCGCCAATTTCTTAATCCTAATTTTCTAATTTTTTGATTTAAAAAAAAAAAAAAAAACTTCAACATTTATTGACTTCTCCCAACCCAATCTCAGTATTTATTGACTTCTCCCCAACCCACAATTCCTTTTGACTTCTTTCATAATTATTGCAACACCCTTTTCAATTTCTCCCATACACTATGGTTACACAATAAAATAAAAATAAAAAAAGATAAGAATTTAGCTATAGATCTCAAAAAGATATAACATCTAAATTTGAATTATGATTTAATAATATAATTATGTATTTTTTATTATGTAAATCTATCAAAATTTTACATCACTTAATGGGACAAATTCATCAATTTTCCAAAATTATTGATTTTTAATTTACAAAATAGATTAAAAAAACTATTGACTGATTTATTTATTTAATAACAAAAATATTTCATAATCTCTCCCTCCTAATCTCTCTCACAAATTTTAAAAAAAAAATATTAAAACTTGCATTCATTTTCTCTTCCCCAAAAAATCAGATAATATTTTTTATTAAAGTTGGAGATATCTACCTATATTTTATATATTATATTATAACATAACAAAAAAAACTAAAAAACTGGAAAAACAAAACTTTAAAGTTTATCTAAAAAAACTTTAAATAAATAAAACTCACATGTCTATAACATATCTAACTCACATCGTAATTTACCTAAATAATAATAATTAAAAACAAATGGAAACTACAGATAAATTAAATTAAAAAAAAAAAGATACCCACAACTCTATCTTAAATAAATTGAAAAAAAAAATACCCGAATAGAAACCACACAAAAATAAAAAAAAATAAAATAAAAAGATATATCTATCTATCTATCTATCTATCTATCTATCTATACTATATATTAAGCAAAAGGGGGTTTTTAACCCCAAGGCCTGTGGGAGCTCCAATATCCTAATATTAATTTTCTAATTTTTTGATTTAAAAAAAAAAATCTCAGCATTTATTGACTTCTTCCAACCCAACCTTAGCATTTATTGACTTTTCCCAACCCACAATCTCTTTTGACTTCTCTCATAATTATTGCAACATCCTTTTCAATTTCTCCCATAAACTATGATTACACACAAAAATAAAAAATAAAAAAGATAAAAATTTAGTTATAGATCTCAAAAAGATATAACATCTGAATTTGAATTATGATTTAATAATATAATTATGTATTTTTTTTTATATATATATCTATCAAAATTTTAAATCACTTAATGCGACAAATTATCAATTTTCCAAAATTATTGATTTTTAATTTACAAAATAGATTAAAAAAAAAACTATTGACTGATTTATTTATTTAATAACAAAAATATTTCATAATCTCTCTCACAAATTTTCAAAAAAAAATATTAAAACTTGCATTCATTTTCTCTTCTCAAAAAAATCAGATAGGAGCTCCAATCTCCTAATCCTAATTTTCTAATTTTTTGATTTAAAAAAAAATCTCAGCATTTATTGACTTCTCCCAGCCCAACCTCAGCATTTATTGACTTTTCCCAACCCACAATCCCATTTGACTTCTCTCATAATTATTGCAACACCCTTTTCAATTTCTTCCATACACTATAGTTACACACAAAAATTTTTTAAAAAAAAGATAAGAATTTAGCTATAGATCTCAAAAAGATATAAAATCTAAATTTGAATTGTGATTTAATAATATAATTATGTATTTTTTTTTTATGTATATCTATCAAAATTTTAAATTACTTAATGGGACAAATTAATTAATTTTCCAAAATTATTGATTTTTAATTTACAAAATAGATTAAAAAAAACTTTTGACTGATTTATTTATTTAATAACAAAAATATTTCATAATCTCTCCCTCCTAATCTCTCTCACAAATTTTCAAAAAAAAAAAAATATTAAAACTTGCATTCATTTTCTCTTTCCCAAAAAATCAGATAATATTTTCTATTAAAGTTGTAGATATCTATCTATATTTTATATATTATATTATAACATAACAAAAAAAAAAACTAAAAAACTAAAAAAAAATCTTTAAAGTTTATCTAAATAAACTTTAAATCAATAAAACTCACATGTCTATCACATATCTAACTCACATCATAACTTACTTAAATAATAATAATTAAAAACAAATGGAAACCACAGATAAATTAAATTTAAAAAAAAAAAAGATACCCACAACTCCATCTTAAATAAATTGAAAAAAAAAATACCCGAATAAAAACCACACAAAAATAAAAATAAAAATAAAAAGATATATCTATCTATCTATCTATATCTATACTATATATTAAGCAAAAGAGAGTTTTTAACCCCAAGGCCTATGGAAGCTTTAATATCCTAATCTGAATTTTTTAAATTTTTTATTTTAAAAAAAAAAAACTCAGCATTTATTGATTTGGTTAAAATCCCCTGATTAGCATTTATTAACTTTTTTCAATCCACATATCTTTCCACATGCCTGTAATTATTGATTTAGTCAAAATCTCCTGATCAGCATTTAAAATCCCCTTATACAAATAATTATAGATACAATTCGTGTATAGTTACTGCAGTACCCTTTTCAACTTCCCCCATATACTATGGTTAGTGATAAGAAAAAAATCTTAAAAAACATAATTTATATATTAAAAAAAAATCTAAAACAAATATAAATATCTATAATTATCTCGTGCATAGCACGGGTGATAGGCTAGTATATATATATTAAAAAGAGGGTTGCTATTTATTCTTATCTTATTTTTTTGGATTCTCTATTTCTTTGAACTCATCCCCACTTAATTAAGTGCCTCTTATTTTCTCTTGAACCCCCCACCGTAATCCCAATTATACCCCTCTTCTTTGAACCTCTCAAAACCCTAACCTCAACCACTATAGTTTCGGCGATACACTCCTGCGACTCTCCTCAGTTCATTCCTGCCGCTATTTGCTATCACCCACCCCTCTCCAACCTCCCATTGACCCTCGTCTACCATCCTGCCATCCATCAGCACATTCACCACTGCTATAGACCAACCACATCTAAACTTGCGATCTCTTTCTTTTTGACCTTTCTTCTGGCGATCTCTCGACCTTCCTTCCGCTGGTAGTGCGATCAACTTCTGACTTTGCCGAAATCACGGCCTTTATTCACATCTCTGAAACTCGCGACCCATCTTAGAAGTCGTGACTTTGGTTCTGTTACAACCCAAACCCGCCCCTATAGGTTTAGCTTCATGACCGACCAGTAATCATAGATTACTTACGGCCTCAATACAAATAAACCTTTAATGTAAAGTACGGGGCTTAACGGAAGTCTAAAATGTTATACAATTCATCCATTAAGTCGTGCATATATGAGGAGAGCAAATATGTTAAGCAAGGTTTTGTTTCAAGTTACACCCAACATAAGTACAAATTCATATCTTACAAAAATACAACCCCAACTATGTACAAATACAAAACCATTAAACCACACAAAAGGGGTTCGACAAGCATGGCTCCACCCAAGCCTGATTACTTCACTTGGAAGCTCCACAAAAGGCTAACCCGGGTAAACTCGAGGCTATTTAACTCTGATGTTTAGTTTGCCCACCTATAATTACATATATAAATAAATAGTGAGCTAGAGCCCAATGAGTAAAAACAGAATAAAGAGGTTAAATGAATAAAGTTCGACAATAGTATAAAAACATGTCTTACAATTTCGAAATGAATCTTAAATCATTTTCAAAGGGAGATGTTCGCCATATTAGATCAAATTCACAACAAAACATTTTGATTAGCAATAATAGCATCTCTTTGTAGTGACGAAAGGCATTCGCCATATTATATGTAGTACATCCATGAAGTGATAACAAATATTATTCCAATGATAATGTATCATACTAGCCATGGTATTGTTACCCCCAAGCAGGGCCTGGCTATGGTATTATTACCCCCAAGCAAGGGCTTAGCCATGGTACTATTACCTCCAAGCAAGGGCCTAGCCATGGTATTGTTACTTCCAAGTAAGGGCCTAGCCATGGTACTATTACCCCCAGGCAAGGGCCTAGCCGTGGTATTGTTACCCCCAAGCAAGGGCCTAGCCATGGTACTATTATCCCCAAACAAGAGCCTATGTTCAATGGATGCCACAATATCGTTTCAAAACAGAACTTCATTTATTAAAGGACATAACATTTCAATAAGTCATACTATCAATTATCAAATCATTTTAAGAATTCATTCAATCAACCACATATCCATTTTGATAGCAATAACATTTTCGAAAGTAAAGATAACTTGAACATATCTTTTTAAGGTTATTACTCACAGTGGTTTGCGGTGACACTAAGCCTCGGACGTCCACCTAAACTAAGCACATAACAAAGTACAAATGAAATTCTATTTCATTTTAATTCAATTCTCTTTATGTGTCTCTAACTTATTGTATGATTACCGGAGTCCAAATGGTGCCTAAGAATGCTTGGAGTGGCATGAGGATGCAAATATGCACTTAAAAGAGTTGGTAAAATTTTGCTGAAAACAGGGTCTCCGCTCGAATGCAACTTCCTACGCTCGAGCAGGGGTTCAAAAATAAAGGTGGTCGCTCGAGCGTAACTTTTATCGCTTGAGCGGTCTGTAAAAGTACTAGATACATGAAATTCCCGTTCGATAGTCGCTCAAGTGGAAGACTGAGAAAAAGGGTCCTCGCTCGAGCGCCACTTTGGTCGCTCGAGCGGATTGTAAAAATTCAGAAACTTTTGGGAGCCCGAATTCCACGCTCGAGCATGGACTCCCTCGCTAGAGCGGACAGCACGAATTCTGGAATTTCCAGAACTGTGTTTAAAGTTCAAACATGGTACTCAAAGCTTCAAATCTTGTGTTTTTGGTATAAAAACATGGAGAGTCACTATATAACAAGAAAACACCTCCAATTTGAGCCCATTTATTAAAAAACATGGTAATTTCCCAACCAACGACTCCAACCTCAATTTATAAAATAAGTTTAACTCAATTTGAGTGTACATTGCTCCAAAACATGTTCAAAATATGATCAAGTGACATGAGAAGCATGAAAACATAAAGGGTTCTCCAAATGAAGGTGTGAATGTGCCATGCATGTAAGAATTTCATGAATTCTAACTCAAATTATGCATGCATATAAGCAATTCAACTCTATTCTTCCATTTTTATGATACTCATAGCTCTTTTTCTCCAATAACATGCCAATGAGTTCAAAAATGAGAGAAATTCGACTACTATATGCGATAACTACATGAATTAGTGATGAATGCCATACCTAGTGTTGAATTCAAGTGTATTATGGCTCCAATCTTTGAATCTTCCACTAATTCTCTACAATTCTCCTATTTCTCTGTCTAAATGTTGAACTCTCCTCTCTCTCAATTCTCAGCTGAGTGTGTATATAAAATGAGCTCATAAGCTTAATTTGGGTCTTATATAGGATGTGATTAAGTTAGCCTAATCAAATATGGTTAGGATTAATTAATTAGACTTAACTCTAACTAATTCAATCAGTTTATTCTAATTATTTTGATCCAAATCAACTATCAATTAAAGTTTCCATATAATCCTAAATATTCTAATTAGCTTATTGGGCTAGTCAATTTCGATTCCTGAAGCCGTTTAGGCTCCCAATTTCCGACTTTAAGTTATCAATTTAAACAAATATTCCATATATCAACAGATAATTATAGAATTAAACATGTAATCACACAATTAAGCACATAATCATGCAATTAAACTTATTTAAATTATATAATGTACTAGTTTGGAGGTCAGGGTCGTCACAGGTTCGCAACCCATCTGGTGTCTGCTTTCCATCGTTTGTCCTCTTGTTCAAAGTTTGAAGCCCTCTGATTCTCATGAAGCTCTTCTCTCTTTCCGGTTCAATTTCAGTCATGAAGCTCCTCTCTCTCTCGCTAGTTGAGTCACAAAGCTCCTTTCTCTCTCCCTCAGTACAACCGTCTCAAACCTACACCCCTCATCCTCCTTCTTCTTCTTCTTCGCATGGGTTACGGCGGTGATGGAAACAACAGCTAGAAGAGTGGCGCAAACCCTAGATATAGGGTTTGCAGGAGTCTTGCAGCAGCTGTAAAAGAGAAGGAGGCTCGCAGTGAGGGTTAGGAGGTGACGGTGGTGCTGCGATGATAGAAAAGAGGGTGCTGCAATGATGGCGGTGGTCGAATCTGATGATGGCAGGCGTTGGCCGGAGTAGAGTGGAGTGGATGTGAAGGTGGAAATGGATATGAGATTAGGATTAGGGTTGAAAGGATAGAGATAGGGTCAAAAATTAAAATTGATGTTAGGGCAAAATTGTAATAAAAAAAAATAGAAGAGATAAGGGTTCAAATAAAAGCAGTAATCCTACTTACACCACATATTTATCTCTTTACACACTATTTCTTATTACACTACCTTTTATCTCATTACACTATTCATAATTCCCAATATATCCTCATCCCTACCAATTCATCCTCTCTTTACACTCATTCACATTTAAAACCCTAATTTCATCCCACCACCTCCTACCACTATCTCCTTCACCTTCACCACCACTGCCAGTTATCCTTCACTGCCACTCAGCCCCACTATCGGCCAACCGTCCTCCACCTCCGACAACTCTACCCCACCTCCCATCTTTCTTACCGTCGTCCCTCTTCTGCTCCAAAACTGCCGTCCAACCCTTCTACCACCTGCGTACTATCCCTCATTCTATACGAATCGCAACCCCACTGTCTCTTCTTCTTCTTTAACAAACCCTAGATCTAAAACTTCTCTCTCTCTCTCTCTCTCTCTCTGGCGTGTACGATGGCAAAAGGTATAAGGGATTCATGGGGTGGCTTAAGACAAAGATGAGTCATTGTTGGAAGGAGAATAGCGACAAAGAATAAGGCTAGAAAGAGAGATGCGACAGTGAAGAAAGAGGGTAGATGGGAAGTCATAACAGCGGAGGATGTCTGGAAAGGCGATCGCAGAGAGGAATGGAGGGTCGAGCTGGTCAGAAATGGCGGTTGTAAGAGAAGTCGAAAAGAGATAGTGGTGGAAGAGAACGCTAGTGAGGGAGGAGTTGCGGGTCAATTGCAGGAGATGGGCGAACGATGGGGGAGGACTGTCAAAGGTGAGAGAAGAGTATAGAAATGAGAGTGCAAGGCGGTGTGTGGGGTGAGAAATGTTGGTTCAATTTTTAGGGTTTAGGGATCAATTCGTAATTTTACAAAAAAGGATTATATTGTGATCAAAAAAATAAAAAATTAAAGGGTGTAATAAGTTCTTTTTGTGGTGTAAGTAGAATCACTTAAGAAAAAAGTTAAGGACGTTTAGCAGCTCTTTTTAAAAATAAAAGATTAGTAGTAAAAGATGAGATTGAATCTTGAACCAAATGATGACCTTAACCCTAAACTCATTCTTTGCAAGGAGTCTTGTCAAAAAACTATAGGAGAAATTACTCATCGATGGTAATATCAAAACTTTATTACAGGTTCATGAAAAAATATATATTTTTAATTATCAATATTTATAATGTTTATCATTTATTTGTGATTAATTTTGAAAATTATCGTTGAATTGAAATTTCTCCTAAACCATATGGAAGACCCTCTATGTTATGTATCTCTATCTTTAATCTTTTATTAAATTTAAATTTAATAAAAAAAATTGGTAAAAGATTAAAAAACGTTTTTGAGATGTGTTAATATTTTAAAAAAAAAATTGATGAAAAATGTAATTATCTAAAACCATCTCCAACCATCATCAACTTTTGCATTTAATTTGGTTCTAAATTTGAGTAAAAATATCCGTTTCATCAAAAAAAAAAAAATTCCCTTTTTATTCCAAATTTTTTTAATCAAATTTGATAGAAAAAATGTCTAATTCTTTATTTTTAAAATTTTCATCAAATTCAAACTTAATGAAAGGCTTGATGAATTTTCAATTTAATGAAAAAATATTACTCTTTCTTGATTTGATTTGATGAAAAGACTGAAAATGATTTTTGATTATTTTTTTTACCAAATTTAAATTTGATAAAAAAAAAATGAAAGATTGTCAATTATATTAAATATAATTTTTTTTAATCTCAATTGTTAAACAAATTTAATGGGAAAAAAAAAAAAAAAAGAGTTGAAAGGTAGAGCATCTCAAACATTGTATATTTTTTTATCAAATTTGAATGAAAAACTGTATCTAATATCACGTGTTCCAACAAAAGATTTTAAATTTTCAGCAAAACACCGATCAACTAAGCAGACGATCGGGAAGATGTCCAGCTAGTCGATTAGTCAATATAATTTTTTCACAATTTTTTGTAAGGTGGTGGTCATGCAAAGAACAACCGACCAATTGTCCAATGATGAAAATGATCTCTTGCTCCATCGACTATGACTAGTAAAATAATGAAAAGTTCTACCCATCCTAAATTTGATAAAAAAATTTCTCATATGTTCAATTAAATACTCATCTAATAAAATAATTGAAGCAACAAAAAAAACACGTTTTTTTTTTATCAAATTTAAATTTGATTTGAGATGGTCTTAGAGCATCTACAATGGGATAGTTAAAAAGGTGTGTTAAAATGTGTTATATCACAAAAAGTGATAAAAGTGGAACCCAAAAATATGTGTTAAGGTATATTAAAAGTCTGTTAATTTTAGAGAGTGAGTGGTAATGCAATGGATGTGTTAAGGTGTGTGTTAAGAATATAAATATATATAAACAATAAATAAAATAAATAATAATTAAAAAGTACAGTAGGCCCCCACCCCCACTGCACTGTCAGTGCCCCTCTCTCTCTCTCTCTCTCTCTCTTTCTCTTTTCTTTTTTCTCCCTCTCTCTTCCTCCTTTGCTTGTTAACTTGCTTGTTGTAATCCAAGGGTGATTGGCAACTTGGCAAAGGCCTAGGGATTAAGCCCCCAAGTCCCAGGTTCAAAACCCCCTTGGACCAATTTTTTGGGCGTAGCACATTGATTAAAAGGTTAGCCTCAAGCAGCTTCATCGCACTTGGTGTTGATTCAATACTCCCTCATTATGTGAATCCTGACGTAAGTAGAACTTGTCTTGGGAGGTCGGAGTAAGTTCTCAAGTTATAGTCTTTTAATTCAGAACGGACAACAGGATACCCTGATGATCTACAAGTAACGCTGCCTTAGACTTGTGATCAAGTGAGAGGATTGTTCCTGTAACCAAAAAAAAAAATACTCACTAAAGGGTTCTTTTGGATAATCTAAATAAGTGCACTTTTTGACTTTTTATGAAATATGGGTTGGATTTGGATTGGGTTTGAAGTGATGTATTAGAGAGGTGATGTAACTTAAATAAGATGATGTGACTTAAATAAGATAGTAACTTTTTGACCTTTTAACTTTTTTCAAACATGCTAAACCAACCCTAAAATTAACACATAACAGTATCTGATACTAAGGAGTGTTTTGAGAAGATAATAAAAAGTTTACTTTTGACTTTTTACCAAATTTTTTGACTTTTTTAAAAAGTGATTTAGAAAGTTAATAAAAAGCTGCTTTTGAATTTTTTGATTAATATTTATTTATGATATCAGATCATAATAAAATGACAAAATTACTCCACCCAATTTACAAAATTTACATTTTCACTCATGTATAACTCTAACTAATATAAAGGTTTACAATTATAATTTTATATATAACTTTCTTTTCATCTTATCAAATAATTTTTTGCTAAAAAAGCTCATCAGTGTGTTTGGTTTGAATTTTTTGGATTAAATTTTTTAAAAATTGACTTTTTTAGTTTTTGTGTGTTTTTTTTTTAGTGAATATTTTTTAAATTTTAAACATTTTTTTTTACTTTTTAGATGCACCTTACTTAGATGTATCTAAAAAGTAAAAAATTTGTGAAAAAATATTTTAAAAAATTAATAAATACATAAAAATATAAAAAAAATGTACTGAATTCTTGTATTTTTTTTTATATTTTTGATATTTAGTGAATTTTTAAAATATATTTTTTTTATAATTTTTTACTTTTTAAATGTATTTATGTTAGGTGTGTCTAAAAAATAAAAAAATTACTTAAAATATTAAAAAAATTCAATAAAAAAAAAATACGAAACATAAGAAAATAAAATTTTTTAAAAAGTATTTTTAAAAAAATGAAAACAAACGAGGTAAATATATTTTTTTTTTTGAAACCAAGCTGCAAGCATAACTTTTTTCCATGTTGCCAAATGGACACTTGTTTGGTTTGAATTTCCCAAAAATTTTTGGGAAAATTTCTCTACAAATGAGTTTTCAGAAAAATTCAAACCAAACAAATTTTTCCAAAAAAATTTCCCAAAACTTGTAAACCAAACAAGTTTTCCAAACAAATCTCTCTCTCATACACATCAAATCAATCATTTTTTCCAAAACTCTCTCTCAAATTAATTTTCCAAAATATCTTTCCAAAAAAACCAAACCAAACAACTTTTCATACTTTTTATCTCCCAAACTCAAACCAAACATACCGAATTTGACCATAAAAAGGTGTTTAATAGTTCCATTGCAAAGACCAAACTGAAAAATGACCGACAATGATTCATCCCACTAAAAATACCACTACTAATAACACTAATGCATTAAAAAAGTAAAAAAAAAAATACAACTCCAAAATCAAAACATCACATCATTACTGGTGAGACCCCCACCACCTAATTAATGGGAGCACTAATTCATTTTCCAAGAATGACTGGCTAAAAATTAACACCTGACACACTTTCTCACTAACTTGTCCACTGCAGATGCTGTTATAACCAAGTTCCTAGTCATCATCGTCTTCCTCTCTATGTAACACACAGACAGAGCGAACAAAAATGGATCAATTACTACCAGTCGAAATTCTCATCGACATACTCTCAAGCCTCCCCATCAAATCTCTGATTCAATGCAGGTGCGTATGCAAACCCTGGCTCCATTTAACCCTACACCCTCTATTCTCACACACCCACCTCTCTCAACGATTACACTTCGACCAATGTTCATTTCTCAGAACCCAACAACGATTTCAACGAGTTTCGATTAGTTGGGTCTTGTAATGGCTTGCTCTGTTTGGTTCATCACATGCTTAGTTATGTAATCTATGTATGTAACCCTCTTACTTGAGAGTATATGTATATTAAGCTTCCAGACCCAATTAGTCCCTCTCAGAGGCATTATGAGAGGGTAATAGTATTTGGGTTTAGCCCCAAAACCAATGAGTACAAGGTTGTATAGATTGATTGTTCATAGTTCAATTAGTATTCGAATTGGGTTTTCGGAGGTGTTTGTGTTCACTCTAGGTGATGAATCTTGGAGAGTTATAGGAGATGTGCCTTATGGTTGTCTTCATTGGGTGGGTATAACTCGTGCCGAGCTCATTGCTTTGGTTGATGTTGTTGATCAAGTGTTCAGAGTTATTCCTCATCCGGAATGTGGACCTGAGGTAGGTTGTTACTATTTGGGAGTGTTGAGTGGGTGTCTTTCATTCACATTCTTCGTTTAGTGTTCTTGTTGAGATATGGGCTATGAAGGATTACGGTGTTACGGAGTCGTGGACTAAGTGTTTCGCCGTAAATTTTAATGAGGTTGGGTCGAGTATCAGGATCAGTCAAACTCTATGCTTTCAAAGAGATGGCAAACTTTTGTTGTTATGGTAATCAAGCTCTACTTTTGTATGATCCCCGAACTTCAAGGTTGAGAAAGATTTGTATTGACGGGCTTCCTCATTGGTTTGAAGCGGTTACTCATGTGGCGAGCCTTGTTTCGCCTTTAGGCTGTTTAAGAAGAGATAGACAACTTTGAAACACAAGTGGAATGGGATAGTGAAGATTTAAGAAAAGGAGAAAATAAGAAGGTTGGATCTTGTGAGGAAGAAGAAGCACCCAATCATGAGCACCATTATGTTATTCTCCTTGAAGAAGGCATACTCATATTGTCTGAACATAACTATGGTAAAATCAAGTTCTAAGCAGTGTTGTAAACTAGTGGCATAACAGCCAAGAGCTTAAGGATGTTTATGTTAATGTCCTGAAAATGAGTGTGCTAACAGGGGTCCTCAATGGGCAATGTCTCATCATATTTTCTGTGTTTTTGTTTTCCTGTCTTTATGAAAGTGGAGAAAGAAAATTCGGAATAAGAAAGGATATTTAGCAGTATTTACATGAATAATTGATGTCTCTGTGGAATGAATCATTTTGAACCTGTGATTGTGTTATCTGTGCTTTGTATCTTCGTATTGGCTGATAGGCTGTCTGTTACGTAGTTTGATCATATATTTAGCCTGAGCACTACCATTGTACATTGATGGATATTAGGCACATAAAATGAAACTTACTTTGCTTGCTATAATTTTTGGAGTTTGCTGTTATTAATGTGGAAACATGGCTTAGAAACACATTTAGCATAGAATGGCCATGAGTAGGAATGCAGGTTATTATGTGAATATCATGACCAAGCACAAGAAACAAGCAAAGCAGATCAACCTATATGGAATTTCTTATTGCTTGTTTCATGTAACTCATATTTGTGTCTCCCTCTAGATGTTTGAGCCAATGAATAAGAATGCATGCACCTACTTGACTATCAATCCCTGTTTTGTATGGGTGCAAAATCAAGAAAACAAAAAGCTGGAAACACAATTGTGCATGATTCTGCTTCTGTGCAAGGGTGTGTATCATTTTCATGTCAACTTGAATTCATTATAAGTGGACACAGCATGCCATTTCCAAAACAGAAACCCACGGGATAAAGGCTGAGGATTTGATTGGGAGTCTTGTAAGCTAGCCATATCCACAAATTTGATGAACTAGGAAGGTGTGCTCCTGACGAATGAGCTTTTAGGGGGCGGTTTTTGTTCTGTGAGAATGTAATCTGATGGTTATTGGACTTACCCATGCATTTTGTTAACCATGCAATTGAGCAGGAAAACCAGCTTCCTTTAATAAGAAGGTATTATGGTCCCTATTTGTGAGGAGCTAGAGGTGTTTCTCATGAAGAAGCTGCAGATTCAGCCCTGTTTGACAAGCTAGAGGTTGTCTTCTTGAGAGAAAACTTGCTGCCTCCTAAGACAGAGAGAAAGCTTACATGTTGGTAGTAAGTTGATAATATCCTTTCCAATCTTTTTGCTTTCTAATCATCTTTAGAGTAAGACTTTTAATTGCTTAAATGATGCAGAAGAGACTGCATTTCCAAGTTGTTTTTGCTTTATTTTTCTTTACTTTTTGTTTTCATTCTCTCAAGTGAAGTTGATGTAAGTTGCTTTTTGAAAGTTGCCTTTTGAAACCCGTAAGAGTAGCCCAGTTGGTTGAGGGCAAGGGACCAGGGACCTAGGAGTTTGCTCCTCTCTAGGTCTCAGGTTCGAATCCCACCCCCAGCTGGCTACTGGCGGGCCACTGCGTCTTTGCCTGGTCGATCGGCTCAGGGCCCCGAGATTAGTCGAGGTGCGTCACTCCGAAGGGGTGCTGGCCCGGATACTCGGTTATCAAAAAAAAAAAAAAAAGTTGCCTTTTGAAACTATTATCAAATAAATTAATATGTTTTGGTAAGAAGAGAATTGTTAAGGACTGCAGCTTCACGCCTGTTGGAATCAGACTGCTCGTTGTCATTGAGAATGCCTCATCCGAAATTGCAATTTAGCTTCATTTGTTACTTCAACAGATCCATTCACTGATGCTGCAAGTTATACATTGATTGATTGAGAAATTTGAAGAAAAAAAAAAAAAAATTAGAAAGAAAGGAAGAAGAGGAAGAAGTGAACTGAGCTGATATGTATATGATTTGGTTCCACATCTAAAACTTGAAATCAAAGTAATGTATAATAACTGACTTATTTTTTTTTTTTATCTTTCTAATAATTCATATAAAAAAAGGAATTTCAATGGAAAAGGGGCACTAAAGGCTATAATGAAATACTATCATCTCCTCTTCACTTATTTATAACTGCTCATCATTCAATACAAAACATAGACCTTCAATAGAATCAACACATGTATATATCAGCGGGGAAAAGTTGTTAAATCTTATGACCTTTGAGACAAAGCACAGCATAAAAATCCTAATGAATAATTCTATTCCTATAGTGCCATGATCACACTACGTTTTCAGGCCACTGAAATGTTTTGTTTACTTACAACCTAATAGCATAACAGTTATGCCTTGTAAAAATATTAGTATGGTGTCATAAAATGTAAAAGAAAGTCTTTCTCAACCTTCAGCCTACACATCACAGCCATTACCTAAATTTAGGTTTGAATGCACTGTAAGTTTAAAATCTTCATCCCTAGATCAAATGTAACGGCGATTTTGAAGCAGTTGGCCTCTTGCACTGCAAGATGAAGACTTCATAAGCTGAAGAGCTCCAGTTCTTTATAGTTATACTTGTGGCATTCTTCATTTCACTTTTATTGGCTAATGGCAATAGGAATCAGAAGTTCAAGTTCATATTGGAGGTGTGAAAGTTTCATGCCACATTAAATTTTGATACAATGATCAGAACTGTTGTAAATCTAAGATTCGAATCTTTTTGACAAGATTTGGAAAACATTGACCTTTACGTTGTTTCTTGGTCATCAAATTTGCAGGAAATGAGCTTCTTGTTTCTAAAATGGAATCAAAAACTCAATTTAAATGAAAGATGCCTACTGGGGGAAGGGAAATGTTGATAACCTCGTTGAGTTTCAACAGCTTAAATGAACTAGAAAGCTGCAGGGGAGTTATTAATTATTTGGAATCACATAGAAGATGATCTCATGAATAATGTGCCACAAAGTAGCCTTGCCTAAACTATTTTTATCTTGCCTTTTCGTGTTTTTGATTGGAGCAGTGGTGGATACGGTTTTATCCATTCAAATCCTTAAGATTAAATGGAAGACAGAAATTCTTAGATTCAATCCTGATCAGTTGTAGGCATATGTCCTTGTTTCCATGTGGTCATTATCTGGTTTGAATTTGATTCCTCCATCAACAGAAGATAAGCTAATGTGGCAAGCAATAGCCAGATATTTCAACAAGACAGAGAGTGGGCGCAGGAATGATCATCAACCTTTGAACAAACATTGGGCAAATAATTGAAAACAGGGAAAAGTTAACATACAGCTTTAGTATTTATCAAGACTTCTGATATATTGGTGTGTCAATTCCTTGAGTGGACATTTATTAGGGTCAATTCTTCAATTAGTGGAGCTATTAGGTCAAACACCAATCTCGACTTTGACTGGGCTTAAAACCGTAAATTCAAAAGCCTTCACTCTTAAGGTAATCTGTCTTCAAGAGCAAAGAGTGGTGAATACTGAAAGACTTTCATTCAATCCCTTTCTCCATCCACTCAATATTAGATTTGGACTTATTTGAAGAGTTGAAAGTGCTTCCAGCAAGGAAATCATGTTTCAGGTTAAATTTCAGTGGTCAAGTTATAAAGTTTATATGAACAAATATAAATAAAATATTGATGATTTTTTATTGTTTTACACTCTTATCTGCACTTCATGGACTAGTAATTATGATCTGCTTGGAAAAATAATATTGCTCTTGCATATATGTTACTTTTTATTCAGGTTTCGAAAGTGGAATTCCAAAAGAAATCATAGCTTGCACCAACGTTAATATTATCAAGCTTTTATTTTGTTGTGTTCTTTGCCAAGCATGCTTAGTCAGTATCAAAACTCAATTATTTCCTTCCTTCATTGATAATCTACTTTATTCCTTCTGTCATTTTCAGCTTGTATGAAAAGATTGTGGAGGGAATCAGAGTTTAGCACTTAAACAATCTCCTTTATTAAGAAAGAGATAATGATAGGACTTCTATAAAGGTACTTTAGTTAACTTTATATTTTGTGTGATTATTGTTGGGTCTTGCTTTTCCAGTTACTTCCACTCTTAATATTGGCTAAAGTTTTGTTTTTGCGTAAGCATTTGATGGCCAAGAAGATAAATGAAAGAAAAGAAGAAATTGGAAATTTACAATGGTTTCTCAACAATTATAGAAGAATTCTATTATTCTTTTTTTATTCAGGGGAAATAATCATTTCGAGAGAAGTTGTATATAATATTTGTAAAATGACTGCAAAAACACCCAAAACATGCATTAGTTTCTTCAATTGTCATATTCTTTTATTAGTTTTTGTTTTTCTTTAAATATAAATGTTTTAATTACTCATTTTAAGGAAGGACTGTAGATTGTATTAGTGGACATGACGACAATTAATTGTCATACAAATCACAGGACACCCTACTTTCTTCTTGGATTACTGAACAGGATGCCATGACAGGGCACTAATATTCTTTAGTCCAAAAAAGCAAAAGATTTGGGTTGTGTTTGGTTAACACTTTAGAAGTACAAATTACTTTTTTGTATACTTTCAAAATGCCATTAAAACAGTCTCTGACTAGGTCACTATCTTGACCCTTTCTTTTTTATAATTGACTACATACTCCTAAGGCCAATCATGATATAAAATTAAGGAGCAAAATGATACTTTCGTTTCGTATGCCAACATTGTTTTACTTTTTTATTTTTTATTTTGTAAACAATTTTTGGTTCCAAAACCTGTTGCAAACTTGATTTGCTTAAAACTATGGTTTCATGCAACATGAACATTAGATGGAAATGTACCACCTGTACCAACATAGTTCTCTAAATTGTTTGGTTATTGTGAACGAAGATGCGTAGAGACCAGCACATATGAAAATCATATGAAAAGCATTACGTTTGGAAAAAAATTGGATCACTGTGGAGAATTTATTTATTAGCTAAATTGTACAGTAATTTACTTTTGCTCTCTCTCCCCTGCAGTCACAGATTTATTAGGGTTCCTTCAATTTGTAAATTTTTTAAAAAATTATTATAGCTGGTAAAATTGGAACTTACACAATTCACTGAATTAGAAGCCTTTGCACAATTCACTTCCAATCTCAATAAAGCTATGCATAATCAATTGACAAGAGGTCAACAATTATGTGAATTGCTCAACAATCCCAATCAGCTCATCTTATGGTGGAAGAACAGATAAGGACTATTTATACCGGAACAAATGGTTATCTTGATTCACTAGAAGTTGGTCAGATAAGTAATTTTCTTGTTGAGTTACATACTTATATTGTCATCTATCATGTGCCCTTCCTCACCCACCCAACCTCGCCCCTATCAGTTCACTCAAGTCTAAGTCACGACTCACTTTTCAACTTCCATGATTTCACGAGGTCACTGTCCAGGACCAGTGTGACTGTGCAACGTAGAAAGGCATTCTTGGTGTTCTCTCTCTACGGTCCGTATTCTTCCACAATTCTCTCTTTGGCTTTCTTTACTTGTCTATCTCAAATAATAAATTTGGAATGGGTGCTATTGCCTAGTAGCTAGGGCTTCTGCATATTGCATTTAACTTGATTATTCTGATTAAATGACAATACAGGCACACATCTGAGAGACAAACGTTGGAGAAAGACATTTTGGTTCAATTGGGGGTTCTGATTGTCTCACACTGTACTGCACAACACGCATTTACAAATATCCCCCTTATCTTATCCTTGATATTTTTCACTCGAATAAAAATTAGGGATATTGATTTGTGCTAAAAATAACAAGTTTTGATTTGCTTCTAGTCTCTCCTCGGCATACCTATGAGAATGAGGTATGAAGAGCCGTGGTCGACTATGGCCCTAACAAGTGAGCTATGGTCGATTATGACCCTACGGAGCTCAGTCGAGTAGTGCAATGGGCCATGTATGGAGCTTTCCATACTCATTCTATTAGTGCTCCGGCTCATCACTAGTGCACAGAGCACGCTAATGGGCCAAGGAACCATACTTGATAGTCTATATGCCCCCATTTAGGCTAGGTATATGACCCTAACTAGCTAGCTGGGGGACATTGTGGTGTCTTGGGAGGATTGCCACATGGAGATGATGATGTCGAGGTGGCGATGATGTGTTGCATGTAGGGCTAGGCCGTAGCGATGTCGGTATGTTTATCCACTTGATCTTTGTGCTATTTGCAAAACTTCAACCACCTTTTTAAAAGGATGCTTCTTTGATGCTGTTGAGAAAGCTATCACTTATCACTAAAATGTGGGGTAGAGTTGACGAAACAGCAGTAAATCAATCGGTTTCTTTTTGAAAATTCATGGATGGCATTCCCCAACTATAGCACACATTAGTTCCCATTAGGACAAAACCACACAAAGTTTGAGTGGTTATCTATTCTACACGTTCCATTTTTCCTTCTAATTAGGACATAAGCCTAAGCACATGATTGCACTTTTCAGGCTCTTATCTCACTGAAAAAACACTTATCTATTCCATTGGATCCTTCTTGTATTACCAATATTTCATGAATTTTCTTTTCTCTAAAAATATTGAATTCCTAGTGAACATATCCAATACGGTTTTGTTATAGGATTTAGTGTATTGGCAATTTTTGTAGACAAAAGGGTGCTAGATGTCTAGTCAGGTTTAAAGTTGAGTGTGTTCAAGATTGAAAATGTTTAGAGACAATACAAAGCGTGCTCTGATCCAATATTCGGCATAACTATATGAACATACTACGTAAGTCTTGGACACGGGTTCTTTTTATATCACAAATTTGGCTTAAAATGTCGTGTTCGCTTTGTAATTTAAAATAGTTTAAAACATGGTTATTTGGGCAAGGCTATTATGTTTGGCTTGAAGCATGCTCGAATGGGGTGGTGCTAGAGAGGCACACTCGAAGCCTGCTTGAAGTGAGCTCGAGCAGACACATCTTTTGTACTCGTAAAAAATCCAGAATCTCAAGCTCAAGGTGCCCACGAGCAAGCATGTGGATTTTTGAATCCCTACATAACCCGGTTTGAGAAAAAAAAAAAAAAAATTTTAATAGGGCTTTTGTTTTTTAGAGACACAAGGAAAACAGACAGAGATATTCCTAGGGCAGCCGTAGTCTCTCCAAAGGCCTCTAATGCCTAAGAAACCTAATCTTCATATACCGCGAAGAAAACCTGATTTCATATTTGCATAAGAACTAATCTGCAAAATTCTTCTCTGGTTGTTTTAGAAAACCACATACGGTGCATCACACTTTGAGGTGTGTGAGAGGTCATGTCATGGCCTTTTGGTTAACTGGACTGTGCAAGAGAATGTACCGTTCAAAACTCTTTAAATCTTCATTGATCAGTTTTAGCATGAAGAACCTCTCCCACTCCTTCCAACTGAGAAAATAAGTAGATGAATTAATTCTTGTATCTAATCAATTGAAAGTTATAAATAAATAAAAACCATCTTTACAAGATTGAATTTCAGGCAGGGATTAGGCTTGTGTGGCTTGTATTTTGATGCTCTGCCCACACAATTGTTGTCAAGGTGCCTTGCAGATTGTCAACGGTCACATCCACAGCTCAATTCACTTGAGGAAAAAGAAGATGCCCACCTGGAGGGGTGCTAATTGGCTCACAGCTCATGATAAATTATTTCAAGACTTTGGACCAATGACTTCTGGTATGTTTCATGTTTTGGATTTTCTATTTTATTGAGCAGAGATAATTGCATTTCCATTGATTTAATTTGCTTTTGTGTATTTTTCACTATGCTTCATACTTGGGGATGAGAAAAATCTTGGCCCTTTGTTTTTGTTGAGATTATATGATTATGAATAAATTTGTCACTTCAAATTAATGATGCTTATAAGTTATAACAAAATGAAACGTTAAAAGGTCTTGCTAACACATGCTACTAGGACACAAGAAAAAGACAGAAAGGAGAAGAACATGAGACACTTTTTACTGAATTCAAAACATTTTTTACTAAAACTTTCTAATTTTTTCACCTCATTAGCATTTGCCAATGTTAAGTATACTATGTACCATATATCATGTATTTATGCATTTGTACACATGCATTCATATTTTTGGACCGAACCATCTCATATTGAGTGAGTTACATAATTAAATAAAAAAACACAATAGATGAATGTTTACAAAGACGGATTTAAGATTTGAGGTTTGAGGGTGTAAAAACACATGTAACTTTTCATCCAAAAAAAATTATTATAAAATTTTAAATTTTGGTTTATACCAGCACAAACCAAAAAAAAAAAAAAAAAAAAAAAGAAAAAAGAAAAAGAAAAAGAAGAAAAATATTAATATTAATATTATTCGGGCATTCTTTGTCAACATAATTGAGAACAAAAATATAATTGGACATATTTCTAGTCTGCATTAACTTAACAAATATTATTTATTACTATGTCTCCGTCTAGTAAAATTAACTATTTGATAATGTTGTAATCGCCAATTTTTGTAATATATATAAAAACATCTATGATAAACTTGATATCAAAACTTTAATTAATATCTTTTTTAATAAATATGATCAAATAATTTGTTATAAAATCATCTTCCATCTTATTACACAGTTTAGTTTAAAAAAAAAATTATAATTGAAAATATATGTTTTTGTGTGTATAATGATAATCTATTTCAATAAGCGATATTAAATTAATTTGCTTGTACATCTTATTTTGCATTCATTTGTGTTTGTTCATTCTCTAGAAAATAAAAATACACTACAATAAAGACAAACTTTAGTGGCATGTTTTTAGAAAATGTTACAAAAATAATATTTGGTGGCATGTTTTTTAAAAACGTCACAAAGTCACAAACATAAAAAGCTCTAGTGACATTTAATAAACAAGTACAGCATATAAATAACATATGAACAAAAAATAAGAATAGTAACAAATAGAAACAAATAAAAGTATACAAGTAACTTTAAATAACATAGAAATATAACAAATAATACATATAACAAATTGAATAGATCAATATTTGATGAAACTCAATTTAGAAATTATTTTTAAAATTTCGTAATGTAAATAATTTGGAGGGAGCGAACTATTGAAATTTTGGAGTGCAAAGTATTCTAGTTTAAAATTTTCTTACTAATTACTACTATAATATACATAATTTTTTAAAATTTTGGAAGTGCGACCACCCCTGCAACCCTAGATCCATACTTGAATGTTTAGGATATGTAATTCCATTATAGAAAGTAAAAGTAGAACTCTAACCAGGGCGAAGAAGGATCCAACTCAGCCAACTTGAAACCTATTCTTGAATTACAGAGAACTCTATTAGTCTATTGGCATACATATATTTTTACTTTCTATTAGGTAAGAAAATGGAAATACATATATCAAAATGGATCTCATCCGAACACACACGGGCTATATTATTCTCTAATCCATGCATTTTACCTCACTAAGAACTAACCTCTTTTCTCTCTCTCCCAGAATCTCTAGCAAAGAACACACTACCATAAGAGTGATGATGAGTTCCTACATCAAGATAGCGTAGCGCATGCTATCATTAACCATGAGATGGTTCATCTCCGATATGCGAGCCAACTCGCTCGACACCCACACTCCATCAGCACCATTGATGTGAGGATGAGAAAGGCAGGAGAAGAGCGAGAGTGGAGCCCGAACAGCGCTGCAAATGACTGAAAACACACTCCAACCTGACTGTCTTCTATCCATCCCGCGTCCAAACATTGGCAATTCAGCTCCATTCCCGTCACCAAACATGGTCTCGTCAGCCACCCGGGGACTCTTCCTTATGTTCTGGAGGTTTCGCTTCATCAACTCCAGCATACGACGCATATCTATCTCTGGAAGAGGAAGATGAGAACGTGCTTGCAGCTTGCACTTGGGTTAGTATTTTGAAGAGATGGGTTGGGAGGCTTAGCTTGATATATGGGTTGTTGTGATAAATGGGGATGTTTGTTGTTGATGGTGTTGATAGTGCTAGTGCTTATCGCAAAGGTTTATGGGTGGAGCTTTCTCTCAGGACTTTCACTTGTGCATTTTTTAAAAAAAAAATTTGATTTAAAATTTTTTTTTCTTCTATATTTGTGGGGTCTTTCAAAGGCCAACTTGCCGACAAAGCTGCCTAATTTTACACAAAGAGCTTTTTGTATTGGAATATTTGAGCCATCTCTTTCACTAGATTTAGCAAAATACTCGAGAAATATATGGTACTAGTGTAACCCATCCGAGTACAAATTAATGGAAGACAATACGGTTTTGTGTGGATTCAACAATAGAGTGGGCCTTATTTGCTGGGACTGTGGGACTCATCCCATGTGAGGGGTGGTAATAGTTTGGGTAAATTGGTTACCGATGATAAACGAATCAAATAGTTCGAATTTGATTCATATTCAGCTTGTTAAAAATGCATTTGAGTTTGGTTTGTTAAATAAATAAATCAATTTTAAACATATTTTGGAGTTTATTAAAATTTTCAAATTAAGTTTAAATAGTCAATTGCTCATTTGACTCGATTTAATAAGTTTAAAATTATATAAAAATATTAAATTTCTCAAACTTAATTTGTCAAAAATTCGTTTGAGATTAGCTCAAAAAATTAACAAATTAAGTTTGAACAAAATTTGAAACTCATTAAAATTGTTTGGCACGTTTGGTATTGATTCTCCTTTTGTGATTAAATTTAAAGTCAATTCTTTTCATTTAAAATTTATTTGTCTAAATAGAGCCTAAGTTGGAAAAATTATTAGTTGGTAGCAGGTATCATGTGGCCATACTCTAGGCCAATCACTAACTCCCACATCTCCTTATGTTCTTTAATCTCCTAATACAAAATTGTGAATTTCACTCTCTCCACCCATCACAGGCCATACTCTAGGCCAATCACTAACTCCCACATCTCCTTATGTTCTTTAATCTCCTAATACAAAATTGTGAATTTCACTCTCTCCACCCATCACAATTCATGTGGAACGCCACGTGGCCAGTCCTGGGTGAACCAATAACTTCTCACTAAGTTGGGCTGAAGATCATCAAGCTGGAGTGACTAGAACAAATCAACTTGATCATCTCTTGTATTACCAGAAAACACTAATTCTCTAGTGAATTACGTATTGGTACGCACATTCCGAAATAAGATACACTTTCGTTTCAAAATGATAAATTTAGTGGTTTGAAACGATCCTAAAAGTTTTTCTCAATATATTTCCTTAAATATTACCTTAGGAGGAAAAACATCAAATACAATAACTAAAATCTAAGGTAAATTAAATTTTGACAAGACAAAAATATAAAGAATAAAAATATATATATATTTTATTAGATGCCGAATGGTTAAAAGAAAATTATTCTAAAAATATTTTAAATTTTGTAATGTAATATATATAACTTTACCCATATCATATCACATTTTAAAACATATAATGTACCATATTCTTATTTCACATACCCAAACGAGCCACATTCCAACATAAATCATCCCTGGAATCCAAATCGTTTGATTAGCATTCTTCTCCCTGACATGTTTCGCTCTCCATAACAAATAGAATCACCTTTTAAGTGTTTATCCTCCGTAATGGCTTTGTATAATGATTTTTATTTTATTTTATTGTTATTTAAAAAAAAAAAATTCAACACAACAACAAGATATGATAACTCGAGTTTATAATTAAAGTAAAATAATATTAAAATATTATATATTTTGTGAATCGCATATTTTAAAATAACATGACATGACATGACTTTGTTTTAATTTTAACCACAAACAAATAAATTGCCATAATAGGAAATTTTGATCCATTGTGATTTTTAAGTAAAAAATTATCACACATATTTTGAACACCACGTGATTATTATTTATTATGTACCTAAATAATGAAAAATACAGTAATGATATATTCTCGTAATTTTAAAATTTTAATTGAATTTTAATAATGTGATAGAAAAAAAAAAAAAAAAAAAAAGGCCAAAACATCACCATCACTGTAGGCCCTACATACTTGTTTGGAAGGACTAGATAAGGGGGGATTGCAATCCATCGGACAGTTAGTCCTGAGATACATTGTCCCTGGCCTATTTTGTTGGGCTGAATTTTGTTCAGTCATGGGATTAGATGTTTGGAATATAGGGGTGGGTGTGGGTCGGTTGCGGCCACAGAACCTTCGATCCGCCATCCGTCCGTCAGATTGACGGATTCAAGAAAATCAATCCGCATCCGTCCACCAATCCAGCGGATGTGGATAGAACGGATTGGCGGATTGGCGGTTTGGCGGATGGATGCGAATCGGTCTGATGATTTAAAATTTTATAAATTTTCAACATAATTTAACTTGTGTACTTTTTCAAAAAAAAAGAGAAGAAAGTATTACAGTCAATGACTTAAAAAAATATTACAATCATTACATGCCTCATCTAAAATAAGAAAGTTTGAAATTTTAGAATATCACAATCACTGCATGCCTCATCCACATACTACAATCACAGCATGCATCATCCACATAAAGTATTACAATCTGTGGTTCTTAAAATATAAAAATAATTCAAACTACCAAAATCATGAAAAGAGCACTATATCTGTTTTTGAAAACAAAAATCAACCAACATATATCATATTTTCTATTTATTATTTTTAGAGATAGATTTAAAAACCAAAAAATATAGATAAATAATATGTTTATTTTTTTCAATTCAAAAAAGATATTCAAGTTGAAATTTTTTTTTCAATAGAATATTTAAATTCTTTTTTAATTGAAAACACAAACTGAATATTTAAATAAATTGAAAACACAAAATCTTATAAATTATTAGGGGTGCTCGCGGTTTGGCGGTTCGGTTGCGGCCAAAGGAATCTCAAATCCGTCATCCGTCCGCTAGATTGGCGGATTGGAGAAAATCAATCCGCAACTGTCCGCTCGTCATCATGCATCCGTCCAAAATGCAGCGGATCGGTTCGGTTCCGTTGGTTTTGGCGGATCGATATATCCGCTGCTCACCCCTTGGATTGGACTATTCTATTGAATTTCATGTTTGTTTGGGATATTATGGAGAGTGATAAATGCTCAAAAGACTATTTTGCCCTTTTGAATTATTTACTAAATAATAGGAATATTAAATTTGAATTATAAATTTTATTTAATTTTTTTACTAGAACTTTTAAAAAATTAAATAAATAGAATATTAATAAAAATTACATAAATTTATTTTAATTTGTAGCTGAGATTTTTTAATTTTATGGCTATTTTAATTACACTCAACAGATGTTTACACTCAACAGATGTTTACAATCCACACAAAAAAAAAAAAAAAAAAAAAAAAAAAAAAAAAAAATCAATCAATTTCTATCATTTTTTTTAAAAACAAACTAAAAGTATTTGATTAAATTGAGTACATACAACACAACATAGATTGATCTTCAATCTGAGTATATACAACATAAATTGATCTTGATTAGTTATCAGGATACATGTAAAGACGAGGCTAGTTAGATTTTTGTTTCTGTAAACAGAGCATAAATTTTTTCTTTCTGGAAAAAAAAAAAAAAAAAAAAAAACAGAGCATAGATTTTTCTGTAAGGAAAAAAAAAAAAAAGAAGATATTAAATGCCAGAGGTCAAAAATGTAATTTCATTAACTAATTCCATGGGATGAGTTATCCCATGGTTTCTATCTCACTCCCCTCCATGAGATACAACAGTCCCACAAATAGGAATGGTAATTTGAAACCGGCCCGACGGGGATCCCCGACCCCAACCCCGATTTTAGCGGTTTTTTCCCGAAAAATACCCCCGACGGGGAGAAGACGGTATTTGAAAATCAATCCCCGATCTGTTTCGGGCCGGGAACGGTGATCAGTGTTCAAGCCCCAGCCCGGCCCCGTCCCCGTCCTCGGCCCCAGCCCCGGCCCCGACCCCGTCCTCGAAATTTCCCAAAATAAAATTACTTTTATACCCCTTATATATAATATATATATATATATAATAAACCCGTGCGTCTCACTCTCGTTCTTCTCTCTCACTGGTCTCACTCTCACTTTCACTCTCGTTCTTATCTCTCACTCTCTCAACTCTCGTTCTTCTCTGTCTCTCAATTCTCTCACTCGGTCTCACTCGGTCTTACTCTCACTCTCGTTCTTCTCTCTCACTCTCTCAACTCTCGTTCTTCTCTCACTGGTCGATCTCCAGTGAGAGCTTCGTGTCGATCTCCATCGCCGATCTCTCACTCTCTCAACTCTCTCACTCGATCTCTCACTGGAGAGCTTCGTGTCTGTAATAACCTCATACTATTTACCGAAGAGTTACTGAATTACATACTGATTACTGCTAAACTGGACCGTTTATGACTGATAATTGAACCAACTGAAGTACTGAATGGACTGGTTGAAAATTGAAACCGAATTGACTGAGCATGTTTATTGTATTGCATTTTTATCTTTTCGATTATTTGATTATCTGTTCGTGTTTTTATGTTTAAACTACAAATTGAAGGCCTTATCGACGGCCGAACTGAGAATTGTTTAGTGTTTCATGATCAGTAGGATTTATGTGATTTTATGGTGTATTTATCTAAAATGTGATTAGGAATGATTAAACTAGATTAAATAAAGCCAATTAATAGAGTTGCATTAATTACGGAATTGCCATTGAGTGGGGCATTTGTTTATTCATGTTTGAGGCCTTGATTACACTCGAACAATTCATCTCCTCAGCCCCTTATTCTTGCTATAGCCGGCCATAGAGGAGAATTAGAGAGAGAGGGAGAGAAGTAAGAGGGAATTGGGTTCAACTTGTAGAATTGCTTGGAAATTGAAGATTGAATTCAAAATTTTGCTTCCATTCTTGAATACAAGACTTAGGTATGAATTTCAACCCCTCATTGATGTCCTTAAGGTTGATTCTTGCTAGATTCATGGCAAATTATAGAGTTAAGACATAAATTGGTTCTATAGTGTTGAATTAGAACTCATTTCATGCATGCATGGTTGAAATGTTGAAATTTGAGTTGAGTTCATAGTAAATTGCACATGCATGTTCATGTTTAAGCTTGAGTCCATGATTTCATCATGTTCTTGAAGAAATGAGTCCATTTGGACAAGCTTTGAAGGTTGAATTTGGTTTGAATCCATGCATGTTTGCATTTCTCCATGTTCATGAAAATGGGTTTGAAAAAATGGTTTTAATTGACTCACCTTTGGGGCTTGAATTCGTAAATTGAGCTTTGAAACTTGTTATACATTGAATTTAGATGTGTTTTCCAGAATTTGGGCCCAAGAGGTCGAGTTTTGAGTGAAAGAATGCTTGATTTGAGCTTAGGAGACAAATCTGGAAATTCCAGAATTTGGCTTCTTCGCTTGAGCGAATGATTCTTCGCTCGAGCGACCAACCTTTGTTCGAAGCTACGCTCGAGCATAAGATTGGTGGCTCGAGCGTAAAATTTTAGCATCCAGTACTTTTACTGTTTCGACAGCTCGCTCGAGCGAAGGATTTCTCGCTCGAGCGAAGCCTTTGATTTTGGAAGCTCGCTCGAGCGAAGGAAGGCTCGCTCGAGCGAGGCTCCTATTTTCAGCAAACTTTGCAAAATGTTTTCTAAGTGTATTTTTGCATCCTCATCCCATTCTAGGCATTCTTAGGCCTAGTTTAAGACATCTTAATGAGGATATAGATGTAGAATACACCAAGGCAAATAAGGGATTAAGTTATGATATTTCCCAACTGTGTAGCTTAGTGTGTGTTCAATCTGTGAACTGTGTAGGGTTGGCGACTGGGGAGACACGCTCTAGCATACTGTAGCCCAAACTCTGTGAGTAACAATTGTGTAAAGATATGTTCAACTGAGAATGTTTTCTGACTGATTAACCGAACTGTTTTCTGAATTGATTATTGTTAATTGACTGAATGTGTGTCCTATATTCTGAAATGTACTGTGGCATCCTTAGCCCCTACTGTTTACTGTTACTGTTACAGAGATCTCTGTCGGTCCCCTCGTGGAACCACTACTGTTTACTGATTGATGGCCATCATTACTGTTCGGTCTTTAAGACCTACTGTTTACTGCTATGCTAATGGATGTACCACATATGACTGAATAACTGTTCTGACTGAAAGACTGGAATATTGTTTAAATGAACTGTTTTCATTACTGTAAGGACATTTCATTCTTAACCTCTTTACGCATTATGTTATTCACTGGGCTTTAGCTCACTGTTTATATATATGTAGGTGCTCAGCCACCAGATCGGAGCTAGGAGCGTGGGTTAGACTCCAGTTTTGTCAAGCCAGCCTATGTGCCTCACTGCGAGGTTCCGAGTTGCCATGTTATGGCTTTGGGGTGTTTTGTTTTTCCCCCGTCTGTCTCCGTACTGTTTTGGATTACTGTATAAACTGTCAGCTACTAACCGTACTGTTATCAAGGGATTAGGTCCCCTTTACTGTGTGACTGTAAATTTTGTATAGACTGTATTGTTTGAATGTGTGAATGCATGAAAAATCTTTTTGGCATACAGACTGTCACAGCTCAATGGACATTATTTATTTACTGTATTGGCTTCCGCCAGGCCCTGAACTCTGTTTTACTGTACTACTGTTAAGCAGGCCTTCGGTAATCTCGGATTACTGGCCGGTTACGGTGCTAAACCCATAGGGCCGGGTTTGGGTCGTGACAGAGTGGTATCAGAGCGATACTTAACCACGAGTTATACCCCACACACGTGTCCAAGTGAGCTTTAGGGTGTCCTAGAAAAGTGATTAGGGCATTTCATGAACTTGAAAAGTGTGTGGCTATGTTATGACTGAATACATGTTAATGTGATAACTGACTAAATATGCAACTATTTATGTTATAATTGCTATAACTGTTATAACTGTTTATAGTGAAATGGACAATGCAAATGAACCTAAATCCTCATCTACCGAGGCAAGAATGGAAAGAATGGAAAGAATGATGGAATTGATAACTGCTAGACTTGAACAACAACAGAACCAACAGCCCCCACCTCCTCCTCCTCCGGTACAGCCGGAACCCAATGCAAATGTGAATGATGGGGATATTATTGCTCTCACCCATAAATTCAGCAAGATGAAACCGCCATCCTTTCAGGGAGGCCTTGAACCGCTAAAGGCTGAAGCTTGGGTGCTTGAAACAGAAAAACTATTTGAAGTGTTTCCGTGCTCAGAAATGAATAAAGTACTGTTAGCTACCTTCACCCTACAAGAAGAAGCTAGAAGGTGGTGGATGTTGATCCGTGATACAAATACTGTTATGACTTGGGCTCAGTTCAAGGAGTCCTTCTTTGAAAAGTACTTTCCATAGTGTGTCAGGGATAGAAAGGTGACTGAATTTGAACAACTGAGACAGGGCACAATGTCTGTTGCTGAATATGAAACGAAATTTATCGAGCTTGCCAGATATGCACCACATATGGTGGACACTAACTACAAGAAGGCCAGAAAATTTGAGGGTGGCCTTAATGTTGCAATACTTGACCGAATAAATGTTTTGAAACTACCGACTTTTGTGGGTGTTCTCGACCGGGCATTGATGGCCGAGTCGAACATTGCAGCAGTGAAACAATCTGAAACACCAACAACTGAATGGCATGGAAAAAGGCAAGGTTTCAAATTCAAGAAAGGCAAGCACAACCCTTCCAACAAGAAACAGAATACGGGGTCAACAACTAGCCCCAGCCAAGGGAGTGGGTTCATTCCACCCTGCTCTGTATGTGGCAACAAGCACAAAGGGGTTTGTCACAAAATATCCGGAGCCTGTTACAGATGTGGCAAAGTAGGCCACATGGTTAGAGACTGTCCCTCTGCTCCACAAATTAGTAGCAAAGCCGCACCAAGTGCAGCAGCGTCAACTGTAGCACCAAAGCCTAACCCGAAAGCTACCGGGAAAGAGCCTATGAGGCAGGGCCGAGTGTTCGCCCTAGTACCGGGAGACGTGCAAAATACTGAAACCGTTGTGTCAGGTATCCTCTCTATTTGTACACAAAATGCATATGTATTGATTGATTCGGGGTCTACACACTCATATGTATCGCATGCTTTCTCACGGAAATTGAATAGACCCCTAGAACCCATGAATTACCTGTTAGCTGTATCATCACCTATTGGGGGATCCATGACATGTGCATATATGTATCCTGCTTGTGAGATTATTGTTGGGGACATGTATCTGTTTATTGATTTACTGCCATTGAACATTGACCATTTTGATGTAATATTGGGGATGGACTGGTTATAAAAATATCATGCCACTATAGACTGTGTAACAAAACAAGTAGTTTTCCGTCCACCTGGTTTGCCTGAATTTGTGTTTAATGGGAGTGGAGTAGTACCTCCTCCGTATTTGATTTCTTCAGTGAAAGCTGTTAAATTAATTAGAAAGGGGTGTAAAGGATATCTGTGTTCTGTGCTGACTGTGTCTACTGATAATAGTGTTAAAACTGATGTGAATTGTATTCCTATAGTCAGAGAATTCCCAGATGTATTTCCAGATGATCTGCCAGGGGATTTGGTTGACAGGGAGATTGAATTTACCGTTGATGTGATTCCGGGTACACAGCCAATATCGAAAGCTCCTTACAGAATGGCTCCAACCAAACTGAAGGAATCGAAAGTGCAATTGCAAGAACTGTTAGACAAGAAGTTTATCAGGCCCAGTACTTCACCGTGGGGTGCACCTGTTTTGTTTGTGAAGAAGAAAGATGGCTCACTGAGACTGTGCATTGATTACCGTGAATTGAACAAGGTAACTGTGAAAAATAAATACCCATTGCCACGTATTGATGATTTATTTGATCAGTTACAGGGTGCACAAGTGTTTTCCAAGATTGATCTCAGATCGGGGTATCATCAACTGAAGGTTAAACCAGAAGATATTGATAAAACTGCTTTTAGAACGAGGTATGGCCATTATGAATTTTTAGTTATGCCATTCGGAGTCACGAATGCCCCTGCTGCTTTTATGGACCTTATGAACAGAATTTTTAAACCATACCTTGATGATTTTATTGTAGTATTTATTGATGACATACTGATTTATTCAAAAAGTAGAGAAGAACATGAACACCATCTGAGACTTGCCCTGCAGACCCTAAAGGAACAGAAACTGTATGCTAAATTGTCTAAATGTGAGTTCTGGCTTGATCATGTTATGTTTTTGGGGCATGTTGTTAGCAAAGATGGAATTTCTGTTGATCCGCAGAAAATTGAAGCTGTAGTGAACTGGCCTAGACCAACAAATGTGACTGAAGTCCGAAACTTTTTGGGATTGGCTGGATATTACAGAAGATTTGTCAAAGATTTCTCCAAAATTGTCTTACCATTGACTCAGTTAACTCAGAATGGGACATCATTTGACTGGACAGACCAAAGGGAATCAGCATTCCAAGAGTTGAAAACTCGACTTGTGACTGCACCGGTTTTGACTTTACCTTCAGGTACGGATGGTTATACTGTATTTAGTGATGCTTCTCATAAGGGTTTGGGGTGTGTTTTAATGCAGAATGGGAGAGTTATTGCTTATGCTTCCCGACAGTTGAGACCACATGAAAAGAACTACCCGACCCATGATTTAGAACTAGCAGCAGTAGTGTTTGCACTGAAAATTTGACGTCACTATCTGTATGGGGCGACATGTGAAGCATACACCGACCACAAGAGTTTGAAATATTTCTTCACACAGAAGGAACTGAATATGAGATAGCGGAGATGGCTGGAATTGATCAAAGATTATGACTTACAGATTCTGTATCACCCGGGAAAAGCCAACACCGTCGCCAATGCACTGAGCCGGAAATCCATTGGGAACTTAGCTTGTTTGCTCACCGGGCAGAAAGAATTGCTTCATGATCTTGAAAAATCTGAAATTGAAATTGTTTTGAGAGAACAAGGTGGAACAATAGCTGCTATTTCTGCCCAACCAGCCTTGATTGAAGAAGTTAAAGAGAAACAGCAACTGGATGACTTTCTGAAAAAGATCATCGAAGAAAGAGAGTCTAAGCCGAGACCGGGGTTCAAATTTGAGAACAATGTACTGAAATTTCAAGAAACACTGTGTGTGCCGAATGACACTGAACTGAAAAGAAGAATTCTGCAAGAGGGCCACAATTCAAAATTGTCTATCCACCCGGGGAATACGAAAATGTACCAAGATCTGAAACAGAATTTCTGGTGGCCGGGAATGAAGAAAGAAATTGCCGACTTTGTGTCCAAATGTCTTCATTGCCAACAAGTCAAAGCTGAACATCAACGACCTGCTGGATTATTGCAGCCCTCACCCATACCAGAGTGGAAATGGGAGCATATCACGATGGATTTTATCGTTGGATTACCTCGCTCCAGAAAAGGTATGGATTCAATTTGGGTTATTGTTGATAGACTAACCAAATCTGCTCACTTCTTACCTGTCAAGACAATCTATAATGCGGACAAATTGGCTGTTATCTATATTGATGAAATTGTGAGACTGCATGGAGTGCCTGTGTCTATTGTTTCTGACAGGGATTCGAAGTTTACATCGAGGTTTTGGCAAAGCCTACAGACTGCACTGGGTACTGAATTGAGGCTGAGTAGTGCCTATCATCCTCAGACAGATGGACAGTCAGAAAGGACCATCCAAACCTTGGAGGATCTATTGAGAATGTGTGTCCTTGATTTTCAGGGAAACTGGGAAAGTCATTTGCCATTGGCTGAATTCGCCTACAACAACAGCTACCATTCGAGTATTGGTATGGCGCCTTTCGAGGCATTGTATGGCAGGAAATGTAGATCTCCGATTTGCTGGGCAGAAGTTGGAGATGGGCCTTTTCTTGGGCCCGAGATTGTATATGAAACGACTGAGAAAGTGAAACTGATACAACAGAGACTGAAAACTGCACAGAGCAGATAGAAAAGTTATGCGGATGTCAGAAGGCGGGACAGAGAATATGAAGTGGGTGATCACGTTTTTGTAAAAGTGACACCAATGAAAGGCCAGATTCGTTTTGGAGTCAAAGGCAAGTTAGCGCCGCGATATGTCGGACCGTATGAGATTATTGAGAAAATTAATCCGGTGGCGTATCAAGTTGCGCTCCCTCCTGAAATGGAGCACATGCATAATGTTTTCCACATTTCGATGTTGAGAGATTATCTCCGGGATCCCTTCCATGTGATTGAGCCTACTCGTATCGTGTTGAGTGATGACTACACTTACGAGGAACGGCCTATACAGATTGTAAATAGACGAATCAAGAAACTGAGAAACAAAGAGATCCCGTTAGTGAAGGTTGACTGGCAGAACCATGGTGGTGTGTATACCACTTGGGAAATGGAAGATGACATGGCTAAGCGATATCCTGATTTGTTCCCGCTGGATCCTGTTTTCTTCCAGAATGAAGGTAACTCGAGTTTAGAGGACTAAACTCCTTATAAGGAGGGGAGACTGTAATAACCCCATACTGTTTACCGAAGAGTTACTGAATTACATACTGATTACTGCTAAACTGGACCGTTTATGACTGATAATTGAACCAACTGAAGTACTGAATGGACTGGTTGAAAATTGAAACCGAATTGACTGAGCATGTTTATTGTATTGCATTTTTATCTTTTCGATTATTTGATTATCTGTTCGTGTTTTTATGTTTAAACTAAAAATTGAAGGCCTTATCGGCGGCCGAACTGAGAATTGTTTAATGTTTCATGATCAGTAGGATTTATGTGATTTTATGGTGTATTTATCTAAAATGTGATTAGGAATGATTAAACTAGATTAAATAAAGCCAATTAATAGAGCTGCATTAATTACGGAATTGCCATTGAGTGGGGCATTTGTTTATTCATGTTTGAGGCCTTGATTACACTCGAACAATTCATCTCCTCAGCCCCTTATTCTTGCTATAGCCGGCCATAGAGGAGAATTAGAGAGAGAGGGAGAGAAGTAAGAGGGAATTGGGTTCAACTTGTAGAATTGCTTGGAAATTGAAGATTGAATTCAAAATTTTGCTTCCATTCTTGAATACAAGACTTAGGTATGAATTTCAACCCCTCATTGATGTCCTTAAGGTTGATTCTTGCTAGATTCATGGCAAATTATAGAGTTAAGACATAAATTGGTTCTATAGTGTTGAATTAGAACTCATTTCATGCATGCATGGTTGAAATGTTGAAATTTGAGTTGAGTTCATAGTAAATTGCACATGCATGTTCATGTTTAGGCTTGAGTCCATGATTTCATCATGTTCTTGAAGAAATGAGTCCATTTGGACAAGCTTTGAAGGTTGAATTTGGTTTGAATCCATGCATGTTTGCATTTCTCCATGTTCATGAAAATGGGTTTGAAAAAATGGTTTTAATTGACTCACCTTTGGGGCTTGAATTCGTAAATTGAGCTTTGAAACTTGTTATACATTGAATTTAGATGTGTTTTCCAGAATTTGGGCCCAAGAGGTCGAGTTTTGAGTGAAAGAATGCTTGGTTTGAGCTTAGGAGACAAATCTGGAAATTCCAGAATTTGGCTTCTTCGCTCGAGCGACCAACCTTTGTTCGAAGCTACGCTCGAGCGTAGGATTGGTGGCTCGAGCGTAAAATTTCAGCATCTAGTACTTTTACTGTTTCGACAGCTCGCTCGAGCGAAGGATTTCTCGCTCAAGCGAAGCCTTTGATTTTGGAAGCTCGCTCGAGCGAAGGAAGGCTCGCTCGAGCGAGGCTCCTATTTTCAGCAAACTTTGCAAAATGTTTTCTAAGTGTATTTTTGCATCCTCATCCCATTCTAGGCATTCTTAGGCCTAGTTTAAGACATCTTAATGAGGATATAGATGTAGAATACACCAAGGCAAATAAGGGATTAAGTTATGATATTTCCCAACTGTGTAGCTTAGTGTGTGTTCAATCTGTGAACTGTGTAGGGTTGGCGACTGGGGAGACACGCTCTAGCATACTGTAGCCCAAAATCTGTGAGTAACAATTGTGTAAAGATATGTTCAACTGAGAATGTTTTCTGACTGATTAACCGAACTGTTTTCTGAATTGATTATTGTTAATTGACTGAATGTATGTCCTATATTCTGAAATGTACTGTGGCATCCTTAGCCCCTACTGTTTACTGTTACTGTTACAAAGATCTCTGTCGGTCCCCTCGTGGAACCACTATTGTTTACTGATTGATGGCCATCATTACTGTTCGGTTTTTAAGACCTACTGTTTACTGCTATGCTAATGGATGTACCACATATGACTGAATAACTGTTCTGACTGAAAGACTGGAATATTGTTTAAATGAACTGTTTTCATTACTGTAAAGACATTTCATTCTTAACCTCTTTACGCATTATGTTATTCACTGGGCTTTAGCTCACTGTTTATATATATATAGGTGCTCAGCCACCAGATCGGAGCTAGGAGCGTGGGTTAGACTCCAGTTTTGTCAAGCCAGCCTATGTGCCTCACTGCGAGGTTCCGAGTTGCCATGTTATGGCTTTGGGGTGTTTTGTTTTTCCCCCGTCTGTCTCCGTACTGTTTTGGATTACTGTATAGACTGTCAGCTACTAACCGTACTGTTATCAAGGGATTAGGTCCCCTTTACTGTGTGACTGTAAATTTTGTATAGACTGTACTGTTTGAATGTGTGAATGCATGAAAAATCTTTTTGGCATACAGACTGTCACAGCTCAATGGACATTATTTATTTACTGTATTGGCTTCCGCCAGGCCTTGAACTCTGTTTTACTGTACTACTGTTAAGCAGGCCTTCGGTAATCTCGGATTACTGGCCGGTTACGGTGCTAAACCCATAGGGCCGGGTTTAGGTCGTGACAGTGTCGATCTCCATCGCCGATCTCCTCCGATCTTCTCATCCGCCGATCTCCTTCGCCGATCTCCACCGCCGCCCTCCTCCGCCGATATCCTCCTCCGCCGCCCTCATCAGCTCAGATCTGTAATTTTTTTTTTGATCTGTAATTTTTTTTTTGATTTGTAATTTTTTGATCTGTAATTTTTTTTTGATCTGTAATTTGATGATGAGCTGTAATTTTTTTGTTTTTGATCTCTGTTGTTGAAGATGAGCTTCATCTGTTTGTTTTTGATCTGTTGATGAGGATTGGGGAATTTCGGGGTCGGGGGAACCCAATCTCGTTTGGGGACGGGGACGGGGATGGGGACTGTGAAAGGTTCCCCGTCAGGGATCGGGGATCGGGGACGGGGAAGTTTTGGCCATCAGGGATCGGGGACGGGGAGGGTGATCCCCGGCCTAGCCCCGCCCCGTTGCCATTCCTACCCACAAATATGGGACTAATAATAGTCCAGAACAAAACTTTTGAACCAAACAACGAACTATTAGTCCATCCGGACTAATAGTCCAATCTCATGCCCAATCCTTCAAAACAAACACTACCTTAAGGTGTGTTTGTTTGGACGGATTGGATGATGGGAGATTGTAATCCATCGGACTGTTAGTCCGGTGATGTATTATTCCCAGACTATTTGATTAGATTGGATTTGTATCCTATATTTGTTTAATCATGTGATTCGATGTCTGGATTAGACTATTCTATTAAATCCTATTTTTGTTCAGTCATTGGATTACATGTTTGGATTGAACTATTCTATTGAATCCAATATGTATCATATTTTATTTAACTTTTTTACTAAAACTTTTAAAAAATTAAATAAATAGAACATCAATAAAAATTATATAAATTTATTTTAATTTTTAGTTGAGGTTTTTTAATTTTATTTTAATTTGAACTTTTAAATAAATAAATTGAATTTTTAAAAGGGGAGTATAATCTATTGGAGTGCTAATTTAATTTAAATTTTAGTTGAGATTTTTAAATTTTATTTTACTGTACTAAGTATATTTAAAAATAATATAAATAAAAAATTGAGGGCAAAAAATGAGGGCCAAAAATGTTATTTTAACCTTCAAATTCTGGGGAGTTATCCCCCATCCCCTCGTGGGACAAAATAATCCCACAAATAAACGATTAATAGTTCAATTGGACTATTAGTCCAACTTATATTTTTTTAATCAAACGTCAGACTATCACATGCAATGGACATGGAGTCATATCCCACACTCTAATCCTTCCAAACAAACACCCCTTAGAGCTCCTAAACATTTTTCTAAAAAATACTAGATGGAGAACCTAGAGACAGTAGGAATTGATAGGAGAATCAATACCTATATTTTTTTGAATACAAGTATGCTTTGGAAAATGAATTTATGAACAATACACATAATCTAATTGATCTACAATAGTAGATTTCAAATTTAAAAAATATATTAATTCAATTCAAAATTACGAACTCTGTTATTTTAAACTTTAGAAAAAAATATATATATATTTTTTATTAATACAATTTGAAAATATGTGAGTAAAATCTGACTCACATTCCATGTCTTCCATTGATCTATACTCTCTATCTGTGTGTATATATATTATGCAATACATGCATGTATTTAAACATATACAAATGGAAATGAGTATGAAACTTCAACTAAGACAAAGACACCAAGTAAGGACTATTTTAGGAAGATAATTAAAAGCCATCTTTTAATTTTTAACTTATTTTGAGTTGTATCACCTCTTTATTTTTTTACACATTTTTTCAAAAAAAGTCAAAAAAATAAAAAAATCAATTTTTAATCATCTTTCCAAAATAATCATAAATTACCAATCTCACAAAAGGGTATGAACCTCATATGATTTATTGGGTAATTTGATTGATGTCTTAATTTTTTTTGTTTTTTGTTTTGTTTGGTTAGTGATACAGTCCCCAAAAGTGAAATTCATGTCAAATAGTAGACATAAAGAAGAAAAAAGATACTGATAAAAATAAAAATAGAAAGAAAACAAAATTCGCACTCTCCTTTTAGCATCTCACACCCCATTAAAAGAATAAAAAATATAAAAGTAAATAAAAATAAAAAAGAGTGGAAGAGGTTAAAAGGGATAGTATTGTTTAGGTTAGAGTTTCGCAATTGCTTTTTGGGTGCTCATGCCACAAATTTAAATTTGAATTTTCTTTGTCGGTAAGCTCAAGCACTAAAATACTTTATCATAAGGACAAGTTGGTATAAAAAGATCAAACTATTCATTTATATATATATATAGGAGATTTGGTTAAAATTTCTTCATAATAAAACTTTAATACATTAAGGACAAACACAAAAAGTTTTCTTTAAAAAGTGTAACACATACTATTATTATCAAAATATTAAATTTTAAAATAATATAACTTTTGATGTAAATGTCGATTTTTAATAAAATTAGTATTTTTAGAATCCTCTCATCAAAATCTATCAAATATGATTCATATTGACTATGAAATTCTTAAGAAAAAAAAAATTATTGCTGTCGAAATTGATGTAAACAGTAATAGTAATATATTACTCAGTCTCACAATAATATGTTACTCTAATTCACAGTAACATATTACTCTGGTAATATTATTCAAGAAAAAAAATATATATATATTTTTATTTTGTCCTCCCTCAATTATGTGTTTTCTCCTTAGGGATTTATGAAGCAAAATAAATTGGACTATCATTTTTACCAAACAAAGGTCCAATTGAGGGGTTTTGACTAAATTTTCATATATAATGTTATACGGTCATCCATACCCTACTTTTTAGCCACCTCTCTTTCTACTCTCTCTATCTACCTTACTGTTACAGCAAAACGCCTCCGCTACTCGCCTCTCTTCCCCTCCCTCTCTCACGGCCACTCTACCACCGCCTTCGCTGCTTGTCTTTCTTCATCCCTCTCTCGCCGCTCACCTCGCCGCCACTCGTTTCTTCTCATTCTCTCATGGCCGCTCCACTACCGTTTGTCTCCCCTTTTCCCTCTCTAACCACCACCAGAACCACTATCTCTCCTCCTTCTCCTATATTAGGGAGCCTTCTTAACAACGGAGATTTCACTGTCGCCCCTTCTCCCTCTCTCGCCGTTTGCCTCCCTTCCTCTCTCTATCACCACCGCGGAGATTTCATTCTCACCGCCACAACCGGAGCCTTCTTTACATAGGCGAAGATGCAGATCTGAAAGGTGCTAAGGTTAGGGTTTTGAATTCCGTGCATACATGTATATATATATATATATCTATGTGAATAGATAAATACATACAGACATAGACATACATTTTGTATGTAAGTATGTATGTGTATGTATGTATGTTAGTATTTGTTGTCTAGTTGTATTTAGACTTATATGCCTCATACCTATATATATATATATATTTTGAGTGTATGTATATCTTGAATATATATATATATGTATATCTGTGAGTGTGTGTATGTATAAGATAGATTTGGAAAAAAATTGATGTTGATGATGATGATTGCAATAGATAAGCAAAAATGTTGACACAGATTTTCAACAAATAGAAGCAAAAAAAATTTGAACCAGATAGAAAGAATTTAGGAAAAAAAATTGAACAAGTAGATAGAATTGAGGGGAAAAAATTGAATAGGTAGTTATAAAATTGAACAGATAAATAGAATTTAGGAGAAAAATTGAACAGATAGTCAAAAAGTTTGAAAAGATAGATATAAATTTGAACAGATAGACAAAAATTTTGAACATAAAAATATAAATTTGAACAAATAGTCAACGAGAAGTTAAACAGATAAAAAAAAAGTCAATGGGTAAAACAAAAAACAAAATGTCTTCTAGGATTTCTTACCAAACTATTTCAAAAGCGTGAACTTCTCATCAATAAAAAATAGGATGAAGCACCAACAAATCTCAAAATATGATATTGTGAACTGTTTAGTCCTTTATTTTTTCTTATGAATCCAAAGGTCTCATTAAAGTGAAAATTATACAAAAGAGTAGTCACTTACTTGTTTGGGTTTAATTTTTTAGGAATAAAAGTAGGTTTCTCTAAATGTAAAATTACACATTTTGACAATCCGTACTATAAAGGATTTAGATTTTCCCTCCTAGAACAAATCTCATATTATGAACAAAAATGTGACAATCCAATAACGTAAAAAACTCCTTGGTGCACTTTTTCCAAACATAACAATGTAATACTTCAAAAAAACTTATTAGTGTACTTTTTCTAAACGTAACACTTCAATGTAACATAAAAAAACTCCTTAGTATACTTTTCCCGAACATAACACTCCAATCAATGTTATCCCAAACGTAACACTCTAATGTAACACACACAAAAATACTAAAAAAATTCTTAATGTAATTTTTCCAAACATAACACTCATAATTTGAAATTATACAT
Organism: Camellia granthamiana; assembly: GCA_036172215.1. Classification (NCBI taxonomy): domain Eukaryota; kingdom Viridiplantae; phylum Streptophyta; class Magnoliopsida; order Ericales; family Theaceae; genus Camellia; species Camellia granthamiana. The sequence continues at coordinate 48,148,184 of CM069907.1, read as the reverse complement.
TTGCTCAAAGCTTACTAAAGAATTTTTGTACTCTTTTTGGAATGGTTTGAAGAATCTCATATCCTTTTGGAATAATTTAAAGAATCTCATATCCTTTTTTTGGAGTGTTAATTGGAGTGTTATATTTGAGAAAAGTACACCAATAATTTTTTTTTTTTTTGGCGTTCATTTGAGTGTTACACTAAGAATTTTTTTGAATTATTATATTAGAGTGTTATGTTTGGAAAAAGTAAACTAATTTTTTTTTTTTAAATGTTACATTAGAGTGTTATGTTTGAGTGTTATATTGGAGTGTTCAGATTTGAAATTATACATTTGCCCAAAATTTGCTAAGGGGTTTTTGTACTCATTTTAAAATGTTTGAAGAATCTGACATCATTTTAGAATGTTTGAGGAATCCCATATTTCAAGTCATTTTTGTACTCTTTTTGAAATGTTATCCAAATAAAAAAAATTCCCATATAAAAATTCACACCAAATTTGATTCTTATAGATTATGTACATTACCTTTCTAGCACAAAAGAAGGAAAAGAGAAGGAACATAATAGAAATAAGGATATAACCGTAAATTTATTTCTACATAATATATTAAAGGGAGCTTTTTTGATAAATCCATTTTCTAAGGATTGGGGGATGCTGCTGTGCTATAAGCACAGCAGCAACTGCTGCGAGCTATTGTGGCGTCGTTTTGCTCCGTTTTGCATTTTTTTTTTTTTTTTTCATTGGCATGTGGTTTGTCTTGTTGGTTTCTCAAAGTGACAAATAACTTGAATAATGTTCCACTTCATTTTATCACTGGATGAAATAAAAATAAAAATAATTGAATAAATTAAATATAATAAGCACACATTTATGCATTATATTTGTTTAAAAATTATATATATGTTCGATAAATTACAGTAAATCTCTTTAAATTATATTTACATTTTATTCCCTTAAATTTTAAAACTCAATAGTTAAATTATAAGCCATTTGCATTTTATCCCCTTCAATTTTAAAACTCAATGGTTAATCATTTCAAATAATTTACACAATTAGATAATGTGTAAAGTATAAGTAGCGTTTTTAAATAGTTTGAATAATGTTTCACTTATTTTTTAAATAGTGTAAATGTAATTTTTAAATAGTTTGAATAATGTTTCACTTATTTTTTAAAAAAAAAAATAATGTTTGAATAATGTTTCACTATTTAAAAATAATGTTTCACTTATTTTTTTTTATCATGAAATATAATAGCAATATATAAATGATGTGATCTATTAAATTATTTATGTGTAATTTAATAATCTTAATCATATTATAAAAGTGTAATTAAAATAAATATATAATAATTTTATATGATATTAAATTATAACATAGTAAAATCAACACTTAATTTGACATTAATAATAATAGTTAAATTGGGAAGAAAAATAGTAACATACAATTCAAAGTGATTCTAATTATTATTTTTTTTATTCAGTTGGAAATCAAAAAAGAAAAAGAAAAAGTAGGAATGGAAGTTATAGAAAAAATTATTTTAAAAAATTAAATATAAGTATGTTACGGTTAGATTAATAAAAAATAGGTAGATGAATTATATTGAGTATTAATTTTTCTTCAGTACGTATTTGAAATTTTTTTATACTTTTTATATATAATTATATATATGTATATAAATTTTTCATAATAAACAACTGCATGTTAAATAGGAAATTCAATACAAATTAATAATAAAATATAAATAAGATATACAAAAAAAGAAGAAATATATTAAATTTTAATATAAAAATTAAATACTTGAATAAAAGTGAAAAAAGTAGAAGAAAATTAATTCGTAAAGTATTTTTCAGTACATATAATTATTTTAAATTTTATTTATGGATAATTTAGATTAAATTAAAAAAATTTAAATATTATATTTTAGAAATAATTAAATATAAAGGTATGTTACGTCACACTTTTATATATATATATATATAAAGAACAGAAGAGAGGCATCAATAAGATAGGAAAAAAATAATAAATAATAAATTTAATCCGTGCGATAGACATAATTAAGTACATTTTGTCTTATTTATTTGTATATCGAGATAATTTTTTTCAAATATCATAATAATTAAATTATAATTATATATATGAAAAATAAGTATTTCTCAAATAGATTCCATATAAAAATTGGTTATTATAATTGAAGTTGAGTTTGTATAGAATTTTATATGTAAATAAAAAAAGCATGTTGATATATATTTTTTAGAAAAAAGTAAGTCTTTAGAATGTGTTATTTTAAGCAAGAGAAAAACGCTACTTATACTTTACACATTATCTAATTGTGTAAATTATTTGAAATGATTAACCATTGAGTTTTAAAATTGAAGGGGATAAAATGCAAATGGCTTATAATTTAACTATTGAGTTTTAAAATTTAAGGGAATAAAATGTAAATATAATTTAAAGAGATTTACTGTAATTTATCGAACATATATATAATTTTTAAACAAATATAATGCATAAATGTGTGCTTATTATATTTAATTTATTCAATTATTTTTATTTTTATTTCATCCAGTGATAAAATGAAGTGGAACATTATTCAAGCTATTTGTCACTTTGAGAAAACAACAAGACAAACCACATGCCAATGAAAAAAAAAAAAAAAAATGCAAAACAGAGCAAAACGACGCCACATTAGCTCGCAGCAGTTGCTGCTGTGCTAATAGCACAGCAGCATCCCCCAATCCATTTTCTAAGAGCTTTATTCCATCCAACCCATATTCTTTTTGACTATTCCATTAGGTCCAATTTGAGATAAGAAGACCAAAATACCCTTTTCATCTACTTATGTTCCATTTAGTTCACATTATTTTCTCATATTTCAATAAGTCCTATTGGTGACATAATTACCAAAATACCCCTAATGTGAATGTTCACACCGTCAATGTGAATGTTCATATTGTCAATGTGTAGGGGCCCGGCCCATGTCGATCCTCGTGGGTGCCCGGAAAAATTCGAGTCGGGCCGGGCCGGCTCACAGGCCAAAAAAATAGGCCCGACCCGGCCCGTTGATAATGTGAATATTCACATTGACAAGTTAACATTCACATTTATAGGAGTGGAAAATTGGCTCGCGGCCCGAGGGCAGCCCGAAGCCAGCCCGCAGCCCGGGGCGGGCCCGGGCCGGCCCGTTCATAATGTGAATATTCACATTGACATATCAACATTAACATTAATAAGAGTGTAAAATTAGCCCGTGACCCATGGGCAGCCCGAAGCCTGGGCCGGGCCGGGCCGGGCCCGACCCGTTCCGTTGACAATGTGAATATTCACATTGACATATTAATATTCACATTGATAGGAGTGTAAAATTAGCCCGCGACCTGTGGCCTGCCCGAAACCCGCCCGCTGCTCGTGGGCTGCCCTGGGCGGGCCCGGCCCGACCCGTTGATAATGTGAATATTCACATTGACATATTAACATTCACATTGATAAGAGTATAAAATTAGTCCGCGCCCCGTGGCTGCCCGAAACCAGCCCACAGCCCGTGGACGGCCCAGGGCGGGCCCGGCCCAGCCTGTTGACAATGTGAATATTCACATTGACATGTTAACATTCACATTGATAAGAGTGTAAAATTGACTCGCGTCCCATGGGCGGCCCGAAGCCCGTGGGCGGCCCGGGGCGAGCCCGGCCCGGCCCATTGACAATGTGAATATTCACATTGACATATTAACATTCACATTGATAGGAGTGTAAAATTGACCCGTGGACGGCCTGAAGCCCACCCGCTGCCCAGGGCGGGCCCGGGTCGGCCCGTTGACAATGTGAATATTCACATTGACATATTAACATTAACATTGATAACAGTGTAAAATTGGCCTGTGACCCGTGGGCAACCCGAAGCCTGGCCCCAGGCCGGGTTAGGCCCGGCCCGGCCCGTTGACAACGTGAATATTTACATTGACGTGTTAACATTCATATTGATAAGAGTGTAACATTAACCCGTGCCCCGTGGCTGCCCGACACCCGCTCACGGCCCGTGGGCGGCCCGAGTCAGGCCCGGCCCGGCCTGTTGACAATGTGAATATTCACATTGACATGTTAACATTTACATTGATAAGAGTGTAAAATTGACTCGCGTCCCATGGGCGGCCCGGGTTTGGGTCCGGGCCTACCCCGAGCTGCGGGCGAGCTTCGGACAGCGGACAAATTTTACACTTCTATCAATGTTAGTGTTAACATGTCAATGTGAATATTCACATTGTCACCGGTCGGGCCAAGCCCACCTCGAGCTGCGGTCTGGCTTCGGGCCGCCCACGGGCTGCGGGCCAATTTTACACTCCTATCAATGTGAATGTTAATATGTCAATGTGAATATTCACATTGTCAACAGGCCGGGCCAGGCCCGCCCCGGGCCGTCCACGGGCCGTGGGCGGGTTTCGGGCAGCCACGGGGTGCGGGCTAATTTTACACTCCTATCAATGTGAATGTTAACATGTTAATGTGAATATTCACATTGTCACGGGTCGGGCCAAGCCCGCCTCGGGCTTCGGCCGGGCTTCGGCCCACCCATGGGCTGCGGGCCAATTTTACACTCTTATCAATGTGAATGTTAACATGTCAATGTGAATATTCACATTGTCAACGGGTCGGGCCAGCCCCGGGCCGCGGGTGGGCTTTTGGCTGCCCATGGGCCGCAGGTTAATTTTATACTCTTATCAATGTGAATGTTAACATGTCAATGTGAATATTCACATTGTCAACGGGTCGGACCGGGCCCGCCCCGGGCCGCCCATGGGCCACGGGCGGGTTTCGCGCCACCACGGGACGGGGGCCAATTTTACACTCATATTAATGTGAATGTTAACATGTCAATGTGAATATTCACATTGTCAACGGGCCGGGCCGGGCCCGCCCTAGGCTGCTGGCCAATTTTATACTCTTATCAATGTGAATGTTAACATGTCAATGTGAATATTCACATTGTTAACAGGCCGGGCCGGGACCGCCCCGGGCCGCCCACGGGCCGTGGGCTGATTTCGGGTAGCCACGAGACGCATGCTAATTTTACACTCCTATCAATGTGAATGTTAACATGTCAATGTGAATATTCACATTGTCAACGGGCCGGACCGGGCCCGCCCCGGGCCGCTGACGGGCTTTTGGCCGCCCATGGGTCGCGGACTAATTTTATACTCATATCAATGTGAATGTTAACATGTCAATGTGAATATTCACATTGTCAACGGGTCGGACCGGGCTCGCCCCGGGCCGCCCATGGGCCGCGGGCGGGTTTCGCGCCACCACGGGACGGGGGCCAATTTTACACTCGTATTAATGTGAATGTTAACATGTCAATGTGAATATTCACATTGTCAACGGGCCGGGCCGGGCCGGGTCGGGCCCGCATTGGGCTGCTGGCCAATTTTATACTCTTATCAATGTGAATGTTAACATGTCAATGTGAATATTCACATTGTTAATAGGCCGGGCCGGGACCGCCCCGGGCCGCCCACGGGCCGTGGGCGGGTTTCGGGTAGCCACGAGACGCGTGCTAATTTTACACTCCTATCAATGTGAATGTTAACATGTCAATGTGAATATTCACATTGTCAACGGGCCGGGCCGGGCCCGTCCCGGGCCGTTGGCGGGCTTTTGGCCGCCCATGGGTCGCGGACTAATTTTATACTCTTATCAATGTGAATGTTAACATGTCAATGTGAATATTCACATTGTCAACGGGCCGGACCGGGCCCGCCCCGGGCCGCCCATGGGCCACGGGCGGGTTTCGCCCCACCATGGGACGCGGGCCAATTTTACACTCCTATTAATGTGAATGTTAACATGTCAATGTGAATATTCACATTGCAACGGGCCGGGCCCGCCCCGGCTCGTCGGCAGGTTTCAGGCCGTCCACGGGCCAATTTTACATTTCTACCAATGTGAATTTTAAAATATAAATTTTCACATCATTAAATTGCTAATCCTTCAAAAAATATTTATAAGGGTATCAAAATTGACTATAAGGGCATAAGTGTCCAAGAAAATAGTGTAAATCAAGAAAATGGACTTTATGGAATAAAACTATACATACATGGGACTAAATGGGTTAAAAAATTCCTTCATGGACTTCTTGGGTTAAAACACTTCTAAATTGGACTTATCAATAAAAATCCCTATATTAAATCTACCTTTCCAAAATTAATGGAACTAATTGGTCTATAAGAAAATCTTTAGGATTAAATGGATCATAATTCCTCAAAATGAGATTTATAGGTAAATTTTCTTAAAAAATATTTACTGGACCTAATGCCTTATACCTTCCTTAGATTAGATTTATCACTAATTTCTCTTACTTTTTTTTGTATTTTTTTAATCTAAAAAAGATGATGTATTTGGTAATACTGAAATATTTTAATTAAATTATGTATAATATGTGTTTTACCCTAGTATTCTAGAGGCCTTGTTAATATAACCAAAAGACATGGTGTAATTTCTCAATTTATTGAAAATAAAATCATCTTTACATAAATACAAACAGATTTTTCAAAAAATTACTCTTTTATTTATTTATTTATTTTTTTTTGAAAAAGTTATCTATTTATCCAATCAAATATATTTCTTACTTGTTTTTATTCAAAATTTAACTTATTTGGAGATTGGTCGAAAAGACCTTAAGGCCTCGTTTGGGAACAATTTATTTTAATGACTTTTTAACTTTTTACAAAAAGATGTGCAGAAGAGTAGAAAGAGTGATGTAACAATTTATAGTGACTTTTTGACTTTTTAATTAAAATGTATAGTTAACAAATGAGACCCAAGTGTACTATTAATCTGTGGCAACAAGCTCATGGTTCAATGGAAAGGGCAATTTTTCTTTTTCACAATTCATTTTTTTCAATTCATTATAAGGTTTATAAAACTAGGGAAGCCGTTGACCATAAAGTAACCAATTTTATATTAATAAATATGCATTGATGCAAGGAATTAGTGTGCTTACATTATTTATTTCAATTTTTTTTTTAATGTCAAAAAGAATTTAATTAAATGATCAAAAGGGGCCATGGGACAGTGAATCATATTATATTTACATAGGAGTGGTGTTTTGGAAAGTTGATAAAAAAAAAATTGATTTTTTAGTTTTTTTAGCCTATTTTGTCTTTTTGTGGGTAAAAAATGTGAGAGATGATATGACTTAAAATGAATAAAAAACTAAAAGCTAACTTTTTATATCCAGTTATGATGATGGTAGAATAAATGATGAAATGATATTATCAACATATGTATGATTATTGTATAGAGAAAGTGAGATAATGTGAGAGTCGAAATTTATTTAAGTTAAGAGGCGATACGATTGAACTACTAATTCTCTTACTTTAACGACCAATAATGAAATGAGAATTAGGGCAACACAACAAGCAACTGAATAGGAGTGCTCATAGATTGGGTTGAGTCGAGTGGTTTTTCATCTGTCATCCGTTTGAACTTAGGTGGATTGGGAAAAATCAATTCAAATCTATCCGCTTAGCGGATGTGAATTAAGCAGGTCTTGTAGGTTGGTGAGTAGATGCATATGAGTTTGGCGGTTGGATTTTATTATTTTAGTCATTTTTTGAACTATTTTTCAATATTTTTTGACAATTTTGATCTCAAAATCTTTGATTCTTCATTTTTTATAATAAAAATAAAAGTTTAATTTTTATATTTCATATATAGTAAAATATAATTAGAAATAAAAGATCTTTTTAATACACAAAGCATAAAAACATAATATCATTTTATTATTAAGGGTGTAAGCGGATCGGGTTGGGTTGGGTGACAACCCATCCACCATCTATTCAAATTTAGATAGATTAAAAAAAAATGCATCCGCATCTGTCCATTCGGATCATTGAAATTGTTCATTTCGGAACGAATTGATTCGGGTCATTCAATTTTGGTGAATCAAATGGATGCTTGGCCACCCCTATAGCTGAACTCCAAGCCCTAGTCCCATTTCTTTGTCCTCATCTCCTTATCTTTTTTTTTATTTATTTATTAATATTTGAAAAGATGATTTTAGAATAATATAAAAGGTAAATCGCTTTTGTTTTAATTTTTAATCAATTTAATTGGTCTATATTATCTACTTGCAATTATTTATGAGCATGAATTGCATTTAAAATGTTCAGCTTATAAGAAGACACTAGAATGCTTAGTGCACCACCATGATTAGAGTTCAAAATATGAACATATATTTTTTACGTTATCCCCTGATATCATTTTATATTATCCACACATTAATGAGTCTCTCTTGCAATAATTTTTAATCATTTGTTGTAAGTCAACGTTGGTCTAGTGGAGGTCAAGAACTAACTAGGGCTTGATATGTGCAAAGAGCATGAAATTTTATTTTTAAAATGATAGGATTGAAAATTATCATGTTATTTTTGATCAAAATTCTATACGAGCTAAATGAAAGCACTTAAAATTGTCACATCATTCCAAAAAATTCTATATACACAAGTAAAGATTTCAGTTCAAAAAAGTTTGAGATGATTATTTTGGCAACTAGGTTAAAAGTCAATTTATTAACTTTTTAATTTTTTTGAATCACATCACCTCTTTATTTTTATTTTTTTGCATATTTCAAGAAAAGCCAAAAAAATTAAAAATTTGACTTTTAACCTACTTCAAAAATAGGTAATTGCATAAGAAAAAAGAATAGAAAAATTTGCCACCTCTTTCATGCATGCCACACTTGGCTCGATTATAACTCAGTTAGAATTTTCCTCTTGTGATTGATTTTGAGGAAGTCAATTGTCACATATTCTAGTATAGAATTTTGTATTAAGGCCTCGTTTGGGAAGCGATCGGTTTAGTCAAAAAGTCAAAAAATTATTAAAAAAACTAAAAAGCCAACAACTCATATCAAAAAATTAAAGATTCTCTTTTCTCTCTACTTTTTGCACATCTATTCGTAAAAAGTCAAAAAGTCATTCCAAACATACTATTTTTTTTTAGCTCATATTTTAGCCAAATAACCAAAAAGTTACTAAATTAGCCTGTTCCCAAACGAGGCCTAATTTTCAGTTTGATTGCTAATTTTTTATTTTTATAGATACTTTTTTTTTTTATAATGTGCAAAAGGATGAATATGTGAAGATGATCAACCAAATGTGGATACACATGAGGAATTGCATAACCAACGAATTTCTAAAGTGAGCCCATTTCGTTTTGGTTCAATTTTGAAATAACTCAAAATTAAATCACTAGTTACAGTTTCATAAAAGTTGGGAATAAAAAATTTGTTTGAAATCTCAATTTTTATAAACTTTATTATCATTCAAAACATACTCAAATATCAAGTAATATGTCATTATTTTACAAACACAATTATTTAAATAATTGTTTAAGATTCTACATTTATACAAGAATACACTTCCAAGAGTAAAGATTAATAATTTATAAATTAAGGTATTCAAAATGTCTATCACAAATAATAAATTATATATATATATATTTAAACAATTCGGTTTGTTTCAAATTGAAACTATACCTATAAAATTATAAATCGGATTGTATTAAAAAAATTAAACTAAATCAAACATTTTGATCTTAATTAAATCAATTCACAATTTTTTTGATTTTTTTCTCTAATGCTACTCCTTTCCATTCCTAGGCACCCATCAATGGATAAGAACAACCTTTGTTAAAGTTTTTGTTTTGTGGATGAAATGTGCAGTTGTTGGCGTAAATGATGACTTTTAGAGTCATCAACCAAGTCGAATTTAATATGGAGGTGAGTCAATATCCTTGTCATCAAACGTCATCACCCTTACATTCCCAATGAAAGTATTTTGTTCTAATTGTTTGGCATTTCTCCTATATATATATATATATTGTATTTACATATAAATTAGGACAAACTTCACTTTTTCCTCATATGGTTTAGGCTATGTGCAGATTATCCCATTTATTTTCAAATATAACCTCATATGGTTTATGCCATGTGCAGATTACCCCATTCACTTTCAAATATAACCTCATATGGGTGATGGAGTAATATGCACTGTTAACTTTTCTGTGTTTTCTAACCGGCTGTGTAGTGCCACGAGAGTGGTGCGAGTGGGCATGAACTGATGAAGTTCCTTCGCAATGAAAAGACAAAAATGCCCCTAGGATTAAACATAAAAGCTTACCTTACTTTTTATATTACTTCGTTGCTTTATACGTTGAGTTGCAGGTAGTTTACCTAGAAAAAATCGCATCTTCAAGCATTGGAGGTGGAGAAGGACAAATGTTGAGGTTCATGAGCAAGAAATGTTGTTGTGGGAAAAAAGCAGCCAATAGAATCGTGGAGTCTGAGAAGCATTCAAAATGTAGGTTGTACTATATTTGTGAAAATACGGGTTTGGGGGGTTGTGATTTCTGGGCTTGGTGCAACCCAGTTGGATATGCTCCTATCTATGGAAGAGATGAGATTGATGATGAGAAGCCAAGAGTTGAGGAAGATGTGCAATTTAATGGAAGACTGATGAAGCTGGAGATGAAGATAGAGGCATTGACCATGATGATGAAGACATTGATGGTGGTTTTGCTTGTGTGTTTCATTTCCACCATGTTAATGTTCAGTATGAAATGAATTTGTAAGAATTTGTAAGGTGCTTTATGTACTTGATGTATGTTTGAAAGAAATGAAATTATATTTATGAAACTTGTGACTTTTGTATTTTTTTTTTTACTACAACATGAAAATAAATTCAATTTTTTTTTATTGCAACATGATTTTTGTATGAATTTTTTTACTGCAACATTGAAAATTATTCCAACATATTCATAATTTGTTTTACAGGAAAAAAATTCTTACAAATTCTTAATTGGAAAAAAATCAACCCTGCTGGGTTGAATTGGAAAAAAATCAACAAACAAAAGTATGCTGGCAATGCTATTTAACCTTGCTGAGCTTAATTTCTTTTACTGCATTCCAATGCAAAATATACAACCAACATTTCCAGCACAAACAATGCTATTCAATACCAAAAAAAAAAAAAAAACTGAGATTCACAATGCTATTCAATACCAATCCATTTACAGAAATATGCTGACAATGCTATTCAATACCAATCCATTTACAGAAGTATGCTGCATTTGAAAACCATTCTCAAAAACCATAACTCTAAATACAAAACATAACTCTATATACAAAAAACCATAACTATAAGTATTGTTTCATTACAAAAACCATAACTATAAGTATAGTCTACTTTGACCTAGTTACCAGTTCTTTGTGCAGTCTCCTTGCTTTGATTGTCTCTAATACAAAAGTTACTGAAACAGTATGCCCTCTGACATTAGCATTCATTCCAGCATTCACTCCAGTTCTTCCAACATTGACTCCAGATGCAGATGCATTAATTGGTCCTCTACCTCTACCCCTCACACCAACTGTGATTTCAGGTCCTTTGCAAGGACCACTTGATGCCTTTCCACCATGGGTTGGTAGTTTTGTAGGCTACAACAACAATTTCAATTAACAAATTGAAAAGTTACAAAATTAAAAAGTTGGTTATATAAACAAGTGAGTTACTTGAGTGGATGACCTTGTACTCCTCCTCTTCAGTCCAATAGAAGTAGTACTCATTGGTGGCTGAGATGTTGCTTGGCCTCCTCTTCTAATTTGGATGTTACTGGACATCTGAGGCAAAAAAAATTCCAGTTAGTTTCCTACTTGAAGTTACAAGTCAACATTAAAAGTTGGTTACCTCATTTGATGGGATGTTTGTTGATGGAGTAGGAGTTAATGCAGGTTGAGATGATTACCCAGTAGTACATCTCTACTGCAACAAACAAATTAAGTATACAACAAACAAATAACAACATCTGTACAATAAATGAATGCATAAGTATACACTGACCTTCACCAATTTGGACTTAGGATGCAGTTTGTTCTTGCATGACCTTTGATTGTGCCCTTTCTGCAGACACTTAGCACATGTGACATTGATGTTCTTCTTTAATGCCTTGTGTGGATTTCTTGGCTCATCTGCTTGTCTATTTCTTAACTTCTTTTGTCTGCTTGCTAATTTCTTTGCTTCTGGTGGATTCAATTTCTAGCCACCTTCCTCGTACTCATGTATATCTGGAACTAGGTGTATCATGAATGCATAAGTATCCAAGTACCTAGACTTGCTGTAATACTCATGCACATAGGCTTCCGGCTGCTCATGATTGATTTGAATTGCACTAATGGCATGATTACAAGGCAAACCAGACAAATCCCATCTCTTACAACTGCATGTCCTAGTACTTAGGTCCACTATGTACCTCATCTGAAAATGATCAACCTCAAATCCAATTGTCCAGACCAGGTTGCAAAGCAGTTCCTTGATTCCACCTTCAACTTCTCAAGTTTGTCATGAATATTGGGACAAATTTCACCATTGTATTTTGCCATTCCAGCCTTTTTAACTTGAATCCTTTACATCAATTTCTTTTGATCCATTCAAACATGGAGATTATTGGTAGCTCTCTAGCTTCTAGAATATAAGAATTGAATGACTCACTCAAATTGCTCACAAGAATGTCACACTTGCTCCTTGGAGAAAAATGTGACCTTGCCCACAAAGCAGGGTCAGTCTTCCTCAACCACTCCATAGCTAGCTTCCTATTTCTAGTCTTAGGATCAGCTTCTTCAATCTTCTTCATCCAATAATTGAATTCATGCACATTTCCAGTTGATGCAGCTTTCCAGAACAGGTCTTTCAATATACAACCACTGTATTTTGTCTTGAAGTTACTATACGTATGTCTCAAGCAGTATCTGTGATCTACAGTAGGGTATAACTCTGCAAATGTTTCAACCAACCCCTTCTGTCTATCTGATATAAATGTCCACCCCATCTCCTTAACACTTCCAATATCACTTATTAATTCCTGAAAAAACCAAGACCAAGAGGCTTTACATTCTATCTCAACCAAAGCCACTGCAATAGGATACATGTCATCATTTCCATCTCTGCCAATAGCACTGAGTAGCTGCCCTCCAAAAATCCCTTTCAAATGACAACCATCTAGTCCTATTATTGGTCTACACCTTGCTAGAAATCCATCTTTCTGTGCACCAAATTTGAAATACATTCTTTCAAATGTAGGCTCTATCTTTTCAAGATTAGTTGTTATTGAAATGTGTGAGGTTGGATTTTTCCTAACAACTGTAGCTGCATAATCCCTAATCCTATGATATTGCTCTGCCAAATCCCCTACAATTATCTCCCTTACCTTTCTCTTTGCCCTATATATTTGAAACCTACTTGCATCCACAATTATCTATCTTCTAATTTTTGCTCTTGAAAGAGGCTATGTTAATGGAGGGGTCATCTCTCACCTCATCTACAAACTTCTTCCCCAAGTACTTAGAGTTGGCTTGTTTGTTACTGTACTTCCTCCCACATGTGTGTTTCCCCTCTAGAGTTTTGATCTGAAAAGTTGGGGTTCCCCCAAATAGAGAGGCATGTATCCTTCAAGTACAACCATGCCTACAAATAGCAGCGATCCTAACATTCTCATTTTTGATGTACCTTATATCATAACCATGCACCATATTAAACTCCCTCAAATACTCTCTGAAAACTTGGGGATTGGGAAATTTCATTCCAACTACAAGTTTGGGATTCTTCATCATACATTCTTTGTATTCTGGGTATCTAGCATCATTTGCCTCATCTGATGACCCTTTAAGACTATTCAATTCATCATCATCATCAGCATCTGAATACCAACCAACATCACCTGGTAGATTAACTTTAGGTGGTCGTCCTTCAGTTCTTCTGTGTGAGGTTTCATCAAAAATGTCATCATTTGGACCCTTTAGGTCTTAATACAACCAACTTTGGTCATCACTTTCCTTTGCACTATCCTCAGAAGCCTCAGTGTCACTATATTTGTCACTAACTATATAGTCCAAGTCCTTAGAATCATCACTATCAGTTCTGTCTTCATCAGCCAAAAATTCAGTCTCACTTTGTGCACTGTCACTCTCATTAGCCTCATTACCTTCTACAGACTCAGTGTCAGTAGTATGCTGCAACCCCTCCTCTTGTTGTGTATCATTACCCTCATGTTGTGTATCACTGCACTCACATCCCTTACCCACATCCTCACTCTCAGCTATCTCTGCATAACCTCTGAGTCATTCCCAATGTCATCAACTATGATGTCAATATCAGACAAGTTTATATCAATAATGCCTGTGTCAGTACCACATATGGCATTACCATCATGTTCTGTGTTACCACCACCTATGGCATTACCACCCTGTTCTGCACCATTGAGATCTGACAACAACTCACCATTAGATGACAAAACCATAATAGGATCTACACCATTCTCTACATAAACTACTACATAATCCAAACCCTTATAAGCCTCAAGCATTTTCATCACATCAGCATCACTGTACATTGCTTTCAACCCAACATCTAAACTATAACCAGGTCATGTATAGTACATATCTATGTTTGCTCCTTTTCCACCAACTAGGTCATAATAAAGATCTCTTAACTCAAATATAGACATTTTGTCAAGGTCACAATTAATTATTTCATTCACCCTACCACCCTCATAAACAACATGTGGATAAAAGACAAAATGGCCCCCATGGTGCATTTGAACAGTTATGAATTTGTCTAACATTTTCAACATTCACTCCTAAAATAGAAAAGACTTTCATCAATACATTTTGAGACCACAACCCACAACCCTAAACAAAGATATAGTCATGCATGTAACCAACATAAACTAAAATAATAAATAATCCCTAATCCTTAAACAGATCACACAAAACAGAAACAGAATATAAAAGCATAAAGTAATAGAATTAAAAAACTTATTCTTTAGGCATAAAGTTAAAAGTTAATTGAAGAAGGAAACAAACAAAGTAATACACTGAGAATTGGGGATTAACTTCACATTTTCAGTGTATACCCCACACAAAACACAATGACAATAAACAAACAAAGTAATACATTCATATCATTCACTACAAATAAACAAACAACCATAGAGGACCACAGTATATGAACTTTATATATACAAAAAAACCACCATAGCAACAAAATATGAACAACTACATCGCACACAGTGCCATGACAAAAAGTTAACCATTAATGGTACGAAAAAGGGAGGCACACAAACCCTAATATACAAAACATACGAGACCACAGTATACAGCAACAAAAAGTACATCAACTAACATTTTATATACATATATATATCAGCAAATCGAACCGAATGAAACACAAAATAAAAAGCAATGATTGAAAAAATACTTTACAACTTATTCTTCGTGAACTTTTGGACTTCGTTTGCTTCAGAAATCTCCAAATTAGTGACAATCGAACAATTGAAGCCATACTTTCTCAAATCTATACACTATTTCGTTCGATTGAAACCCTAATCTGTTCAATCGAACAACCCTAATTTGTTGAATTGTTCAATCGAACAACTTTAATTCTCTTCACTTTCCTCTTCTCAAATGCACAACTTTTGGAAGTGAAACTGATGAGCAAGCTTCAATATATATATACAAGGGCAAATTGGTCTTTTTATGTCTGCCATGTACGGTGTTAACGGTGCACATTATTCCATCAACTATATAGGGATTATGTGGTTATATTTGAAAGTGAGGGGGGTGATCCGCACATAACCTAAACCATAGAGGGAAAAAGTGAAGTTTTTCCTATAAATTAATCACAAAATTATACATAATTTTTAATTTATTTTAAATGCATTGTTTTTAATTGTACAATTGATTTATATGTTTCTAAATTTTTTCTCCTCTCATAGTCACATTCTTGTCATTTTATATTTTATGAGAATCTAAGGGAACAAAAAGTCTAACAGTTGGACTTATATCAATTGTTTTTTTTTTTTTGGAACACATCTTATCAATTTAATCTCCAAACTATTATACATTACAAATCAAATTGACACAATTTAAATATTACTGACTAAACCTACATTAAAGACCAAATTAAAATACTTTTAAACATTAGGGGCTAAATTGACATAATTACACTAGACTCTATTAAGGCCAAGTTTGGCAATCCAAAAATAATCCATCTTTTTTATTTTTTTATATTTTTTCCATTACATCACCTTTTTACTTTTCTGCACATCTTTTTATAAAAAGATAGACAATACACTTATTTAGGCCATCCCAAACAATCCCTAAATTTTAATTTACAAAATATTTAAATACCTTTACATCATTTGTCATATTAATGAAAAAATAATATTTATATCTTTTATACTAAAACATATATTTAACCCCCTTTTTTTTTATCCATATATCTACAAACTATCTTCATTAATTTTGAATATTTTAGACTTACGATAAGAAATTACGATATAATTATGCCAAACTTAGAAATCATATTGTAATTTTTCTAAACTATCAAAAGTGGTCAGTGTAAATTACCAAAAAACAATATATTAAAGTATTCTAATCATGAAATATTTATTTTTGAATCATCACTGAGTCAAACTTTTAAGTCGTCACTGGCAAAGAAAGATCAATAAATTCAAGGTCCCAGTAATTTTTTGCTTTCAAATTCCATGGCAGAGAACTAGAACCAGACAGCAAATTCATCATATTCTAACTAAAAAAAAAAAACTAGCACCAAATTGAAATCTATATGAAAATTGGAATGGCATCAAAAGTAAAGTGTTTCAAAAAGACAATGCAGCAAGTCTGGCTTGCTTCACTCTTTCAGAAGCTCCAGCACAGCTATGAACAAAAGGCGACCTCCGCTTTCTGAAGCAACACTGTAAGAGCTCTGTTTATTTGTACGTCTTCACGAAATGGCCGACTCAATTTCAACATCTCAGGCTCTGCACATCTGTATCATTGGATTATAAATTTTAAAAGTCAGTAAGACAAATTAATTTAAAATTTTCAAAAACAGTTTTCTTTTTAGTCATCACATATAACTCGTTTCCAAAATCTAGGAGTTCAACACTTCACGTGTATTTATTCACAATGATTATTATTCCAAAAGCAACTAATTGCGCTATTTGACCAAGTTATTATAGAGAATTGAAACCACACTGCTTCGTAGCAAAAACAGGCCTAAGTAAATCAATCAAATCATGTCTACACTTTATAGGTTATGACATGTGAGTTTCAAAATCTGTCTCCAACTCAAAACTCCTAGTACTGCCAAAAGGAGCGGTTTCTGTAGATTAAAAGTTGGGTTTAAGTTACAGCAGCTTTCAAATGCATCAAATAAAAGAAACTATCAAACAAATGAATGTAAAAAAAAAACATTAACCACTTGTGGCACATCAGTTGATGAATTTTCATGTTAAGACATCAGCCTTTGATCAGTGTATAAACATGAGAAATATTCACCAATCAATATTTCTTATTAGTGAGATCGAAAAGCTTACAGGACAACCAAGTACAAAACCAAGAACCTAAAGTTTTTCCCAATAAAAAAAACGAAATGCCAATAAACCAAAAAGATGCTAGAAAAAAGAACCAAAATAACAGAAGTTGATCATCCATCATCTGGTAATTTTCCGTACTTTTGTCTGACAATAATGAACTAAGAGATTCCACCATGATATTTGAACACACATCAAATCAAATTAGTAGGCATGAAACAGCAAAGCATTAAGTAGTAGTCAGTACTAAATACTAATTAATCTAATTAACTTGCTTTTCATCTTCGCTAACAAGCACCCCATTTGATAATGTAATATTGAAGGGTTCAGAGCTAGAAGTACATGAGGAGTGAGACACAGTTGCCACATATTCTGTTCATCAGAAATAGAGTGACCAAGCACTCTACACTGCTTCAAAATTATCACCACCTACCAATCAGATTTAAAAATATGAATAATCACAAAAATGTGATTGGTTCCCAATGCTTAATTATACTACTGTTCACACATTTGCTCCGCTTTTTGCATACAAATGTCAAACCATATCCAATGATTGGTTCCCATTGCTTTGAAAAGCATCAGATTAATCCTCAGTTATTCTACCGTTGACTCATTTGCTCCACTATCTGCATTCGAATGTCGAATTATGTCCAAGCCAAAATGCCTATATGTGGCCAGGTGACCTCAATTGTTAACATAACAATACTCTAGTTTTAGTTTGTCTTTATCTTCTGCACGTGATCATGAAGGAATGCTTAACATACCACAGGGCCATAGTCGATACTGATGCAGGCTGATACCTGCAATGAAGACAGGATAGGCCTTGGGATTCACTAATGCAACCAAGCCACACACTTGATTATAGGACGAATCACTCACTCCAAGCAACACAATTTGCAAACAAGTTAAGAATCAAAATCACCCTACCTCTTTTCATTTCTCATTGATATTATATAAATTATTCGGCAGAATCAAGAACCTCATTGCATAAGAAATTGTTGTATGTGTGTATCAAATTTGACCCGGATGATGCTTATTTACCCATTGGATAGGTGATGTAGGACACCTTATGAAAGAAAGTTACATCAATTGGTATCAGAGCCTTTACACTCAAATTCTCATTATTCAAAAGCTAAAACTACATGAATTGGTATAAGAGCCTAAACACTCAAATTCTCATTATTCAAAAGCTAAATAATGCAATGTGAACCATAATATTTATGTATCAAGAAACCTAAACAAACTAGAAAATTGAATCCTAATAGAATAAGAAATCAAATATTAAAATCCTAACCAAACTAAAACTCTAATTCAATAATAATTAATTAATATTAGGAGCCCGAAGGGTAAACCTATTGTGAATTTGTGGTAGAATTGCAAAAGAAAGACGTGCAGCATGAAAGGAAGAGGAAGGCTCCAAATGGTGAATCAAATGCTAATGTTACAAGTGGAACCAGAGGAGAATCGAAAAGAAGATTGGGGGGAACAGTGTTGGAGCAGAGAAGATTATAAGCAGATTTAACAGTGGAATGAATTGAGGAAGAATAAGACCAATCCATCAGGAAATTCATAAAAGTGATAGAGGAAGAGATGAAATGTTTGAAACAACATTGGGCAAGCAAATGGAGGAAAGGAGGTGTAAATTCCAAGAGTTAGAATTAGGAAATAAAAGCTCAGACAGTTGTTGGGAAGAATGAGAGTAGGAGGGGCAAATGTATTAAGTCAGGTTGTGTAGGCAGTTTGGAATCTAGTATTCAATCCAAATTGAGATAGAATGCACACTACCAACTTACCAACATAAGCCTTGCAAAGGACTTGTCTACCACAGAGAACACTCCTTCAAAACCACGAACAAGAGGGAGAAGGAGAAGCATGAAAAAGAGAGGAATTGCAACAGTATTTAGGTCTAAAGAAAGAGGAGAACAAAGACTCGGGATTTGTAAAAATTCTCCAACCTAGCTTAGTAAGAAAAACCTAAGTGAATAACATCTTTAAACCCCAATACTCGGGATTTGTGAAGAAACTTAAGAAGATGTTAGACAGAAAGATAATGAACGAGGGATGAGATAATAGATTTGACAAGAGTAGCTCAACATGCCTTATTTAAAGAGAAGTCATTGAGCCCTAACATCTTAACATGACTTTGTTCAAGAGTGACTGAAAAATTTCTCAACGGCTACTACAATATTAAGATCTATTCCTAATATTTTCCAATATGAATAGAGGGTGAGATCCCTAACCGCAAGGAGAGTTGGAGCTGAACAGAATTAGGGATGTGAGGACTAAGGGAACAGCTAAACTTATATAAGTTTATTTATTTTCCAGACCTGTGACAATAAAAGCTTAAGATATATTGTTGGGGGGTTGTTAAGGGGGATGTGATGGCAGTGATGTCACAGTTTTGTTAGACGGGCCAGTTTGGGGAGAGTTTCAATGTGACTTTTGTTGCTTTGATTCCTAAGGTTGGAGGGGCTGCAGATATTCAGTAGTTTTATCCTATTAGTTTGTTGGGTAGTGTGTACAAGTTGGTGAAAGTTTTGGCTAATAGGTTGCGGTTGCGGTTGCAGGTGGGGGAGGTAATGTCGAAATCCCAACATGCTTTTGTGGGTGGTCGTCAGATTTTAGATGCGGTTCTAGTGGCCAATGAATGTGTGACTCTCGGTTGCAGGAAGGTCAGCCAGGCGTGATTTGTGAGTTAAATATTGAGAAGACTTACGATAATGTCAGTTGGGATTTTTTTATGGTAGTTATGGAGCGGATGGGTTTTGGGGAAAGATGGAGGTGGTGGATCTGGTTTTGTATTTCGACAGTATGAATGTTTGTATTGGTGAATGGGATGCCGGCGGGTTTTTTTTCCAAACGTTTCGGGGATTGTGGCAAGGGGATCCATTGTCCCCTTTGTTGTTTATTCTTGTCATGGAGGCGTTGAGTCGGTTGTTGTCTTGGGCGGTGCAAGAGGACTTGTTGGAGGGTTTTTTGGTTGTAGATAGGTTGGTGTTTCTCACCTGTTGTACGCTGATGATGCTTTGATTTTCTAAGGGGCTGATCCAAAGCAGTTAGGGTATCTGCGATGTGTCTTGTTATGCTTTGAGGTGGTCTTAGGTTTGAAGGTTAATTTGGCGAAGTCAGAGTTGATTCAAGTAGGGGAGATTGTTCAACTTCCGTCTTTAACAGCTATTTTGGGTTGTAAGATGTCTCATTTGCCAGTGTCTTATTTGGGGTTGCCTTTGGGGGCTCCTTTTAAAATGAAGGGGGTGTGGGATGGGGTGTTGGAACGGCTTTAGTGCCGGCTTACAGGATGAAAGAAGCAATATCTATCGAAGAAGGAGGGAGGGAGGGAGGGAGGGAGGCTAACTTTGGTGAAGAGTGCGTTAGGTAGTATTTCGACTTATTTTATGTCAGTGCATGTCATTCCGGTGTCGGTGGCTCATTGGTTGAAAAAGCTGCAACGCGACTTTTTATGGGAAAGTGATAGTGGGGAGTTTCGGTATCTCATTAATTGAGAACAGGTCTGTTGCTCTAAGACAGCTGGGGGGTTGGGGGTGAATAGGCTGTGTAGATTTAATTTGGCTTTGTTGGGGAAGTGGCTTTGGAGGTTTTCTCAGGAATGGGATCACTTGTGGCGTAGGGTGGTGGCTTCCAAGTATGGGTTGGGGCGAGGAGATTGGTGTACTAAGGTGGTAGGGAGTTCTTTTGGGTGTGGGTTGTGGAAGGCGATTTGGCAGGGCAGGGTCCAGTTTTGGGATAGAGTCCAGTTTCGGGTGGACAATGGAACTCGGGTGCTGTTCTAGAAGGATAAGTGGTGTGGGCCGGTTACCCTTCTACAGCGTTTTCCTTTGATCTACCGTTTGGTGGTGGATCCTGAGGCGTTGGTGGTATCTTACTTGGCTGGAGAGGAGGTGAGGGGTTGGTTTAGGATATTGTTCTTCGTCGATATACGCAAGATTGAGAGGTTGGGCAGTTAGTGGATTTGTTGGCCTTCTTATATGAGGTTTCGATTGGGCGGGAAGGGGCGAATGTTTTGGTTTGGGGAGTTCCAGGGGCTAAAGGTGTTTTTTTAGTCTCGTCTTTTTATTTGTCCTTGTGTGGTGGTGAAGGGGGGGTTTTCCCTTGGCATTCTGTGTGAGTCCCTAGTGTTCCATTGAAAATGGCTTTCTTTGTGTGGACAACAGCTTTTGGTAGCAAGGTTGTTAAAATCGGGATCCTACATTGGATCATTAGAGGTGTTTAAAGGATCGGATCGTAGAATCGGATCGAGGATCGTCAGATCCTACCGAAAAAGATAAATTACATAATAATTTAATTTAAATAAACATTTCTTAAAAAGTATATACAAAATGAGCCTATATTCTATTAAAAAGAAGCGAAGATATTGTAAGAAGTAAAATACTCCATGTAAAATGTATATATAATATTATAACATAGAAAGCTCGATAGTAAAAGTTTTGTATTTCATCAAAAAAGAAGGTGATGAAGAAGAATTCTATAACAAAATACTTTACAATCTACATTAATGCATAAAAAGTGAAGAAAAAATATTTAACAAAGTTGGATATGAAAATAGATTAAGAACTCAAAAGAGTAGCTTAACTGAATGATAAGATTTGTCGTTAGCATCACTGGTGGAGCGGATTCGAGTCACAAAAATAATCTCTCCAAAAATTGGGATAAAGTTGCAATCATCTTACCCTCCTTAGACTCCACTAAAGCTAAGTTTGTTTTTCTGACTAGTTAATTTTCTTAAATCACTGCAATATTTGAATGTTTGTTTCCTAGTTTGTTTTTCTTAGTTTATTTGATTCAATACTACTTATTTTTTATTGTTTATTTTGATCACATAAATTAGTATTTAGACAACAAATATAAAATTTATAATAAAATATGTCATACAATACAAAACGAGGCTTGTAAATTGGATCGCATAGGATCGGATTCGGATCGGGATTCCACGATCCTATAAGATCCTATTACCAGGATCGAAAGATCCTACCTATAATAAATTTTTTACACGATCCGGATCGATTGTACTCAAATGGATCGTAAGATCGTAGGATCGTAAGATCGTAGGCGTTCTGATAACCATGTTTGGTAGGATCTTGACTATTGACAATTTGATCCGTCGGCATCATATTTTGGCTAATTGGTGTTACATGTGTTGTGAGGATACGGAAACAGTGGACCATTTGCTGATTCACTGTCAGTTTGTTTCTTGCTTGTGGGTGCTTGTCTTCTCTTTGTTTGGAGTGGTGTGGGTTCAGCCGAAGCAAGTCAGGGAGGTTCTTCGTTGTTGGGGGGGTGGTTTAGTTGGGAAGCGGAGACGGAAGGCTTGGGCTTTAGCTCTAGCTCCTTTGTGTTTGATGTGGTTGCTTTGGTTGGAGCAGAATTGTCAGATTTTTCAAGGAAGTGCTCAATCCATTACTTGTTTCGAGGCTCGGTTTTTTGGTGTTTTATACAGCTGGGTGTCAGGAAGGGTGACTCCAGATTTATTTGTTATCTTAGATTTGGTTGATGATCTAGTTGGTTAGGTCCTTATTTTGCGGAGTTCGTTTTGTATTCTTTTAGCATCTTCTTGATGCTGTGGTAATAAACTGTACGGGAAAGAGATACACCTTCTCGTATAATCCTGTTGATCAAGCCTGCGTTCCTCCGTACGTCGTCGGTCTTTCACCTGAAAACACAAACGTGAGCTGGCCGGCGGGTGTATGCCGGAAACCTCTCCGATGCCTAAGTCAGTAAGCAAGACAAGTAGGCAAAAGCTCAATGTAGTCAGGGAGCAAAAGTTGCATTACCTCTTCATAGGTGATATTGGTGAGCTTATATAGGTTTCGTGTGGCACAATCCTAGTAGGACTCTAACTCTTCCATGTAGAGTCCTGTAAGGACTCACATTCTTGAAGGATAATGCTTATCCTTCAGCACCCCCTTCACTGCTTAAACCAAGTGAGATGGTTTTCCATGGTCGGGCTCCAAGATGACCGGAGTGACTTCTAGTTCGGTCCTCGCTATACTCTCCCCTACCTCGGCTTTCCCATACTAAGACCGAGCTATCCAAAAGGGAGTTAAGCCGAACTACATTCAGCACCATGGCCTACCTCGGTTTTCCACAGGCTTCGACCGAAGTAATCACTGAAGACTGAAACATTCTTGCTACTTTACTCAACCGGAGTAGAAAATAAGACCTTACGTGACCGGGCTAACCACCACGGCCGTATGACCGGTCTAATTCCAACGTCTCTTCTTCGGACCGGAGTAATTCTACTTCCCTCTGGGGCCGGAGTCACCATACTTCTCTTTCGGACCGGAGTAACTCTACTTCCCTCTGGGACCGGAGTCACCCTACTTCTCTTTCGGACCGGAGTAACTCTACTTCTCTTTGCACTGGGGCCCATGTCAGCCCATTTATCCAGCTCGGCCCATTTTAAGTATAAATTACCCTCTCAATTGCCCCTTAATTCCATCTGCAAAGCATGATAGGGATTACCCATGTTCCGGCCGAGTTACAGTTCCAATCACTTTAGCCGAGCTAAACTTTAAGCCTCTCCAGCCGAGCTAAGACCCAGTTAACTTATCCAGCCGAGCTAAAAACCATTTAGCTTATCCAGCCGAGCTAAAATTGAGCCGTACTGTGCGCGTCCGGTCAAAACGTCCCTTCAGTTTGCAGAAACTGAATCGATTGTCCTTCCAATGACACGTGGCAGGCTCTCATTGGTTATCCCCAGCTGTAACGCCGTTCTTCGTACTTCGCGAATTTGAACAGTTCCCGCCTTTTTGGCCCTTTTCACCAAAAGAGCTCCTCATTTCTGAATCACACCCTACTGTTCATCTTCTGTCTCTGTGTTTTTGCTTTCCCAATTCCTTCCAACTTCTGAGCTCGTGTTCTTACTGTTGTTGCCGCTCCCTCCTCTAATTCTTCCTCTTTACCAGGTAAGCATATGAATTTCTTCTTGTTTTCCCTTCATTTTCTGCTTTCGTTTTAATCCGTTTGTAGTGTGTTTTGTGTGTTTTTTGCAAAACATTCTTCGTGCTTAGCTTTGTTTCTGGAAAGAACTTCATAAGAACACATGAATACGTACAACACCCCGTAGAATATTTGATTTTGATCCATAATCACGAAGCAACCGAACTAGGAAACTGTTTTTGCTAAACACAAATTCAGGCAGACTAAAACCGAACTAGAACTTGTGCGCGAGGAAGTAGTTTCAATAGGGCACCACCTGATTCACACTAGTCGGAATAAAAACTCAACGAACTAGCAATGGTGCCCCAACCGAGCTAAGCTTTGGGGGCTAAGCCAACTTTCTGAGTTTCTGAACCG
The DNA here is from genome assembly GCA_036172215.1 of Camellia granthamiana. NCBI lineage: Eukaryota > Viridiplantae > Streptophyta > Magnoliopsida > Ericales > Theaceae > Camellia > Camellia granthamiana. The sequence goes on along the minus strand of CM069907.1, from coordinate 48,123,467 downwards.
AACCCAGAAAGCTGCCCTTTGATGCTTAACCGGAGTACCAAAAACCATAGGTAGAACCGAAATAGCCAAGCATCTCGCGAACCGAGATAAGAACAAACCTTTTAGAAACCGAGGTAGAGAATGTAGTACCCCTTTTAGCCGAAGTAAGGCTTCCTTTCCTTGTTTTGTTTTTATAGCACGGTCGATGATCTGTGCTTGACACCTTGTTTTTCCACTTTGCAGACTTAGGTTGCCCAGGTACTTCCTCTCCGCGCTCAACCGAGCTCCCGAGCACCAATTCTCAGCCGAACTAATTTATTTATAAGTTATTTAATAAATGGGGAAGTACAGATTTTTGGTAGAAACCCCAGGCGGCTTAGCCGAATTCAGAAAGGATTACCATATTCCAGCCGATGTAAATCTTACTTTAGCCGAACAAGATGTTGACCCATGGGGCAACGAAGGTTTTGTCCCCTTTACCCTCCAATCAATAATAGAGACCGGACTTAGATTCCCAGTCCAACCCTTAATTTGTGAATTCTTAAGACAAACCAGACTATGTCCCACCCAGCTGTCCACCAATACATACCGAATAATGGGTATAGCCGCACTGAACCACCAAACCGGTCTGAACCTTGGTTTAGCCGAAATACTCCATCAATACTCCATAGGATCCAAGAACGAAGGCTGGTGTTATTACTTGAGAGTACGCCGTGGCCGAGAAAAAATAATTAAGGATACACCGGACAAAGACCTGAACGACGATGACTTCTTCTGGGTGTCTGGGAACTTTGAAGACCTTCAAGCCCAGATTCCTGACTAGAGAATAAACTGGAAACAAGGAGAGCCCGGTATACATACCTCGGTTGCATTTCATTTTCATCATTCGTTTTTTCCCATTTTTTTTATTTCGGCTTTGTACTCTGGACCGAACTAACACTTGTTTTCTCTTTGCAGATAAAGCCCATCTCCTCTCAAACTATAACTACCCCAACCTCGGTCTTCTGCGCGCCGCATTACGAGTTCGGGAAAGAAGTTGGGCTAAACTTCTCAACTTCGAACCGACTTACCGATACTCCGGTCGCCGAAAAGCAAAGGTGACTGACTTCCTGCTTGAAGAAGCACCGGAACCGGACCCAAACTTGCCGGAAATCAACTTGGTGCCATTAACCGCCGAACAAGAAATGGCAAAGAAGAACAGACTGAAGGCCATGCTGACCGCAATGACACCAGTCGAGGTGCCACAAACCGGACGAACGTCTGAGACCGTGGTAGCTCTTCCATCGCAACAACCATCCTCATCTCGCCAACGCAAGCGTGCCCGGTAAAGCCAAACCGAGCAACAACTTGTTGATGAGGACGAGATCGTTCTACCACCAATCCAGCCTCCCAGCCCCCAGCCCAGAATCCAACCGGAGCAATCCGACCGTGCTACCTCTTCCAAGTGGGTTCCAGAGCTGTCCTTCAACAACCGAGATATCCAGGAGACTGACTCGGTTGTTGCGGAGAAGGACCACTTGATGGCTTTCAACTTAGCCAAAAGTGTGCGCCTCCCCAAGGACATGGAGCACCACTACAAACAGCTTAACACCGAGCTGAAGTCAATCCGGTCTTCTACGAAGTCTATGATCCTGGTAAACTTCTTTCTTCTTTCTATGTGAATTTTTTCAAACTTTGAGTCCGGCTAACGTCATTTCTCCTTTGCAGGCCATCTAGAAAAATCATGTTACTCGCAGGAAGGTCATGGAACTTAGGCGGAGTACCAGGGAAGCCATGGCGGAGGCCGAAACAAAGAGGGCCGAGCTGGAGGAGGCCAAAAAACAGATGGCCGAACTCTGGGCGGAAAATGATCGATTGACCGAAGTAGCTAATTCGGTTGAAGCCGAAAAGAAGAAGATAGCTGCCGAAGCGAAAGACAAGTACCTGCGCTTGCTAGCAAGGATTGAAAAGCAGAAAGGCGCCGAAATAAACCAGTTGAAGGAGGACGTCAAGGAAGCCAAAAAACAAGGCTTTAAAGATGCCGAAGACGCATACACCCTCCAGTGCAACGCCGCCAAGGACTTATTCTTCAAGTGCGGTTGGAGGAGTGCTGTGGAGAAGCTCGGCTGCGGGGCTGAGACCGAGGTTTATAATGCTCCACCTTGTGCTATTCCGGCCTCGCTCTCGCAGTATGTTGCCGATCTCCAGAGGCAATTTCTCGAAGGCCAAGGCTCTGATGAAGATGATGATGAGTCTGATGAGGATGAGCAAACTCTTACCCCGGCTGTCAACGAACAATCAAACAATCAGACAGTTCGGTTGGAGCCGGTCATTGAGGACTTAACTGACGAACTGCTGGTTGACAACACACAGCCAACAGAAACCGAAGTTCAAGCCGAGACCGAGCTCCCAGATCAAACCGTTCTCCCAGCTGACACCGGGCTCCCAACAAGTGATGATGCGGAATTCGATGCCGAGCTTGATGATCTTCTCCGCTGATTTTTCATTTTTCTTCTTTTGTTCTGGACTTTTGTAACCGGGCTGCGGCCCCTCAGTTGAACTTCCACCTTTTCTTTAATGAAAAATTTTCTTCATCTTTTATTCCGATTTTGTGTATGTATGCTTGTATTTGCAATGAATTTTTCATTAACTGATTTCGGTGTAACTATCTAACTTGCTAGCCAACCACTCTTTAGCCGATATAACGCACTTCGGCTGAAGAGTACAGAGAGTGTTTAATCCAGCCAACCACTTTTCAGCCATGAACTTAGTTCGGCTGAAGAGTAACAAGTGTTGGTTTAATCCAGCCAACCACTCTTCAGCCGATATATATACTTCGGCTGAAGAGTACAAAGTGTTGGTTTAATCCAGCCAACCACTCTTCAGCCGATATATATACTTCGGCTGAAGAGTACAAAGTGTTGGTTTAATCCAGCCAACCACTCTTCAGCCATACACATACTTCGGCTGAAGAGTACAGAGTGTTGGTTTAATCCAGCCAACCACTCTTCAGCCATAAACTTACTTCGGCTGAAGAGTAACAAGTGTTGGTTTAATCCAGCCAACCACTCTTCAGCCGATATATATACTTCGGCTGAAGAGTACAAAATGTTGGTTTAATCCAGCCAACCACTCTTCAACCATACCCATACTTCGGCTGAAGAGTACAGAGTGTTGGTTTAATCCAGCCAACCACTCTTCAGCCATGAACTTACTTCGGCTGAAGAGTAACAAGTGTTGGTTTAATCCAGCCAACCACTCTTCAGCCGATATATCTACTTCGGCTGAAGAGTACAAAGTGTTGGTTTAATCCAGCCAACCACACTTCAGCCATACACTTACTTCGGCTGAAGAGTACCAAGAGTTGGTTTAATCCAGCCAACCACTCTTCAGCCATACCCATACTTCGGCTGAAGAGTACAGAGTGCTGGTTTAATCCAGCCAACCTCTAAGTTGGTTTTTCCAGCCAACTTAGAATAGAGTGTTTGGTTATTCCGACCAAACGTCTTGCAGCCTGGATCCTTATCCTGGGCTTAGGAGGGGTCATAGTTGGTTATTCCGGCCAACTATGTTTACAGTGCTACTGACTTACTAAAATTACTCTCTACTGAAAACAAATATACTGAAAAAGAATCGGCTTGTATTATTGAGAAAGTAAAAAATTACACTTGCTTAAAAGAAAAAGGCTAAAAATAAAACAACTTAAGATTGGCAGTGTTCCACGGCCTAGGAATTGCTTTGCCATCCTTATCTTCCAAGTGGTATGCCCCTTTGTCTGCTAAACCGACCACTTTGTAAGGTCCTTCCCAATTCGGCCCCAACTTGCCATCTCCTGGAACCAGGGTGTTTCCCATCACCTTGCGAAGTACCCAATCGCCGATCTTAAACTGTCTTGGATGCACTGTTTTGTTGTACTTCCTAGACAACTCTTGTTGGTAGGAGGCGATGTGAACCAATGCTCTGTCTCTTCTTTCTTCCGCAAGATCCAGTTCTAATGCTATGGCTTCGGCGTTTAAGTCTGGATCAAAGTTTTCGCTCCGAATTGTAGGGAGGCCAACTTCTAATGGGATGACTGCTTCCATGCCATAAGCTAAGGAGAATGGAGTTTCTCCTGTCGATCGCCGAGGTGTGGTGCGATAAGCCCACAAAACATGAGGGAGTTCCTCTGCCCACTTGCCTTTGGCTTTCTCTAATCTTTTCTTCAGTCCATCCAGGACGACTTTGTTTGAAGCTTCTGCCTGTCCATTCGCTTGGGGATATGCCGGTGTAGAATTGTAGAATTCTATCTTGTATTCCTCACAAAAGCCTCTGAAAATTCTGCCGTCGAACTGAGTGCCGTTATCCGAGATCAGTGCTTTCGGTATGCCGAAGCGAGTGATGATGTTTTGCCACACAAACTTCTTCACATCTTTTTCCTTGATTGATGCCAAGGCTTCTGCTTCCACCCACTTTGTGAAGTAGTCGGTTGCCGCAAGAAAGAACTTCCTGTTGCCTGGTGCTGTTGGGAGTGGTCCCACTATGTCTAAGCCCCACATTGCGAAAGGCCATGGACTAGTGAGAGGTAGAAGTTCTCTGGCAGGTTGGTGTATTTGATGCGCAAACTTCTGACACTTTTCGCATTTTTTGACATACTTCTCTGAATCCGCTTGCATGTATGGCCACCAATATCCTTGTGAGATAGCTCGGTATGCTAGTGATCTTCCTCCTTGATGGCTGCCACATACCCCCTCATGTATTTCGAACAGGAATGCTTCTACCTTGCTGGGGTGAACACACTTTAAGTAAGGTCCCGAGAACGACTTCTTGTACAATGCCAAGGATGGAGAGAGCCAAAACCGCTGCGACTTTGCTCTTATTCTGTTGGCTTCTTTCTTTTCTTCCGGTAAGGTGCCGTCTTTTAAGAACAGGATGATAGGATCTGCTGGAAATTTGATTATTATTGCCTTAATATTATGTTAGTGGATGTGTATAATATGTTAGTGATGTATATAATATGTTAGTGGCTGTTAGTGGACATATAGTGGCAATATAATGCAGCACCATCTTCTCCACTACCCCAATGGCCAACCCACTAGAGAGTGGAATGGGTTTGGTGACAACCAATCACCTCCTCCCTCAATTGTATATAAATTGAGGTGAGGAGAAGGGGTAGAGACATCAAGAAACAACAACAACACATCTGTGAGAGATTGTGAGAGTTTGAGAGTTCTATAGAGAGTGAAGGTGAGGTGTGAGTGTAATCTCCCTCCGGGAAAAATTCTATAGTGATAGCTCTCCGTGGACGTAGGCAATTGCCGAACCACGTAAATATTGTTGTGCTCTTGTGTGTGAGATTGATTTTTGAGTGGATCCATCCAGGAAGGGCCTAGATTGGCGCAACACACCTCTTCTGCTTCTGGATCTTCAATGCTTGGTCTAGGCAGGTAGTCGATCAGTAGTGGATGAGGGATGGAGGTATTTGCCATTGAGGCGAAGCCTGCTAGTTCGTCTGCTCTGCTGTTTTCCTCCCTGCCGATCTGTTCTATCCTCACCACTTCAAACCTCTTGATTTCGGTTCTGATTAGCTCTTGATACTTAGCCATTCTGTCATCCTTTGCTTCATAGTCGCCAGATATTTGGTTTACCACCAGCTGTGAGTCGCTGTAAACCATTAGCTCGGTGGCCTTCATGTAGAATGCTGATTTGAGACCTGCAAGAAGCGCTTCATACTCCGCTTCGTTGTTTGACGCTGGAAAGCCAAGGTTGATTGCCTGCTCTACTACTAGGCCGTCTGGAGAGATGAGGACTATGCCAAGTCCTGCTCCATGTCGGTTGGATGCTCCATCCACGAAGAGTTTCCACATCTCTCCAACGAACAACTTCCAACAGGTGGAGGGATCAGAGGATGCCTTAGGATCTTCTGTGTTGCCGGTGTCTTCTTCCAAGTCCATGCTTGCTGTCTGCCCCTTACAATCTGGTTGTACCAAGTCTTTATTTGTTGGTGAGTCTGGACTTGGTATAGCATGGTTGGCTTCTTCCCTCCTTTCTTTACTCTGGTCCGCCTTGGGGCCTGACTGAGTAACCAGTACTAGGGGTTGCGTTATTCCGACGTCAACTTCCTTCCCTAGTTCGGTTGTTTCAGTTAGGTCGACTGGGCAGATGGGATGACTTCCTGGTGTGAATTCCGCGACGAAGTCTGCCAATGCTTGGGCTTTTATTGCCGTCCTGGGTTGGTACTTGATGTCGTATTGTCCCAACTCTACTGCCCACTTCAGAATTCGCCCGGAGAAGTTTGCCCTTTCGAACAAAGCCTTTAGTGGGAAGGCCGTGAGGACAACAATGGTGTGAGCGTGAAAGTAGTGCGGTAGCTTCCTTGCGACCATCATCAAGGCCAATGCCAGTTTCTCCAGTGGCAAATACCTTGTTTCGGCGCCCAGCAGTGTCTTGCTAACATAGTAGATGGGCAGATGTTGGACTCCTTCTGCACGGACCAACACTGCGCTGATTGCGTGCTGTGAGACTGCCAGGTACAGGAAGAGTTCTTCTCCAGGGATTGGTGTTACAAGTAGTGGTGGAGAAGACATGTATTCCTTCAAGCTTTCCAGAGCTCGGTTACATTCTTCGTCCCACTCAAACTTGGCCTTGAGGGCATGAAAAAATGGTCGTAGCCTGTCTGACGATCGGCTAATGAACCGATTGAGCGCGGCTGCCATGCCGGTGAGATGCTGTACTTCTTTTACTGAGTTTGGTCTCTCCAGATCCTGAATTGCCTTGATCTGAGAAGGATCTGCTTCTATACCTCGGTTGGTCACCAAGAAGCCTAAGAATTTGCCTGATCCTACTCCGAATGCACACTTCGACGCGTTGAGGCGTAACTTATGCTTCTTCAGAATCTCAAACATCTCACTTAGGTCCTTGAGGTGGTCATTTTCATCCTTGCTCTTGACCACCATGTCGTCGATGTAAGCTTCCATTGTTCTGCCTAACAACGGCTCAAACATCTTGGTGACCATTCTCTGGAATGTCGCCCCAGCGTTCTTTAGGCCAAAAGGCATGACCTTGTAGCAGTAGAGTCCTCTTGGTGTGGTGAAAGATGTGACCTCCTGGTCCGGTTCATGCATTGCGATCTGGTGGTAGCCTCTGTATGCATCCAGGAAGCTTAGTCGGTTGTGCCCCGCCGTCAGGTCTACCAGTTGGTCAATCCGTGGTAGAGGAAAGCTATCTTTAGGGCATGCTTTGTTGACAGTTTTATAGTCGACGCAGACGCGCCAATTGCCATTCTTCTTTGGCACTACGACTGTGTTGGAGATCCATCTGGGGTAGTGCACCTCTCTGATTGCCCCTGCTTCCAACAAGTTTCCCACTTCTTCCGCCACTATCTCGGCGTGGTGGAGTGCCGATCTGTGGGTGCGCTGAATGATTGGCCTGGCAGATGGGTGGACATTGAGTTGGTGGCATATGAAGTTGGGATCAATGCCTGGCATGTCGTATGGAGTCCAGGCAAACACTTCGATGTTAGAGGTCAAAAATTCCAAGACCTCTAACCTCTCAGCGCTGGACAACGATGAACCGAGCAGAAAGAACTTATCCGGGTTCTTTTCGTCTATTCTGACTTCCACCAAGTCTTCCACCGCTTTCTGGCTTGCTGCTTTGCCGACGTTTGCGAATAGTTCATTACTCTCCGGTTCTTCCACCGAATGAACATACCCTTTCGCAGCGCGGCTTCCGTTCACCGTGACGAAACATTGCTTGGACATGATTTGGTCTCCATAGACTTCCTCTATTACTCCGGTGTCGTTTGGGAACCGCATCACTTGGTGGTAGGATGACGCCACCGAGCGCATGGCATGCAGCCATGTTCTGCACAAGATGATGTTATAGGTGGATGGGACCTTTAACACCCAGAACTCTACTTGCTTCGTCACACTCCCTGCTCTGACTGGAAGGATGATCTTGCCAACTGGCCATTCTGGCATCGAGTTAAATCCAATCAAGGGTGACACTGCAGGTGCTAAGTCTTTATCTTGCAGCTTCAATTGTTTGAACGTCTCATAGTACATGATTTCGCACGAACTACCCTGGTCAATCAGAATCCGCTTGACGTCAAAATCCTTGACTCGGAGAGTGACGACCAGGGCATCATTGTGAGGACAATATATTCTGTCCAAGTCTTTATCCGAAAAAGACATAACATTTGTGGCCTCTGACTTCCCCTTCTTGGCGACTGGTTGGGCACTTAGCACCTCTCTCAAGTGCTCAGCCTTTTTGATCGAACCTCTGAGCTCGCATACACGCTCCGGTTCAAAGACTCCATGTATGACGTTGATGACGCCTTGAGGCGGTGCGTCGATTGGCATCCCATTGGGGTTGTTATGGTCCTGGGGGGATGGCTGTGCCCCGCCTTCAATGTATTTGTCTAAGTGGCCTGCCGCCACCAACTCCTCCAAGTGCTGCCTCAATGGGGTGCAATTCTCAGTGCGGTGCCCTTTTTCTTTGTGGAAGGTGCACCGTGATCTGTCGTCGTAGTCCTTCTGAGCTTCGCCTAACTTGGCTGGCCACTTGACGAAAGGCTCGTCGCGAATCTCACTAAGTATTCGGTAGATCGGTTTCTTGAAGACCGTGGTGATGGCGGTGCGGACTCTCAACCATGTTTTGTCCTGGTCTTCTCCGTTGTCCCGTCTGCCACGCCCGTTTCTGTTCGGCCGATCTACCGCATTGACCTTTGCTGAGGCCTTCTTTTCTGGTACTGCGGTTGTGCTAGGCTTTGCTTTAGCACGGGCGCCGTCCTCTTCCACCCTGATGTGCTGATGCACTCTTTCCATCAGGGCCTCCATGGTGAGAGGTGGCGTCATGGTGATAGAATCCCTTAGTCTGTTTCCGACTGGGAGTCCTCTTTTATACTGGGCAATGGCGAGATTGGTGGGACAATCCCCAATCTGGTTGAATGTCTCCCAGTAACGACTGTTGTAGGATCGTAAGGTTTCCTTCTCACCCATGTCGATGGAGAGTAACTGATCGATCTCCACCGGGGTCTTAGTGTTTGTTCGGAACCTTGTGACGAACGCCTCCGCCAATTGCGCCCAGGAGGCTATGCTGCCTTCTGGAAGTTTCTCAAACCAAGTCAGGCCGAGGTCACCAAGGCTTGAAGGGAATAGGATGCACATCAAGGCCTCATTCCGCCGGTATACAGCCATGACCTGGCGAAAGTGGCTCAAGTACGAGTAGGGGTCCGTCTTCCCCTCGTATGTATTGAATTTGGGCTGAAGGAAGCCTGAGGGTAGGGGCGCGTTCTCTATTGCTGGGACGAATGGTGAGGTCTGCAGCCTCGCCAATGCCTTATCCGCTGGTTCGTAGGCCGGGCGCGGTAGTGGCATTCCAACATCGACGCTTCCATGCGTCCGAGGAGCCAACCGCTGTAAGGCAGAAACTCTATGTGGATCACGTGCCCTGGCGTCCTCCCTGCATCGTGCCTTTTCATCTAGCATGGTTCGTAGGTCGGACGATCTGGGCAACTCGGTCTGTCTGGACCTGGTTTGGTGCGTATGCAAGGGCCAGTAAGTGCTCCCTTCTGTGTAAGACCTTTCAGATCCCGTCCTCTCAGACCTGGAGTGACGAGTCCTGGAAGACCTAACTTGCGTGTCGCCTGTCCTGAGGCTTCTGTTTTCTGCTTGGGAGGGTGTAGAATTTCTACTACGACCCTCTGAGTGGCGAAGGGGCGTCTTGTTATTGCGCCCCTCTCCTGTCGCCACTTCTTTTCCTTTCATCTGGCGTTTTAAAGCTTCTATGTCTGCCGCCATCCGCCGTATCAACTCGTCTTGTTCCCTGACGCGATCCTCCAAAGTTTGAGGATCTACCCTGCGCCTTTGTCTTTCTGGGCTCTGCAAGCGAGAGGGATGAGGGCTGTTATTCCTCCTTCTGCCCCTGGCATCCCTCCTGGAATCTTGTCTTCGTGGTTCCAGGTTCGCCATGGGAGGGACCAAAGGTAGGCCCTCGCGCCTTGCACCTCCATCTGGAGTTTGTCCGTCAATGGCGGACTGAGGCAATTCTTCGTTGTTCGCCATCGAATTCTGAGAGAAAAAGCTTGATCAAGAGGCTGTTCTTGTCTGTTCTTCCCACAGACGGCGCCAATTGTACGGGAAAGAGATATACCTTCTCGTATAATCCTGTTGATCAAGCCTGCGTTCCTCCGTACGTCGTCGGTCTTTCACCTGAAAACACAAACGTGAGCTGGCCGGCGGGTGTATGCCGGAAACCTCTCCGATGCCTAAGTCAGTAAGCAAGACAAGTAAGCAAAAGCTCAATGTAGTCAGGGAGCAAAAGTTGCATTACCTCTTCATAGGTGATATTGGTGAGCTTATATAGGTTTCGTGTGGCACAATCCTAGTAGGACTCTAACTCTTCCATGTAGAGTCCTGTAAGGACTCACATTCTTGAAGGATAATGCTTATCCTTCAACACCCCCCTCACTGCTTAAACCAAGTGAGATGGTTTTCCATGGTCGGGCTCCAAGATGACCAGAGTGACTTCTAGTTCGGTCCTCGCTATACTCTCCCCTACCTCGGCTTTCCCATACTAAGACCGAGCTATCCAAAAGGGAGTTAAGCCGAACTACATTCAGCACTATGGCCTACCTCGGTTTTCCACAGGCTTCGACCGAAGTAATCACTGAAGACTGAAACATTCTTGCTACTTTACTCAACCGGAGTAGAAAATAAGACCTTACGTGACCGGGCTAACCACCACAGCCGTATGACCGGTCTAATTCCAACGTCTCTTCTTCGGACCGGAGTAATTCTACTTCCCTCTGGGGCCGGAGTCACCATACTTCTCTTTCGGACCGGAGTAACTCTACTTCCCTCTGGGACCGGAGTCACCCTACTTCTCTTTCGGACCGGAGTAACTCTACTTCTCTTTGCACTGGGGCCCATGTCAGCCCATTTATCCAGCTCGGCCCATTTTAAGTATAAATTACCCTCTCATAAACTTTATTTATCAAAAAAAAAATTAATGCTATACAATTTCCAAACAAATGCAACTTACTAAACATCCAAAACACAACTTCCAAACTATGATTACTAGGTTGTAACCTGTGGTAGAGCCAGAAAATTTCTTCGAAAGGGGCAAAAATAGCTTGAAACAAGAGTTGCCACAACCCCTTGTCAAACCTGATCCCGACTCATGAGAACAACAATATAAAGACACACCTAGACTAAAATTTAAAGGAAGACAAAGTAACTTGAAATTCAAGATACAACCCACCCATAGACTGATGACTGAAGCTAAGCAAGTAAATTTTACTAGATTTACTTCAAGCTATGAGAAGAAAACTTTAAAAGATGCTCAATATAAACTATTAGCAAGTATAATAAACTATTTTTCTTGAACTTTTGAATTCCACCAATTTCAATCAATTCAAAAACAACCTGTAGCAGACGATAAAAAAATGAGAGTAGTTTGAATGGAGAGAATATATGAAAGGGGATTTTTCAACAAAATAAACTTTTAAAGAGGCAAATTAAAGGATTTTTTTTTAAAAAAAAATAAAAATAGAAAAATAAAATAAGAAATAGGCCTTGAAAAACTTTACTATAACTATAACTAAAAATGTAATTTTTACAAAATTGAAAGAAACCAAGTTCTCCCACTAGCCCTCAAGTGACTATGCCACTAAATGTAACTATTACCAACAACTAATCAAGACTCTTGACCAAAACTTAAAAAGACTCTTGAGTTGTCCCTATCACAATATTCTTAAAGTTCCCTATTTCAAATACCAAAGTTCCATTACTACATGCCACATCTGTGAGTAAAAAGATGCTTGGGTTGTCCCTATCACATTATTATAATGGGTCCTATTTCAAATACCAAAGTTCCCTTACTACATGCCACATCTGTGAGTAAGAAAAAGATTGTAAATTTTGTTAATTTGTACAACATTTTCCTAATTAAAACGGCATCACTTCCACATAAGCTACTACTATCCTCTTGCATGATCCTACGTCAAAAACTTGCAAAAGAAGAAGCACTCTAGAGTTGAGTTCTTGTGGCAAATAGAAAAATCAAGAGGCCCCAACTTAGAGGATAGGATGAAGCATTTGAAGACAAAATTCCTTTTAGTCACAAAATCCTGCAAAAACATATTCATCTAGCAAATAAACATGTCAGCCCTAGGGCTGAATAGATGCACCATTTCCCAACAATTTTGACGACAAATGAAACATGTACCTAATGTTTTCATAGTTTCAAATATGCAGCTAGAGATAGTATAGTACATAATCAAAGAAAGTAGATGAACCAAATCATTTTGTAGAAAGCAAGAATACAATGTAATTAACATGCTAAGCAACAGCAGCATATATAGGAAACAAACTTGAGATGGAGAAAATTTCCAACCGATGAAACATATACAGGAACTTCATAAAACATCATTTAAACTCCAAATAACACACAATAATCTCAATTTGGAAATACGTACCTTTAAATTTTCTCCTTTTGCAACATCCCTAAGTGAAACCAAGCTTGGAACATGAGATATCCCATGGAAGTCTGATCCAATTCCATAGATATGAACATCCTCAAAGCATTCCAACATAGGATCATAAAGCAAAAGAGCATTCCTATTAAATAACATCAAGATTTTTCCATTCTTCAAAATCATTATCGGTTCATAACAGTCCCATTCCTCCCTGTCATAGATATTTTCGATGACAAGGTCTTTACTCCAAGATTCCTTAACCCCATAATCCTTCATCACCCATATCGCAACATGATCCTTTTTAGAAAAATCACATATAGATAGGCACCCTCGTAGCACTCCCACACGCATATAGCCCAACAAATGTTTCTCAAGGGGAACAAATTCAGAAGGTTCAGGAACAACCTGGAATTGCTCACTCCCAAAATCAAAACAACAAATCAACTCCGGCCTACTATGGTCAAAATCAAGCCAATGAAAAGCTCCATTGAGGAGCGAATCAAAAGAGTCATTGACAATAGTGTAAGGGATTTTTCCAATGCTTCTCCATAACCCTTCACCAATCGTGTATATCTCGGCCTCATCATAGTCTCCAGACATTTGCAAACCTGTCACAGGGTCAATAGCCACTCGATAGGAGGACCGAACCACCTTGTACTGGTTAGTGATGAAACTAAAACCAAAAGCAGAACCACCACAGCCACAAATTGTGCCAGTGGAGCATTTTGGAAGAGTAATGTACTCACCCAAAATGGGATTGCATACATAAATGGGTTCGTTGGTTTCAGGCTCACACAAGCAAAGCAAGCCATTGCATGAATTGAGCATAATTGGGATGCCAGGGTTCTTGGGGAGGTTGATTTTGGGAGCCAATTTCATTCCGGCATCACGAGGATGAGTGTAGGGGGCGATTTGCAGATCGACCAAATGGAGTTTCCTTGATTCGCGTTTATCATAGACAGCTTTGGCCAAGAGGCCAACCTGTGATCTTGAGAAATGGAGTTTGGCAAAATAAGTTTCTGCAATTAGAGAGAGCCAGAGTTTGCAAACGCGGCGGCAATTGAAGAGGGCTTTGATTGGGAGTCTTGAAAGGATATCGAAGACAATGTGAGATGGGATATCTGGGATAGCATAGTGACTCATCATTTGACAATGTTGTTTATCTTTTTCTTCTTTGTGGGTTTGCTCTGCTTCATCGTCGCTGATTATCTGCGTCTCTGCTCTTCTTTTTCTGCTATTGAGAGACATTCCTGTGATATAAAAGATTGAGAAGCTGGATTTTAACTGGGCTGCATTTTAGATATATATAATATATATATATATAAATAAAATAAAAAAGGAAGAAAAACTCCCAACAACCACGCAAAAAGGATTTTATGTGTTTTTATCTATATTTATGTAATAATTTGTAGGTTTGTGGGTCTTGATTTTTGAGTTTTTGGAATGAAGCATTTGTGTATTTTAAGTGTTTGTTCAAAGTCCTAAGAGAAACATCATTGTCTATTTGAATATGCCTGCATTTGTATAATCTATTCCAAAACTTCAACCCACCCACAGTGACACTCAAAATTCATAAACATCTCATTTCAAAATCACACAAATCCAAAAACCCACGAACTATTACCCAAAAAAAAAAACAAAATCTAAATAGCACCCAAATCCAGAAATCAAAACAAGTACCTAAAAATTAATAAATAGCATCCAAATCAAGAAATCACGACAAATAGCTGAGCTACAATACAAAACAAAAAATGGAGATCGTAAATTTCGATGAGGGGATGAAATGGGTGAGAGGAACAAATCAGAAAGAAATACCTTAGGCTGTGTTTGGAAGGATTTTCAAATCATAATTCTTCCCACGATGATGGGATGGGTGTAGCAAATTTTTTGATGTTTTTTGTAGGGTTGAAACTCTGCCAAAAATATCAACCCATTCTTCGATTCTTGTCTCCCCTTCCACATTCAGGCTCCAACATTTCTACCTTTTATGGTAACGAGTAAAATTCTAGAGAAAGACCAATATAGCCCTGTTTGGTGCAGCTTAAAATGTATTTTATTTTAATTTTTAGTTTAATTTAAGTTATTTTGATATATTTGGTTTACCTTATAACTTATAGTTTATAACTTTTTGGAAGTCAGAAATCAGTTTATTCTTTGAGTGAGGCAGGAGATGCTTAATTTATAAGTCAGAAATCAGTTTATATTCGTAGTTATAAGTTATAAGTTGTTTACACATAAGCTATAAGCACTTTTCCACAGTTCTACCAAACAGGGCCTATAGGTTATAAATAAAAATAATAATAAATAATTATAACTAAATATATATATATCTATACTATTATTAAGTGAAGGCCTAAATTGGTTTAGTGAAATATTTTTCTCCTCATGCCACGTGACAATTTTATATGTGTTAAAATAAAAAATTATTATACACTGCATAAACAAATTTTGAATCTAAGACGTTGGGTTTCATTCAGAGCATACTTATCATTTAAGTAACATACATATCATGATATTAAACTCTTTATTATTTGTTTTTATTATTAATATTCTAAATCGCATACGCATTGCGTGTACCACCCACTAGTATAATGTATAATTAAAGATATTATAAATTATAATTAAAAAGTTAAGTAATTATAATTAAAGAAAAAAATTATATAATTTAGAGGTTTATACGGTAAGGGTATTTATAGTAAAATTTCCCAAAATCTATACATAAAAATCCTACAAAGAAAAATAATTTTTAAATTTTTAATTCATATTTTTAATAATTTTTTTAATACTTTGATCTAATTTTTATTTTGTAAATGGATTTAATCTGGATATAATTAAAAATTAAAATATTTGTGAAGAAATTATTAAAAAATTTAATAAATACAAAAATATGAAAAATTATTGAATTTTTATAAAGGACATTTTTCATAAAGTCTTATTCTTAATTGTTATATTTTATTTAATTCATCTTCTTTTTTAATATTCCATTAGGTTCTGTTTAAAATAATATGATCAAATTACCCTTCTAACTTTTTGTGCATGTTTTCATTTTGAAACCAATACATAATAACAAATAACAACAGTCCCTCATTACATGGAAAAAATCTCTCATTTATTTCATAGAAAAAATATCTCCATATTCCAGGAAGAATCTCTACATTTTAGAGATAAAATCTTTTCCTTATTCCATAAAGAAAATATCTCCCTCATTCTATAAAAAAAAAATCTCTCCTTTATTCCATAGAAAAAATCTCTCACATTCTTAAAACCTTAAATCATCCACTTTTTAAAAATTTCTCACTAAATATTAATGTGAACTTTTATATTATAAATGTATACTGGTAAATAATATTCCCTCATACAACCCTACACTGTGGACATTCACATTGTTTGTGCTAGTATGACTATTTTTTAAGAGTAATGCTAAAAACTCCAAAAATTCTATCAAATATCTCACATGGGTGTGGGACCCACATGTGGATCCCACACCCATGTGAGACATTTGGTAGAATTTTTGGAGTCTCTAACATTTTTGAATTTTTAATGTAAATATTAATATTAATTGTTATTTGTTGTGAGTGATACATGGTTAATGTTGTCATGTTATTTTGCTATTATAGAGACACCGTAAACATTCACATTGTTGATAATTGTTTGTTATTGTGTACATATAACCATTTAGTGTACATTGTGATAAATGCAATATTGATGTGAACATTCACATCTGTATATTATATTATTAAGATGCACAACATGTTGTAACCAAAATATTACATTGTTATTTACGCTTATATGACTATTTCTAGTTGTAAATATTAATATTCATTAAAGATGTGATAATCATGACACCAATGTGAACTTTTACATCATGAAAAAATATGAAAACTCATACAATAATCAGTAATATATGAATGTGAACATTCACATTATGCAACAATCATGCAATCATCAGTCTACATTGCACATCATGCAATCATCACACGTTTCTAATGTTGAAGTTCACATCACCAAATGCAAAACATTGAAATCTGATAATTTACAAGAATAATGATTTTCAGTGGATGTGTACATTACATTCACCAAAATACCTAATCAATATATACACAGATATATAACACCATATCAATCCATCTCGAAACAAAAAGTCAAATCCAACTTTAATAAATTATTGAACAATTCCGAACATACATCCATATCAACGCATATCTATATGCAGTTGCAAAACAAAAACGATGCTAACCTTGCCCCTACAATATCTGAACGGAAGAAAATAGAGTTTTGAACTACAATAATGAAAAAATACAGAGTTTCGAACAGTAATAATGGAAGAACATAGAGTTTGGAATTGCAACAATGGAAGAATGATGATGATGATGGTGGTGGTGGTGGTGGTGGTGGTGGTGATGATGATAATGATGATGATGATGATGAGCTCACTTCTAGATTTCTTCTAGTTTGTTTGTTTTTTTTTTTTTTTTTTTGATGATCATCACTCAATATCTCTTTGTGTTTTTGTTGTTTTGTAATTTTTCCCAATTCTCAAATGGGCAAGTTCAAGAGAGATAGAGCATGAGCGGAAGTTTTTTTATGATGCAAGATTCTTTTTCAACTATGTTTTCTTGTCAATATTATAATTTAATAATATATATTTAGGTTTTAAAGAAATATATCCCACTAATTTTAAAACTGTCAAAACAAAAAAAAAAGGAAACAAAAAGATTACAATTATATGTAATACTTACTATTAAAAATAGAACAAATGGTATATTAGTCCCAAAAATATTATAAATAAGGAAAAAAAAAGATCTTCTATGATATGAGTCTATGGAATGACCTAAATAAGTGTACTTTTTGTATTTTTACGAAAAGATGTGCAGAAAAGTAGAGAGGTGATGTGATGGAAAAAAGATAAAAAGATAGATTATTTTGTGTATGCCAAACTTGGCCTAAATATATAAAACTAGGTGGAACACAAGAAAATTTTATGGACTTATTGAGCTATAAGTTCTCCAAATAGAATTTATAATTAGATCTCGAATAAAGATTGGGACCCCCTTTCCCCTCACCCCCTTTGACCCCCTTTCTTTTTTGATTGGTCACTTTTTTTTTTCTTTTTCTTTTTTTTCTTCTCCTCCAATCACCACCCGCCATGTGTGTGTGGGGGTAGTGGGGGTTGAAGTTTGAGGGGGTCTAAATCACTGCTGTTAGATCTCTCTTCTTATATTTGTTAGTATTTAGTGAATTCATAAATTTTATATGTTTAAAAAATCTCCTCTCTCTCTCTCTCTCTCTCTCTGAAAACTTCCTCTCGTACTTCACCGTTGGTAGGCGCCCGCTGCCTTGGCCATGGCAATCGACTGGCTTCGCTTTCTTTTTCTTTTTGCTCTTTTTCTTGTTCTCTAATAAGCTTGAACCCTATTGTTTTTCAATCTTCTTCTCGTTTTTGATGGTGGTGTTTTGGCCAGGGTGTTGTTTGGAGGTCTTCGGGCGGTACCTTTATTGGGTGTTAGGTGTTGTTTGGGAATAGCTGGGGGCTTGGGTGTTGGTCTTAAAGGTCAAAAGTGTGGGTTTTTACAGTGGGTGTTCGACTTTAGATGGACAAGGCTAGGCTCTGGTAGGTTTTCGGCCATGAGGTGTTTTTTGGGGGTCACCAGCTTAGGAGATGATGCTATGGAGATGTTCGGCTTGGGTGTTTTTCAACCATGGAAGTGATGTTCAGCCATGGGTGAAGGAGCTCGGAATAGGTGGAGGAGTTCGGTTATGAAAAAGTTTTGGCCATGGAGGCATTTAGGTGTTTGGCCATGGACGGAGTTTAGTGTTCGGTCTTGGAGGGGTTTTAGCTCCGGCCAAGGGAAAGGGTTTTTCGGCTAAAGAGCTTTAGCTTCGGCCAAGGGAGTTTTCAATTTCAGACTTAGCTTCGGACATGAGAGCTTCGGCAAAAGAAGGGGATCGATGCCGGTGATCCTGGTTTGGCATGGTCAACAAGAGGGCGTAGCGTAGGTGACAAGATGTGTAGGAGCAGGGCTGTACTTCAGAAGTGTGAAAACAAGTGTGGAGACAAGTGTGGGGATTTGTTAACTTTGGGTTTATGGGTGAAGAGCATCTATATCAGCTTCAATAAATTTTAAGTTAAGTTATTTTTCAAAATTTATTTTTATATTTTAATTAGTCTCTTTTTTATGTACACACTCTATTAAACTTTTTATTTTAAAATTCTATTTCATTAAAATATTATTGTTTATTCTTTTATATTTTTCAATTTAAATATATAATGAATTAGTCTTAAAAGAGCAACAAACAACAAGCAAACAGCAGCAACACAATCACATAGGAAGGTCGACCGGCCGGACGACTGGTCAGGCCAATTTTGGGCATTTTCTTTCTTTGTTACAAGGCACTCACGAGACATCCGAAGGGACATTCGGGGTGGACGACCGGCCATGATTTTTTGGCCCAGCTTTGCTCTAGAAAATATAATAAAAAATAGATTACTGTATAAATAGTGCCTTAACAAATCAGGTGAAGCATTATAGCAAAGTCAAAAAGAATGAAGGCTATAGAGAGTCTGATGGAGCTGATATTCACAACTTTTGCTCTCTACAACAGCTTCAAAGCCATTGTAGAGAGGTTGATGCGGATGCACTACAAGAAAAAACACATTCGGCGACCAAATTTCCCGACTAAAAAGAATTTGGTCGACTAAAAAAGAATTAGTAGCCAATTGTGAAGCTTTTTGGCGACTAAACAAATTTAGTAGCCAAAAGTCCACATTTGGCGACTAAAAATAAGTTTGGTCGCCAATTATTTGGGTTTTATCGACTAAAATATTTTTGGTAGCCAAAAGTATAGTTTTCGCCGACTAAAAGAAATTTAGTAGCCAAAAAGTCAACAATTGCTGACTAATTATAATTTTGGTTGCCAATTATGTGGGTTTTACTGACTAAAACATTTTTAGTAGCCAAAAGTACAGTTTTTGCCGACTAAAAAAAATTTAGTAGCCAAAAAGTCTACAATTTGCAACTAATTCTAAGTTTGGTTGCCAATTATGTGGGTTTTACTGACTAAAACATTTTTTAGTAGCCAAAAGTAAGTTTTTGGGCGACTAAAAAAAATTTAGTAGCCAAAAAGTGTACAATTGGCGACTAAAAACAAATTTAGTAGCCAAAAGTGATCTTTTTTAGTGCGAAAGTCTCTTCGCTGACCAAAATTATTTTGGTCGCTAAAAGTTAAATTTTTATTTTTATTTTGCTACTAAATATTTTATTTTCCCATAAATTATGTCATATAAAAATAATTATGTATATTACATATATATAAATGATGATACAGTTCGTGATGATAGGACGGGTCGGATAGATTAGAGATAGAAAGCTTAACCTTTTTCTTGTCTTCGACGTCTGCTTATATCCTCTAGTAATCATTTCGTTGTCCCTTCTGACCTGTCACCTTGGCCGAAAGTCTATGCTCTAGCTTACCTTGTTCATGGTGAAGGCGTTCTGTCTCGACGAAGAGGGGTTGTCGCAATAAATGCTGTAAGGGGCTTCATTAATGGCGATGTGCAGTGGCAATAACTTTGCAGATCTTTGTCTGCTTATGTGGCTTGCCCTTATCTTGTCATGTGTCTTGATGCCATTGGTTCTTATTGGTATGTGGGGCTTCAGCAGTGCTGGGCTTCATTAGTTGGATTATGTATTAGACCCTAAGTGGTGGGCTTGGGTTGTTCATAGTGGGTTGTAGCCTTTATAGGCCTATCCATGTCAGTAGTCCCCCATTCCCAAGTGCAGCTTTAGTCCAACGAAGGGAATAATGAAGAAAATAAGGGCTGTTAGAGACCGGCAAGATGGAGGCCGACCGATTGGAGTGACCGAGTGGATGGACCGACCATGAGGAGGGCCGACCGCGGAGGGGCACCGAGTGGATGGACCGACCATGAGGAGGGCCGACCGCGGAGGGGCACTGAGTGGAGGGACCAACCACGAGGAGGGCCGACCGCGAAGGGTGGCCGAGTGGAGTGACCGACCACGAAGAGGGCCGACCGCAGAGGGTCGTCGAGTGGAGGGGCCGACCACGAGGAGGGCCGACCTCGAAGGAGCGCCGAGTGGAGGGGCCGACCACAAGGAGGGCCGACCACGAGGAGGGCCGACCCCGAAGGAGCGCTGAGTGGAGGGGCCGACCACGAGGAGGGCTGACCCCGAAGGGGCGCCTAGTAGAGGGGCCGACCATGAGGAAGGCCGACTGCGAAAGGGCGCCGAGTGGAGGGACCAACCACGAGGAGGGCCGACCGCGAAAGGGGCGCCGAGTGGAGGGGCCGATCATGAGGAAGGCCGACCGTGAAAGGGCGCCGAGTGAAGGGACCGACCACGAGGAGGGCCGACCGCGAAGGGTGAGGCGGCGGGGTGTGGGGCTCGAGAGGCGGCGAGTCACGTGATGACTTGAAGTGGAAAAGACGGGGAATGGGGCAATGAATCATGGCCGTACACGTGGCAGGATCACGTGGTGGGGAAGGCTAGGCATTGGGCCAGAACTGAAACGATAGGTCATTACGGGTGTTGAAGAGACAGTTTTGGCGGATGGTTGAAAATTTTTCAAACTGGCGAAAATTAGTTGTGACTCCTGGAATACAGGCAAACCTTGGGCATTTGGTATTATACGTTTTACCTACCTTTTTTCGAAAAATCAAAACATTCCAAGTGTAGACTCCTTCGCTGCAAGTGATACACCCTTGCAACATTTTTTGAATTTCCTTGCGCCCGCATCTGAGGTTATTCGTAGACACACCACAGAAATGGCCCAAGAAAAAGCTGCAAAGGCCAGGGTTGATCCATTGGGGGACGACGATGTGGTGGATTTGGCGGAGCAATACAGGACGGAGAGACGAGTGGGGAGTGGGGGGGAGCCGTCGGGGCAACCTTGTTCGTCCACAATGATGGCGGCGCCGACGCCAATAAGCCAGATGGAGCCAGATCACTGGCATACAAAGGCCGATAAGTCGATTCTTACCACGAAGGAGCTGCAGGGTATGCGGAAAAAGTACCAGATTCCCGCAGAGATAGAGTTGAAACTGCCAGAGTCAAAGGAGAGGGCATCCGATGTTTGACGGGGGGAATTTGCCCTATACAAGGAGGCGTTAAAGGGGGGTTTGAGGTTGCCACTACCCCGAATAGTGGTGGACGTGTTGAACCGGTTGGAGGTAGCCCCAGGCCAACTGATGCCCAACGCGTGGAAAATCTCGCTGGCCTGTGCGAGCGCATGGCCGAAGGCGAATGGCGGGGTTGAAATGACGGTGGACAAGTTTTTTGCGTGCTACAAGGCGTCGGGGCAGCAAGAAACTTAGGTCACTTTGCAGGCGGCGGCAAGGAAGGGGCTGGTGGCGGGGTTGCCGTCCTTGATAAAGGGGTGGAGGCCGCGGTGGTTTTACGTGTCCGCCAACGGAGGGGTTGGAGTGTGCACAGTTTGGAAAGTGCCCACCAAGTCTGTGGAGCCAAGACTGGGGGCGGCAGCAGAGGCAAGAGTGAAGAAGGTGAAGGAATGGAGGGAAAAGGAGGGCACCAGATGGGACGAGCTTATTCAGTCGTCATCCTTGTTTACGACAGGGTTGGGTCCTCAGCCGATCGGTAGAGACCTGGGACCGGCGGAGTTAGAGGTGAGAAGGAAAGCGCAAGAGGCTGAGGATATGACCATCATCGCCAAAGCCAGTAAGTTCAAAGAGTCCCAGGCAGACCGACCTCCAAAACCGATCGCGAGGGAGAGGATCCGACCGCGTCCGAAACCCCTGGGGGAAAAGGACTTAGGTGGATTTGAGCCACGACTGCCCCCAGTTGATCCTTTGAAGGAGAGAGCCTACAAGGAGATGGAGGGTGTGGTGAAAAAGAAAAAGAGAGTTAGGAGGAGTGAAGAGGAGCCTGCCTTGAAGAGGAGAAAGGAGGCGACGACAGAGCAGACCCCTCTGGCGGGAGAGGCAGAGGGGACCCTTGAAATGGGGTTGGAGGGAACGGCAAAAGTGGCAGAGAGTTGGGCGACTGGCCTTGGGGAGCAAATGCCAAGTGGTGGGGTCGACGCTGAGCCAAGGGTGGAGCTAAGGGAAGAGCCACAACCACAGGAGGGTCTGGCATCCCAAGGAGAGGGAGAAAAGCCTGGGTTGAGAATCGCCTTCTACTATGTCCCTGCGGTGTCTGGGCGAGTGGAAGGAGAAGGGAGAGAGGCCAGAATGGCTGCAGACCGCCTCTTGGGGGTGGTGGAAGACGCAGTCGTTCGCTCGGTGGCTGGTTACACTGAGGCTGAGCCGATGAAGGGGTTGTGCTCAGCCCAGATGGAGGTGGCTGCCTTAGCAGGAGCCCTGTTGAATAAGGCAGCGATGGCGAAGGGTGAATTGAGGAAGGAGGGGGAGAGGTTGGGGCAGGTGGAGGCCCAACTTGAAAATTTCAAGAGGGAGAGCATGGGCTGGAGGAGGGCTGTGCGAAGTGTGTGTGCCAGGGGGTTGGAGGAGGCTAAGAAGGCGAAGATAATGGAAATGTTGGCGATCGTGCAGCGCAATGTTGCCACTCGAGCCCATGCTGAGCTGTTCGCGACCAAGTTGGAGCTAGAAGACGAACGCCGCAAGGTAGTGTCGCTCGAGTTCCAACTGGCTGGTGAGCAGAAGAAGCTGGAAGATGATAAAAATGTCTGCACGGTCGCCAACGATCGTTTTGAAGAGGCCATGACTAACAATGAAGAGTTGCGCGCCCAGCAGATCAAAGAAAAGGATGAAGCAGACCTGAAGATTGTTGGGCTGCAAAAAGAGCTGGAAGATAAGCGTGCTAGGGTAATGGAAGAGAAGGCGAGGTTGGAGAAGGAGTTGGGAGAGGAAAGAACCAAGGCAGCCTCTAAAAGGGCAGCATACCCCGATCTGTACGTCGTAGCAGTAGAGCAATTTAAGGTGTCTGCTAACTTTCAGATGGCCGTCGATGCTGCTATTGCCAGTAACTTGGCGAGGGAGGGGGCAGGGGGGGCTGGCCCGTCGGGGACGACCGCTGGGAGCAGGAGTGAAGACGAAGTGATCCAGAGCTTCCAGCGGTTGGACTTCTACAAACACGAAATGGTTGAATTCTGGGACAGTGGTTGGAAGATGTTCGAGCGTAAAACAGAAGAGCTGTTCCCAGACATAGACTTCAGCAGTGTTAGAATTGACGAAGACGACGTAGCCCAGACCCCCCTAGATGAGGGCATTGAAGAGGAGGATCTCGCCTCAAGTGAAGAAGAGGAGTGAGTGGAGGAGTTTTGGTTGTTTTGTTTTTTGTTTTTTGTTTTTTGTTTGAATGGTTGTAATAAACTTATGTACCAGTTTGTGAATAAATAAAATTTGGAGTCGTGTTTCATGCTATTGCTTTTGTTTATGCATCTGAAATGAATGAGAATGGTGACTTGTATAAGGCTTGTGCATAGATCATTGTGAAGTGTAAAATGTAAGGAAAACTCAATGTAAAGTGAAGTTTATATTGTAAGAAAAATTCGATGCAGAGTGAATGTGAGAAAAACTCAATGCAGAGCGAATTTTAACTTGTAAGAAAAATTCAATGCAGAGTAAATGTGAGAAAAACTCAATGCAGAGTGAATTTTAACTTGTAAGAAAAATTCAATACAGAGTGAATGTGAGAAAAACTCAATGCAGAATGAATTTTAACTTATAAAAGTGTTAAGGATGCGAAGTTTACGAATCCCAAACCAACAAGGAAAAGTCTGATTTAGAAAACGTTGGACTGGAATTTGACTAAGTATGGCCATTATGCTTACGATCATGAAGTTGCAATGGTGGCTCGGCCTGGCTGGGGCTGGAAGTAACTTAGTCTGGCGGAGCTCTTAATGCTCAGTCTGGCTGAGGCTTTTTGTGCTCAGTCTGGCTGAGGCTTTAAGTGACTCGGTCTGGCCGAGCTCTTCATGCTCAGTCCGGCTGAGGCTTTAGTGACTCGGTCTGGCCAAGCTCTTCTTGCTTAGTCTGGCTGAGGCTTTAAGTGACTCGGTCTGGCCGAGCTCTTCATGCTCAGTCTGGCTGAGGCTTTTTGTGCTCAGTCTGGCTGAGGCTTTAAGTGACTCGGTTTGGCCGAGCTCTTCATGCTCAGTCTGGCTGAGGCTTTTAGTGCTCAGTCTGGTTGAGGCTGCAATCAAAGCGTTATTGGAATACCACAGATAACTGAGATATAAGCTTGCTGTTATACAAAGTGTAGCCCATGGGGTCATAAATTTACACCATATGAGGAGAAAATGAGAACATTCAAGTGTGTAGATTGTCAAAAAGAACATACAACAATTGGACAATACAAAAATACAACTTTTATTGAAAATAGCGCTTCAAATGTTCAGCGTTCCAAGGATGGGGGGAGGTCTCGACCTTCCATGTCCTGAAGTCGGTAAGTGCTCGGACGTGGTCTGGCTTTCACAACGTAAGGTCCCTCCCATTTGACTGCCAGTTTGCCCTCAGTCGGATTTTTGGTGGCAAGAGTTACTTCTCGCAAAACAAGGTCCCCCACGGCGAATTCCCTCGGTCTGACTTTGCGGTTGTAGTGTGTTCTCATTTTCTGTTGGTATGAGGCCCGTCTGACAGCGGTGGTTTCTCGAAGCTCTTCAATTAGGTCTAGGTCTGCCCGACGTAGCTCTTCGGTCAGTTCTGGATTCGGATGTAGAACCCTTGGGGTAGGAAGACCGACTTCCACTAGGATGACCGCCTCAGCGCCGTATGTTAAGCGAAAGAGGGTCTCCCTAGTGGGAGTTCGAGCGGTAGTGCGGTAGACCCAGAGTACATTCGGTAGTTCCTCAGCCCAGAGTCCCTTAGCAGCTTCCAACTTGGTTTTGATGATCTTCAGAAGAGAGCGGTTGGTGACCTCAACTTGACCATTGGCTTGGGGATGACTTGGGGAAGAGAAACATGGCTGGATTTGAAGCTCTGCACAGAATTTTTTGAACTTGGCATTGTCGAATTGTTTGCCGTTGTCGAAGACGATGGCTTGAGGGATGCCAAATCTACATACGATCGACTGCCAAATGAATCTGGTTGTGTTCTGCTTGGTAATTGTGGCAAGGGGTTTTGCCTCTACCCATTTAGTGAAGTAATCAATGGCGACAATGGCAAATTTGGTTTGGCTTCGGCTAGTGGGTAACGGACCGACTAGGTCGATCCCCTATTTGGTGAATGGGTAGGGACTGCAAAGTGTGATTAATTCTGTAGGAGGAGCATTGGGGATGTTGGCAAAACGCTGGCACTTATCACATTTGAGCACGAAGTTTGTCACATCCTGATTAAGAGTAGGCCAGAAATAACCAGTGCGAAATATTTTATGGGCTAGAGACCGGGCGCCCGATTGATTACCACAGATACCCTCATGGATTTCCCTCATCACGTAGGTTGCTTGAGCAGGATTGAGGCATCTGAGGTATGGGCGTGAAAAACCACGTTTGTATAGGAGGTCGCCGATAAGAATGTAGTTGGACGACCGGGCCCTGACTTTGGCAGCCTGCTGTTTGTCTTTTGGAAGTTCCCCCGTTGTCAGATACAGAAAGATGTCTGCCGCCTATGGGATAGGTTCATCTTGGAGGAAGTGGACTTCCTTCAGGTTGGGGGAGATGGCCGGGTGGGACAGGTATTCGAGGCGGACACCGTGGTTGAGGTCTGACTGGTCTGCAGAAGCCAGTTAGGCCATTTCATCTGCCTTGAAGTTTTCAGCCCGAGGGATGTGCTTGATATGGAAGGTATCGAAGAGGCGAGCAAGGAGGAGAGCAATATCCCTATATGCCCGCATGGTGTCTTCCTTGGCGTCGAATTCTTCCGTAATTTGCCCGACGATAAGCTGGGAATCGCTGAACACCCGGATGTGGCTGACACCGATGTCTCTGGCTAGGCAGAGACCTGCTATCAGTGCTTCATACTCGGCCTCATTATTGCTTGCCTTGAATAGGAAGCAGAGAGCACATTTGAAATAACCACCGTCAAGAGTGGTGAGGATGAGACCAGCCCCACTGCCTTTTTTGCGAAATGATCCATCGACATTGAGGGTCCAAGAATGGGGGTCTTCCGGCTCGGTAAGGGTTGGTGGGGGTGGTGGAGTTGTGGTTGGGGTGAGGTTAGTGAATTCCAGGATGAAGTCGGCAACAGCCTGTCCCTTAATTGCTGTCCGAGATCGGTAGGAGATATCGAACTGACTGAGTTCGACCGACCATTGCATGAGCCTGCTGGAAAGCTCTGGTTGTTGCATTATCTTCTTCAACGGTTGGTCAGTGAGGACTACTGTGGAATGGGCTTGGAAGTAAGGGCGGAGTCGTCTGGAGGCGGTGACCAAGGCCAAGGACATTTTTTCTAACAATGGGTAGTTCTGTTCCGCCCCCCGAAGAGCCCGACTGATGCAGTAAACCGGTCGCTGGACGGAACTGTCTTCCCTGACAAGTGCTGCACTGACTGCAGTGTGTGACACGGCTAGATAGAGGAAGAGGGGTTCGCCCGTGATGGCTTGAGAAAGTATGGGGGATTAGCCATGCACTGTTTCAACTATTGAAAGGCCTCTTCAGATTCTACCGTCCATTCAAAAGTTTGCCGAAGGACTTTGAAGAAGGGAAGGCACTTATCCGTTGCTCGGGAAATGAAGCGGTTAAGTGCGGCCACTCGGCCAGTAAGTCTCTGAACCTCCTTGACCGTTCTGGGTGACTGCATTTCGATTAAGGCCTTGATCTTTTCCGGGTTAGCCTCGATGCCCCGCTGACTGACCATGAATCCCAAAAACTTCCCAGATCCCACGCCGAAGGCACATTTTTCCGGATTGAGCTTCATATGGTACTTTCGTAGGGTGGCGAAGGTTTCTTGCAGGTCGGCCAGATGATCGGTGGAGAGCTTGCTCTTGACTAGCATGTCATCGACATATACTTCCATGTTCTGGCCTATCTGATGATGGAAGACGGCATTGACCAACCGTTGGTAAGTGGCCCCGGCATTCTTCAACCCAAATGGCATCACACGGTAATGGTAGGTGTCTCGGTCGGTGATGAAAGAGGTGCGCTCCTACTCAGTCGGGTGCATCAAGATTTGGTTGTATCCAGAGAAGGCATCCATGAAACTGAGCATTTGATGACTGGCCGTAGCGTCGACCAGCAGATCTATATGAGGGAGAGGGTAGCTGTCCTTAGGGCAAGCTCGGTTGAGGTCGGAGTAGTCGACACAGAGTCGCCATTTACCATTGTTTTTACGAACCAGGACCACATTCGACAGCCATCTGGGGTAGTCTACATTAGTGATAAACTGTGCCTCAAGGAGTTTGTCTACTTCAGAAGCAATAAGGCTATTGCGTTCCGGGTGAAAAATGCGCAGCTTCTGGCGGATAGGTCGGAAATGGGGCTCAACACTAAAACGATGACTGATGAAGGAGGGATCAATACCCGGCATATCAGAGTGAGTCCAGGCAAACACATCGTTATGTTCAACCAGGAGGGCAGTGAGGTCGGCCTTGGCTTGGGGGGATAGTTGGCTGCCGATCTTGGCAGTTTTGGTCGGGTTGGTGGGGTCAACGAGGACTTTGATGAGCTCCTCCACTGGTTCCCCTCTGACCAGCTCGTCTTCATCTCTGACATCGAGTCCTTCAATGATCATAGCCTCCTTCAGCTTGACTTCTTTAAGTGAGGTGACATAACATTCTCTGGCCACGGTCTGCTCTCCCCTCACTGTTCCGACCCCAAGATCGGTGGGAAACTTGATGGCAATGTGGTAAGTGGATGTAATAGCTTGGAAAGCATTTAGGGCAGTGCGGCCAAGGATGATGTTGTAGGCGGAGGGGCAGTCAACAACAAGGAAAGTGAGCAACTTTGTGGTCTGCCGCAGGTACTCGTCAATTGTGATAGGAAGATTGATGGAGCCGATGGAGGTCACCCGATCGCCAGTGAAACCGACCAAAGGGGTTTGGAGAGGAGACAGACTTTCTTCCCTAATCTTGAGTTGGCGGAAGCAATTGAGGAAGATAATGTCTGAAGAACTGCCGTTGCCAATGAGAACCCGTCTGACCTTGTAATTGGAGAGGAGGGCAGAAATAACGAGAGGGTCGTCGTGAGAAAAATGGATACCTGTGCAGTCGGCATCCGTAAAGGTGATAGGCTCGGTCCATTGCCTAGGGTGTTTGGAGGGTCGGTCCAATGTGACAATCTTTTTGTCCGAGCCCTGCCTTATTTTCCTGATTTCTGCCCGTTGAGCCGACCGTGATGGTCCTCCACAAGTAAGCCCGCTGGAGATAACTCTGATTTCTCCAACAGGTGGGGTGGGGTTACCTTGTGCCCGAGGTTGCTGTGGAGGGCGATCATGACCTTGGTTAGGTTGTGCTGGCTGTCGGGGAGGGGTGCACCGGCGGTTGGTTCTGGTGGGTTCAATCCGCTGCCTCTGCTGAGGGCGAGTATCCGTGAATCGGCTGAGGCGTCCTTGACGAATCAGGCCCTCGACCTGATCTTTGAGGTTAACACACTCCTCGGTATTATGACCGTGATCCTGGTGAATGCGACAATATTTGGACTAGTCTTTCCGATTTGAAGGAGTCCGTGATGGTTGGGGCTATTTTAGGGGGTAGTCTCGCTGGATCTGATGGAGGACTTGTTCCATGGGGGAGTTTAGGGGGGTGTACCGTTTGAACCGGCCGGGGGGCCGACCAGTCGATTTTGGGGGGTCGGTCAGTGTACTGACATGTTTGGTTATTGTACTGGGTATTTCTGGTTTCTGAATCTTTCCTCTTTTCTCTGGGGGTCGGGTTTTTGGTTATAGAATCTTGCCAAGCGGCTAGGGAATCTACAACATTCATGTATTTTTGGGCTTTAGAGAGTAGGGCTACCATGGAAGTCAGGGGGTTTTTAGAGAGAGAGAAAAGGAAGTCAGACAATCGCAGACCGGCCATGAAAGCCGTAAGGATGACCTTGTCATCGTTTTTCGTTACTTGCAGGGCTTCGGTGTTGAAGCGGGTAACGAAACTGCATAGCGACTCCCCCTCGGTCTGACGGATGTTGAGGAGTTGGGTCGCTGGTTGTCGCTGGGGTTGGGCTCCAATGAAATGGCTGAGGAAAGAGTCACTAAGGTGCTGGAAAGTGGAGACAGAGTCTGCTGGCAATTGACTAAACCAAAGTCGAGCTGACCCTTTGAGTGTCAGGGGGAAAGCTCGGCACATGATTTCGTCAGGGAAAGCATGGAGGATCATAAGGGTCCTGTAGGTCTCCAAGTGGTCGACTGGGTCTGTCGTACCGTCAAAAGAGTCGATGGTGGACATTTTGAACTTGGGGGGTAGAGGTTTATCCCGGATGGAGGCGACGAATGACGAGTTGGCTGTGGTAGAGGGTTTATGCTGGATGTTCTGCATGACCCCTTGGAGTTGGAGCTTTATGGCTCGGAGTTCTGCATCCCAGAGAGGAATGTTGTCACCACTGGAGAGCAGCGGGGGCTGGACGCTACTGGCCTCTCCTTCAGGAGTTGGTGCCGGGACCAATGGATTTGGGGGTCGGGGTGGTGGATTTATATTTGGGGGAGGAGGTTGTAAGCCTTCCAAGTTGGGTGGATTAGGCTGCAGAATAGTATGGCTCGGGGCTCGTTCTTGGTTGGGGGGAATATCTGGAGGTGGTGGAGGAGGCATAGGAAGGTTTCTTTGGAGTAGAGCATTTATCAAGGCTTGGTTTTGCTCAGCCATGCGGTTAATGCTGTTGGTAAGCTAGATGAAATACTGTGGTGGATTATTTGGATTGGGGGGGTCGGCTTGGTGGTCGGCAGCGTTATGGTGAGAAGCCATGGATCTAGTCGTGACCATACACCTTGACGGGTAGCAAGAAAGGGTTGTTGGGACAGGGTTTCCGGCGACAATGAGCACAACTGGCGCACGAAACAAAGCTTTCCCACAGACGGTGCCAATTGATGATACAGTTCGTGATGATAGGACGGGTCGGACTGATCCACGCTCCTCAAGCCTATGTCCGAATGACCAAGCCCACGGGAACCTGCACAAAAGTCCAATGGGGAACAGGGAGTCCCCCAGCGAACCCTCCGACGAGCAAGTTAGGAAGATGAGTGGATTGTAGAGATAGATTAGAGATAGAAAGCTTAACATTTTTCTTATCTTCGACGTCTGCTTATATCCTCTAGTAATCATTTTGTTGTCCCTTCCGACCTGCCACCTTGGCCGAAAGTCTATGCTCTAGCTTACCTTGTTCATGGTGAAGGCGTTCTGTCTCGACGGAGAGGGGTTGTCGCAATAAATGCCATAAGGGGCTTCATTAATGGCGATGTGCAGTGGCAATAACTTTGCAGATCTTTGTCTGCTTATGTGGCTTGCCCTTCTCTTGCCATGTGTCTTGATGCCATTGGTTTTTATTGGTATGTGGGGCTTCAGCAGTGCTGGGCTTCATTAGTTGGATTATGTATTGGACCCTAAGTGGTGGGCTTGGGTTGTTCATAGTGGGCTGTAGCCTTTATGGGCCTATCCATGTCAATAAATAATATATATTACATATATAATCATGTGGTGTTACGCTGGCGTAGTGGGAAGTGTGTGGTGCATAAGGCTTATGCTGTGGGTGGTTAGTGGTTCAAGTCCTTATAAGAGCGGATGCAAAGCTTAACAATGAATTATTTTTTTTCACGGATGAAGCTTTTGGCGACTAAAAATGTTGGTAGCTTTTGGCAACTAAAGATTTTGGTTGGCGATTCCTTGACTATTGGCGACTAAAACATTGGTCGGTGAATGTATGATTTTAAAGAAATATAATTGACTATTGGCGACCAAATTTTTGGTCGCTAAAGAGTAGCTTTTTGCCGACCAAAGGCTTTTTAGTTGGCAAAACCTTCCCCGACATGTTTTTGGCTATAAATGTAGCGACCAAAATTTTTTGTCGCAGAATGGCTTTGGCGACCAATATTTTAGTAGCTAAAAGTGACTTTTTTTTGTAGTGATGCTCTAAGATCTTAACTTTTTTGCATTTTCTATTTTTCTTTATTTTTTATTTATTGAAAATTGTGAAGGCTAGCGATACTTTCCAAATCTCTCTCGATACATTTTATATTCATGTACCTTTAATTTCACGTCTTTAATAAAACTAGTGGTTAGGCACATGCGTTGCACGTGACACGAGATTTTTTTTATTAACTGTTAATATTGTAATTATGTATGTCTTTTGAATTGGTATGTGATATGTATATAAAGTATGGAGACTTGTATGAATAAATTGATCTGTATCCAAAATATTAGGAGTGTTCGCAGTTCGATTTTGGACGGTTTGGACCCGCCTGCATGTATGCGGTTTGAGAAAAATTCAACCCCGCAACCACCCGCAGTGCGGGTTGCGGTTTGTGTGGATAGGGTTCGTAGATGTGCGGGCGGTAGTGGGCCGTTTGCGAATCACACTTTCTTTGATATCCAAATTCAATTTCAATTTCTAGATTCAATATAATATAAGATTGATTTCAATTTCAAAAGTAATTAACAGATTCAATTTCTCCTCCATGAAGAAGTGGATTCAATGTCCTACAATGTTCACAGAGCAAACAAAAACAAACAAACAAAAAAAAAAAAAACATTCAAAAACAATGTTCTCTATAACATTTCTTTTTGTATCATGAAATTAGGGTTTGGTGTATTGGCCAAAAATATCTAGGATAGGATGAATGAAATCAACTGTCTAGGTTTTTTTTATAAAAATAAAAAATAAAAACAATCTAAGTGCAGGCGGGTTCTTGCGGGTGCGAATTAAACCTGCAACCCGTTTGCAACCCACAATTATATCATATATCATATTTCAAACTGCATCCGCCAGCATTGTGTCTGCGAAATCGTCCATTTGTATATGGATCGGTTCGGGCTAGGCGGATTGTGCGGTTCGAATGACCCTATATCCAGCCCTACAAAATACGACTAAACAAGAAATGAAAACATATTTGCCTGAAGAATTTAAATGATAAATGAGAAATTTTATGAATATAAACATTAATTTATAGCTAGATTGTTGAAATCACAATCTTATCTTAAATAACAAACAATAAACAGGTCTTTTAAATATGTAGTATTACACAAATTTTTTTCTATCAACTTCTCACTTCAATTTTCCATAATCCTTACACGTAATACAATTGAATGTATGAAATTAATTGCATAATTTTATTTAATAGTTCATCTTATAACACAAATTCATTGAACCCACTATTGCATATTATTTGCATACTATTGGTGTAATAATGCATTAATATCAATATGTAATATATTTTTATACATCAAGAGTTGTTGAGTCTCGTTTCCTGTGCCACAAATATCTTGCATGATGAAAAATAAAACATTAGTTATTAGTATATTTTCATTTATGTAGAAAATGTAAAATAATTTTTTTTAAAAATGAAATGATATAGTAACTTAAAATTTTGATTGATAAGGAATTTCATAATTATTTTCACGATATTTATAGATCCGTACTTATAAGTGTTTGCAGACTGTCAAGTTACATAATTTATTATGGTATCTGTAACTAATCAACATATAACAAAAATTGATCGAAACTTTTTATTTGATGTACTTACTTTATGTATCATTGAATTGTTGCAATAATATTTGAGCATCATTTGATTTTTTTTCCTTGTAATTTGATTGTGTGAATGAGGTACATTGTTTTTCTTAAATTTCATAACATACAGGATGTCACGCCCTCAAAATAATAACAATAAACCCATCCATAGAGACATGCATCGATACATAAAAGATCCCCATTCATCTATTCATCAGAGTATTTCATTACAAAAGGATTACATATTAACAACAACAGCAGGTGCCCTACGGGCTTACAGTTTTCCAAGTTAACACTTGGTCACAAATGAGAGTGCTAACTCAATTACACATTAAGCCCTTGGCTTGAATCTACATGTAATACAATCAAAAAAAAAAAAAAGAGACAACGAAAGTGTGGCCGCCTCTAGCCTCCCAAGCTATGTCCTTGGAGGTGACGTGCTACCTGTACCTGAAAATGATGTTCCCATATAGGGTGAGCCACAGCCCAGTAGAAATATACTAAACCAACTATGAACAATGACTAAAAGATTAGCAACTGATAGATGGTCAACACTGATACATTCATTTACATCTTATTTCAACTCCATGACAATCAAGTCTATGCTACACTTCACTTTCCATTTCTTATTCAACTTTGAGTTTGAAAACAAGGCTCAGTACTTTGGCCAAAACATTTGACGAGATTTTAGTTCACCACTAGAACACTTTCGAAATTCAAGGTGGATACACATTTTGGTGTTGTATCAATAACACATAAATCACTTTCATACTTTACTTATGATACACATGTTGGTGCTATATCAACTCAACATAGAAACATTTCTACACTTCACAATTGATAACGATATACATTTTAGTGCTATATCAAATCAAACAAACAACACTTCAATAGATATGCATATGAGCTATATCACAACTACAACAGATAAGCATATGAGCTATATCAACATTTCAACAGATAAGCATATGAGCTGTATCAACACTTCAATAGATAAGCATATGAGCTGTATCATCACTACAATGGGAGAGCATATGAGCTGCATCCCTGGGTCCATCCCCCATCTTCCCTTAACCATTAACCGGTTTAGAGGTACATCCCCCATCTTCCCCTAAACCGTGGAGTACATCCCCCATCTCCTCCTATACACAAGCAATGCATATAAACACAGAATCATATACGCAATCAATCAATACATAAAGTTAATGTATTCTAGCAACCGTCTACACATAATGCACATAAACACATTGGTCAAATGCACAATCAATCAATACATAAAATTAATGTATTCTACCAACCGTCATACTCTATGACACATCCAATTGATTAGTTTTAGTTTGCCTAATCATCATGCATTGTCTACAACAATCAACACTACCCTCCACCGGTAGCCCAAAGCAATTATTTCTAAACAGGAAATAAATGCACAAATGGATAATATATCAACATTTCAACTAGGTGAGCAATAAAAGATTCAACCACACCCTTTAGTCCCATACATTCCCAATTTCCACATTCTCAATTCAATTTCTCATTTTCTTTAATTAATTATATACATTAATTAATTAAACTAATTAGGGCAAATTACCATAATTCACAAAACAACCCTAAGGTTCCAATTCCATCAATGTTCCAACATTAATCTCATTTCTCTATGCCTAACATGCATATAGGTTTATATATTTAAAACCCTAACTTTTGTAAAAATTACACAAAGGGCCCAAACTTTCTCAAAATTACCCAACAACACCCAACACATCAAAATGCTAAAATTTAAAGACAAAATCCATAAGGAGGAGTAGGATATCCCTACCTCAAATTCGGAGTCCAAAGGAAGAAGATGACGAAACCCAACGTGCTCCAAAACTCGAAATTTTCGGATCAAAGTAAAGCCCTCAACGATCAACCCAACTTTTGTGAAGACCAAAGATGAGAAAAACACCCTAGCTAGATCAATCCTTAGAGAGAAGTTATGGTTTTAGAGGGAGGAGCTCTCAAATGGCTTTTTGGAAAAGTAAGAGAGAGAAACGGGTGTGAAAAAGTGAGCCAAAAAGTTGAAGCTCAGATTTAAATAGTAGACGCCCCGCTCGAGCGGCAAAATCCCCGCTCGAGCGTCACTCACAGATCCCCGCTCGAGCGTCCAATCCCCCGCTCGAGCGGCGGATGCGCGCTCCCAGAACTTTTGCAGACAGGTCCCCGCTCGAGCGGCCAACACTACACAGGAAAAACTGGATGGGTGTATTCCCCGCTCGAGCGCCCAAACTCCCGCTCGAGCGGACGAGAAACAAAAGGGTCCCCGCTCGAGCGGCAAAAGTCCCGCTCGAGCGGACAAGCCAAAAACTGGACAACTAGACTTGGTTCCTAAGCTCAACCAACCACTTTCCAAACCTTCCCAACACAACCTAAGACTCATATAGAAAGAGTGAAGGATGCAAACGACATAAATACCATAACCAGCTCCACGGAACTGAGTCCGGAATACAACTGAACAGAAAAGGGAAAATTGGGATTGGTATACAGGACAATTCATGCTTTAACTCATCTAACTTTTCTTGAAGAGCATATTGCAATAGATCTTCTGTAATTTTTGTTTCACCATCTTCTTATTTTTCTTTTTGCTCACCATCATAACTCATTATAATAAAAATATTTTGAAAAGTAAAAGTTTGAAGCGATATCAAATTGTTAAGAATTTCAAATTTTATTTTTCCTAAATAATGTGATTTTTTCAATGAGGGGAAAAAAGTACAATTATTGTCGTGATGGAGGTGTTTTCCAAGTCTTGGTTTGTTATTGAAAGTGTTTGATGTAGACACTTATTGTATGACATGGATGTATATATGTATTGAATATAAGTTGATAGAACAATACACAATTCTGCAATTTTTTTCCTTCTAACAAATATAACTATATTACTGTAGACACCCCATTTTTGACCGTCCTCAAGACTTAGACGTCACCGTTTGAACACTCGGTGATTATCCATGTTTGTGTTCGTTTGGAGTTCCCGGAGTCCTCGGCTACGCGCCTTGCCTCAGGATCTCCGAACTCGACCGTTTTGTATCTCGTTTTGCACCAAACACTTTTGTTCTGCCTTGGAGGGGCAGGGAGTGCCTTTTGAGGCATCCCCACACACCACCGGCAGTGGCTAGAGGCCACCGGCTGGTTGTTGTTGCCATCGGCACTATATTGTGCCGGTCGGCACTCTTTTGTGCCGGTCGGCAGTCAATTTTGTCAAAATGACATTTTTGCCCAGCCGGCTACTGTTCAGCTGCTTTTGGAGATATTTTCAGACAGTTGTATGGCTTTGGCTTCCCCTCCATACACGTGTATGGAGGGATGCACTTCTTGTTTTGCTTAGTGACTAAGCTTACAAGATTGCCTCTTCTATAAGAGGAGGCCTCCCCCCTTGGCTTTAGGGTTGGCTTTTTAGAGAGAAAACAACTCAGAGAGAGCTCTGGTTTTAGGTCTAGGATTGATACATATCATATCTCTATACCTCTCTCTCTTAAGTGTTCTAGGTGCATTTGTTCATACTATTGCACATCAACACCTAGTGTTTCACCTTTTCTTGGTTTCTGAGGTTCCAAGAGGTTGTTCTTGGTGTTCTTGGCTGGATTTGAGCTCAAGGAAGAAACAAAATCAACATTTGTGAAGGTGGTCAACAAGGGTGAGAAACTACCCCTTTTTACCCCATTTTTGCACTCCATTTTTGCATAGTTTAGAACTGTTTTTGTGCTTAGTGTTTAATACAAAAAAGTTCTGTTTTTTAGTCCTCTTGATAGTTCATTAAGGGTGCTTTGTGCTTTGGGGAAGTTTGGCCACCCTTAGGCCTTGAAAGGCCCTTGTTTTAGGCCATTTTGTGTGAGATCCGGGATTTTGGTGCTTGGGTCTCTTTACCACTGAAATCTTGAGGGATTTCAGTGGTATAGATGATGCCTTGAAGTCCCAAGAAGGAGAGGGCCACCCCCTCTCCTTGATGTCCTTGAAAAGGGCAAGTTTTGCCTCTTGAGGGAGCATTGTGCTTGAGTGTGTGTTGAGCATGTATGGACTGTTATTCATGCTTAGGATATCATGATTTAACATTGCTATGTGTTGGTTTCCGTACTCCTTGCATGTTTTGCATAGATGCTTTGTAATGCCTCTTTGGTTCTTTAACATGCATTAGGTTGTGTGCCTTTATTCTAACATGATTTAGGCTTAGACTTGTGAAGGTTTTGTGCTTATTTTGCCATGTTTTAGCTCTGTCCAGAGTCATTTGGGTCAATCTTAGCATGCTTAATATAGCCCCTTTGCATTGTAGCTTGTATGCTTCAAGTAGGTGCATGTGTAATATGCATTGCTTTCATCATTTCAATGGTTTGGAACCATTTAAGATGTTATTTCAGTCCCTTGGACATGCTTGAATGCTTGTCTTGCATGCCTCTTTAATGCTTTGAAAGGTTGTGTTGCATGCTCCATGTTTTGGCCATTGTGTATGCCTTTGATTTTGAGCCACTTAGATGCCATCTAGGAAGCTCCCTTTGCATGGTCTAGGGCTGCCTTAGACCTGTTTTAAGCCTCCTTGGCCTTGTGAGGCTTGGTTGGCTTAGCCATGGTTTGGGTCCCCTTTGACTTGCCTTAAGTTCTTGGACCATTTGCATGCTAGTATGTTGCTTGTCTTGTTTAACATGATTCGGTATCATTTTATAGCATGATTTTAGAGCTCATGTTGCATGCTAATCGTCCATGTTATCTCCTTTCAAGTGTGCTTGAGAGTGGTTTGTTTAATGCCTAAGTTGTGTGCCTTAACATGTGTATGTGTGCATGTGTGCTTAGCTCTCATACTTAGCATTTTGGCTACTGATTTTAGGCCTAGTTAGAGTTGCCTAGATCATGTTTAAGTCCACCTTTTATTTGGTTTGCATGCTTGCCTTACATGTTTGCTTGTATGCTTACATAAGTGCCTTGCACTGTCCATGTTGCATGTTAGCTAACATGTTTAGGATTGCATTACATCAATGCGCATGCTTGGCCTCTTGAGATGAGCATGATGGAGGTTTGGCACCCTTTTATGTTTATTTGGTTTGCATGCATTTGAAATTAAAGTTGCATACTTGGTTCCTTGGGCCATCATGCATGGAAATGCGTGATTGGTGGTCCGAGAATCGAGACACATCCTCCTTTGAGTCATTAACATGATAAGGAATGTGTTTGATGCATAAATTGCTTGAATTGCATTGCCATGCAAGATTTTACCCTCTACTGCTGTGAGTTGCAGGTTCTGCAGACATTCAGTGCCGGCCGGCAGTATTTAGTGCCGACCGGCAGTTTATTGATGGCCGATGAGTTCATTTTGTGCCGGTGGCCATATACTTCAGCCGGTGGTGTTTCCCCTCAGCCGGTGGTATCCCCCAGTGCCTTGAGAAGTAGTTCTGAGACTTTGGCAGTTTTCAGAAAGGCAGAGCAGGGAAAACAGAGGCAGTCTAGGCATGGCAGTGCAATTCCGAGCAAGTCCCGAGCATGCGTTGCATCCGGCCCTCATCTCGAGGCGGTTTACTGCTTTAATTAGATTAATTAATTTATTTGGTTAATTTAGTTAATTTGTAATATTTAATTAGCTTGTGTAGTTAATTAATTTGTATTATTTATTCGGTCCCTCCGAGTGAGGACAAATATGTAATAAGTGTGGGTGAGTGGTTTGTATGTCTTCCAACCCCCACTTCTTTCTCCCTTTTATTTACCTGCTTTGATGGTAGATTAGGGCACGTCTATTTTAGCATACCTTATGCAATGCATGCGTGCATCCATGCATTTGTCTAAACATGCACCGGGCTCGGTACATCATACAAACTGCATTGTATTTTCAATTTCCAAATTGAATACGTGCATCAACTGATTGCACCTTACATGCCATTTTAGGGTTAGCCGAGCCTACTCTAAATCACATCCTTGCTTGTGATGCATTAGTCATTCTAACATGAACTAGGTCATGCATGTTTGCTAACTGGTTTATTGTTTTGGCACGGAGTACGATGTAAGTCTTTATGCTTTAGCATCTCGCATGCGTGTGAATGTTGACATGACAGTATGCTTACCATGCGGCTAAGTGCTGACATGAGATAAACTGTTTGAACGCCTGTGGGTGGAGGTTGGATTGCTTGAGTTGAAAAACTCATTGAAATCTGTATTTTAGCCTACTTGCGAGTAGCAAATTCCAAAGTGTTTTCGAAACAAACGGATATGCAATGCTTATTTCCAAATTAAGCAATCTAGTCTATACTTGTTTGCTGTGCGCATAACATAGTAATTCTAGGTTAATAATTGGAATAAGAACACATGACGTTTTCAAAATCAGATATCACGGTTAGTAGAGGCCGGTCTTCGGACCGGGCGAAAGGGGGTGCTCATAGCTGACCTTCCCCGATCGTACCCAAGCTCCCGAGCCAAGATACTTTGGTTATGACGGACACGTGGCCTTCGGCACCGAGTCAGGGTTTCCTAAATTTCCCCATTTTAAAATATTTAGGTGGCGACTCTGTAATCTGGCAAAGCAGTCCATGTTTGGCACTTCTTTTCAAAAATCAGTTTTTCTTCAAAACGATTTGCCAGAGTTGGACTCTTTGGTTCAAGATTAAGAACCGTGACATTTGAGTCCTTTGAACTGTAGTGACCCAATATCGAACCAGAACGGGGGGGAAGTCGCACCCCCCCTGGGATGCGTTCGGGGACGTCTACAGTTTCTGGCGACTCTGCTGGGGAAATTTGGAGAGCTTGACTCGAACTCGTGATATCCTGTTTTGATTTCATTTATGTGTTTCTTTGCATTGCATGTGCATTGGTGCGCCTAGGAACACAGTGTTTGCCATCTGCCATTCCTGAACGGTTTGCCGGAGGCTTGTCTTGTCAAGGCATGACCATAAGGCTGACCGGTTATGGGCTCTGACAGCATGGGAACACAAACCCCGGTTTTACCGAGGCACCCTTTTCGACCATTCGACCTAGTGCATATTCGGAATCCATAGTGACCATTCCAAACTAGGACAGGTTGCTTACCCGATATAGGTTGTTTGAAACCGCTGTGTGCGTAGTGAAACCCTAGCTCCTGACAAAATAGGACAGGGAAACCCTACCCCAACATAGGGGTGTTTTGGCTCTCTTTACTTGCTATGTGCTTTTAGAGTGTATCTCTACAGGAATGCGCATATCAGTTTGCAAGATTGGGTATCCGGCCTGAGGGCACCAGTAA
This sequence comes from Camellia granthamiana, assembly GCA_036172215.1. Lineage (NCBI taxonomy): Eukaryota > Viridiplantae > Streptophyta > Magnoliopsida > Ericales > Theaceae > Camellia > Camellia granthamiana. The sequence continues at coordinate 48,083,310 of CM069907.1, read as the reverse complement.
CAGAATTTTGGGGAATCAGTTATCTGTGGGTATCAGATTCAGATTTTGAACAGTGATTCTGGGAAACAGTGATCGGTGGTAAAGTACAGTTGTCAGGCTACACCCGTGTTTGATCCGTTTGGGGCTGAAATTCTGCTTGTTTTCCGTTTCAGTTCAGAAATCCAGAGGGTCGATCTAGAACAGCTAGTGTCTTCTCCTTGCTGAGGCAGGACTGAACATGACGCAGAATTCAGAAGAGATCGTGGTCATGACGGCCGCGTTGAGTCAAGGAATTACCCCACAGGATGAGACTACTGTTGACATGCCGCATCCACCCAGGTCGCCTGCCGCACATCCAATTTGGACCCCTCAACTATATCAGGCTCGCGAGCCTACCACATTTGAACTAATGGGAATGATAGGTGATCTTCAAAGATCCGTGGCGGATCTCACCTACGGAATGCCTGTTTCGCCACCAGCTACACCGTATACCGGAGGCTTTATACCCCAGGAGCCCCCACTACTGGGACGAATTGTAATTGAACTCAACCAACCGGAGATGACCTCCGGCTATGGTAACGACGCAGCAAACCAAACTCTAGATCAGGCCGAGGCCAGAGATAAAGGCAAGATGAAGACAGATGCCGACCCCATCGAACAACTACTGTGGGCAGTCGAGGCTTTGAAAGCCGGGGGAATGAACAAGCAACAGGTATCTGCAGTTGTGACAAAAGCTGTGGAAGACGCTTTCCCCACCCCGCCTGAGGGCAGTTCCAGTCAATCGGAGAATCGGGATAGGCCCCGTCATGCCAAAACAGTTCTTCCCGCTCCCAGCCTTGCATCCGGAAAGAATCAGAAATCCAAAGCTGCACCCGCTGATCCGTTCGCTAGTGCATCTAGCAAAAGTGCTCAGGCTTCAAAGTACCTGCCCCGAGGGCAAAGGGTCTTCCATCCTCTCTACATGCCTTTATCTAGGGCACTTCTGATTTTGGCCAAAAAGGGGCATCTTACACCCCTCGATCCTAGGCCGCTCCTCAAACCCCTTCCAGCAGGCCATGATGCCACTCAATACTGTGCGTACCATCAGCAGACTGGTCATGCTACTGATAATTGCTTCCGCCTCCATCATGAGGTACAGGATTTGATTGACAACAAGGTTATCCTCCCGCCTACCTCGGCCAAATCAGTCACTACAGAGTTCTTGGATTGTGAGGACACAGATACCGAGGACACAGATACCGCGAGTATGTAATTAGAAGGTGAACCGCCTGCGGGCAGTGTTTGGAGCATTTTTGGATGTAGCGTTTGGCACGCATTTTTGAGCATCGACCAATACTAGTTTTGTAAATTCTGACTTGGGTGTCGAGTCAGTCTGTTGTTTTGTTTTGAGTCTGTCTCTCTGTATTGAGTCAGTCTTTTTGCTTACAGGGTCTGTCCTGTTGTAATGAGTCAGTCCCTTTTGTATAGAATACCAGGTGATTCCGGGGTTGTTGCCTCGAGCACCGCTTTACCTTGTAATTACTTGTTTTGTTTTCCCTTTGAGTTTGTCTCAGTTAAGGAGCCGGTTGCAATCAGGGTTTTGGAATGAAACAGCTACGGCTATCCCATTTTCGTGCTTGCTTTCAGTTTAAGCTAATTGTGCCGGAAGATGTGAATGGAACGACAGTACATTCTTCCAACTCTCTTGTGCCTTGAACTCGTTGTAGTGACCTAAGTTTTTCAAAACCTTCTTTGAACACTGCGGTGATAAAAACGAAGAGGAAGGAATTCCTCGGGTTTTGCAAAACTTTGATCGAAATTGAGAGAAAGAAAAGCACGTTGAGCTTTTAATGAATGAAATCATGCCTGTCAGCGTGAGTACTGAGAAGGACCCTGGCTTGATCCAGACTGGTTCCACACTATCTTTAGCGCAGGCGATGTGTCGCTTTCCTTAAAAACTTTCAAAAACAAAATATTTTGCGCAGTCCTGTGAAGACCTGTGTGGAATCGCTCTTGAGATTGTGCAGCCTAGGATCGCTCTCAGCCTCAAGGGTCAATCTATCTGTTCCGAACCTGGAATCCGTTCAGAATATTCAAGCAGTTAGCCGCCATGTAATGCCCGTGTGGCCCAATTTGAAGCAGCCCTCGAGTAAGAGGCATCAAAGTCAGATCAAGGAGATCAGATCCCACCAAGCAAAGCTCGAGAAGCAACCGTGATGGACTTTTCCTGCAAATCAATACAACAGTCGCTCTCTTGGATACGGAGAGGCTTCAGTCTCAAAACCATTTGGCATGGACAAAGCTACACTTTTACCCTTTGAGAGGCTCGCTGGGCCGAAAACCCGGAAGGGCGGCCCAGGCAAAAGTTAAAGCAAAAAAAGAAAAAAAAAGAAAAGAAAAAAAAAAAATACAAAAGAAGCAAAAAAAGAAAAGAAAAGAACAAAGAATAGCAAAAGAAAAGAAAGAAAAAAAATGTAAAAGAAGAGAAAAGAAAAAGAATGAAAAAGAAAAACATAGCTCGCAAGGTCGAAAACCCGCATTGGGCACCTTGGCAAAAGTTAGAGCCTAAACAGTGAAGGTTAAAATACCCGAGTGTACCTTAACCGGAACTACGTAAGGCTTGATTCCCATGTTTGGGATACGTAGGCAACTTCATCCTGAAGTCCAGCCCCCAACGCTTCCATAGCGTCTCAGTCCATGTCTTGGTTTCGATCACTTTTGCCTCCTCCAAATCCGATGTCTCGATTGCAGCAACCTGGAAGTACGTGACCAACTTCCTCTTGAAGTCAAACCACCAACACCTTCCAGGCGACTGTGTCCATATATTGATTCAAGCTGTCTTCGTCTCCTCCGCGTCCGAGGGTCTGATCGTCATCAACAAGGACTGACTTACAACATGCTGCAGCATCATCCAAACAAGGGGCAACTTTCCGTTGCCACACAGTGCCATAAGTTGCCCTGAGTTGCCGTCCAAACTAGGGGCAACTTTCCGTTGCCTTGCCCCTCCTTCAAGCAAGGGGCAATTTTCCATTGCCTCCGATCCGAGGTTGCGCATCTCGAGGGTGAGTTCGTGCTCGTTGAGCACCGATTGTTTGCCAAAAATAGTTTTTGAAAATTTTTACTGAGGTTGACTATTTTCTTGAAAACTATTTCATTTCCCAAAACCGGACCATTTTCTTGGACCCGAAAAGGAGAATTTTCAGTGCTCACAGCCTGACTTGCATGATTTCAAATCAAAAATCGAATAAGTGTGTTAATCCGACTCTCTTTTTTTTTGTCAAAACTGTTTTAGGAAGAAAGCAAAAAATGGTCAAAGTGACGAATTAGGGGCATAGTCGAGTCAGATCTTCTGTCCTTTCCCCGTCAACATACTTCCAAGAGGGCACTCTATTCACCAGAAGAAATAGCCGTGAGCTAGCTGTATCGGGCGTGAACCCACAACCTCTCGTTTACCCATCAATCACTCTGGGGAGGGATGAAAAATGAGAGAATGAAGAATAGAGAGGAGTAAGTTGAGAGAAAAGTGAGCAAAAGGGTTTTTGTGAGAAAAACCGAGCCTGAGGGCCGAGTGATGTGAGTATCGCAAATCAGAAAGGGTGGGAATAATACCCGGAGGAACTGGCTTCTCGAGATTTGAGGTCGTGTTGTAAACACGTCTGTGTGTCGTGTCTTTTGATTTGTCGACCTTAATTTTGGCTTCGAGTCTTTTCCGAGCATGTCTCATTATTTCAGGTTGTGTGCCTTTTGTTTCCTTGTTTGAGTCTGTCTCGCCGTGTTCTGTGGTAGGCTCGATTCCCCGGTCGTGAAACTCTTTTTCAAAACCGCTTGTGCTCAGGGTATTGTGCCACTCTCTACATCTATGCAAAGCAAGAGAAGGAGAAAAGAAAAAATTGGGACATCCAAGTGTGTTTCAACCTCAACCGTTTCAGTTTTCGTGGTCCGTCTTGTCAGATTGGGGCTGTTTGTTCAGGGTTTGCTGTGTGCAGAATGAACCGAGTGCTGTGTTATGGGCTGTATGCAGATCAATCCCCAGTAGAGTGTGGGCTATGTATTTCAGTTTGAACAGTGATTTGTTGGAGTTGTTGCTGTTAATTGGTTATTATCTGATGATTACAGTTCAATTGTTCAATTTTCAGACAACAGATCAAAAATCATTTACATTTGAGGTGTAATATGATGCAATGCAGTGCAAACTATGAGATGTACAGATATAACATTCTTTTCAGACAAAAAGTTTGTTTCATTTCATATCATCTTTTTCAAGTACATAGTTTTGGAAACAAAAATCTGCCTGCGGCAGTACAAGGTAATCTAGCTACCAAAAAGAGAAAAGTACAAGAAAACAAAAGAAAGAAAAAGTAGCAAAAATCTGGAGCAGCACTAATGGTCTCATGCCCGGGGATCCGTCCTCGCCCTCTTCCTGGGCAGAAGCCCAGGAGCATCACTGTCCGAGCCCGAGCCCGAGCTGTCCCCGGCCTCCTCCTCAGATGACTCCGCCTCCGCCTCCGACTCATCGTCTGGAACTGGCGCCCACGAGGTGCTCCCTACATGGGTACGCCCCCCTCTGGTGCGGGGGAATACTCTGCCATCCCGCGTAGAAATGGGAGGTCCAGACGGACCACCACCTACTGGGGGAATCTGGAAGGGAGGCTGAAAAGTACAAAAGGCAAATACATCAGAAAGCCGTGAGCAGTTTATCAGTGCAGAATGCAGCGCATGAGTACAGTGTGTGAATGCCATGAGCAGTTTATCAGTGCAGAATGCAGTGCATGAGTACAGTGTGTGAATGCCGTGAGCAGTTTATCAGTGTAGAATGCAGTGTATGAGTACAGTATGTGAATGCCGCGAGCAGTTTATCAAGTTTTGTGTCGTGCATCAGATTGTATGAAACAGTGTATGGTTTGAGACTGCGATCAGAAGAACATACCGGAATACTGTAGAGGGCTAAGATGTCGAAGGTCCGTTGCAGCATCCCCATCATGGAGGCATTCAACTCCACGGACTGCCGGGTGTACTCGGAGGACGCCTGCAAAAGTATCAGATGCATCAGTATTTTGCGGAATATCAAATAAACTGAAATGAAATGGCAATGCAAGATGCAAAATGAAGTGATACATACCGGAGGTAAGTCGGGAATACCGGCCAACTCATGATCAGCCGGGGGAGGAGCAAAGGGGATCTGGTAGGTCTCCCCATCCTGCCCTCTGTATGTCAGCATAGTGGGCAGAGCAGGCCAACCGGACCCCCGTCCTCTCTGAACCCCGCCTCTGCCACGGACTCGGACTCTCTCCCGTGCTCCTCCTCCTGCCCCTGCCCTAGCCACCGGCGCCGCGGACCTCTCTCGCTCAACTCGGGGGCCGCCGCTCAGAGACCGCATAAGGAAGGTCCGGACGTACTCTGAGTAGTCGCCCTCGCCCCTGTAGCCGCTCTCGTCCCAGCCAAGGGTGTAGTCCACCATCTGCTCAGCGGTGAATCTCTCGGTATCCCTCATGTGCTCAGGAGGGTGCACCGGGACTATCTGCTCTGGTAACCCTAGGGTCTGGCGTAGAAAACGCTCACCCAGGTACCAAGCCCAACAGACCGGGCCCTCCAGTAGAATCCGGTAGCGTGAGGTCTCCTCGGCGCCGGTAAACCGATCCTGGATTGCCGCTGGCACTGCAGCCCATGGCCGCCAGGTAATCTGGATTTGAAATACAGTTGGTTATCTATTGTTATCGAAATATACAGTGCAAGACAAAGCTTAAATGAACTGCAAGTAAAACATACCTCGGCAGGGGTGATAGTGTCGAGGAAACGGCGGAAGAAGCCAAATGTCTCCCGGGGCCGCCGTGTGCACCTCCCGTCATAGCGGCGTGAGAAGGGGATGACTAGAGGAGTCTCCGTCTCCGGCACTGGCTCCAGCCTGGGAAAGTAGGCATAGACCCACAACTGCAAGACAGATGTCAGTATGACTATCAGATAAAGCAGAATACAGAATAAAGTAGAAATAACAGAGCCGTGTGTTGTGTAGTGTATTGTGCAGAGTGTACAGTGTGAGCAGTGTACAGTCAGTGTAAAGCAGAGTATGTGTGTGCCGTGTGTACAGTAGACGTCCGTGTGAAATAGACTACAGTGTGTGCAGTGTGCAGAGTACAGAAAATGTAAAGCAGAAATGTAAAGCGGAAAAGGAAATGTACCTCCCAAGCACGCCAGTAACCCCCGAGCAACTGTCCCCTGCCGCGAGAGACTGAGCTCATATAGCCGTAGAGGGTGGCCAGAGCCGCACCACCCCAATCAAAACGCAAGATATCTCTGACATCCACCAGTGCGCTGAGAAGGCAGAGAGGCACTGTGTTCGCCCGATCGGCGAAAAGGGTAGTCCCCAGCAAAAACATCAGAAAGCCGTGCGCATACTGCTCCACGGCCTCCTGGGTCATTGGGGCTGCATCAACGAGGGCAGGCTGGACCCTGAACTGCACCTCGAACCAGGAGTGGCGGACGAAACCTGGACGCGCAAGAGGTGGCGCCTCGCCAAGCAAATAGATCTGAGTGGCGGTCCACTCATCCATATCGATGTCGAAGGGGATCGGATCACCCCCCACCCCGATGCCCGTGAGCATCGAGAAGTCGTAGGGAGTCATCGTCATGTCTCCCACCACGGATAGGTGGAATGAATCGGTGGTGTCCCACCACCTCTCTGCCAGGGCAGCTAGAAGAGGCCTGCAGGCAGTAAGTCGGGTCAGCCCCCTGTAGAAAGCGCCGAAGCCGGCATGGTCCACGATACGTCGAACCGCCTCGGGAAACTCCGCGTACCAATCTCGGGCAGCGACGTTCCCATACCCGCGGATGGTATGGGAGTCTCCCTGTTTTCAAACAAATAGTTGCGAAGCAATATGAAATGTACAGTTCTGAGGAAACATGTTAAAGTCGATACAAATCTAGCATGCGTGCAAGTTTTTCAGATTCAAACAGATACCGGGTGCCGGTGCGCCTACGGTGGACTACAGTGTTTGATGCGTCAGCGTGTTTTGAGTAAGTGCAATGTAAACATGGTGCACGTGTGCACATTTTTCAGATCCAAGCAGATATCAGGTTTCAGTGTACTACGATGAACTACGGCCTGTGATGTGTCAGTGTGTTTGTGAGGATCAGCATACAGATATGGTGCATGTGTGCACATTTTTTAGATTCAAGCAGATATCGGGTTATAGTGTGCTAGTAGGTGAACTACAACGTATGATGTGTCAGCGTGTTTTGTGTGGTTCAGTGTAAATACAGCATACAACATGTTTTCAGATTCAAATAAGTACTGGGTGTCGGTGAGTTTGCAGTAAAGTACAGGGTGTGCCGTGTGTTTGGGTAGTTAAGGCTAGTGCAGTGTGTGTGCATGTGTCCGTCTTAAACAAATATCAGTTGCAAGTATGATTGCGATCAACTACAGTGCACAGCATATCAGAACGAAGCAGTTAAAGAACAGATTCAGCTATGGCAGTTAACAGTTCTACATTGCAGAAAGTAAAACAGAGAAAAAATGCTACCTCGGAAGCACCGAAGGATAGGTGAGAGGTCGGCTCGCGCAGGAGAAGCTCCGGGTCCAGAGCCCTGTCGAAGCCGCGGAAATGGCGAAGACCATCCGGAGGTAGGACGTGGATCGCCAGGCGATAGGTCGCCGGGTCGAAAGGACGCTCGCTCAACGGGAGGAGCTTGACCCCGGGATCCATCTCGTGATCTGGGGGAGTCCCGACGTGTGGAACATCGTCAGCCATGGCAATGGTAGTGAAAAAGTAGCCGGAAAAGGAAAATCGGGCTGGAATGCGAAGAGTCAACCGAAAGGTCAACCCCGGGCGGGTGAAAAATGGCCGGAAGGGTCGGAATGTGAAAAGGCACCGAAATGAAGAGGAAATCGAGGGGAACAAGTCCCGAAAAAGTGGAAATAGCAAAAGATGCTCCGAAATGAAATTTCGATCGGTCGAAAATGTCCGAAACGCGAAGGAAATCGCGAATCCGACGACGAAACGGGCGTAAAACGAGAAGAAACAAAGAAAAGAGGAAGAGAAAATGCTCTAGGGAGAGAGGGCAAGAGTTTTCGGCGGACAAGAAGTGAGAAAATAGGGTTTAGGAGCCCTATTTTATAAAACCCGAGGCAAATTGTCAAAACTGCCCCCGATCAGCAACTTTTGGCCGGTCGGCACTATTTTGTGCCGGTCGGCACAATATTGTGCCGGTGGAGTAATTCTGCAGCCGGTGGCCAGCCGGTGGCCACCTAGTCCAGCCGGTGGTGTTCCCACAGCCTTGTTTAGGCCATATGAGTAGTTTTGGGTCTTCATAGCTCAAGAAAGTGCAAGAAAGTGCATCTCCGATGCTCAACCGGCCTCCGTTTTGACCTCGGACCGTGTCTTCTGTGCGTGGCACTCAGATTCAAGCAAAGATTGTATCCTTTTGTATCCTTTTGTCTTTTACAAGATTCAAAAGTTGCCCCGTGTGCGTTGCACGCATTCATCACATTGTCTAGTGCGTTGCACCGTGCCGTCTTGCACGTCCCTTGCGACTAGCACCGTTCTGCACTTTCGTGTGGCATGCGTGTCATACTCGCATGATTATCATTTTTGTATTCATGAGGTATGCGTGCCTCATGTCCATCATTTTACATTCATGAGGTATGCGCGCCTCATGTCCACATCATTTTGCATCTTGAGGTATGCGTGCCTCGCTTTGCATTTCATTTTCCATCTGATGAGGTATGCGTGCCTCATCTTGCATCCCATTTTTGCACTTCATCGCGCTATTTTGCGCATCTCATTGTTTCCAAACCGGGTCTGGCGAGACCTTAAACACGCACGGTCTAGGAAACCTTAAATCCTCGGGAGGTGCAAGACCTTCGGTGCATTAAGGTGCACACCTCATTGCATTTGGCATGCATTCCATCGCACTGTTTTGTGCACTCGCGTTGTCTAACGCATCGCGCTATCTTGCGCATCGCACTGTTTTGTGCACTGGCGTTGTCTAATGCATCGCGCTGTTTCGCGCAGCGCACTATCTTGTGCATTACATGTCGTTCGCGCTATTTTGCGCATTGCGCCGTTTTGCGCACCCCATTTGCATTGTCTTGCATCCTTTGAGGCATGCGTGCCTCATTTGCATTTGATTTTCGCATCCCCTGTGACTTGCGTGGTTTCGCTCGTCGCCTGTGTTGCTTCCCTCTCTTGCGTGTACTACGCTGAGAGGTTTCCTTTCCCTCTCTTGCGTGTACTACGCTGAGAGGTTTCTTTTTGTTTCCCTCTCTCGCGTGTACTACGCTGAGAGGCTTTTCCTTTTTCCCTCTCACGTGTACTACGTTGAGAAACTTACCGGGTCCGGCGGGACCGAAAACACGCGCGGTCCGGCGAGACCGAAAACACGCACGGTCTGGCGAGACCTTAAACACGCATGGTCTAGGAGACCTTAAATCCTCGGGAGGCGCAAGACCTTCGGTGCATTAAGGTGCACCTCATTGCATTTGGCATGCATTTCATCGCGCTATTTCGCGCACCTCGCTGTCTTGTGCACCGCATCTCAATTCATGCATTGCCCCAAACCGGGTCTGGCGAGACCTTAAACACGCACGGTCTAGGAGACCTTAAATCCTTGGAGGGTGCGAAACCTTCACATGCACATGTCATGCATTACATTGTAAATAGTGCATATGTCATGCATCATTTGTATATACTGCATATGTCATGCATTTCAAAAAAATCAATCAAAAAAAAAAACCATGCATATGTCATGCATTCCATTGTAATATAATGCATATGTCATGCATTTATTTTTTGTAAACACCCATCTAGATTGCATTATAGTTTGCATGCACTCACCGCATTATCCACCTGCATTGTTGTGCATTCTTCACATGCGTTGACGCGCACGTTCCGCTTCCACCTGCATTGTTGTGCATTCTTCACGTACGTTGACGCGCACGTTTCGCTTCCACCTGCACCGTCGTGCATTCTTCACTTGCGTCGATGCGCATGTTTCGCTTTCACTTATCCATTGCATATGCATCCCATTGCATTTTCCCCAGCAGATCGCATCACTTGCATCATTTATCCATTGTAAATATCCATTCCATTGCATATTGCATATTGCATATTGCATTTTAGTTGCATGCATTCATTGCATCACATCCATCTATGGCTTGCGCCTCTCCATGTTGAGCTTGGTCTGGTATGTGCCCATACTTTTCACGTTGAAGCACAGTTTTGCATGTGTACGCGCCTATTCCTTGATGAACTTGGTTTGAGGGTAGCGGCACCTTTTCTGTGCTAGACATGGCTTGTACGTGTACATGCCTTTCCTAGGCAAGATTTGGTCTGGCCACGAGCCATATCCACTGTATATATTACATTGTAGTGTAATTGTTGCATCCGGCATTAGGATCATTGTTCTTTCCTCAGCGGGTCGTCACCCCACTTATGTCAATCCACCCACTACTTGTCCTTGTGTCCGTCTACATCACTCATAGTTCTGCATGTGTATCGCGCCTACTCCACGCTGGTATGTTGGTTTGAGGTTGCGGCACCTTTTCTATGGTAAACGGACTTGTTACTTCTATCAACCTATTTGACATTTGTGTGGTTTCGAATCGCTCACGATTGAATCATGATTCAATTGCTTTGCATGTAGTTTGCATAGTTTCAATTGCATTGCATTATCATTTGCATTGTTCATACATCATTTTGTATATATTGCATATCATCTTGCATTCATTTCGCATTGTCATGCGTATTGCTAACAATATTGTACCTGTTAAGTTTGCTTTCTTTGCAGGCACGATATTGTATGTACGGTTCATTCGAGGCCGGTGCAACCGGACGAGCCGCACAGGTATTGTATCTCCCGAGTGAGACGTATTGAGGATTGCATAATTCTCTTACACCCTTTCTGCATTGTAGTGTAGTTTGGCGTATCTAGCTTAAAACTGTTGCATGCGTGCTTCATTACAGCTTTCTTTGCATGATCATAAGTTATGCTCGGCTTCTTGCATTTGTCTTGCATTTTGCCCCTGCCTTCGGGCGCATACCTTGTTTGTCTTGCATGTTTGTCCAAGTCTTCGGCCTTGTCAAAAATTGGTCGTCTCTGGGCTTTGACATTCACTCCCGTCATTGTTATGATTTTCGAGTTCTGTCAAAGAGGGGCAACTGTAGACACCCCATTTTTGACCGTCTTCAAGACTTGGACGTCACCGTTTGAACACTCGGTGATTATCCATGTTTGTGTTCGTTTGGAGTTCGCGGAATCCTCGGCTACGCGCCTTGCCTCAGGATCTCCGAACTCGACCGTTTTGTGTCTGGTTTTGCACCAAACACTTGTGTTCTGCCTTGGAGGGGCAGGGAGTGCCTTTTGAGGCATCCCCACACACCACCGGCAGTGGCTAGAGGCCACCGGCTGGTTATTGTTGCCATCGGCACTATATTGTGCCGGTCGGCAATCAATTTTGTCAAAATGACATTTTTGCCCAGCCGGCTACTGTTCAGCTGCTTTTGGAGATATTTTCAGACAGCTGTATGGCTTTGGCTTCCCCTCCATACACGTGTATGGAGGGATGCACTTCTTGTTTTGCTTAGTGACTAAGCTTACAAGATTGCCTCTTCTATAAGAGGAGGCCTCCCCCCTTGGCTTTAGGGTTGGCTTTTTAGAGAGAAAACAACTCAGAGAGAGCTCTGGTTTTAGGTCTAGGATTGATACATATCATATCTCTATACCTCTCTCTCTTAAGTGTTCTAGGTGCATTTGTTCATATTATTGCACATCAACACCTAGTGTTTCACCTTTTCTTGGTTTCTGAGGTTCCAAGAGGTTGTTCTTGGTGTTCTTGGCTGGATTTGAGCTCAAGGAAGCAACAAAATCAACATTTGTGAAGGTGGTCAACAAGGGTGAGAAACTACCCCTTTTTACCCCATTTTTGCACTCCATTTTTGCATAGTTTAGAACTGTTTTTGTGCTTAGTGTTTAATACAAAAAAGTTCTGTTTTTTAGTCCTCTTGATAGTTCATTAAGGGTGCTTTGTGCTTTGGGGAAGTTTGGCCACCCTTAGGCCTTGAAAGGCCCTTGTTTTAGGCCATTTTGTGTGAGATCCGAGATTTTGGTGCTTGGGTCTCTTTACCGCTGAAATCTTGAGGGATTTCAGTGGTATAGATGATGCCTTGAAGTCCCAAGAAGGAGAGGGCCACCCCCTCTCCTTGATGTCCTTGAAAAGGGCAAGTTTTGCCTCTTGAGGGAGCATTGTGCTTGAGTGTGTGTTGAGCATGTATGGACTGTTATTCATGCTTAGGATATCATGATTTAACATTGCTATGTGTTGGTTTCCGTACTCCTTGCATGTTTTGCATAGATGCTTTGTAATGCCTCTTTGGTTCTTTAACATGCATTAGGTTGTGTGCCTTTATTCTAACATGATTTAGGCTTAGACTTGTGAAGGTTTTGTGCTTATTTTGCCATGTTTTAGCTCTGTCCAGAGTCATTTGGGTCAATCTTAGCATGCTTAATATAGCCCCTTTGCATTGTAGCTTGTATGCTTCAAGTAGGTGCATGTGTAGTATGCATTGCTTTCATCATTTCAATGGTTTGGAACCATTTAAGATGTTATTTCAGTCCCTTGGACATGCTTGAATGCTTGTCTTGCATGCCTCTTTAATGCTTTGAAAGGTTGTGTTGCATGCTCCATGTTTTGGCCATTGTGTATGCCTTTGATTTTGAGCCACTTAGATGCCATCTAGGAAGCTCCCTTTGCATGGTCTAGGGCTGCCTTAGACCTGTTTTAAGCCTCCTTGGCCTTGTGAGGCTTGGTTGGCTTAGCCATGGTTTGGGTCCCCTTTGACTTGCCTTAAGTTCTTGGACCATTTGCATGCTAGTATGTTGCTTGTCTTGTTTAACATGATTCGGTATCATTTTATAGCATGATTTTAGAGCTCATGTTGCATGCTAATCGTCCATGTTATCTCCTTTCAAGTGTGCTTGAGAGTGGTTTGTTTAATGCCTAAGTTGTGTGCCTTAACATGTGTATGTGTGCATGTGTGCTTAGCTCTCATACTTAGCATTTTGGCTACTGATTTTAGGCCTAGTTAGAGTTGCCTAGATCATGTTTAAGTCCACCTTTTATTTGGTTTGCATGCTTGCCTTACATGTTTGCTTGTATGCTTACATAAGTGCCTTGCACTGTCCATGTTGCATGTTAGCTAACATGTTTAGGATTGCATTACATCAATGCGCATGCTTGGCCTCTTGAGATGAGCATGATGGAGGTTTGGCACCCTTTTATGTTTATTTGGTTTGCATGCATTTGAAATTAAAGTTGCATACTTGGTTCCTTGGGCCATCATGCATGGAAATGCGTGATTGGTGGTCCGAGAATCGAGACACATCCTCCTTTGAGTCATTAACATGATAAGGAATGTGTTTGATGCATAAATTGCTTGAATTGCATTGCCATGCAAGATTTTGCCCTCTACTGCTGTGAGTTGCAGGTTCTGCAGACATTCAGTGCCGGCCGGCGGTATTTAGTGCCGACCGGCAGTTTATTGATGGCCGATGAGTTCATTTTGTGCTGGTGGCCATATACTTCAGCCGGTGGTGTTTCCCCTCAGCCGGTGGTATCCCCCAGTGCCTTGAGAAGTAGTTCTGAGACTTTGGCAGTTTTCAGAAAGGCAAAGCAGGGAAAACAGAGGCAGTCTAGGCATGGCAGTGCAATTCCGAGCAAGTCCCGAGCATGCGTTGCATCCGGCCCTCATCTCGAGGCGGTTTACTGCTTTAATTAGATTAATTAATTTATTTGGTTAATTTAGTTAATTTGTAATATTTAATTAGCTTGTGTAGTTAATTAATTTGTATTATTTATTCGGTCCCTCCGAGTGAGGGCAAATATGTAATAAGTGTGGGTGAGTGGTTTGTATGTCTTCCAACCCCCACTTCTTTCTCCCTTTTATTTACCTGCTTTGATGGTAGATTAGGGCACGTCTATTTTAGCATACCTTATGCAATGCATGCGTGCATCCATGCATTTGTCTAAACATGCACCGGGCTCGGTACATCATACAAACTGCATTGTATTTTCAATTTCCAAATTGAATACGTGCATCAACTGATTGCACCTTACATGCCATTTTAGGGTTAGCCGAGCCTACTCTAAATCACATCCTTGCTTGTGATGCATTAGTCATTCTAACATGAACTAGGTCATGCATGTTTGCTAACTGGTTTATTGTTTTGGCACGGAGTACGATGTAAGTCTTTATGCTTTAGCATCTCGCATGCGTGTGAATGTTGACATGACAGTATGCTTACCATGCGGCTAAGTGCTGACATGAGATAAACTGTTTGAACGCCTGTGGGTGGAAGTTGGATTGCTTGAGTTGAAAAACTCATTGAAATCTGTATTTTAGCCTACTTGCGAGTAGCAAATTCCAAAGTGTTTTCGAAACAAACGGATATGCAATGCTTATTTCCAAATTAAGCAATCTAGTCTATACTTGTTTGCTGTGCGCATAACATAGTAATTCTAGGTTAATAATTGGAATAAGAACACATGACGTTTTCAAAATCAGATATCACGGTTAGTAGAGGCCGGTCTTCGGACCGGGCGAAAGGGGGTGCTCATAGCTGACCTTCCCCGATCGTACCCAAGCTCCCGAGCCAAGATACTTTGGTTATGACGGACACGTGGCCTTCGGCACCGAGTCAGGGTTTCCTAAATTTCCCCATTTTAAAATATTTAGGTGGCGACTCTGTAATCTGGCAAAGCAGTCCATGTTTGGCACTTCTTTTCAAAAATCAGTTTTTCTTCAAAACGATTTGCCAGAGTTGGACTCTTTGGTTCAAGATTAAGAACCGTGACATTTGAGTCCTTTGAACTGTAGTGACCCAATATCGAACCAGAACGGGGGGGAAGTCGCACCCCCCCCGGGATGCGTTCGGGGACGTCTACAATTACTAAAACTATACATGTCAAAAAATTAAAGTATCTGATGGTAATATAGTATTATAAATTAACAATGTATGACTACAGTAATATATATAAATTTACATTTATATTTTTTATATAAATTTATATATGTAGACATTGACATATATAAGATATCGCAAAAATAATAAGTGAAATTTTTTTGTAACAATATAATACAGGTAAAATAAAAAGTTAATTATTCATAATTAAATAATTGGTCATAATGTAGATGTTTAGTATTATATTTTTGTGTACACCATTTTTTAATTAGATTATTGAATCACATAAAAATTGAAAGGAATTTACGAATAATTTGTGTACAAATAGAAATTAATGAAGAAAGATTTAAAAAAGAGAGAGAAGTTTATAGTGTTTGGTTTGGTTTGTTTTTTCAAACTTTTGTTTTGAATTTTTTGATTTTGATTTTTTTTTTTTGGTCTTTGACACTATTTTTTTAATAACCCTTTTATTTTCTTTTTAAATTTAGTTAATTTAATACTTTTTTATTTTCTAAATTTACTTTTAGATTTACATTCACTTAATTTAAATACACTTATCAAATAATTTGTTGTGTATTCTTTTTGGGGAAAAAATTAATAATAATAATAATAATAATAATAATAATAATAATAACAAAAAATATATAATAATAAAAAATCAGTACATGTTTGAATTTATAAATTTTTTTATCAATATTTTACTTTTTAATTCTGTTTAGATTATTAGATATTAGATTTTCATGTAAAAGTATAATTTAAATATAAAATATGAAAAAATTTCAATATCTCTAATCACCAAAATTGAGAAAATATGAAAAATCGAAAATTAAAAAACAGATTTAAATAATAAAACAATCAAAAGTGGTTCTTCTTTAAAATTTTGATATCATACATTGGTTATTAAAGTACTATATAAATATTACAGTACATAAAATATAATTTAAACAAAAAAAAAGTGTATGAAAATAATCTGTGAAATTTTGAGATACAACACAAATCTTTGTTTTAAAAACGCATGTGTTTTCTTTTGTTTAGATTCAAATGAATGTATACAACTTTAAAATTCAACCAAAAATTATTTATAGTGATTTGATCCATAATAGACAATTATAAATATTATGTATATCAATATAGAGACACAAGAAATAAGAAAAAGTAGTTATTTTTTATTTTTCAATCATCATCAATATAAAAAATAGGGAGATGACTTTTATTTATTTATTTATTGTTTTTTTATAAGAAGAGAAATAGTTTGTTTATATTTGTGTAAGCAAATATATAATTTTTGAGCGTTCAACTCCACAAATAAAGAGATAGTTGATTTATATAGGTCTCTTTATGACTGTTAGAAAATATAGTAGATTTGATAGGATAAAATTAGAATTTAAAAAATGTAAAAGAAAAAATGGCAAAAATATATATAATAATAAAAATCAGTACATGTTTGAATTTATAATTTTTTTTATCAATATTTTACTTTTTAATTCTATTTAGATTATTAGATATTAGATTTTCATGTAAAAGTATAATTTAAATAAAAAATATGAAGAAATTTTAATATCTTTAATCACCAAAACTGAGAAAATATGAAAAATCAAAAATTAAAAAACAGATTAAAAAAATAAAAGAAACGAAAGTGGTTCTTATTTAGAATTTTGACATCATATCTTGGTTATTAAAGTACCATATAAAATATTACAGTTCATATAATATAATTTTGATAAAAAGAAAGTGTATGAAGATAACTTACGAAATTTTGAGATGCAGCACAAATATCTATTTACAAACGTGTTGTTTTCCTATGTCTAGATTCAAACGAATGCATACACCTTTAAGATTCAATCAAAAATTATTCACAATGATTTGATCCATAATAGGCAATTGTAAATGTTATATCAGTATAGAACAGACACAAAAAATAAGAAAGAATAATTATTTTTTATTTTTCAATCATCATCAATGTAAAAAATAGGGAGCCAACTTCTTTTTTATTTTAATTTTTATAAGAGGGGAGACAATTTATTTATATTTATATAGGACTCTTCGAAGCAAATATATTTTTTTTGAGTGTTCAACTCTAAAAATAAAGAAATAATTAGTTTACATAAGACTCTTCATGATTTTTAGAAAATATAATAAATTTGATAGGATAAAATTGGGATTTAAAAAAAAAAAAAAGTAGAAAATATGACAAGTTCTTCACACTTTTATTATAGTAGTAGATTTTTAATTTGCTTATAAAAAAAAATTAAATTTTATATGTTTTAAGAGTATTTAGATTAAGTGAATTTAACGAGTAAAAAATATTGATCAAAATGTTTAAAATTTTCACTAAAACTAAAAAAATACAAATTGAAAATCTAAAATATATTTTTAAAAACTCCAAAACCAAACTTCAATTTTGCGATGTTGATAATATTATTTTGTAAATAAATTCATTATTTATGAGTATTGTGTTTTGTTTTAAAATGAAAAATAAAAATTATATTATTTTGTATAAATTTTTTTTTTATGCATCATTATTTTTTGTGTCTTTTGGACCATATCTAACGTTACATCAGATGTTTCATCAAATTCAAATTTGATAAAAACAGAAGAAATATCAACTTCAACGTTGTCATCAAACTGATATCAGATGGAGGAAGAACTAAATTTTTCATCAAATGAAATGAGTGTTTATCATTCATCAAATTTATAGGTGACTATTGGGCCAAACATCCTCTCGAATGTCCTCCTAGACACCCAGACTTTCTTGATCTAAATCCAATATTTTCCCATGTTCGGACATCCTCCCGAACAATTGGGCATTTAATGAAAATTTTGAATTTAACATTAGAGTACACAACGTTAAATCAAACTTTTTATTAAATTTTTACTTAAATTTAATGAAAATTTTAATACAACATTGAAAATGCTCTTAGCTATTTAAAGGTGTAGCATGTAACATCTTGTTCTTGTGATTTAATGATGGCCTCCACTAGGTTTTTCAATGTGTTCAATTATCAAGAAAAGAAAATTCTATTATTGATATTTTTAGAAAATCTTATGTTTTTTACATGACATACCCCCCCCCCCCCCAAAAAAAAAAAAAGTTATGAAAAAGTTGATTTTCTTGCATTTTTTTTTTTTTTGAAAGTGAACAAAGCTAGGGATTTATCGAAATTTAAGTGCACAAAATTGTGAGCTCTATATTCAAAAAATATACATCTAAAATTATGACTTGTGTTGTTTTGAATCAATCAAAACTTTTGTTTTGTACACATTTTGATAGTGTGAATAAAATTTATAATAAAACAAAGCATACTTGGTACACAGTTTATTGAAGTTACTTATAACATTTATTTTAAGAATTTGTGCTTAAAATTTTGTTCAGATTTTGATTACCATTTAAGAGGGGAAAATAATTTAAATATGTTAAAAAAATTAATATAGAGATAAGGGTTTTAAAAACACAATTTCATCAAAAAAAAGGATTTGAAAAATAAATTTAAAACTATTTCAATTTGAGAGTTTGGATTTGAGAATTCTATTTCAGAACAATTTGTTATACTCTTACTGCTAACATTACTATCCATTCAGTATTTCTTACCGCCAAGAATATCCTTTTACCGCTAAGATAACTCATTTAGTGAAAAACTCACAACATGGATACTGTCACAGTACCATCCTAGAATTCATCCATAGCTCGAAGGTTCAACGCCTCAAAATACTTGTTCGTGCTTACACAAGTAAAAAACTAAAACACAAAGCAAGAAACTTCCACCATTTTTCAAAAACAATCAGTAACAAGTTATGGTAATTGAAATATCCATAGTAGCAAGCCTGGTTTTCTTCACTTGTTCAGAATAACGGGAATTTTCATTCTCTGAAGTTCCACTACAATATGTTCAGTATTCCTCCCCAAAAACAAAAAACAAAAAACAAAAAAGGCTTCAATTCCTTTACAACAGCACAGCCTCTGCACATCTGTTTCAATAAATGATAAGTCAGATGGTTCACTACTCTTTAACAAAAAACCAGTTTAGATCTTTCAAATGATTTTATTTTCTTTCCCCTCACAATTCTTCAAGAAAATAGACCAATGCAACACATTTTGTGAGGTTAAGCATCTCAACTTGTTATTGCATAACAATATTGTTTATAATCAGAAGTATTCCATTATTTGACATTTCAGAAGGCACAAACCATAGTATTTGGCAAAAATAGACCCAAACTAAATACCAATCATATCATCTTCTAATTTACAATGATGCAACTCATTCTTCCTAGTTGTACAGCCAAAATGATTATATCTTTATCCAATGGTTTGAACTCATAGAATTGGGTTTAAAGTTACAATAGCAACATATGTATAATAAGTATCAACTAGGATGAACTATCAATCTAATGGAAGTATGTAACATTACCAGCTCTAGTCCAAACATCTCTAAAATCACCATGCAACAGATGTTTTATGAATTTTTTCTTCATCTTCATTTATTTGTCTTTTTTTTTCCCCCCCTTGAGAATGTGAGCTAACAACTAGGCTTCATGTGACTAAAATCTAACGTAAAACCTGACTGGAAGTTGCTAATCCCTTTAAGTTGTGTTTGGGTCATAGATTTGGATAGAAATTTGAAAGAGGGGGGGGGGGGGGGAGAGGGGAAGCCAAGATTAAAAAAATAATCTATATTTCATTCACATTTCTCTCATATTTTCCTTTCCCTTTTAAAATTCTTACCCAAATCTATTATCCAAACCTAAGTCACCTAATCCACCTGAAGTACCCCACACTCCCGCTTGGAATCTGTGAGTGTTGATTTCTGACTACACTACCAAACAGGTACTCAGTTGGAGAACACCGACAGAATAGATTGCGCCCGAACGACCTGTCACAGAAAGATAAGACTCCGGCGGTGGTTCTTCCACCCGGGGGCACTCCGACGATCAAGTCAGTACTCAATTATCTCTCAAAGATAGCAAATAGTGCTTTAACTCACTAGTCAGAATATAAAAAAGCTTACCTTTGACCCACGAGGGTGCCTTACTTTTATAGCCTGCACTAACCTGATCCCTGTAGAAGCCTAGCTTCAATAGACTCTGGCTCAATGCTTATCCTGGACCCCCAAATAGATAGAGATAAACTCCCTAAGAGCTTTATCCTTATCCGGGCTGAAGTCCTCTCCCATCTAGGATTCTTATAGCTTATCCGCTCACCTCGGATTCCGATATCTCCGCAAATAACCTCAGCCTAGCTGAGATTACCTCGGCGCCATGATCAGGACACGTGGCACCTCGGCTGGCACTTCGGTGCCACCTTGGCCACGTGTTGTCATTCACAAAAATGTGCCCCCATAACTGGCCCCTAGGTTCTATTACCTCGGCATCTTAAGGTGATGGAACCTATATCTTTTGTCCACACAGCACGTCGGCTAAAACTGCTCTACCACTAATTGCCGGGCTCGTCACACGTCGGCTCTATATGACCAAGACTTCAGTGTGTTTTGTCAATGCCCTAGAACCAAAAACCAAGTTTTTCAAATTCTTTAGCCGAGATCGTCCCTATAGCCGAGGTCTCTGCTTCATTAAATCAAGAATGACAAGAGTTCCATCTGCGCATGAGCTATCACGCATGACTTCTCAACCGTTTTTGCCACGCGCCTTTTTCTTATTGATCTGTACCTGACATGCGCCATCAGGTCACGTCGTTTTTGCGTGCGCCGCCTAACAGATACGTCACCCTAGGCACACTAATTGTGATTTTGCCGCCTTTTCGTGTTTTAATCAAAAACACCTCCCTCTCTCTCTCTCCGTCTTTTTACATTTGCATCTTCGATTTCTCTCAAGCTTTCTCTCTCTAAAGTTTCTTGTCTCCAAATTGCCATTGTTTCAAGCTCTCAAGCTCGGCAACTTGCTCCATTCATCTCTTTCAGTGAAGCATTCACCGCTTCGCTCCATTCACCATCGTCGTCTGACTTCGGCGAACCTCACACCAACGCCATTTTCTTCGGTAAGTCACTATTCCTCTCCTTTCAGTTTTTGACTTACTTCGAACTTTATTACGTTTTGCACACTACTATTGCGAATCTATTCACGTTCTTGAATATATTTGCTTGTGTTTTGAATTCTATCACTTTGAGTACCAAACATGCTTTGTTTGGGATTTTTAGTTGTTCAATCTGCTTTTGATTCATGGCCCCTATGCACACATATGCATTGTTTCATGTGTCTCGATATTTTTAATAGTTTATCATGGTTCTTGATTTTTAATCTGTGTTCTTGAATATCTGCTACCTTCTTGAGTCTGAATCATATTTTTTGCCCTGTTTTATTGTTGCATTTTCTAGATTCCTGCCTTCAATTCTTGTTTCCATAGTCTTAGGCTTGGGATTTGTTCTAGAACTCCTATTCTTAGGAAAAATTGAAACGAATTCCTCCTAGATCTTCAAAAACTCTCACCCCAGTACCTGTTTAGGTTGTAGTCGAGGTCCTTGAAACCCACACAAACCTCTTTTTTCTAAATTCTCACACCTTGTCCCTCTAGTCGACGTCATGGGTATGTTTAGGTGGAGGGTAGATACCCCAGAGAAACTTGAATACTTTAGGCAAGAGTTCTCCATCCCTGCCGATGTTCATCTTAGGTTGGCTGGGGAGGAGGACTCCATCATGCCCAAAGACAATTTCATGCCCTTCCCAGTAGTAGCTTTCATCGAGTGCGGCCTTAGGTTCTCTCTTGACATCATCTTCTGCCAAGTCCTTCACTATTACAAACTGAACCCAATGCAACTAGCCATTAACTCATTCAGAGTCATCAATGGTATAATTGCCCTAGCTAGTCGAGAGAACGCTAAGATTACTCTAACCGACATCAAATACTACTATACCATGTGTGGCCTTAAGTCAGAAAAAGGCTACATCTATTACCTTAAGCCGAGGTTGACCGAATACAAACTTATTGCCGACCTCCCAGACTCCAACAAAGGTGCTGGAGATAATTATTTTATCGTCTCGGGCAACTGGGAGTTCTCACCAGATGATGACCTCCATCTCTACCCTTTGAGCCGATCAGTCTTTAAAGAGGATAATGGTAAGAACATAGTGTCACTTTACTTGCTTTCAAGTCTTTATTACTTTGATACTTTTGTATGTTCTAATGTCTATTTTTTACTTGCAGTTCTTCCTCAGCCACCGAAAGACTTCCGCAAAACCTTCTACCCCAGCAAAGATTTCAAGAAGCTGCTGGACTTGCTTGTTAATTAGCGCAAGGCTCCTTAATTAGCGTAAGGCTCCTCTGCTACTGAACTACATCCCAACTTACAAATCTATCCTTCTCGACATCCCTAAGAAAAGCAATTCTCCACCTTCTGCGATAACTCCCCCAACTACTTCATCACCAAGGCCTGATCAGGCCTCAACATCTGACCCAACAAAGCAGCCGTTGACATCTGCTCCGCAACTAATTTCTCTAGCCCAGCGTCAAAGCTAACGTCGAGCTCCACTGCTCGCCCCCGCAGGCAAAACTCGTAGCCGAAAACGCCGAAGTGCTGAGGCGTCGGCTTACGATCCAGCCAACCCTCCGATTGCACTTCCAGCGATCCACTTCGGTACTAGAGTCACTG
This sequence comes from Camellia granthamiana, assembly GCA_036172215.1. NCBI lineage: Eukaryota > Viridiplantae > Streptophyta > Magnoliopsida > Ericales > Theaceae > Camellia > Camellia granthamiana. The sequence goes on along the minus strand of CM069907.1, from coordinate 48,060,802 downwards.
CCGCCGTTGCCGCAAACGAGATGGGGCGCAAAAAGGCTGTTGCTAAAGACCTTCTAGCTGACATCCCCAATGTTGTCACAATCCAATCTTTACCATCGCAATCCCAACCAAAGGCCAAGCCAAAAAGGGTGAAGAAGGCCAAGGCCAAGGTAACAGTGACTCAGATCGATTCTGAGGACACTTTGCCTATATCCAAACTGGTCGAGGTTGAGAAAAGCACCTTCGCCACCGAGAAGAGGCCTACAGAGGCTAACCCCTCGGAATCAACTAAGTCAAAGAAGTCGAGGTCGGACTCCGCAGCCACCTTGGGTTTTTTTAAATCTGATGACCCCTGGGCCCTCTCTATCATAATTGAGGACAAGCCAGTCAGAGCAGGCAATAGTGCTTCTGATATTGAGGTTGGCGTTGCCCTCTCTACTGCTTTGCTCCTCCCCAATGACCTCAATCGTATAGCCGAGGTCAGCGAATACGAAAATTTCGCTCTAATGGTGCAGCACTTAGTACTGGTAAACTCCTACACTTGGTATCCTCCATCCTCTGTTTTCATACTTAAAGAATTTAATAACTTTGTTCTTTGCATTTCTTCTAGGCGATCCAGCACACCCATTCCTTTGCGATGCAAGCAGAAGAAATGAAGAAGGAACTGGTCCACAAGACCAAGGAGGCTGCTGGTTTGCTCAAATCTTTAAATAACGCCGAGGCTAAGATGAGAGCGTTGATAGATCAGGCCAAGGTAGCCAAACAAGCTCAAGACGATGCCGAAGAAAAGGCAGGTGCTGCAGAGGCTGTTGCTGAGGTTCTCAAAGCCTAAGCCAAGCTCCGAGCAAAAACTGTCAAAGCCTAAGCCGAGCTCCGAGCTGCTTTGGCCACAAAAGACGCAGAGATCAAAGCGGCGGACGAGAAGGCCTATGCCAAGGGGGCAGCCGACATCCATGAGGAATACAAGAAACAAGTCAAACAGGCATGTAACAAGGGTTACACCCTTGGTTGGATGGCTGCTCTAAAAGAGTTGGCTGTCCCCGAGGACTCTCCTCTCAAAGACGAAGGCCAACTTGCGCTGCCATTCCCTCCTGCTTCAAGCCAATCTAAGGCTAAGGCTGGGAAGAAGAAGAAGAAGAAGAAAAAGAAGAAGAAGATGTAGAGGAAGACGAAGACGAAGAGGTTGAGGTTACAGCTGATGCTGAAGTTCCTACTGGGGCCAAGTCCCCAACTCTGAATGAGCAAGTCCTAGACTTGACTCAGGATGAGGTCTCAAAAGGTGCCTCCCCCAAGAAGACTATATCCGAGGTGCCTATCGTCGAGAAGAGCCTCGATCAGACTCTACAAGAGATCGACGCCGAGCTCGAGGCTGAGAAGGCTGCTGAGAAGATTTCCCAGTTGTCTTCTGGGGCCGAGACACATCCTGCCACCGACGCCGAGTAGTCTGACTATAAGCTTTTTCTTTATACTTAGTACTTTTAACATTCTGAACAATGTTTTAGTTTTCATATTTGGCTGACGTGCCGCTTTTGTAATCTGAACAAGTAATCCCTCTGTAGGCCGAAGTGCCATTTTCTTCTTTTGAATGCAAGTATAACTTCTTCTTTCAAGTGTTTGTATGTTTGTATGCTTCACTGTTTCCATACTTAGAATATTTTGCATGTCTTCAGTTTTATTCTTTTAGCTATATAGTCTCCTCGGAGTACAATACCTCGGATATAACTTCCAACTTGTTTATCTCGGCCTTGTCTTAACACTTAAAAACATTTGTAAAAAATATTTTCACAAGTGTTATCTAAAACTTTCCACTTTACTTATTGTTTTCTATCAAGACTTCAGTCTTCCATATTTTCCAAGTTTGGCAACCTGGTAATCTCGGCAAGTACGTATGTACTTCTTTTAAATTTACCTCAGCTTGACTTTAACTTGTAAATTTTGCTAAAAATTTCAACAAGTACTAAGCCAACTCTAGCTTGTAAATTTTTCTATAAAAATTTTAACAAGTCCCAAAGCACTTTGAACTTTTACTCATCATTCTCCAGTTCTCTGCCCCCTAATGTGAACTTAAGTTTCACTTAGATTCTCATTAAGCATGTGGCTGTGACCTTGTTGCCAAAGTTAGATTAAAACAGAGACTAGCCAAGGTTCTCAACCTTGGTTCCTCTATTAATCTAACTCAAATGCACTTAGTTCCAATATGTGTTTGACTTTGCTAATATGGCAAGTCCAGGTTAATTCAACTTAGTTCAACTCTATTATATGCAAATATAATTCAACTCTACCATATAATGAGTGAGTTACTCGTCATGTTTCACTTAAAAACATCGCCAACTTAGTTCAACTCTATTATATGCAAATATAATTCAACTCTGTCATGTAGTAAGTCTAAGTTATTCGTCATGTTTCAATCAGAAACACCGCCAACTTAGTTTAACTCTATTATATGCAAGTATAATTCAACTCTGTCATATAATAAGTCTAAGTTATTCATCATGTTTCACTTAGAAACATCGCCAAGGGACTAGTTAGTCGTATTACACAAGTTTGAAAAAAACGGAGCTAAAATTTTATTATTACTTCGACTAATAATAAAAAACTTTAATTAAAAAACTAAAAATCTAATGATAAAAAAACTTCAAGTTGCAAGTATTTCAAGGTCTTGGCAACTCTTTGCCTTCGCTGTCTTCAAGCCTGTATGCTCCATTGCCAGCGACCGAGATGATTCTATAAGGTCCCTCCCAATTTGGGCCAAGCTTTTCCTCTTTGGGATCCTTCTTGTTGCTGATGACTTTTCTTAGGACGAGGTCCCCAGCTTGAAACTCTCGTGGGTTGACCTTCTTATTGTAAACCCTAGCAAGCTGCTGCTGGTATGCCCACAGCCGAATGGCTGCTTTCTCTCTTCTTTCTTCCAATAGGTCCAAATCTCAGGCCAAAAATGCCTCATTAGTCCCATTCTCCACTCCCTGGGTTCTGATCCCTGGGATGCTGACTTCTAATGGGATTACTGCCTCTGTGCCATAAGCCATGGCAAACGGGGATTCCCCAGTTGATCTTCTCGGCGTAGTCCGATATGCCCAAAGTACATTGGGTAACTCTTCTACCCACTTCCTCTTTGCTACTTCCAGTCTCTTCTTAATCCCATCCAAGATAGTTTTTTAGATGCTTCTGCTTGACCATTGCTTTGAGGGAAGCTTGGAGTGGAGTAGTAATTATTGATTTTGTACTTTGTACATAAGCCCTTGATTAGCTTACTATCAAACTACGTACCATTGTTTGCTATTATTGCCCTTGGGATCGCAAACCTGGTAATGATGTTCTTCCATATGAAGTTCTTTACATCAATGTCCCAAATCTTTGCAAAGGATTCAGTTTCTACCCACTTGGTGAAGTAATCTGTTGCCACCAGCAGAAACTTCCTTTGTCCAATCGCTTAAGGTAGTTGTCCAATAAGATCTATGCCCCACTGGGCAAATGGCCAAAGGCTGGACACTGGGTTTAAATCTGCTGCTGGTTGATGTATCAAAGGTGCAAACCTCTAACACTTCTCACACTTTCTGACATAAGCTTCAGCATCTTTCTGCATATAGGGCCACCAGTACTCCTGAGTAACGGCCCTATTAGCAAGTGACTTGCCCCCTGCGTGGCTTCTACATACTCCTTCGTGTATTTCATACAGGAAGTCTTCAACTTGTGAAGGATGCACACATCTCAAAAGGGGACCAGTAAAAGATCTTCTGTAGAGGTGGCCTTCTGCTGTCAGTTTGAACCTTACTAACTTTAGTCTGGTTTTGTGTGCTTCTTTATGATCATCTGGCAACTTCTCATCTCTAAGGAATACTACTATCGCATCCATCCAACTTGGTCCCATCTCCACACGTATTGCTTCATACTCTGTGTTTAGTGGTTTTATACTTGGGCCTAACAAATAGTCAACCATTATTGTCCTTGCCTCTCCTAATTTCATTGCACTGGCCAAGTTTGCCAAGGCATCAGCATGGCTGTTGTCATCTCGGCTAACTTGTTGTAGTCGACAATCCTAAAATAAGGCTACCAATCTGACAACCTCTTTTACATAGGCCATCATTCTTTCATCTCGGGCTGCGTATTCGCCTGTTGCCTGGTTGATGATAAGCTGGGAGTCACTGAAAACCACTACCTCGTCGACTTCCATTGCTGTTGCCAACTTCAATCCTGCGATCAGTGCTTCATATTCTGCTTCGTTGTTTAAGGCTTTAAACCCCAAACGAATAGATTGTTCCAGTATCCGCCCATCTGGCGATACTAGCACTACTCCTGCCCCCACTCCCTGATGATTTGAACTCCCATCAACAAACAGGCGGAAGGAGTCACCGATGTAAATATCGCAGGGCTTGAGTTTCTCTTCTTTCTTTTATTCTACTATCCCCAGCTGTGTTTCTTCTTGTTCTCCTGGCCATCATAAACCACGACTCATCGGAGTTCGATGTGGGATGGCGCCGGGTGTGAACTCGGCCACAAAGTCAGCTAAAACTTAACCTTTGATTGATGTTCTGGGTCTGAATTTCAGGTCATATTGGCCCAACACCACTGCCCATCTGGCTATCTTGGCTGTCAGATATCCTTGCTGCAACAGGGACTTCAATGGATGCTCAGTTAATACCACAATCTTGTGGGCTTGAAAGTAATGATTCAGTTTCTTGAAAGCCATTGCCAAGGCCAGTGTTAGTTTCTCCAAGGGTAAGTATTTGGTCTCTACATTTGCTAGGGTTTTACTCACATAGTAAACTGCCCTTTGTTCTCCCTTTTCTTCTCTAATTACCACTGCACTCACTGCATGCTCTGAAACTGCCAAGTATAAGAACAGCTCCTCTCCAGGTACTGGATTTGAGAGAATTGGAGCTGTGGTCAAGTATTTTTTCAAGTCGGCCAAGGCGACTTCACACTCTTCTGTCCATAAGAAGTACGTGGCTTTCTTCACTAAGCTAAAGAAAGGTTTGCATTTGTCAGAACTTTTGCTTATGAACCTATTCAGGGCGGCAGCCCCTCCAGTCAACAACTGCACTTGTTTTGCCGATATTGGGCTCTTTAAGTCGAAGATGGCCTTGATCTGATCTGGGCTTGTCTCAATGCCCTTTCTAGTAACCAAGTATCCCAGGAACTTTCCTGACCCAACTCCAAATGCGCACTTTGACGCATTGAGTCAGAGCTGAAATGTCCTTAGGATATCAAAGACTGTTTTCAGGTTCGCCAGATGATCCTCAGGTTCCTTGGTCTTTACGACCATGTCATCAATGTATACCTCCACTGTTTTGCTTATTAGATGTCTGAACATCTTAGTCACCAATCTCTAGTAAGTTGCTTCTGCATTTTTCAACCCAAAAGGCATCACTCTGTAGCAATATAACCCTTTTGAGGTGATAAATACAGCCTTGTCCTCATCTAGGGGGTACATAGCTATCTGATGGTACCCCCTATAAGCATCCATGAAGCTCATCCTTTCATGTCCTGAGGTGGCATCCACCAATTGGTCAATTTTGGGGAGTGGGAAACTGTCTTTGGGACAAACCTTGTTCAGGCTGGTGAAGTCCACACAGACCCTCCACTTCCCATTCTTCTTCTTCACAACAACCATGTTTGATAACCATGTTGGGTAGTTTACCTCTCGAACGGCTCTGGCCTCCAGAAGTTTATCCACTTCCTCTTCTACTGCCTCAACATGCATCAACGTAGGCCTCCTTGCTCGTTGGATGACAAGTTTGGCCGACCTATCCACATTCAGTCTATGGTAAGTGACCTCGGGGTCAATGCCAAGCATCTCGTATGGTGTCCAGGAAAACACCTCAATGTTTGCTCTCAAGAATGCCTCTAATTCCTTTTCCACTTCCTCGGTCAAGCCTAAGCCGAGAAGGAAGAAGCGCTCTTCATCCCCTCGTTAGACTAAGATCTTCTTCAGGGCTTCCTCACTTTTCTCGGCTAGATCTTTGCCGACGTCCTCAAGGACCTCCATGTCCTCATCTTGAATTTCTACTGTTTCTGCTTCTCGTATGTTGCAGGTGGATTTCATTACTGCTATGGAGCAATTCTTTGCCTGCACCTGATCCCTTCTGACCTCCTCAATTCCATGTTTTGTTGGGAACTACAACAGCTGGTGTAGTGTTGAGGGAACAGCCCCCATTGCATGCAGCTATGGCCTTCCCAAGATAACATTGTAAGGGGAGGGGATGTCAATTATTATGAACTCCGTATTTACCTTCTTGATGTCAGCCTGCACCTCTAAACTTATTACTTCTATGGGCCACGTCGGTATTCCGTTGAACCCAACCATTGGACCATTGGATTGTTCCAAATCATCTTGGTAAAGGCCAAGCTCCTTGTAACACCTGACATACATGATGTCACAAAAGCTGCCCTGGTCGATTAGAATGCGCTTTACCTGGCACTAACCAATCTTGAGAGATATTACCAAGGCATCGTTGTGTGGATGCTGCACCATCTCTAGGTTGTCTTCAATAAAGAACACCATTGGTCCCTGGCACTCGTCTGCCCTAGGTCTCTTCTGCCGGACCTGATACACATGCTGTAAGTGTCTCACCTTCTAAGTTTTCCCATGTATCTCATTCTCATTGACTTTCAAGTGAATCACATTGATCACTCGAGGTCCGCCTGCTTGCGGTTGTGGTGCCGGTAGAGGTGGTGCTGCTGGTGCTTGAGGCAGTCTCGTTTGCTCTTCCCTTGTCCTAGCCTCATCTTCCAGGTCCCTTAAATGACCTTGTCTTACCAGGTCTTCCAGATGTGCCTTTAGGGCTCTGCACCCTTGAGTCAGATGCCCATCCTTATTGTGGTAGGCACAACGCTTCCCCAGACTTCTTCCCATAAATTCACCAGAAATCTTCTCTGGTGCTCTATAATAAAGCTGATTCCGGATTCTTTCCAAGACTTTATAAACTGGAATTCAGAATACGGTAGTGAACCTCTGTAGCCCTCAGTCCTGTCTCTTGCTTGTTGTATCCAATATTACCTCGGCCTCGCTTCGGCAAGCCATTTCTCTTCTCTTGTTTCGACGCCTTTGTCCCTAGCATGTCTTCATCGGTTCTCGCATACTTCTCGACCCTGGCCATGAGTTCCTCCATACTTTTTGGCAATGTCTTTGCCAATGATTTTCAAAGCAGACAGTCATCGTTCAGGCCGTTCTTAAAAGACACGACCGCCACCTCTTGATTGCACCCTGATATTCGGTTAAACACTTCATAATACCTTTTGGCATAAGCCCTGAGGCTTTCATCCTCGCCAATCCTTAGAGCCATCAGGGAGTCTACCCTTAATGGTTGCAGCTTGTTTGTCACAAACCTAGCCACGAACATCTCGGTCAGGCCCTCCCAGCTTTTCACAGTTCCTTTCGGCAACTTGTGAAACCATTCTGATGCGATTTCCCCAAAAGATAAGGGAAACACTTTGTAGAGCAACGACTCGTTCCCGGTGTACAACGCCATTGAGTTCAGGTACAAACCGACGTGAAAGTTAGGGTCAAACTTTCCATTGTATATTTAGAATCTCGGCATGTGGAACCTTTTCGGGGCCTCAAGTTTGTCCAATTCTACCGAAAACGGCGTTCTCGGCTTGACCGGAGAGGTTACCTCGGCATCTTACCACTTCCTCTAGAGGTAATCTCTCAAATCCTCCTTGGTTCGTCTAGGAGCTCGGCTGTCAAAGGATTTCAGCCTTTTTGGTGCGCTACTCCCGATGTCGTTATAAGTCCTCTTGGACCTCCCTCCATTAGTCAGTCGAAACAGAGCTTATTCCCTTGAACATGCTGATGTTCTTTAGTGTAAGCTTCTTTGGTACAATGTGTCTTCCGAGACTCTCCTTTCATTGACTCTCCTCGCCCGACCTCCCGTGAAGGCTGGTGAGAGTGTTCCTTGGTCCTGGTGTGCTGAGGGACTGCAGGAATTGTTTTTTGCTCCCCTTTCTAGGCATCGTTCTTGGCCGCTGGAATCAGCGTGTCTTATAACGGAAACGGTGGCTGCATGACGTTGTTCTACATCATGAAATTGACGACTGGTTGCAGGTCCACCAATTCGTTCGTCATTCCGTAGGCATCTATCTTTCCACACCTGGAGGTCATTCTCGTTATAATACCCGCCTCGGTCTACCTTCTTTGGTACGTCTCCCTCCTAGCCGACGTCTTTCTCTCCAGGATTCTTATCCCAAGTTTCTTTGTTGCAGTTATCCTCCTCTACGTTAGGGTCAATGTGTTTACCACTTCCAGTAGGGATGTCATCCCTAATTTTCTCTTTCTGTCCGTTGTTGGCCATCTATTCTCCTTTCTTTCACATAGATGGCGCCAAATTGTGGGTGTTGATTTCTGACCACACTGCCAAACAGGTACTCAGTTAGAAAACACCGGCAGAATAGATTGCGCCCGAACGACCTGTCATAGAAAGATAAGACTCCGGTGGTGGTTCTTCCACCCAAGAGCGCTCCTACGATCAAGTTAGTACTCAATTATCTCTCAAAGATAGCAAATACTGCTTTAACTCACTAGTTAGAATACAAAAAAGCGTATCTTAGACCCACGAGGGTGCCATACTTTTATAACCTGCACTAACCTGATTCCTGTAGAAGCTCAACTTCAATGGACTCTGGCTCAATGCTTATCTTGGACTCCCAAATAGATAGAGATAAACTCCCTAAAAGCTTTATCCTTATTCGAGCTGAAGTCCTCTCCCATCTAGGATTCTTATAGCTTATCCGCTCGCTTCAGATTTTGGTATCTCTGCAAATAACCTTGGCCTAGTCGAGATTACCTCGGCGTCATGACCAGGACATGCGGAACTTCGGCTGGCACTTCGGTGCCACCTTCGCCACGTGTTGTCATTTACAAAAATATGCCTCCATAGAATCCATAAAACAACAGATTTAAGGCCAATTCCTCTGAAATCCGCACATTTGATTTCTTCAATTAGCAGATACACAAATTTGGTGCGTGAAGTACATAAAAATGGAAGCAGTGAAGGTTTAAACTTATAAAAAGAGGCACAAACCCTAAGCTATGTTAAACACATTTTAACCACTAGACCAATGTTTCTCTTCCAATACCATAATGCATATTTTATTATTTATTGATGCATTTGCAATTTCTTTGTTTATATTTAATAAATGTATATTGAAAAGCATATTAAAATATATAACGCTCTTGCAGTGCTCTTGAACTTGTTAATCGTAAAAATTGACGTTCTTGCACTCATTTACCTTATTGAGTATACTAGTGTTCTATGAAGCACAGGTATGGGTATGAGTGCTGGTACTGCGATATGGGTATGTCGATGCAGTAAAATTTAAAAAAAAAAAAATAGGATACATGTACAGCTTGGTCCGCTTGTAAAAAAAAAATAGATAATACAAAAATTAATTAAATAATTTAATTTGTAAAGGTCCAACCTACAATTAACATTTAATGCCAAAAGCAAAGGTATAAATCAAAATTAAATGTTGATGTATTAAATAACTTACAAACCATAATTTAATTTTAAAATTATGCTAAGCATAAAACAAAAAATAAAAAGAAAGTCTAGTGAAAAGAGTTTTATCTCTGTAGTATAAGAAAATAGTGTTTCAACTGAGATGTAATACAGTTTGGTTATATACTAAGTACGTTTGGATACTCCAAAAATGAAGAAGAAAAAATTTGAGTATGTGTTTCGTGTACCTAGTATGTATGCAGAAGTACCATACTATTATGCTTTAAGGCTAACTGTCCTGAACTACCAAAAATCAAACACACAATAATGGACACAAGATTTACGTGGTTCAGCCTCAATACCTACATCCATGAAGAGAACTAGAGATTTCCACTAAAACAAATAGAGATTACACAGAGAATGAGACACTCTCACTCAACTCACACATTGTTTACTGCCTTAAACTCTCTGGTTTTCTCTCTCACAGAGATATACACTCTCTTGTATATCACTTGGGTTCTTCCTTTCTTATATATCATTCCCCTTTCAAGTAAACTCAAATATATAAAGGGAGTTGAAGACAAACAGTCCATACTTTTCCCACATGAAGGTATGGCTTGCCACTTTCCTATGACGGCTTGTCTCCCTAGCTCCTCTCTCACCATTGTCAATAATCGGTGGCTTCTCTACATTTGTGCCAACCAATGTCAACAATGGTGGCTACTTCTATCCTCATAGGTTAACTCAACAAATGACCTCCTTCACCTATGTAGGGTGATCCACAATAGCACCCCCCGCCTAGAGTGCCCTGCACCCCCTCACTGGGGTGCCATGCAAGGCTTACTTTGCAACCCGTTGTGATTGCATCTCTCCTTTCCATGCATTCTTGGAGAGATTGCAATATGTCTCTAATTCAAGAGCAAAAGAAACTCTTTTCTTTCTTAGAACATGCTCTACCATCTTGGTCTCTTTGCTTTGAGCTTGCTTCAAGATTGGGGACAATGACTTTGTTCTGTGCATTTTCGAACTGCCTCCATGCGTTCCTGTACACTTTAGTTGAGCCCTACATTCTTTCTGCACGCATCTTGTACTTTTTGCCCGGTAAGTGATAGTAGCTCCATCTATCACAACCTCTTCTACAAGCCTGTATAGATTTCCCTCTAATCATCCAAGCAGCATCACCGTATCTCAATGGATAACTTTGAGATTTCCTTTATTAGATGAGAATCTGTAACCCTTCAAGTCTAGCATACTTAAGAAAATTAGATTCTTCTTCAGTCTCAACACGTGTCGAACTCCATCCAATGTGAAAATTTTTCCATCTTCCATTCGGAGCCGTACTGTTGCCCTGCCAACAATCTTACTCACAATGTTATTAGCCACCCGAATAATACCTCTGTCCTTCACTTGGTAGGTGGAAAAAGTCTCATGCCCATGCATATATGGTATGTACTTCCTGAATCTAAAATCCAATCAGGTTTCGTCATACTCGACAAAACTGTGAATGCATACTCATCCTTAGCATTCACTACAGCAGCAACATTTGATGAGCTCGCCTGTTCCTTGTTTGCTTTGTCCTCCTTGAGCTTTGCACAGTCTTTGATGAGGTGATCCTCGTGATCACAATAATAGCACTTTCTTCTGTAGCTTGGCCTTGATTGCGAACGCCCTCTTGATTTAGATCTACCTCGTCTCTCATTGGACCTGCCTTTGCCCTGATCATCTTCTGATGCAACCATGGCATTTCCTTCTAGGTGTTTGTCGCTTTCCCTTTTCTTTATCGCTTCATGAGAAATAAGTGTAGCAACCACTAATGCAGTCCAAGAGTATCTTTCCCGTACATTAGGGTAGTCTTGAGATGCTCATATGATGGAGGTAAGGAAACCAACAAGATAATAGCCTTATCTTCCTCCTCGGTCTTCACCACAATAGCATCCAACTCCATTATGAGCCTGTTGAACTCGTCCAAATATTCTGTAAGGTTCGTTTATTTTGGCATTTGAAGCGTGTGTAACTGCTTCTTCAAAGATAATTGATTTGTCAAGGACTTTGACTTGTACCTCATTTCCAACTTTGCCCATAGCTCTGCCAGATCTTCTTCATTAATGACTTCTCGGAGTGTGTTGTTCCCGATATATAACTTGGATCCTGCTATTTGCCAATTCTCTCAACTCCTCTCACTTGTCATCTTCCATGTCTACCGGTTTGTTGGACTTCTTGTTGAGAGCTTTCACCAAGCCCTCCCACGTTAAAATATTTTTTACACTTTGCTGCCACAAGATAAAGTCATTATTACCATTGAAAAGTTCTATCATGAAACTTGCACATTTTCCTACAATTTTGATGTCTTCAAAAGAACTGTTCGGAATTTGACTATTCTGACCTCACGATTGCGACAGAAACAGCATGCTTGCCTAGGAACACACTTTCTTTCTCTTCAGGGCCAAATTGAAAATAACCTCAAAAACTAGGGGCTAAATTGCAAGTTTCCCAAACAATAGGGGCCAAACCATAATTTCACAAACTATAGGGGCCAAAATGAAAATTTTCAAAAATTTAGTGACAAAATTATAATTTCTGAAAACTTACCAAATTATAATTTATCAAACTTCCAGAGGCCAATATGCAATTTTTGAAACTCTTTGCTAACGTGGCAGATTCAATGACGTGGCTAGGACACGTGGCTCTAATTGGCTGATGACCTCTAGCCGCGAGTGGGACTCTGGTTCAGAGTTGACTTTACGTCTCAAAATTTGACTGGCTCATGTGGAACATTCTAACCTCCGTTTTGCCTGTTCTTTCTAGGTCTGGACTCTTTTCGTTGAGACCTTCTTCCCGATATGCTCAAAAGTGAATTTCGAGCAACTTGATTTTTAGCAATTTTGAAAAATCAAAATTGTTGCTCCTTGCTCAACCTGAGCTCTGATACCAATTGTTGTGCTTTAAGGCTAATTGTCCTGAACTACCAGAAATCAAACACACAATAATAGATAAAACATTTACGTGGTTCGGCCTCAATGCCTACGTCTACAGAGAGAACCGATTCCACTAAAACAAATAAAGATTACACAGAGAATAAGACACTTTCACTCAACTCACACACTGTCTACTGCCTTAAACTCTTTGGTTTTCTCTCACTCTCACAAAGATATACTCTCTTGTATATCACTCGGTTTCTTCCTTTCTTGTATATCATTCCTCTTGCAAGTTAACTCAAATATATAGAGGGAGTTGACGACAAATAGCCCATTCCTCTCCCACGTAAAGGTATGGCTTGCCACCTCCCTATGATGGCCTGTCTCCCTGGCTCCTCTCTCACCATTGTCAACAATCGGTGGCCTCTCTACATTTGTGCCAACCAATGTCAACAATTGTGGCTACTTCTATCCACATGGATAAACTCAATACATATGAGATACCATACACCGGTAAGTACCCAATATGGGTACGACATATTTTTCAAAGTACCCATGCTTCATAGCTGATGTTGATATGTCAAGTCGCTACATGTCGGCTAACAATATAGCAATAATATAAGGCAACTAAAACTAGAACTCTATACAATTTGGGAGCTTTGTCTAATCCATTGGATGAAATTCTAGGCATTCACTGAAAATTGATGTCTCGTATTAAAGTTGATTATATTCTCTAACACATGGGAAACTTTCAAAAGTATATTGTTAACACAAGCACATATATTCCACCACCTGAATTAATCAAAGCAAATATTGTTAAGATAAGCCTAGATCAATTTTAATGGCAACAAATGATCTGTCAAAATTCCAAAAAATGTAATATTGAGTATTGAATAGCCATGCCCTCATTCTTGTTGCTAATCAAGATAAATGGAGCATTAGTGAATGAAATAAAATTATTACCACAAGAATAGTGGATTCCCAAAAACTTTACAAGAATACTATATCATTTCCAAAGAAGAAGCATAAAATTTTAAAGATTCCATAAATTAAACACATTCATCATGGAAATGAGTGATTGTAAGCAGCTATAACATCAATGGAGCCAAAACAATATAATAACCAACCAAGCTCTCAATTGTAAATCAAAAGCTATATAATAGTTAGATCATTTGAATTTTTACCTTTAACCTTTTGTCCTTTGGCAACTTATCAAAGAAAAGATAAGTGTTGGAAATCAAGCTCTCGTTATTATAATTGATTTAGGAGTAATATAATCATACTAGCTGTATGATTATTCCATTCTAGCTAAGTAGCAATTCTCTTTCCATATGAGAATATTCTATTCTAGCTAGGTAGCAATTCTTTTTCCATATGAAAAAATAATCATGTCTAGTGATAGTGCTCTGTTTCAGAAATTGTCTCTGATCTGTAATCTGTTTATTTTCTACTTTCCTTCATTATTGATAAGAATGAAGAATGAATGAAAACTGGTATTCCTCCATATTTTCATACTTCTAATTCTTCATGGTATCAGAGTAGGTTTAATCCTGTCTCATCGTCTTCGTTTCTTCAGTCAGTATTTATCATTCTATTTCATGCCTAAATACGGTCCAGCTTTTGGAATGGCTATCAATTCATCCTCCTCTTCTTCTAATATTATCATCTCATCATCTGCATCCTCTTATCAAATGGAAACCTCTCATCTTCCAATCACCGCCCATAAACTGAATGGGCAAAATTATTTGCAATGGTCTCAATCCATATTAATGTTTATACAGGGAAAGGAGAAAGATGACTACATCACCAGAGCTTCAGCACCACCAGAAACCACAGCATCAACCTACAAAAGGTGGATAGCTGAAAATAATATGGTCATGTCGTGGCTCGTCAACTCTATGACCACTGACATTGGCGAAAATTTTTTGTCATTTGATACTGCCAAAGAGATCTGGGACACGGCAAAAGAAACGTTCTCCGACAAGGAAAACACATCTGAAATCATCCAACTTGAAAGCTCCTCCACGATTTACATCAAGACAATCTTATGGTAACCGAATATTTCAATACCCTTACTCGTCTATGGCGTCAACTTGATACGTTTGAGGTTTATAACTAGAATTGTGTTACTGATGGTTTGTTGTATAAAAAGATTGTCGAAATGAAGCGTGTGTTTAAATTCTTGTTAGGATTGAACAAAAATCTTGATGAAATCAAAGAAAGAATTATAGGAGTAAAACCTCTACCTAGCCTCAGAGAGGCATTCTCTGAAGTCCGTCGTGAAGAAAGTCGGAAAAAACTCATGATGGGATCCCATCAACAACTAATTATGGCAGAAAGCTCGGCTCTTAAGACTTAATTCGCTCCTATTGACAACCGTCAGAAAAATAAAGGAGGCAGGCCTTGGTGTGATCATTGCAAAAAGCCAGGTCACTCGAGAGAAACTTGCTAGAAGATTCATGTAAAGCCAGCAGATTGGAAGCCACGTCAACTTCTTAAGAAAGAAGGATGAGATAATCATGTGGGTACTAATGAACTATCACCACAACCTGAAGCAAGCCCTTTCAACAAGGAGCAAATGGAGATGCTTCAGACACTACTGTCTCCTCTTCTACAATCACAATCTGGTTCATCTTCCAACCACATCATTGGATCCGGAACCTTGGCTCACAAAGGTAATTCTTTGAACGCCTTTACTATTGGTAAGAAACGTAAAAAACCTTGGATTGTGGACTCAGGAGCATCTGATCATATGACGGGAGATGTAACAATTTTTGATACATATAGCTCATGTCCAAATAATTTAACGGTTTGAATAGCAGATGGTTCACTATCAAAGGTTGCCGGTACAACTTCAGTTGTGCTGTCTAAGAATCTTATTCTCAATTCTGTTCTCCTTGTTCCTGACTTGGACTGTAATTTATTGTCAATTAGTAAACTCACTAAGGAAAAGAGGTGTGTTACTAATTTTTTCTCCACTCATTGTGAATTTATGGATTTGGATTCAGGGAAGACGATTGGCGATGCTGAGGAATGCTCTAGACTCTACATCCTTAAGGAGCGCCACTATCCACAGGAACAATCTCAAACGGCAATTAGTGGTAGTTTTTTTTCGGTTTCGTGTCAAAATAACGATAGAGCAATTATGTTGTGGCAATATCGCTTAGGTCATCCTAATATTATGTATCTCAAGCATTTATTTCCTTCATTATTTAATAAAAATCCAAAAACTTTTGAATGTGAAATTTGTCAATTTTCTAAGCATGTACGGTCTCATTTTCCCATTCAATCCTATAAAGTGTCTCGTCCATTCTCACTGATTCATAGTGATATCTGGGGTCCGTCAAGAATAAAAAATGTAACTGGTACTAGGTGGTTTGTCTCATTCATAGATGATCATACTAGATTAACCTAGGTATTCCTCATGAAAGAAAAATTTGAAACGAGCCAAATCTTCAAAAATTTTAACATTATGATTCAGACCCAATTCTAGTCAAAAATACAAATACTAAAGTCTGATAATGCTAGGGACTATTTCAACTCCATTCTAGGAGAATTTTTAGCAAAAGAAGGGATAGTTCACTTAAGTTCATGTGTTGCCACCCCACAACAAAACGGAATCGCTGAAAGGAAAAATAGGCATTTGTTAGAGGTTGGTAGATCGTTCATTTTTTCTACAAATGTTCCACAATTATTCTGGGGGGAAGCTATTCTTACAGCAGCCTACCTTATCAATAAGATGCCATCTACAATTCCAAACTCCTTGTCAACTTCTCCTAAAATCCTTTCCAACTACCCACCTCATCTCCACCATCCCACCAAAAATTTTCGGGTGCTCTGTTTTTGTTCATGTCCATCAACAGTGTCGAAGTAAACTTGATCCCAGGTGGCTTAAGTGCATTTTCATTGGGTATTCGTCACATCAAAAAGGGTATAAGTGTTACTCTTCGATCACAAGGAAATTCTACAATTCCATGGACATCACATTTTTTGAAACCTAGCCTTACTACCCCCAAAATCGTTATTCCGAGGGAGAATCCAGCTCAGGAATATCAGTTTTGGACCCTTGAGTCATTTAGTGAGTCATCCATCACCACTTAAAATCACACACCTCCAGAGTCATGTAATCAGCCTCCACCTGCCAACAATTTCGAGTTCATTGTTGACTTGCGAGATAAGGAGCACATCCAAGAGGAAATAGAGGAAGAAACACTTTCTCAACAATCCCATGAGGCTGAGCCAGGTTCTAATCCAAGTAAAATTCCAGGTAACAATATTCCTACCTCAGGTAGTACTGTTAATTCTAAGTTAGAAAATAGTATTCTTAATATGGCCATAGCTTGCAAAAAAGGAGTTAGATCATGCACTCAACATCTCATTGGGAACTTTATTTCTTATGATAAGCTATCACCTTCATTTTGTGCCTTCACTTCTAGCATCACAAAGATACACATTTCTCGAAATATTCAGGAAGCTTTCAAGTATCCGAAGTGGAAGGCAGCAGTCGATGAGGAAGTTCAAGCTCTGGAAAAGAATGGTACTTGGAAAATGACTAATCTTCCAAGAGGTAAGAAACCAGTTGGGTGTAAGTGGATTTTCACAGTAAAGCACAAGGCAGATGGTAATGTGGAACGGTATAAAGCTCGGTTGGTCGCCAAAGGATTCGCCCAATCCTATGGCCTTGACTATCAAGAAACATTTGCTCCAGTTGCCAAGCTCAACACTGTTCGTGTACTTTTATCATTGGCAACTAATCTCGATTGGTCACTTCACCAACTTGATGTGAAAAATGCCTTCCTCAATGATGACTTAGAGGAAGAAGTTTACATAGACATTCCTGCTGGACTTGAGACGACATCAAATTTCAACAAAGTTTGTAGACTCCAAAAAACCTTGTATGGTCTCAAACAATCTCCCAAGGCTTGGCTTGAACGGTTCACTAAAGCATTGAAAGGGTACAGATTTGTTCAATGTCAATCCGATCATACATTATTTGTGAAGCACTCCCTAGGAGGGAAATTGGCAATTATCATTGTTTATGTGGATGACACAATTCTAACAGGTGATCATGAAGAGAAAATTGGCTTACTTAAAATATTCCTGACAAAGGAATTTGAGATTAAGGATCTTGGAAACCTTAAGTACTTTCTTGGAATGGAGGTTGCTAGGTCAAAGAAAGGTATAGCAGTCTCACAACGCAAATACGTTTAAGACTTACTGAATGAAACAGGGATGCTAGGATGCAAGCCAACAGCAACACCTATGGACACAACTATCAAACTGGAATAAAGTGACGGTAGTGCACCAAGTGATAAAGGGAGATATCAACGTCTTGTGGGAAAACTCATTTATCTTTCTCATACAAGGCCAGACATCGGCTTCTCTGTTGGTGTGGTAAGTCAATTCATGAATAATCCAACCAAAAAACACGACTGCTGTGACCAGAATATTGAGATACCTAAAAATGACAACGGGAAAAGGTCTCTTCTTCCAAAGAACAACAAAGAGAAAAATTGAGATTTTTTTCAAATGCAGATTGGGCAGGTTCAGTGACTGATCAAAGATCAACTTCTAGCTATTGTTCATTTGTCTGGGGAAACGTGGTTACATGGCGAAGCAAGAAACAGTCAGTGGTAGCCCATAGTAGTGTTGAGGTAGAATTTTGTGCTATGGCACCAGGTATCTGCGAGGGAATCTGGTTGAACAAGCTATTAGAAGAATTACGGGCTCCATCTGAGCATCTCATGGTGTTATACTGCGACAACCAAGCCGCCGTCAATATCGCTAAGAATTCGGTTCATCATGATCGAACTAAACATGTGGAGATAGATTGACACTTTATCAAGAAAAAGATTGAAGAAAGAGTTTTCCAAGTTAGCTACACTCCAACAAATTGTCAAAAGGCTGACATTCTCACAAAAGCTCTTGCTCGAGTTAACTTCAACAATCTGACGAAAAAACTAGGAATGATTAACATCTACAACGTAGCTTGAGGGGAAGTGTTGGAAATCAAGCTCTCGTTATTATAATTGATTTAGGAGTAATATAATCATACCAACTGTATGATTATTCCATTCCAGCTAGGTAGCAATTCTCTTTCCATATGAGAATATTTCATTCCAGCTAGGTAACAATTCTTTTTCCATATGAAAAAATAATCATGACTGGTGATAGTGCTCTGTTTCAAAAATTGTCTCTGATCTGTAATCTATTTATTTTCTACTTTCCTTCATTATTGATGAGAATGAAGAATGAATGAAAACTAGTATTCCTTCATATTTTCAAACTTCTAATTCTTCAATAAGTATTCTTCTTCGACAACATCACATAGGGAAACCAAGCTCGGAATATGAGAAGCCCCATAAAATTCTGATTTGATCCAATAAATACTTAGGTCTTGTTTGGTTTGTTTTTCAGAAAAATTTTTGGAAAAAATTCTCTACAAACAAATTTTCAAGAATAATTAAAATTTTGAAATTTTTTCAAAAAAAATTTCAAAATTTTGTTTGGTTACCTACTTTCCAAAATCACTCTCTCTCTCTCATACACATCAAATCAATCACTTTTTTTTAAACTCTCTCTCCAAAATAATTTTCCAAAACCATTTTTGAAAAAAGACAAATCAAACAAATTTTTGTACTTTTTATCTCAAAAATTACTCTACAAACACAAACCAAACACACCCTTAGCTTCTTAAACCCACCTAGCTTAGGATCATACAGCACAAGACCATCCTTGTTGTAAAGCATCAAAATTTCCCCAGTCTTTGGCTCATAATAGTCAAAACCTCCCTTCTTATTATTAACCATATTTCCAATAACAAACTCTTTGCTCCAAGACTCCTCATTGCCATACTCTTTCATTATCCATATATCAATACCACAATGAATAGAAAATTCACAAATGGACAGACTATCCCGCAGCACACCGACACATTTATGCCCTCGAAACTCTATGCAGACCAAACTCAAGAGGTTGAGGAACAACCCAAAATTCCTCAGTCCCAAAATCAAAACAACGAATGAAGCCGGGACTATCATGGTTGAAATTAAGCCAATGAATAGCTCCATTCACGAAAGAATTGAACGAGTGGTTTGTCAAATGATAAGGTACCTTACCCATATTTCTCCACAACCCTTCTCCACCAATTGTATAAATCTCAGCCTCCTCATGATAAGAACCCATCTGAGTATTGTGGTCAATATAAACAGCCTCTTGGGGAAAAAACCGAACCACCTTGTACTGATTAGTCTTGAGACTAAACCCAAAAGCAGTCATAGTAGCATCATAATTTCCATGGAGATGTAAGATGGGTAAAGTAATGTACTCACCCAGAATAGGATTGCATATGAAAATGGGGTCAGAATCGTCAGTGAAATCAGATAAGCAGAGCAACCCGTTACAGGAATTGACGATTTCGTCTTCTTTGAGAAGTGGGTAGTTGAATTTGGGGATGAATTTCAACTGGGCATCGCGGGGGTGAGTGGAATGAGCGATCTGGAGGTCGACCAAGCGAAGTTGTCTCGATTCGCGACGGGGGTAGAAAGGTTTGAGCAAGAGGCTGACAGGTGATCTGGAGAGGTGGAGATTAGCGAAGTGAGGGTCTAAGATCAGAGAAAGGCAGTGCTTGGAAACGAGTTGACAAAGGAAGAGGGTTTTGACGGAGTCTTGATAGGATTTCGAGGATGATTTGGGTTGGAAGTTCTTCTAGGTTTGAGTGTTTGCTCTTCTTGGTGGTGGGTATGATCTGATTCGTCATCTTTGCTGCTGATGATTCAAGCCTCCTCTGATCTCTACCCAAACCAATATTTATAGGAATTTACAGAAACATTGGGGGGGGGGGGGGGGGGGGGTATTTTGTTTTTGGAGGGAACTGAAAGCAAAAAGTCCCGCCAAAATGGCACTTTGGTTGGTTCCATTTTTTTAAAAATACTTTCCAAAAAATTATTTTCTTATTTTTTATATTTTTTTTGTTTTTACTGAATTTTTTTTAATATTTTAAGCAATTGTTTTCACTTTTTAGACATACCTCACATAAATATATTTAAAAAGTAAAAAAATTGTGAAAAAAACCTATTAAAAATTTACTTTAATATCAAAAATACAAAAAAAAAGTACAAGAATTCAGTCACTACTACAAAAACAGATAAAGATCACACTTTTTTTGTGTGATGTTTGTTATTTAATCACATCTTTTAAATTTTATTAAAATGTGATCTTTGGGAGTGTGATTAAAAGGAGTCATTTTTAATCACACCTTTTAAGTGTGATTAAAAACATTTAGATCACACTTTTTAAGTGTGATTAAAAACTAATAAAACCTGTGATAATAAACTTTAGATCACATCTTTTAAGTGTGATTAATAACATTTTTAGATCACATCTTTTAAGTGTGATTAAAAACTAATAAAACCTGTGATAATAAACTTTAGATCACATCTTTTAAGTGTGATTAAAAATATTTAGATCACATCTTTTAAGTGTGATTAAAAACTAATAAAACATGTGATAATAAACTTTAGATCACATCTTTTAAGTGTGATTAATAACATTTACATCACATCTTTTAAGTGTGATTAATTACTAAAAAGATTCGACATATTTGAAGAATAATCAATATTATTTTTGTACGCGCATTTCAAGAATGTAATACACATTATATACTATACTTTGAATCACAACCACATATTCAATGGAATAACATCATATAACCACATATTCAATAAAATAATGTCATATATTTTATAAATGAAAATTCAATATGTTCAAAAGTCTATACAAAGGAATTAAATAAAAAATTTTAAACTGTGTTTACATATATTAAA
This sequence comes from Camellia granthamiana, assembly GCA_036172215.1. Taxonomy (NCBI): domain Eukaryota; kingdom Viridiplantae; phylum Streptophyta; class Magnoliopsida; order Ericales; family Theaceae; genus Camellia; species Camellia granthamiana. Next base: position 48,039,646 of record CM069907.1, on the reverse strand, counting down.
AAATAAAAAAAACTTGAAAAATTAAGTCCTTGAATTCTTTGACCATATTTTGCATCTCTCCAAGAAATTTCTAACTTGAAAAATAAAAACACAAATTAATTCAGAAACCACTAGAATCATATGAATAAACTAACTATTTGTAGAGATTGTTCTAGTCTTACAAAAAATAAAGTCCGACTAATCACACCTCTTCAAATGTCTTAACATTAAATACCTCTACCATGACATGAAACATGTAAAAACAAAATGTCACTTTACCCACAGAAATTGCAAGTTCAACAGAAATTTTACTATAACCAACAACTTAATTTAAGAGTCTCTATCCATCTCAAATATTTAATGTTCTACAAAAGAAATACAATTGAATGTTGATTGTGCAAATACTTTGAGTGCATTTCAGATATCAGTGGTGTGTTGAATGTCCGTGTCCCATACAAAAACACTTAACAATTAGGCAACCCTAGCCTGCAGCCCTTCATAAATATGCCAAAATTTTGAAAATGCATTCCTTCACTAAAATTTATCATTCAATGAACATGAATTACCTGTACTGGTAAGAAGAATAAAAAGCAGTACAAGGTTCAGGTTTTTTTCCTGGAACATCACTAAATTCCCCTATTACAAACAAATATCACCATTAGCCAATCAAATCGACGAATCGAAAACTGAGAACAACACAGACCAAATAAGGGTATAGTTTCAAAATTAAAACAAGTTATTTTGATAAACCAAAGTCATCAATGAGTCTCTTTTTAGGCTTTAGAACAAACAATTAGAGTGCTATAAATTTTCAAACTTTCTTCTACACCCAAGAAAGTGGGAAAAAATATAAAAATAAAAATCATTAAACAACACACAATAAAATCATCAAAACTAAAGAGCTTGAACTGCTAATCTATAAGAAAGTTACAATTTTCATGCATTTGAATCACATTGTGTAGATCAAGCATTCATGAGCAATAAAGATTCTATAAAATGAAGAAATTACAGAGACGAAGCATCTCTATTGACATATCAAAAAAGCTCCATGAAATTTTTATATATTCAATAATCGCAACATTTAGTTCAAAAACAAAAACAAAAACAAAAGGAAATGAAAAAAATAAAAATAAAAATAAAGCATTTGAAAGCAAACAATCAAACATATGCAACCTGTATAGCTAATATCTCGAAGTTAAAAAGGAAAAATGAAACTGGGTACTTTCAATATATATATATAGTGATGAAGAAGAAGATTGGAAGTTGTGTGGTGAGACTAAAGTCGAACAGAGCACTACAATCATTAGTTGCTCTAATAATTTTAACAGAAAATTGAACAACCCAAACACATAAAACTGCCAATAGTTCAACCCAGAAAAGCAAAATAACATCAGCTCTACTTGTTGTCCTCAAGAAATAGCTAATTCTCACCTCTTGAACTACCCGAAAAGCTTCCTAGTATGAAACACTAACACCAACAATCTCCCAATCTCAATTAACAAATCATATCAATTCAACCAGACATGCTGCCAAGAGTGAAAGTATGTTCCGTTTCGTAAAGAGTAAAACTATGCTCCTGAGTCTTGACAATGCTTAAAAAAATGACAGCATAAAACAATGCTCCTGAGTCTTGACATACTTAAAAAAATGACAGCATATAATCATGCACTCTACATAGCAAACCGCAATAACAAACATTGAATTGTAAACCAACACAATATTTTACAAAAGGAGCAAGTTTTTTGCAACAGAAGGTATATAACTCCTCTGTGAAATAACATAATTCAGCACAGGGATTCTACTTTGATACTTAATAATCATTGTCCATTTGACTGTTAATTAGATATTAAAAGAAATTCATATGAATAAATACACCTTGCATCTTGGATTGAGTCTAACATTTGATAAGCATCTAACTAGACTGAGTTTGATGTTGTCAATACTTTAGAGGTGCTAAAATTTTGTTCTAAATTAAATATGCCCACTTAAAAGTTATAAAACTTTATAACATAAAAATAAATAAGCAGTAAGCAGTAAAAGACCTGAGTGGCAGGTTCTTGACTCATACCTCTGCAGTCATCCCAACGGTTGCAAACCTCATCCTCCCATTATCAGGATCCCTATGAACCTGAACAAAATTTTACAAATAATGCTACTTTGAGATAAAAGGCTAGTGAAACAAATCCTAGGCACAGAGAAAATAACTATGAGCTGTCAATGACTTCACAAACCACGCCGATGGTATAAGGAGTATCAACTTGGCACAAAGCTCTTTCAATAGCAGCTATAAAGTTAGGTTGTATAACTCTTAGAGGAAGGGTAGCCTCTGGAAACAGAACAACTCCTGGAAAAAAAATTATAAAATATATATATACATATTAACAAAAATAAAGAAAAGGAATTAAAGTAATGAAGATAAGACTGAGACAAAAGAAGCCACTTAAATTGTTCCTAAGCCATGCACATATGACACTAGGTCAATAAGCTACACCAAGACCTGTAAATCACTGTCCCTCAGCTCTATGGCATTTCATGCTACTTGGTTAAGCTAAATCTTGAATTCATGAACTCGTAGGGCCATACATGAGTCACAAACCTCTGGCTCTTTCAAATGATTAGATGCAGAGCTATGGCTCTTTCAAATGTCAAAAGATCAAATAATGATGAGTGGTTCCTTAATTCTTGGAGGCTTCCAAGAAGTATCCTCACATATTGAGGTGTTTCTGTGTTGTGTGGGTTGAGTGGCTGTGAGTATATATTGAGTGGTTCATTGTTCAGGGTTGTGAGTTCTCTAAACTAAGGGTCGAGTGATGAGAGTTCATATGGAGTGTTTTATTTCTATTAATGTCTGTTCTTTTGCAGGATTTGCTGGATGTGAAGAATTTAGGTTCACTAAAAATGTGGGTTGAGTGTTATGAGACCATATATATGTGGGTTTTTACTAACACTTTTGTCTATATTAAGTGGAATCTGTTTTGCAGGTGCAAGGAGATACAGAGCATGAGTATTGTGAGGTTACTAAATGTGGGTTGAGTGGTGTGAGTAAAAAATTGTGTGGAGCCTTCCCCTTTACCTGTTTATTGATGAGTGAGCTCAACTAATTCCTCTCTAATCAGTTATATTATATCAAAGATAAGAGACCACTATCATGCCATCAACTAATTCCTCTCTAATCTTGTTCCCTCTTCCTATTTCTTTTGTTAAATACGTACTTGTGCATTACTCTCAAATGCAAGGACATACAAATGATTTCAAATAAAAGTAAGGAATTGATATTAATGGAGAGTACTCACCTCCGAATTTCAGCAAGATCACCAGTGAGCTCATAACTGAGAGAGTAATAGAAGTAGAGTCTCGCAGCCAGAACATCAATGGTTTGCCTATTTAAGTTTTTCAAACGGGTAATACTTGCTGAGGAACAACTTTAGCCTAGAGAGCAGCAGCAATAAGCAATAATGTGATTTAACAAACATTATCAATCGAGTAAAGAATAACACAACACTTGACGTGAGCATAATTTGCCAGCTTTTCCAATATTCTTACAATATACCAGCATTAACAAGACCACTCTTTGTAGAACCGTAGAAAGGAATACAGCCAACAACCAATATATATAAGCTTCTGGTGCCTTGAGCTGAATTTGCCATATCTAATTGTTTTTTTTTTTTTTTTGGTGAATAAGTCATAAATTAAACGACAAAAAAACTACAAGGGGTATACCCCAAGAGCTAACCAACTATACAGGGACACAGCAACCAACAAAAAAAAAAAAAAAAAAACAAGAACAAACTAGAAAAAGAACCATCATGTTCAAACAACACTTAAGCAAGAAACAAATAAGGGGCAAGAACAAGGCAAACAAAAAGCCTTAGAACAACATAACCTGGGCACAACTTAACCACTAAAAAGATCCAAAATAACAAAAACCAGAACAAAACCCAAAAAAGGCAACAGCAAAGAACATAGCAACACCAGCAGGAACCAGCAACCAGGCAACAACAAAGGTAACAGAAAAGAACCAGCATACAGACAGCCAACTCTTTAACACAGTGACATATACAACCAGCAGCAAAAACAAGAGCTTCAACAATCAACAATTGGGACAAGATCCATCAAAATGGATTACTTGCCCCAGTCCATCATTCTGTTAAATGATCCTAAGAGAGCCAAGCATGGATGTGCCTTGCATGTAAGTGTAGCCAATTCACCAATGTAATCTGGGATTGGACCAGTAATTAGGCAATTTACTAAATATGATAAAAGTAATTACAAATGTAAATAAGTCCTCACAACTCGGTTATGTTTTTCAGCTGGGATATGGTAGAAGGAATGGGGCCATCCATGGATGTGCCTTGCATGTGCCCGAAACAGATTATTTAATAATTATTTGAGATGTTCTTAGGTAAAATTAAAAAATTAAGAGAAAGCTTGTTAGAATTCCATAGGCAGGGAAAAGATTGCTAATGCATGGAACTACTAATGATACTCACAGTGTTTTAATTTTTGTCCAGTTCCCAATCAGATCAGGTATCTTCCCAGATAGTACACTCCCATCTATCCTACTGCAATTAGTTGAAGAAGTTTTAGATTTACTAAAATTCAAGACTAATAAATGTCAAAATAATTACCACTTAGAAATCTGTCAGGTTCTTCAATTTGCTGAATGTGTCTGGAATTGTTCCAGTAAAATTGTTGGCAGAAAGAAGGCTGCAGAAAACTATCCATTATAAATTCCCTTGAAACAACATGAGAACGATAGCACCAGTAGTGGCAATGTTAACATCATTTTGTCGCACTCAACTCAACATACAAAGATACCCAAAAGACAATGTTCAATGCATGTAAGAGATGTTTGACACTGCAATCTCAGACAAAGACTACCATATATATTGGGACAATTATAAACATACATAAAATTCATACAAAAAACTTGATAAGAATGATATGGCAATGCCATTATTATAAATAAATCCATCTTCAATGGTGTTTTGTTTTGAAGTGAAAGGTCTACAATGAGTCACATCATTATATATGAATTTTTTGTTTGTATAGCATTACTCTATATATTGATAGACACAATGATTGAATGTTGGACAAGGCAAGAAATGCATCAACAATAATCACGATGCTTTTAAATTCAAAATAGCCATGCTCTCTTTCAATGTGGTTTAAAAAGATCACAAAATTTTTTATAATTAAAAAAGAAAAAAAAAAAAGAAAAAAAAAGAGCCTTATGGAAACAATACTGGGAAGTTAAAAAAGCAAGTTCTCATGGCACTTCTCATCCAATATTTGAAGGTCACAGCTAGACAGGATCATGCATACGAAACCCTTCCTGATCGCACAGTTGTTTTTCAACACATTAATACTCTATCTCCAACCAGAAAAGCATTTTAGATGAGAAGCTTTGGCAATGATAGCACCACCATGTAATTCGGTATATTCAAGTGTATACTTTAGAAGAAAGTATTAAGTTTAAAACAAAAAGAAAGAACTTTCTTACAGCCTCCTCATGCAGCTCAAATTTCCAAGGTTTTGATGAAGAGGTCCTCCAAGCTGATTATCTTCCAAGACCCTGTATAAGATAGTTCACGTTAAAATCAAGGTCAGGCTTCATTTATTAGTCCAGTAGACAGAACAATATCCATGACTTACAGCTCCTCAAGAGTAGCAATGTCTCTGATTTGATTTCCTTTGGAATTGAACCATTAATGCGGTTTCCCAAAAGGGACCTTGCCTTTTGTTTATGATCAAACTCCCTTTTGACAAGTAACAAAGCAATTACCCACTTCTTGAGTGCATAACTTAAATTAGTTAATAACGTTCTATAAAGCTTTATTGGATCTTGACAATTCTATTTTTGAAGAAGTTTCCACAGCCATCTGTGTTTTCTTTTTTGTTTCAAAAATAAAATTAAAAAGAAAAATCTGCACCTGAATCTCAAATGAGAAAGGAAGCCCATTGGCAAAGTTTGAAGAATAGTCTATGGCTGAAGGAGAAGCACGACATTATTGAGCTGGTACTTTCTTGAAGACAGCTCGGTTGTATTGGACTATTTGACAATTTTATACAGGAATACAGGAATTATTATAGAGCTATTTGATTGGGTTTATATGTATATGTGCCATATTGGAAATTATCAGGAACAAGTTTGTCATCTTCTCACATTGGAATTGTTAAGGCAATATTATGCTTCAAATTTTCTTTCTGAGGCGTAAAAGAAAGCAATATAAATGCTTTGCCTTTTTCTGTTTTAGCAAATTTCTGAGATGAAAGATGTTCTATTGTCTTGCATTCTTTAGTTAAAGGATATCATTAGAATAAGGTTAAAAAAATTTAGCAAAACTTGGAAGTTCCAAGCTTCCATTTTGTCTACCTTATACCACTGCCAGTGTAAGCCAAGTGGTTACCTGGTTTGGCCACTTAACCTTGATTTCTGGGGAAAGATGAAAAAATTGTCGGTGTTTGTCAGGTCATACACTAAGGTTTTAGTATGTGGGTCATGTTTCTGGTTAAAAATTATGAAACAACAGTGTAATTTTTAAATTGTGTGCTCACCAAACTAAATGAAACTGTTGCCTTTTTTTTTCTTCACAAAATTAATATAAACTATCATTACATATAGCACCTTTCATCTGTATACAGTGGAATATAGTTCTACATTCTAAATTACTGCAACACTGCTGTCACAACTGTGTTTGTCTTTCAAGATTTCCCTGTGTGCTGTGTTTCACTTTCATTCTATATGATGGTTTGTGCATTTATGATTCCTATTGCCGGAAGATGATTCGTAATAGAACCCAATTTCTTTAGATTCAACAAATTTATATTAAAAAAAAAAATGTGTTCAACCCAAGAACCTAATTTCACATTCAGGTTTTAATTTTTCCAATTCAGATTCAGATATTTTCCCCAACTCGCATTCAAGAAATTTAAAAACAAAAAAAATAATAATAATTTCACAACCTGAAACACAATTCTAATTTTTTATTTGCTCAATCAAAACCCTAACTTTTCCATGTGTGTGTGTGTGTGTGTGTGTGAGAGAGAGAGAGAGAGACCTTAAACAGAGTGGTAGCATAAATAATGTAGTTCCTCATCCTTCCGTAAGTGGTTATACGAATCTCATTCTTAATCGGCGTCTTTGGCCACGATTTCTCTACCCTCTGATACCGATCCATCTAAACACAAAAAACCCAAAATCAAAAACACAATTTTTTCTCCAAAAAATCAAAAACACAACAAGAAAACAGCAAAAGGGTACACAAAAATTAGATCTGAAGAAGGGAATAGGAAGAGGGGTAACCGTGATGAGTGTTGAGTGAGTTCGGAACGGGTAAAAGGTAATGGAAGTCTCTGAAAACCAGCTCTCGCCTTTTGCTAGTCTCCATGGCAGCTCTGGATCGATGAATTGGGTGAGAGAAGAGCCATGGCCGTTGTGGGTTGTAGAGAGAGAAATTGGAGGAGAGAGTGAGAGAGAGTGAGAATATGATTTAAGGGTTTGCAATGGAAGTGTGGTGGAGGAGTAGAGATTTAGGGTTTGAAATGGAAGAGTGTGGTGGAGTAGAGAGTAGTAGTAACTTCTGCAGATCACTGAGCTTTTAGCATTCGTGTAGAGAGAGACAGCTACGCCAATTCGAAGATTATTTCATTTTACATTTGGCGCCAGAGTATTTTACTTTTGGCGCCTATTTTTATTTTGGTCATATTATTCACGACAGAAATTAAGGTAAAATATTTTTAATAGTTAGTATATGTGCATCGTGAAAAGTATATTTTTTAATGATTGACTTTTTATGTGCCGTAAAAAGTGTAATATTTTTAACGACTGACTTTTTGTGCATCGTAAAATGTTTAATATTTTTAACAACTGGTGTACGCGTGTCGTATCAATCAATTAAAAAAAACAATAACAAAATGAACAAACAATAAGAACAATGATAAATAATCTGCCAATTACACAGTGAATCTCCCTCGCACCACATTTTCCAGAACAAGTGTAAGTGTTGGTGCAGTGTCTGTGTAAATGCATATCTATATATACACATACAGCCTAATATATATAATCTAAGGTTTTAATAAATCGTGTCTCTGTGACGATATTTGTCGTATATTTGCAAATACCTAGTTTCAACATATTAGAGGAGGAACAACAAAAAAATTATTTTCATTGCAGAGACATGTATTCAGATTCAACACAACGAGTGAACATTTTTCAGCTGATAAAAGTCAATGGCAAGAGGAAATAGTGGAATGACAGAAGAGAATGTTACTTGGATAGAACAGAGAGAGAGAGAGAGAGAGACTGCGAGCTGTGCAATGGCGAACGGCTAGGGCTCGTTTGCCCTTTCGGCTGCTCCTCCGCCGCTCGCCGTCGATCGAGAGAGAGAGGAGGGGTAAGAAGAGATTAGGGATTTTTGGGTTTGAGATTGGGGACTTTTTGTTTTGGGGGGGGGATGAGCGGGAATGGGAAAAAAAAAAAGATGGGGAAGGGAGCGGGAATGGAAAACAAAAACGAGCGGGAATAAAAAATAATTTTTTTTTTTTGGTCGAAAATGAAATTTAAATAACAAAATAATGTCATTTAATTTTTTTTTTTTTTTTTTGCGACGGGGGTTGCCGTCGTCAAAAAAAATTATTTTTTGTAGTTAATGAATTTTTTTTGTAGATGAGAGGGAATGGCAGTAGTGGTGAAGGTGGTGGATAAGAGATGATGGTGGTGGTGGTGGTGGCGGTGGCGGCGAAGGAGATTAGTGGTGAAGTTGTGGTAGTGGTAGAGTAGATGAAGTGGCAAGGGTGAAGGAGAGGTAATGATAGTAGTAGTGGCAGTAGTGGTGAAGGTGGTGGATAAGAGATGATGGTGGCGGCGGTGGTGGTGGTGGTGGCGATGGCGAAGGAGATTAGTGGTGAAGTTGTGGTAGTGGTAGAGTAGATGAAGTGGCAAGGGTGAATGAGAGGTAATGGTAGTAGTAGTGGCAGTAGTGGTAGTGATGGCAATGGTAGTCGTAGAGGTGAAGTGGTGACAGTGGTAGTAATGGTGGTAGTGGAATGGCGTTTGCAGTAGTGGTGAAGGTGGTAACGGAGATGGGTGGTGAGAGAGAGAGAAATGAGTGAGAGACACATAGAGGAGAGAAAGAGAGAGAGAGACAGACAGACAGACAGACAGAGACAGAGACAGAGACAGAGACAGAGTGATGAGCGAGAGAGAGACAGAGTGGTCGCTAAAAGTGCATTTTCTTGTAGTGGATAGATAAATCGAGAGGGAGCTCAGTAAATAGAGAAGACGGAAGGGAGAGAGTGAGCAACGCGAACACAGTGGGAGAGAGAGAGAGATAGAAAGAGGAGAGAGAGAGGGACAAAAAGATAAAGAGATAGAGAATGAGAGACAGAAAAAGAGACAGGGAGAGAAGAGAGATGAACGAGAGAGAGAGAGAGATATAGAGAGAAGAGAGATGAGCGAGAGAGACATAGAGAGAAGAGAGATGAACGAGAGAGACAGAGAGAGAGATAGAGAGAAGAGAGATGAGCGAAAGAGACAGAGAGAGAAAAGAGATGAGAGAAGAGATAGATGAGTGAGAGACACACACAGAGAGCGAGAGAGACAGATAGACAGAAAGAAAAGAGTGATGAGTGAGAGAGAGAGAAAGAGAAGAGAGAGAGGAAGATGAAAAAATGGGTGAAAAGATATAGACAAAAAGAGAGGGAGAGAGAGAAAGAGCGAAAAGAGATAAACGAGAGAGAGACAGAGAGAGATGAGCGAGAGAGATAAAGAGAAGAGAGATAGAGAAGAGAGACAGAGAGAGAAGAGAGATGAGAGAGATAGACAGAAGAGAGATGGACGAGAGACACAGACAGAAAGAGACAGACAGACAGACAGACAGACAAACAAAGAAGAGTGATGAGTGAGAGAGAGAAAAATAAGAGAGACAGAGACACAGAGAGAAAGAGAGAGACAGACAGACAGAGAAAAGTGATGAGTGAGTGAGAGAGAGAGAGAGAAGAAAGACAGAGACAGAGAGATAGGAAGATGAAAAAATGGGTGAAAAAGTTACGTGTCTAACGCATTCTTTTCTAGTAGTGAGTCGTCTCTATCATTCATGAGTAGAATAGAGGCGCGGATTTGGGAATTGTATATTTTATATAAAAATCAAATTGAAATATTTTATGCAATCACACCTATTTAGGGAGTGTGATTAAATATATATATAATTACACTTATTTAAAAAGTGTGATTAAAAAGTAGTAATGTATATATAATCACACTTTAATTAAAACGTGTGATTAAAAAATATATATATAATCACACTTATTTAAAAAGTGTGATTAAAAAGTAGTGGTGTATATATAATCACACTTTAATTAGAATGTGTGATTAAAAAATATGTAAATAATCACACTTTAATTAGAATGTGTGGTTAAAAAATATATATATAATCACACATATTTAAAAAGTGTGATTAAAAAGTAGTAGTGTATATATAATCACACTTTAATTAGAAGGTGTGATTAAAAAATATATAAATAATCACACTTTAATTAGAATGTGTGGTTAAAAAATATATATATAATCACACCTATTTAAAAAGTGTGATTAAAAAGTAGTAGTGTATATATAATCACACTTTAATTAGAAGGTGTGATTAAGAAATATATAAATAATCACACTTTAATTAGAATGTGTGATTAAAAAATATATATATAATCACACTTGTTTAAAAAGTGTGACTAAAAAGTAGTAGTGTATATATAATCACACTTTAATTAGAAGGTGTGATTAAAAAAATATATATATATATATAATCACACTTAATTGAAAAGTGACATAAAAAATAAATATTATCACACTCAATCAAATTAAGTGTGATTAAAATATCAATCTAATTTTTTTTATCACACTTCCAATAAAAGTGAGATCTTTTTTTTTTGTCAAAGTGTGATCTTATTTTTGTAGTAGTGAGTACATTTTTGTGTATTTTTATGTATTTATTAATTTTTTAAAAATATTTGTTTACAAATATTTTTACTTTTTAAATACATCTAAGTAAGATGCATCTAAAAAAGTTAAAAAAAAAATTTAAAATTTTAAAAATATTCACTAAAAACAAAAAAAAAATACGAAAACTAAAAAACTCAATTTTCAAAAAATTTAATCCAAAAAACTCAAACCAAACACACTGAATGATTTAGGATGTGGGTTCATTTTTTTATTTTTATTTTAAATTTTTTAGTTATTTTAGTTTAGGTTAAAAAGTCTCGTTTGGTATGAATTTTGACATTTTAAATTTTTGTGAGAGATAAAAATAAAATGATTATAGTTTAGATGTGAGATTTTGTCTTATTAACTTTTTAATTGATTTTGAATTATTTTGAAAAGTTAATTAAAAAATAAAAAATAATACTGTTAAATTTAACTTTAATCCATTAAAATCAGTACTATTTCATTAAAAAAAACCACAACATTTGACAGCCCATATTATCTTTATAAATTGTATTAAAAAAAATACAGAAAACATAATTTGTTAAAACTGAATTTGACAGGGATTGGTGATATCTTTTTAACTCTCAACTTTTTACATATAACATTGTTATTGTCATAATTTGTTAATTTAGTGAATTTATACTTTAATTTAATTGTTTTAATATGATCATATGAATTATTGAAAAGAAAAAATAAATGTGTAGAACTTAATAATATAAGTCTAATAAAAAATGGGTAACTTGGTTTAGTTTGATTTTGATCCGTAAAATTTGGGTTTATGAATGACACGTGATTTTAATTTTTTTAAATAAGTTTGGCATGTACCAACTCGAGATCAAAACCTAAAATATCCATTAATATATGAAACTTGGACACAATAGTTGTTAGCTGGGCCGTCCCATTGATGACCCCTATATACATCCTTTGAGAGAAATGTGTACCTAGTGTTTCTCAATTTGTATATAGAGATTCTTCATTGTTTTTGTTTATTCTCTTTGGTATATATAATTTTTTTTGACAATAATCCAATATAAAGTATATAATATATATCCCTATATTTTATTTCTTGTCTCAAATCTTATGTTTCGAAAACTTATTTTTTATACCTTACTGCACAAATTAATCATAAAGAAACCAGACTCTACGAAAAATAGTTTTATTTTATCATTCATTTATTTATTTATTGTGTGTGTGATTTGAAAAGTTTAAGCCTTTGTTTAGGAAGAATTTTTTTAGTCTGGCATTTTGGCTATTTTAGCATGGCTAAAACAGTTCCATTTGGGAAGAACTTTTGGTTTTTTTATAATTTTGTGAGAGAAAAAATGAAATGATTATAATTTTAATGCGACATTTTATTTTATTAGTTTTTTAACTTATTTTGTCTTTTAGTGAGCTAAATTAGTCCCAACTTACTTCCCAAACAAGACCTTAGTATATTTATAAAGTTTACATTTTTAAAATGTCTACCTTGAAAAAAAAAATTCAGAGTCAACACTAGTTTTAAGCAAAAAATCACTAAAAATATCAGAAAACCAAAAAAAAAAAAAAATTTATACAAAAGAAAAAGTCAAAATTCATTTTCATTCTTTCTATTTTTTGTACATTTTTCTATATAAAAAAAAAATTTATTACCAAACAATTCAATTTTTTTCACCTCATATTTTAACTAAAAAATCAAAAAATTACTTTAAAAATCACTTTCCAAATCAACCCTTAGCTATTGCAAAAACCACACACAATATAGCAAATAGCATACATAACAATTTTAAAAAGCAAACATCCATTAACTTAGAGCAATTCTAATTATACTTTTCATTTTTTATTAGCTAAAATATAAAAATTATAATTATTTATTTTACCTAATTCTTTTTTTATCTATGTACTTTAATACTACTTTTTATTTTATTTATCTATACACACAAATTATTTAAAGAGTCTCTCAAGACTTTTTAAATGTAACTAGCCTTGACAAATTTTGTTAAAATAACTATTATACTTCATCTGTTCCAAAATAATAGTCTTTTTTTGAGAATTTAACTTTTTTTTGTAGTACAATTATTGCATTTTGAAAAAATTAATTTTCCAAAATTACCCTTTGATAGTATATTTTTTGAAAAATATCAATTGTCATAATTGTATTTTTTATATTATTAATGAATTTAAAAAAATGGCAAAATAGGAAATTTATATTATTTTAGTCCTTGATTTTTAAAAATGGACTAATATTTTGAAACAATAAGAAATAAAATAAAAGACTAATATTTTGTAACGGAGGAAGTAGTGACTAACTCATTGAAGTAATTAAAATATAATAATACTAGATATGATAACTAACAACATGAGTTCCTTAGGGTTTGTTTGGCATGAAGGTTTGGGTTGGGTTAGGGCTATTTTAGTCACAAAAAGATAGGATAAGCTTTTTAGCTTAATAAGACAAAATGTCACATCCAAATTGTAATCATTTCATTTTTTCTTTCATAAAAATCAAAAAAATCAAAATGCCCATCCCAAATGAGCCTTTTTAGTCCCAGACTCCAAAAAGTCAAAAAAACTAAAAAATTAACCCATATCTCAAATGAAGGCTTAAAGATACTCTCCATACAACAAATAAAAGGAACTGTCAACAAAACACATAATACAACCACTACCACAAAATCACACACTAACAGAAGTGTGAGTGTTATAACTAAAGGCTAATGTACTAGATAAGGCAATGTTTGGCCATATCTAAGTCATTCTCTTCTTCATCTTGATCCACACTACCCGAAGTTCAGCATTAGGCAGCTCCACAAACACCTCCCTTGCTGGGGACCTTGTGAAGGGATTCTTGATTAGTTACATGCCAAACAAGTACCATGGATCTCCTTGTGTAATCTCGGGGAGCATCTTCAACTTCTCCAGACAGTCCTCTCATGAGTCTTGTGAATTCCCTCACTAGGGTCGGTTTGGGAATATTATTTTAATTAATTTTTTATTATTAATTATTTTAATAGGTTATTCTAATTTTTTTGTTTGAAAAGATGGATATTATTTTATTTTATTTTTTTGGGTTTTTGTGTGTTAGAGAATATTTTTAAAGGAATGACTCTCATCCACAGGCCCGGTCCTGAGATTTCCAGGGCCCAAAGCCAATAATCAACTAATAAATTTTTGGGACCCTTCAAATTTTTTTTTCATTGAATGAAAAAAAAAATTAAGGTAAAGGACAAAAGATTTGTATTAAAATCATAAAAAATACTTAGCTATACATTACAACAACTAATAAGTATCACTTGATCCTTGCTCTTCTTGCATTTTTAGAAGCAAATAAATCAATCATACTTGCATAATCTAGTTTTTTTGCAAAATCATTTTCAATGGATAACAATGCTAATTCATTCAATCTTTCTTGTGACATGGTTGATCGAAGGTAATTTTTGATGATTTTTAACTTTGAAAAGCTTCTTTTCCTGATGCAACTGTAATTGGAATAGTCAAAAGTATCCTATAAGCAACCCATGAATTTGGAAAACAATTTGCCATCAATTGCAGATGATTGAGCACTTCAATTGGTTTATTCAATTCTTTTGGGAATCTCTCTTTCAAGACTTTTAACTCCATCAATATCGGAAATCTCACCATGTTTTAAAAATTCTTCAAGGTTCACACACCCCGCCTTCAACGATTCATCGCTACACTTTTTCAAGTCAAACAAAAAGCCAAAATTTGTCTCATATACTTTGAATTTTTCGAACCTATTTTTGAGTGAACAAAGGGCTTGATCAACAAAATAAATGAAGTAACCAACTCCAAATGATTTTTCAGCCGACTGGGTCACCTTTTCTCTAACATTCTCATCAAATTGTTTCTTTCTAGAAATGATGCACTTTTCAACAAATGTAGGTTCAATTCCCAATTCACTTGCCATTTCTTTAGCTTCAACCATAGCCTTCATGAAACCAACTTCTCTATGCATTGCAACATACTTAACAAGCCCATCTAGCTGGTTTACAACAACTACTATGTCCACATCTTCACTTTGAAGAAGCTTGCTAATAGAGTTCACATGAAACAACAAATTGTACCAAATTACAATACTAAACAAGAACTCAAAAGTCTCAAATTCATGAGTTACCAGGGATTTAGCTTTACTTTTTGCAATCGAATCTGTGGTAGGATTGTTGTACAAGTCAACTAAAGGATCTCTTATTTTTGAAGCATGGTATCTTAGTGGTTTAACACTTTCAATGCGACTTTTCCAACGCTTTTGCGACAATGATTTAACCGTGAGGCCTTCCTTTAGATTATCTTTTAAAATTGCCAACATTGAACGGAAGATGAAAACAATACATATATGTGTTGTACCACACCATAAATTTTTTTTGCTTTAGAGCAAAAGTTGGCCATATCACAAAGCACAAGATTAAGACTATGACAACCACACGACGTATAGAACGCTCTAGGATTTACTTGAAGTACTCTTGTTTGAACACCTTTGTTTTTGCCTTTCATGTTAGAACCATTGTCATATCCTTGCCCTCTTAAGTCACTAATATCAAGTTGAAGGTTAACTAATGATTCTTGAAGTTTATCAAAAAGTCTCATCCCCGATGTATCATCCACATTCAAGAATTCCAAAAAAACTCTTTCACTTTAATTGCACTTGTTGAAACATCCACGCATCGTACAACAAGAGACATTTGTTCTTGATGGCTTATATCCAGAGTACAATCAAGGATGATCGAAAAGTATTTTGCTAGTTTGATTATCGACAAAATTGCACTTTTGACTTCCCCAGCTAACATTTGCATCTCCTCATTTTGAATTTTGTGACTCAAATAATGGTAATGAATCTCACCTTTTTCTATCCATTGCAAGTGTTGTTCCATCATTGGATCAAACTCGCCAATCATTTCAATTATGCTTAGAAAAAGTCCATTGCCCTCTTCATAAATCTTCTCATGGCTTCCACAAAAAGGCAAATTATTCTTGGCAAGTGTTTTCACAACTGCAATTATCATCAATAAAACCCGTCTCAAGTGCTCTCTTTCTTTGTTAACTTGTTCTTATGTACTTTTATCTATTGTTAGATGCTTTCCCAATCTTTCCTCCAACTCAATTCATTTGCTCATGCAAGTAATGTACTCGTCACCACTTTCATGGCCTTTAAGTCTCTCACCAATATTTCTCCAGTCTTTAAATCCTTCGGTAGCCAATTGAGTCTTATTTCCCTCTTGCTTAAACAACTTACAATAAAAGCAAAATACTCTATCCAAAAGTTCCGATTATATCAACCATGTCCTATCAAATTTTTCTCCATTTGGTAAATGCCGAATGCAATGAACAGGTGAGAAATGCCTATGCCTAGAAGAATCATCCTTAGGAAAGTTGAACTCACAATTTCTTCTCATAGGACCTCTTTCGACTAAAAAATCTTGTAAATTCTGGTCTATTATTTTCTAAGTCCCCGGATTAGCTATATTTGAATGCTCACATTCCATATTCATCTCATTATCTTGATTGACTTCTGCACTCCCAAATTTCTCATTTCCTTCTTCATCCACCAAATTTTCATTCTCATTATCCACAAAATTTTAATTCTCATTATTCACCAAAGTTTCAAATTCTTCATTATTCAAGTCTTCAACTGATTGTTCTGCTTGTTTGTTACTCATAAAGAACTTATCAATAGCTCCTCTTGGACACTCGCTAATTTTTCGACTCTTTGCTTCTTTTTCCTTTTTGTGAATCCAGACGGATAATTTCTTTTAAGAGTCATGATGAGCTATGATCAAAATATTTTTTTAGATCAAAATTCAAAACAAGAGCACCATCACCACTTAACAAAACACAGAACTTTTAAATCATGTGATGTGAATTATTAAACTTAAACAAATTCTTCTTGATGATGTAACTACCAATATTATAATAGCAATTAATTGAGCAAAAGACAAGACAAATATTTAATTAATTGAATAGAAAGAAAAAAAATACATGTGTTACTGTTCTACTTCGTCTGTGTGCTCTGTTTGTGTACTGCTGCTTTGTTGCTTTGTTGGCTCGGGTTACTGGTGTGCTGTCAAACAAACTGTAGAGAAAATTGGATTAAGAGAAGGTCGGGTTACAAATTAGACAGGAGGGGCCTTTCAAACTGCTATCAAAGTTGGGCCTTAACTGTTAGGAATTAGAAATTGGATTAACTATTGGGCCTTTCAAACTGCTGTTTTGTTGGGCTGCTTGTTGTCAAACTGTTGGGCCTTTCAATTTTTTTATGGGTTAATTTATTTTAAGTTAGTTTGGGCGTTTTTTTAAAAAAAATGGACTTAAAACATGCCTAATATATTACATTAAATTATAATAGGAGGAGGCCCCTTTTTTGGCCTATTTTGAGGGGCCCTAAGCCATGGCCTTGTGGGTCTATAACCAGGGTCGGGCCTGCTCATCCATACTCTTATCCTCTAGAGTTTTTCATACTTTATTTTTTAGGCTCTATTATAAACCCATATTGATAATCTAAATCGTTTATATTATAATATCAACAATTTAGATGAATTATGCAAAAAAATAATTTCTTCATATATTTCTAGATATATAAATAAATTGCATCTTGTTTTTTCAAAATGGACAATAATTGTGAATTTAAATTGAAACCTTTCATTCTATAAAACAAAAAGTGATTTGTTTATATATTCATCGATATCTGATGAGGCTGATTTTTTTGCATCAATATATTCATTATAAGATTTATAAGTTGAAAGATTTAAATTATCATTATGGACCCAAAATGGAACCCAAAAAATAATGTATGGAAAAATATGGAGGATAAGAATATAGAGGGCACCTATACACTATGTTTAAAGAGTGCTACTAAATACACCTACTTTTTTCTTTCGACCCCTACCTTTTTATATTTTTTTATTAAAATTTGTCCTAACATTAATTTCCAATTTTGTCCTCATTCCTATGCTCACAAACCCTAACCCTAATCTCATCTCCGTCCACACCCGGCCAGCAACGCATCTCCGTCTAGCACCATAATCGTTAGTAGTCTCCTGCCCTCTGCAGCCCGGCCCAGACCTGTCACCCCCCATCTTCTCTAAACTTCCCTCAGTATTTTTTTCGCGCCACTACCATTCTTCACCTTCACCGCCCTTCATCTTTAGCAACCATACCTATAACCTTCTTTACTGCGTCACACATACACAACCCTTTACTTTGCCTCCATAACCACTATTGTTGCCGTTCAAATAACCAGCTCTGAACAAAACGCTAGTGTACGGTGGTAAATAATCGAACAAATGAGATCTGTTCAGACATATCAAATTAAGGCCGAACAAAGGTTACTTGTTCGGTTATGAAGCACCAAATTGATTCAAAAGGTTTGGTCATGTATAGCCGAACGACGCCCCAGCCATGGAAATCTTTGAAACCTTAGCCATGGTGACCTTCAAAATCTTATCCATGGCAATCTTTGAAACCCTAGCCTCTTTAAACATAGATGAAGAAAGAGGAGAAGAGATGGGGACAACAATGGAGGGATGGAAAAGAATTGAGAAAGGATGGGAAAGGGATTGGGGGCTAGGGTAATGATCGGAAAATGGTGGTGGCTAAGGCAATTAGAGGTGGCCAGATGTGGGGATGGCAAGGAAAAGGCCTGCCGGAGATGGGGTGTAGGGAGGAAAAGGCTCGATGGATGTGGAGAAGTGATAGAGGTGGGATTCCAACAATGAGGGATATGATTGGCATTATAGTAGGTGTTCAAAGAAGAAAAGGTAGGAATCAATTATGATATGTGAGAGTACAAAAAAGTTGAGGGTCCTAAGAAATATAGTGGGGGCATTGAACAGTACTCTTGTTTAAATGATGTTAGGTTAACAAAAGACAATATTGCCTCTACACTCACAACCCAATGCCTTCAGCATATGGTGACATGGAGGTCATGAAATGAGTTTTTTGACCAAAGTTTTAAAAAGAGTTTTAGGCTCTGTTTGTTTGTATTTTCAAATTAACTTTCAACACGTGAACTCCCACTTCACGTTTGGATAGGACATTCAAAATACAATTCCTCGTGTTAATTCAAATTACAGTTTGAAAACCCGTTTGGCAGCTTGTACTTCAGTTCTCCACTTTTAATGTTTCTGCCTTCTTCCTCTTTTGATCTGAAAAGCTTCCATGTCCTTCTCCATCGTCTTTAAAAATTTCACGTGAACCTCATCTTTCTTTCTCTTTTGATCTGAAAAGCTTCCATGTCCTTCTCCATCGTCTCTGAAAATTTAACGTGAACCTCATATTTCTTCTCTGTATCACGTGAATCTCATATTTCTTCTCTGAAAAGCTTCCACTGAGTGGGAATTGGTGTGAGATGGGATGACCGGCCGGATGATCGCCCGGTTGTCCCGGTCCGACTTCCTGGTGTTCAACTATCTGAAGCTACTTTGAAGGTTCAGGTTGTTTTTTATTTTTATTTTTTACTTTTTATTTCTTATCTATTATTTTTTTATAATATTAATAATTTTTTAATAATATTACATCCGTATACTGAACAAATACTGAACAATCTGTTACGACCTTATTACTAAATTAATAACGTGTAATAAATGAGAAAAAAAATTGATAATGTTTTGTAAGGTTTACGTTATGATTTCTATTTTAAAATATTAAACTTAGTGTATTTATGTTAATTTTTATTAATATGTATTCTCAAAAGTTGTTGACTTTAACAAAATTTTAGAAAAAAATAAAAAAACGTATTGTAGAAGATGTTTGTACAGGCGTAAAAAATGAATTAATAGAAAATTTAATTGACACAAAATAATTGACATAGGCTCCGTTTGGGAAGAAAAAAGCCAGGCTTTTTTGGCTAAAATAGCCACAAAAGACAAAATAGGCTTTTTTAGCCACAAAAAACAAAACATCACATCTAACCCATAATCATTACACTCCTCTCTCACAAAAAAGTTCAAAAAAGCCAAAAAGCCAAAAAGCCCTTCCCAAACCAAACTTTTAAGCCCAGGCTAAAAAAGCCAAAAAAGCCAAAAAGCCAAAAAGCCAACTCACTTCCCAAACGGAGGCATAGATTTATTTTAAAATGAAAAAATAATTTGAAAAAAAAATTATTCAAAAAAAATTACTGAAAAAAAATTAATTGAAAAAAAAATCAATTTTTAATTTCAGTATTTTAAAAATAGTTTGGTTATTACTGTTGATAAAAAAATACGGATATCGATATATGAGTTGTGTGTTTGATTATAAATTATTGATTGAATTAAGTTTTGAAAACTATTTCCAAAACACATCACCAAACAAATTTTCTTATTTCACATGTCACATCAAACTTTCAAAACTTAATTTAAAATACATCTTCAAAACACATTTCAATACTCTATTTAAAAGCCATAACCAAACAAATTTTTTACACTCAAATCAGAATTCCACAATAAACTCAAAATACAACTCATACTCTCAAATCACATTTACAAAACTCTACCAAATGCTACCTTAAATTTTGAAAAGGGTTTTGAATTATATTTTGAATTTTGATTTTTGAGTTTTGAATTATATTTTAAATTTCTTTGGATTTATTTTTTTAAATATTTAAAAATTCTTAATTTTATTTTTTTAGAGTAAATATTTTTTATTATAAATATTTTTTTAATGTACGTTGTATTTACTACATTTGTGCTATGTATTTTTTTTTTTTGTATATTTTAAAAAATTTTAAAAATTATTTTTTATTTTAAATATTTTATTTTATTTTTTAAATGTTTATTTTTTTAATTTTTAATTTTTAATTTTTAATTTTTAATTTTTTTTTGTAAATTTAAAAATTTTTTGGATCGGCCATATGTTTCCAAATCATAACAAATTATTTGGCCAATACTTAAAAAATGTATATAGTTTTGAAGAAAAAAAATAATTTTCTTCAAAAAAAAAAAAAAATAATTCTATAGAAAAAATTAAAAAATTGATTTTTTTTTTTTTTAAAAAATAGAAGTTTGAAAAGAGATTTTAAATTGAGTTTTGAATTAAGTGTTTAATTAGGAGTTTTGAAATTTTTTGATTCAAATCATGATTTAAGTTTCAAACCAAATGCTACCCAAGTGTTTCCCTTCTAATTAGCCTCCCCCAATGCGTTAACACTTAACTAATAACAATAATACTATATAAAAAAGTGTAAATACTAAGGGCAAGTTTGAAAATTCCGGATAATAGCAAAAAAGTCATTAAAAATGTCAAAAAGTCAAAGAATTATACAAAACAAACATAAATTTAATTTTCTCTTTAACTTTTACATATTTTTTCCTAAAAATTCACAAAAAAAAATAAATCTAAAATACTTTTTTTTTTACCTCATATTCTAGCTAAAAATCTAAAAAAAAATATATATTAAAATAATCTATTCTCAAAACCACAGTCAGTACCCAAAAATAAAAAATAAAAACAATTTGTGACCATTGTATGAGAAATCATACTCAAAATAAACTTGTATCACACAAATAATAGTCCTAATCATATTTATGTAATTTTCTTCCTTATACACGTTGCATTAACAAAAGCCTTAATTTTATTATAACGATATGATATTAACCCAGATTTTTTTTTTTTTTTTTTTAAATTTTTTTTTTTAATATGGAAGTGCCACTTGTCTAATTTTTTAATTGTGTCAAAGTTCCACAAATCTGGCAGATCAAAACAATGTTAACCAGCATGGCGAGGAGAAGGAAGAAGATGGTGGAGGTGATGACTCACCTAATGACATGGAGCATGGTCATGGGGTGGTACTGACAGGAGATCCACACAGCAGAATGAGGAGGTACGAGGTGGAAAAAGAGCAGTGCTGAAAAAGTGATACGATAGTTGAAGAGACAAAGCGTGGAGAAGACATTGCAATCGAGGGAAGAGCACGCAGCTCATTGCTTTTGTTGGGAAATAACATTAACAGCTCTGTCGGGCGTCAGAAAGTGGATGATCACATTGTAACAGAGGGCTTTATGAAGAGTCTAAGTGGATCAGGTATGATTGGGCCTGGTATAAATTTAGAAGTTAAGTTGGATCGAGCCCATTTAAAGGAACAAATTGCTAGGCCAACTTCTGGAGTTAGTAGATCAAATGAAGTAGAAGGTTTTGAATCCACTAGGCCTGCTGAGTTGGGGTTTACC
This sequence comes from Camellia granthamiana, assembly GCA_036172215.1. Lineage (NCBI taxonomy): Eukaryota > Viridiplantae > Streptophyta > Magnoliopsida > Ericales > Theaceae > Camellia > Camellia granthamiana. Next base: position 48,017,551 of record CM069907.1, on the reverse strand, counting down.
GAAGGAGGTCTAACCCAAGCTAAGCCAATGAGAGGAACTACTGGAGTCAGCAGCTGTGCACCCAGTCTAAAGAAGAGTAAAGGGAAGCAGAAGGTTAGGTATGGAAAAAGGACTCAATCAATTTTGAAGGATGGGCCACTCTATGGTCTAGCCAAAGATTATGGTCATAATGGTGCTTCTTCTAGCAAGTCCATCAAAAAAAGTGCGGTTTTTAGAGTTGCATGTCACGGCCTTGGATTTTTTGAACCAACCCTCAGTCTTTCCAAGCCAACCGTGCGGCCTTAGATGCTTATAGCACGCCTTGCTTGTACCTAAGTAAGCCTTTTGTGGAAGGGAGCTAGGAGAATACACACACAAGAGAGTCTTAGAGAGACTTAGAGAGAGCACTTGGAGAATGCTAGCTTTGTATTGCTTGAATGCTTTGTGATTACACTTGGTAACTTCGGTGGTTTGGGCAAATAAGGCCCTCCTCTTTATATAGGCTTACAAAGAATATTCTAGAACTATACTAATGGAGAATGTTCTAGACACTTCCTTCTACTACACCTTAGATTATTCTAGACCTACAAGGATAGAGAGGATTCTAGATCCTTCCCTCATCCTCTCAAAGAACCTATTCTAGAATATACAAGAAGTATGTACAAGCTACTAGAGTTATGTTCAATTCTCTACAAAGCTCTATGGAGTTCTAGAACCTTCCAGTCATTCTCTGCAACCTCCCTATGCTTTCTTGTTCCACCATCCCCTTGACTGCTCTAGAGAATTCTAGGTTCTTCTATTAGAGCCTCCCATCTTCTAGACATTCTCTAGAGAGTTCTAGCAATCTCATTTGGTTTCCAATGCTTTCTAGTGAGGGCAGCATTAGGATTTCTCAGTCCGTGACATGCAGCTGCAGCACTATCCCTCTCTGCATCAATTGAGTGTGGGGCTAATGGAGGTCGACCCCTTCTTAATGAAACTCAAGCAACAATGGAAATGGGGAAATTAATGGGCATCAATTTTAAAGGGAAGGAAAATGAGGTGGCAAGGAGAATTGTTGAAATGGAATTACAAGATAAGGAAAAGGTAGTAGGGAGGGTTGCTGCTGGTGTGTAAAGGGCATAGAGTGGGGGTCTCTTGGGTGTATTATTATTGGTTATGATGAAGCTACTATCATGGAATATCAGGGGTCTTGGAAGGCAAGAGAAGAAGAGGATGATCAGAAAGATAATCAGAGAGAGGAAAATTGATATTGTTCTACTTCAGGAGACAAAGAAGACAGTTGAGTCTAATGATGTGGTTCGATCAATTTGGGCAAGAGACAAAATGGAATACACGGCTGTCAACTCAGATGGGCTTGCAGGGGGTCTTTTGTGCATATGGGACCCTGGGGTTTTTCAACTCGTTGATTGCTGCAGTAATAGAAGTTTTATCCTGCTTTCAAGTACTCTTTTCTATACTTTTGAGTGTGTAATTATAAATATTTATGCACCAAATGATGTGGGGGCTAGAGGCAAGCTCTGGGATAGTTTGATCTTGTTAAGAAGGGATTTTCCTAAACCATGGTGTATAGATGAAATTAGAAATATGGGTGAAAGAAAAGGGTGTTCTAGAAGGGATAGAGGTATGAGAGATTTGAATAATTTCATTGATAGATGTGAGGTTACAGACCTAAATTTTCTAGGTAGAAAGTTCACTTGGTGTAATGGCCATGAGGGTGAAAAATGGAGTAGTATTGATAGGTGTATGGTTCATCCAGAATGGCTAGAGCACTTCAAAGTAAAATTGTGGGGTTTACCCTCTATAATTTCTGATGGAGGATGAGAGGGATTGGGGCCCTAGGCCATTTAGATTTATTAATGCTTGGACTATGCATCCTGATTTCTCTCCTTTTGTCAAGAAAGTGTGGAATGAAACAAACGTGGTGGGTTGGGCAGGATTCAAGCTCCAAATTAAGTTGAAAGCTCTAAAGCTAGCCCTTAAGTAGTGGAATTTGGAAGCGTTTGGGAATGTGCATACCAAGTTGAAACAAGCTGAGGCTGAGTTGCATGCCTTTGATTTGGTAGTTAAAAACATAGAACTAGATGAAGATGAAAAGAGGAGGAGGGCAGAGGTGAAGGGGGAAGTTTGGAAGTTAAGCAGGATGGTGGATAGGCTTTGGCTACAAAAATCTAGGCTAAACTGGCTCTTGAATGGGGACAAAAATACTAGATTTTTTCATGTCATGGCAAACTGGAGACAGAGTAGGAACATGATAAGAACAATTATTGAAAATGAAGAGGTGGTTGATGATCCCTCAAGGGTGAGGCAGAAAGTGAAGCTTCATTTTGTTAAGCAATTTTCGGAGTCTTGGCAATGTAGACCTAAACTTGGTGGGGATTTCAAACCTGTAGCCATAGTCCTATGTTTGATAGCTTGGAGGCAGAGTTTTCAGAACTTGAAATCTTATCAGCTGTCAAAGAGTGTGATGGTAACAAAGCTCCAGGACCAAATGGATTTAATCTATTTTATTTCCAGAAGTTTTGGAATCTTATGAAGGGTGATGTGGTTCAATTTATGAAGGACTTTCATAGAAATGGATGTCTGGCTAAAGACGTTAATAGTTCTTTCATAACATTGATTCCAAAAAAAGAGAACTCTGTGGAAATAGCAGACTTCAGACCAATCAGTCTGGTGGGCTCCCTGTACAAGATTCTAGCTAAGACACTTACTAGTAGATTGAAGGCTATCTTGCCTGAAATTATTAGTGAAGCACAGTCAGCATTTTTAGGTGGTAGATCTATACTTGATGGAGTATTGGTTGCCAATGAAGTAGTGGATTGGTGGAAGAAAACTAGGAAGAAGGGGTTAATCATTAAATTGGATTTTCAGAAAGCTTATGATGTTGTCAATTGGGAATTTCTATTCTCCATGCTTTCAAATTTTGGTTTTGGGCGCAAATGGATTTCTTGGATTAAGGAGTGTATGACCACTGTGAAATTATCTATACTTGTCAATGGCTCCCCAACTGAGGAGTTTTGCCCTCAAAGAGGTCTGAGGCAAGGTGACCCTTTGTCCCCTTTCCTCTTCACTATAGTGGCTGAAGGTTTGAACATCTTATTATCAAGGGCTCGGCATTTGGGACTGATTAAAGGTGCAAAGGTTGGATCCAATGATGTTTTAATTTCTCACTTACAATTTGCTGATGACTTAATTCTATTTTGTGAAGTTGAAGAGGATGAAGTGCTGAAATTAAAGAGGATTTTGAGGTGCTCTGAGATATGATCTGGTCTAAAAATTAACTATCACAAAAGTATGGTGTGTGGTGTTGGTTTATCTAATGATAATCTAGCAAACTTTGCTTCTCTGTTAAATTGCACTGTGCAGAATTTGCCCATCAAGTATCTTGGGTTACCTCTTGGGGCCAATCCTAGAAGAAAAGTAACTTGGCAACCTATCTTGGAGAAGGTTAGATCCAGACTTGCTGGGTGGAAGAGGAAGCTTCTATCATTTGCAGGGAGGCTAACATTAATTAAAGCAGTTGTGCTCAGCTTACTTGTGTACTACTTGTCATTGTTTAGAATGCCAGAGGGAGTAGCTAAGGAGATTGAAAGACTTCAAGCATCTTTCTTATGGGGTGGCTCTGACCTGAAAAGGAAAATTCATACGGTGAAATGGGAGGAGATCACTAAAAGGCTAGATCAAGGTGGGTTGGGGATTAGGAGAATCAAGGAGGGGAACACTTGTTTACTCATCAAATGGTGGTGGAGATTTGGCCTTCAACGAGGTGCTCTTTGGAGGAGAGTGATTTATAGTAAATATAAAATTGAGATTGACAAGTGGAGTCCTATTTTTAATCTCAGTAGTAGATATTCTAGCACCTGGAAGGACATTATTGCTATTGCTGATCAGAGATGGGATTTGGTTGAGTTTTTCGAGCAGAACTTTCAGATTCAAGTTGGGGATGGATCTAGAACCAAATTCTGGCATGATAAGTGGTGTGGGAATGTATGTCTCAAGAGAGAATTCTCCGGTCTATTCAGCCTTGCTCAATCTAAGGAAGGTTCTGTCAAGCATTACTTTGATTTAAAAGGAAATTCAGTAGAATGGGTGATTCCATTTAGAAGGGCTTTGTACGAATGGGAGGAGTTGGAAGCATCAAGATTGTTAATTTTTCTAGCAGCAGCCCCTTCTCTCAGACCTGGCTTTGTTGATGTACCTTGTTGGGCTGCGGCATCCTCAGGTGTGTATTCCACATCCTCTGTGTATAAATTCTGTTCTGATAGTTTTGGTTCTTCAGCTAGGGGTTGCAGGTTGGTGTGGTTGAAGTCTATCCCACACAAAGTTCAATTCTTTGGATGGTTGGCTTGGAAGAACAAAGTAAAATCTGCTGAGTTTTTGCAGAAGATTGGGGTCTTGAGTAGCAATTCAGATATTAAATGTATCTTTTGCAAATCTGAGCCTGAATCTGCTCACCATGTCCTTCTACTGTGTCATTTTTCCTGGCATATTTGGGCTGCTATGCTAAAGTGGTGGGGATTTGTTGGGGCATTGCCGAATGCAGTGGAAAAGGTGCTTCTCTGGTGGGATGGAGCCAAAGTTAGGAAATCAGAGAGTGTTATGGAAAAGTATACCTGTAGCAGTGTTGTGGTCTATTTGGAAGCTCAGAAATGAGTGTGGATTCAAGCACTCAAATCCTAGCCTTGTTGAAGTCATTGAGTTGATCAAGATTAGAGTTGCTATATGGGCGAAGACATCACATAAACTAGCCTAGTTTTCAGTTAATGACTTTATCTTTAACATGAATCAAATTAGAATTTGCATCAGTGGTAATGGGCTTGTGTGACTGCTGCTGAGTAGTGGGGTTTTGTCTGTCTTATGGCTGCTGGTCTGTTGATTTCAAGTGTGTATGGTAGTCTGCTGATGTATGTTCTGGTCTGGGCAGATATCTTGAGGTGTCTTTAGACTTAAGTGGTTTTTGCAGAGGGTCGAGCATTGTGATATGTTTGCTGGAATCTGGTCTGCAGTTGTGCTAATGTGCTGTATGCTGCTGGTGCTCTGTTTGGTAATATGTATGCCGCTGGAATCTGGTCTGCAGTTAAGTTGCTGGTGTGATATGTGGATGGCTGCTGTGTTCTGCAGATGGTGGAGCTGTTTGGCCTACTGGTGGTATGTTGCTTTGTTGTTGCTGTTCTGCAGGGGGATGGCTGCTGTGTTCTGCAGATGGTGGAGCTGTGTGCCTCTGTCAACAGATTTGCTTAGCAGGGGAGTGGTAATGCTAATGCTGCTGCTATGGCTGGACTTTTGCTGATGGAATGCTATGGAATGCACTCTTGCTGATGGAATGCTATGCACTGATTTATATACTGCTGTTGGACTGCTATGCACTGATATATCTGCCTGTGATCTGTTTTGCTATGTTCTGATGTGGACTGCTGAATTGTTGATCTGTTCTGATATGTTGTGGGTAAATATGATATGTTAGGGCTATCTATTGTTGTTGGGCTGCTTTGAACCTTAACTCAGTTGCTGGTGCTGTTAGCTTTTGGGATTTCTCCCCTTGGATGTGTTCTGGTGGGTTGATCTGAGTTAAGGTCAAGTAAGCATTTTGAAGGTCTTGGATATGGTTCAAGCTGCATGGTTGATCCTGGACTGATATGCTTGTGGTATGTTGCTTGTGTGCAGTAGCAATGTATGTTGATTAATGGTTTCTGATGGTTGGTCTAATGCTGTATGAGGTGGGAGTAGCAATGTGGATCAAGGTGAACTGCTACTGAACTGCTGGTAACTGCTACTGAACTGCTGTCCTGCTACTAATGCCAGTTGAACTGCTAATATGCTGAACTAATGCCCCAGCAGAGGGGTTTTTTGATGAATTAGTCATTGGGACAGACAATGGGTCATGTGAATGATGTTTTGGTGCTCTTGTTCTGTTTTTGTTCTCTCTCTTGTTGGTTGCTTTGATTGGTTTCTCACCAATCTTGGGTCAAGTGCTAGCAAATGATTTTGCTTCCTTTGCGGTGCCAACCTAGTTGGGATTGTAGAGGTTAGCTATGATGCTTAGTGCACTTCCCTGCTTTGTTGATGTATTTTTGTATGTATATTGCTTTTTTCATCAATAAAGCTTTATTTTGCCGATCAAAAAAAATAAATAAAAATAACAGGTACTTTTTCGCACTGTGTTTTCCTTATCATATTCAAACGGTATATAGAACTACATTTTCTTTATTGAGGGAATTTTGTGATAACATTACAAATTGTTTTTTTAACAATTTATATTTTTGGCGACTAAATTTGAAGACAAAAGTGACATTTTTGGCAACTAAAAAATGTGGTAGTCGGTGTTGGTTTAGGGTATAGTTACTAAATTTTTTTAGTCGAGATATATTTCTTTTTGGCAACTAAAAAAAATTCAATCGCTAAATATTCCATAATAGGACTAAAAAAAATATTAGTCGCCGTTAGTGTAGATTTTAGGCTACTAAATTTATTTTTAGTCATTGTATAATATTTTTTGGCCAACAAAATGAAATTTAGTCGCCAAATAACAATCATATTTTTATGGTTACTCTCTGGTGACGAAACAATTTCGTCAGCAAATATTAAGTTTTGGTGACTAAAAAAAAAATTAGTCATGGTATATTCATTTTTTCCAACTAAAAGAAAGTTAGTCGCCAAATTAATAATTTTGGCGACTAATATTTTAGTTGCCGTTGATTAAGCTTTGGCTACATAAAGTTTTAGTCGCCAATTATTAACATTTATAGACAAAAAACCAATTTCATAGCCAAAGGTGTGAAAATTTTAGAGGGAAATCATTTAATATTGGCACCCGCCTATTCTCTGTAGAGACAAAACAGATTATTCTCTCTCTCACACAGATTCTCCTTTACCACCAAACCTCATCCCACCTCACCTCATCACAGACCACCGTCGCTTACCGTACATCACACATTGCCACCGCCGCAAATCACCACCGCCATCGCTGTAGATCACTGGTTCTCTCTCTCTCTCTCTCTATTCCTTTTTCTATTTCCCCCTTTCTGATTGTTGCTCTAGGGTTTTATATGCTTGATTCTATTTAATTTCGTGTTGATTTGTGAAATGAGTGTGGTTGTTGTGGTTTAATTTCTAAAGTTCTATGGGTTTAATGTCCTAAATATGGATTTGATTTTAGTCGTTTGATACATTTCCCCCTCTTTTTCTTTTCTCTTCCATTAGTTGCAAAGCCCTAATCTATTGATTGTGTAGGTATTTGCATGTATGGCTACTCCTTGATTGTGTATGTATTCAAAGCCCTAATCCATTGTTTTAAAGCATTGAGGTGTTTGACAATAAGAATTTTTTATGGCACACCTGCACTTTTTTTTAAGTTAGCCATTCAATACGTTATCACTCCCCCATTCTAATTGTTGAGTCATTAGTTATACATGTGGCAGATACAAAATGTATATACTCAGGAGTGTTTCTTTTATCAGATATTGCTTGGTATAGGTTGGGGTGGAGTTAATCTTTAGATTCTCTTACTGGGGAGATTAAAAAAAATAAAAAAACAATTGTGCTATGAGTTCTATTTTGTGGAGCTATTTAATTGGTAGTCCTCTTTGTTGAAGAAAATTGAATTCTCCAAGCATGTCTGTATTCTTTGTAGCCATTTTTATGTTACACGAGTCATAAGATCCTATAATAAATAAGGAAATGCACTTTGTATGACATGGTTATATTAGAGATAAGTCAAATGAAGACAGAGGAAAATATGTTGATGGGATGACTTGTGTGGAATCAACAAGTTTCAATTTTATACTTGACAAAGTCTCTTCTAAATCAATTTAGCTTCTCTTGCATCTACTTTTAAATCCTTGAAATTCTTTCTCTTTACTATTATGTCCTAGCCTAGTTCATGCAGGTTTCAATTTTGATGCTATGAATCATGTCTTTGGCATGAGCACACACATCATTTATCTTCGGTACATGTATGTAGCATTGGCCTTGCCTTCATTGCTGGAGTAAAATCCGGTTTCACTTACTCTTTCTATTATTTTCATGAAATTGAATTTCCGTTAGTCCTTTATTGTGCTCTGATAACAATTTCCAACTATTGATAATTATAGTCCACATACAAGATGTTTAACATATATATTGTTATGGATAATGTGTGCCTTCTTCTACAACCATATAAAAAAATTACAAAATGGATTAGAAAATTTTTCTTATGAATCATGTCTTTGGCATGAACACACATCATTCATTTTTGGTACAGGTATGTAGCATTGGCCTTGCCTTTATTGTTGGAGTAAAATCTGGGGACAGAGGGCATGTAGTTAGCACACGTAGGTTGAGAGTTAGAGTCAAAAACACCTTAAAATTAGTCAAAAAAAAGGCATTTGGGGGGATGAAAACGCAAAATAGCCCCCGAACCACTGTATGGATATCCCGGGCAGCTTCCTCGTGACAAATAGGACCTGTGGGGACTGACAGGACGTAATTAGCACACGTAGGTTGAGAGTTAAAGCAAAAAATGCCTTAAACTTAGTCAAAAAAGGGCGTTCGAGGGGCGAAAACGCCTTAAACTTTAAACTTCACATCTATGGCTGTAAACATGGCCTATCTATGCATTTTGTATCCGGTACTATGAACACTTGTGATGGTTTAAGTGTGTGTTTTTTGGGATGTTCATACGAGTGAGTTTATTAGTGTTTTGGGATCTCAATGGTTGTAATCTGTATGGCATCTTGCATTCTTCAAGTCAAGTTTGATTTTATTCACTCATCATGTACACAAACAAAACTCTAAATCTGGAATTAGTTGTTTCATTGTGTATTCAATGATATTCACTGATTTAGATCTTTTCAGTCAACACTTCAACCATGTCTAAGAGTATAATGGAAAAAGTACTGAAGAAGATGAACAGTTTAATTTACTCATCATAACCTCTTATGTTTTTGCTTCAGAGTATCAAGTTCTACATGCATTTTTAGTACTAATGGGTGCAATTTTTTTTTTTTTTTTTTTTTTTAGGTGGCTTTTGGCGTGGATTTGTGGCTATTTCATTTTTGTGTATAGAGGACAATTTACACTATCGTATAATTAGCCTATTTTGTCATCCTATTTTTGTGTGGATTAATATTAATCGTACAGATCATTTTTAGCATGGTATATAATACTTTTGGCATGCTATATATAGATTACCGCTTGTTGTAGTGAATATATTTTTTGTGTACGAAGGGCATGGTTTTTGTATGATTATTTGTTTTGTATAGAATTATTATTGTAGGTTGGAATATACTTGGTTTGTATAGAATTTGACATTTTTCATTTTTGAATGACTAGAAGTGAAATTGATGTAGATTGTTGAATAGTTAATAATATATGTATTGTTTCGTTTATATACATGGTACAGGTTGCACAGAATACATATAAGTTGTATACATATTAATTTTTTTTAAAAAAAACATAAAATGGTGTTTTTGGCGACCAAACAATTGGGATCTAAAAAGGAAGTATATATTTTTAGCAACTAAATACTTAATAGCTAAAAACAATTAAAATGAAAACAAATTTTTTGGCGACTAAATATTTAGTAGCTATCAGAACTTGTAACTTTAGGTGACTAACATTTTAGTAGCTAAAAAAAATAAATAAATAAATAAAAAATTTTGGTGACTAAATATTTAGTAGCCAAAAATAAAAAATAAAAAAAATTAGACTTTAGGTGACTAAAACTTTTCGTAGCTAAAAAAATTTTTGGCGACTAAAATATTTACTAGCTAAAAAAATTAGACTTTAGGCGACTAAAACATTTACTAGCTAAAAAGAAATAAGATGAACCAAAAAAATATTTTGGTGACTAAAACTTTTAGTAGCTAAATTATTGAAAAATTTAATCCCTGAAAATGCAATATTAAATTTATTTGAAAACTTTTAGCGACTAAAAAATTTGTCCCCAATGGAGGACTTTCGGCGACTAAAACCATTTTTAGTCGCCAATTACCTTTCATGACAATTATTCAACGACCAATCTGGCAACCAAACATGTTAGTCGATAAAAGTTTTTGGCGACTAAGTGAGTTTTGGCGACTAAAAATTTAGTCGCCAAAGTGTCATTTATTGTAGTGAAAAATTCCATAAAAAATTAGGAAAAATTTCAATTTAGTGTGAGATTTAAAAAAATAATAATAATACAGATAAGCGGTATATTTTAAAACACCTATAATTTTTTGATAGGATCACTAATGGGTAATTTTCCCAAAAAATTATGTATAATTTCATGGTCTTTCATCTCAATCTTTGTGTATAAAAATATTATAGTCACATCATTTTATATGAGTTTTATATATAAAAATTTTGTTGATAAATCATTTTATTTTGAAAAAAAGTGGCAATATGAAAAAGAATTTGTACAAACGTGAAGGTTATCTTCATTGATTTACAATTCCCATTCTTTATTTGCTCCCACAACAACCTGGGCATGTGGAATATAAGATATTGATATTGATACTGATTGAGCTCTTGTTTAGTTATTCTCAAATTTTATTATTTTTTTGAATCAAATTATTTTGTTTCTAAATTATTAGAAACATTTTCAAGTTTTTGTGGCTACATTTTTTTTCCCAACGTTTCGGGACGACGACAAGAATTAGTCCCCAAATGTTTTTTTTGTAACAAAATTTTTATTTTTTTATACAAAAGTTTGGTCCCTGAAACTCTTATATGTTATAATAAATTTGATTTTCAAGTCAATCTTAAATGATTATAGCGGCTTAGATTTATATAATGTAAAATAAGATTACCAAGTAAAATAATAGTAATTTTGGTGCTTGAAATTTTAAAAAGTTTTCAATTGTTTCAAGTTTGATTTGTTTGAATAATAAGCAATCTTGAATGCACTTTTAACAAGTTTAACTTGATTCGTTTTATACCAATAATCAAAATCTAACCATATGAAAGTAGTATTTTCCACAAACTTTCTTATAGCCCAACTACAACAATTAATATTAGAAAATACAAAACGAAAAAAATGCGAGGCAACCAAATAAAAATTTTGAAAATTTGAGGAAAACTAGGAGAAAGACTGCCTTTTTCAACAAACATGGAGTATGGAATAACCAAATCTGTCATGTACGCTAAATATATTTATTTAGTGAATTTTTTATTATTATTTAAAAAAAAAAATCACATTTAGATTTTACTAGATGAGATGGGCCTAAAACAAACAAAAAGCAAAAAGCCATTTAAAGACAAAAAAAAAAAGAGTTATTTATTTTGTTGTAATTTTTTTTTTTAATTCCTTCTAAATTAGACTAATTTGAAAAATAAAAAATTTGACGTAGATTTTTAAAAAAAATTACTAAAAAACAAAAAGTTTGAAAAAACAAATGTAACTTTTTCCAACTGTGACAACATCGCCTAGACTTTTATGGGTGAATGATTGTATGGTACAGATTAAATTTATATATTGTGAGATTCATAATTTTCAAGCAATTAAGTCTAAATTCATATTATTGTTGCCCAGCCAAAAGCAACCTTGCTCACAAAGGTGAAGCAAAAGGGGTAATGTCTGATCCTGAGGCGTGGGTTGTTGGGTTTAGTTCTTTTAGTTTGATTTGGGTGGTTGGGTGGGTTGTTTATGTGGGGACTCTTGTATTTTAATTTTTTAGTTAAGCTCTTCTTAACTTTTCTGTTTAAAAAATTGAGAGGCTTAGGGGTTGGTTGTATGGCTGCGAGTAGCAGTAGTAGGGATATTTTTATACTTCTGAATCTCTCTCGATGCATGTCGTCTTCCTGTACTTTTAATTTCATGCTGTTTAATGAAAATTTTCTTTGCTGATAAAAAAAAAAAGTTGAAGCAAAAAATAAAATAAAAACAATAGAAACACTTTGCAAACATATACAAACACAAATAAATGTAATATGACTAGTAAAATTTATATAAAAGAATCCTAACAGCCTTGTTTTTTGTTGAACAACTTGAAGTATTAATGAAAAAAAAAAAAAAACTAAAAACCCAAAAAAGAATACAAATAAATGCCAGCTAGCTATGTATATCTTTCTAAGGCATTCCATTCTTCATCTCGATTTCCTTTTCATCATCAACAAATTTTTTCCAGTACCAGTGCCCTCTCCACACTTGTGACATTTCTTCGATGGGTATATTTTTGGTCTCCGGCACGAAGAAGATGACGAAGAGGCTCATGATTAGCACTAAACCCGCAAAGATGATGAATAAGCCGTACTTGACCATACAAAGAGCAGCAAGGAAGAGTTGGGCAACGAGGAAAGTGAATGACATATTCACGGCCACGACGATACTCTGCGCAGATGACCGAATTTCTAGAGGGAAGATTTCACTAGGCACCAACCATCCCAGAGGACCCCATGAGAATGCAAAAGCTGTGACAAAAATGCAGATACAACATACTAGGATGCTTGAATATAGTGTTCCCAAATCGGTAGCATCTCCTGTTACTCCAAATTTAGCACCAATAAGAACTGCTACTGCACCCTGCAAATATAAATAATACATACATAATAAAATATATACAAATAATATCAAAAAAACTAACATGTAATGACATAGTGCAAATACAATACAACTGTGTTTTACAAACTTGAAAAATTGGACACAAAATCAATACATAAATACAAAGATGATGGAGAAAAAGATTTGGTTACAAGTATTACCTGAAACACAATCATGATGCCACCTCCCCATAGAAACAGGGGTTTCCTCCCCCACCTATCAGTCCCAAAAACAGAGATAAATGTGGCAAGAACATTGACTCCACCGGTGATCATGGCCGATGCAAGCGAAGCGTTGCTCTGAAACCCAATGGTCTTGAACAGCACAGGAGCGTAGAACATAACCACATTGATCCCAGTGAGTTGCTGAAACATGGGAATCAAAATAGCCAAACAAAGCTGAGGCCTATACTTCCTCATGGATAGGTCCCTCCATGGGTGTTCCACTTCCTTTGAGGCTGCACTCGCATCCACCAGATCGTTGAACTCAGCTTGGACGTCGGCGACTCCACGGATGCGCTGGAGTTGCTTCTTGGCTTTGTCCAAATGACCTCTCTCAATGAGGGAGTTTGGGGTTTCGGAGACCCAGAGAGATGAGAAGATCATGAGGACGGCTGGAACAGCGGCACCGCCCAAGCTGATACGCCAGCCCAAGTCGCCCTTGATCATGTTGGTGAAGTAGTTGACCAGACCGGCAATCAGAATGCCGATTGTGATGAATAGTTGGAAGCAGACGTTGAGGGTTCCGCGGTATCTATGTGGAGCCATCTCCGATACAAACAGTGGCACTGACTGTAATGTAATTTGAAACAAACAAGTTAGAGCTTTCGTTATTATGTTCAAAGTGTGACTGTAGTAATAATATTGGAGCAAAGAAAGAAAGAAAGAAAGAAAGAGCTTTCGTTTTTCTTAATGAATTACCTGAGTGGCGAAACCAACACCAACACCTAACAAAATTCGACCGATGATGAGCATAGCGAGGTGTACAGCAAAGGCATTGAGAAGAGCACCGCAACAGAAGACGCAACCGCCCATAAGCATGGAAAACTTGCGGCCCAGTTTCTTGGTCATTGTCGACGCCAAGAAGGACGCAAAAAGAGCAGCCAAATACAGAGACGACGTAAACATGGTCAGCGTTTGGCTGTTGAACTTGCAGTACTGATTGGTTGACTGATCGAGCTCTTCCTTCCGATACACAGACGGGAAAAACTTCTCAAGAAACGGACCCATCGATGTCACCCCACCTAATCATCGTAGCAACACCAGTAATCAATATCATACATTTAAACTCAAACATAATTAACTATTTAAATTGATTTTTTTGTCTTTTTACAGAAAAAAAAAATTGTACAAAAAAAAAATAAAGAGAATAAAGTGATTGAGTGAAGAATTATCACAGAATATATATATATAGAGAGAGAAGATTGATTTTTCAACAGTAGCAGAACTGTGAAGAATTGAAGATTTATTAAGTTGAAGAAGGGCTAACCAGAGATACCGATGTCGTAGCCAAAAATCAGCCCACCCATGGCGGCGACGATGCAAGTTACGAAGACATACCAAGTAAGTTTTCCGGGATAATCTTTCGGGGAATCGTCACCCGCAGGAGTGATAAGAGCACCAGCCATTGCTTGATTGAAGAATAAGAACAAGAAAAAGAAAGAAGGACGAGGACGCGTATATGCAGTAATCGAAACTAAAAAGGCAGAGAGTAGGGCGAGAGTTGGGTTTGTAGGCAATGATGGTTAGGGGTGTTTATATAGAGTGAGAGTCAATGTGAAGTTGAATCGGTTTAGGATTTGGAAGTGCCAAGGAATGGAACTCTCTGTGTTTCCTAATCCGGACAGGGTTTGATTTCTTGTCTGTTTGGATGTCAGCTAATTAGTTAGTTAGGCCAATTTTTTTTATTTTAATTTTTTTTTATCTTTACTGATTTTATTTTTTTTTAAATTATAGTATTAAAATTTTTTATTCTTCCGACCATTTTGTGTAACAAATCTAAAAAGTTAAAAAACAAAAATGAAAAAGCTAAAATAAGTCCCAAAAAATTACTAAAATAAGTCCCCAAAAAATACTATTTTTTAAATTCTTTTATAATTTTTAATTTTTTTTTGATTATTTCGTTCAACTGAATTTGGAAGCTTAAAAAAAACTACCGAGTAAACAAACTCCGAACACCAACACCTACACCACTGCACCATGTCACCTTTGACATATTGGTTTAGAATGTTCTAAATAAGTGTATTTTTTAATTTTTTTATAAAAGATGTGTAGAAAAATAAAAATAAGATGTTAATTGATGTGACCAAAATAAATACACTTTTGCAAAAAAAATGCACTTATTTAGCCCCGGTTTGGTTTTCTTTTTTGGCCAAATAATCCCAAAAGGACAAAAAAAAGTTACAAAATCTCAAAATGACAAAACACTTTAATTGGGATGCAAAATTACCAAATTGACTCATATAAACAAAAAGTCAAAAAAGTATCATTTCCAAGAGGAGGGCACTTTTGTCATTCAAATGCAAAAAGCCAAAAAAGCCAAATAAGAAAATCAAACAAACAAAAAAGTCCCAAATTAAAAAAGTTAAAAAAATCAAAAAGCCAACTAAAAAGGTCATTACCAAACGGCCCCTTAGTTTATGCCAAACCACCCTTTACTTTGTTACGTGGACTGACTTCATTGGTTGTCACAAATGAAGTTGCTTAATTAGAAGTTATTTGTTGGTTCTGGTGGTGCCCTCAGGTATGTTTTGATTGGGAGATGGGGTGAAATCATGATTCTGTATTAGATAATTAAATAATATGAGGATATGAAAATTTGTTGTTTGCTTGGGATATGGCCACATGGTACATCAGGCATCAACCAATAATTTTTACGTAGTGCTCGGGAGAAGGTCAAACTTTGTTTTTGGAAGGATTACAAATAAAGAGTTTGAGCACAAAATTATTGCAAAAAATAAATAAAACAGTACAGTAAATACAATAGACATGAAAATATGTAAAATAATTAGACACCTTCTATTTACAATCAATAAATTTCTTATTACACTATATTTGTACATTAAGAAAAAAAATATTGTACAAATAAATATAATGTAATATTTAGTGTGTAAATAGAATCATGTATATAATTAGAGGATTGCTAAATACCTTTTTATTTTGGATCTTTCATTTTTCTTTTTATTTCATTACAATTTTGTCCTAATATAAAATTTCAATTTTGTCCCCATCCTATCCTCCCAAGTTCAACCCTAATCCTAATCTCACCACCACTCCCACTTCTATCTGCAGCCTCCGACGACCAACCCACCTCCTTTATTTTCCTCCTCTAACGAGCCTCTCACTGCCACTTGTTATTCACGAAACTATCAATGGCGGCCAAGGTTAGGGTTTTGGTGGTGGCAGCCAAAAAGGAATGACTGATTCACTAACTCTTTTTCACGATCTTCATCTTCATCCTCCGGAACCTACTCTCTTTTCTCCCTTTTGTGCATGATATTCTCTCTCTCTCTCTCTCTCTCTCTCTCCCCGTCGATTTCTCTCTCTACCTCACAAGTTGGTCGATTTCTCTTCGTTTGGTTACAGAGAGCCGAACTTGTTCAATATATTCGGTGCTCCACAACCAAACATATACCTTTTGTTCAGCTACATAATACCGAACATTAAGCTTTTGTTTGGAACTGGTTTTTCGAATAGCCATGCCCTCATTCTTGTTGCCAATCAAGATAAATGGAGCATTAGTGAATGAAATAAAATTATTACTACAAGAATAGTGGATTCCCAGAAACTCTACAGGAATATTATATCATTTTCCAAAGAAGAAGCATAAAATTTTAAATTTTTCATAAATTAAACACACGCATCAACATGGAAATGAGTGCTTGTAAGCAGCTACAATGGGGGTGTTTGTTTCAGCTTTTTAGAGCCAACTTATGGCTTTTAGCTTTAAAAAAATTATTTTGAACTGTTTGGTTATACTTATTTCAAACAGTTTCTAATTCTAACAGCTTATTTTAATTCAAAAAAGCTAATTCTGAGAAACTGCTCACCCCTTGCTTCTGATTATCAGCTTCTGCTGTGGACATGTTAATTTATGGTTATACTCTTAAATTTTTTTATTTTTTATTTTTTTTAAAAATAGAAAAAGACTCAAATGGACTATAGATTATTATTATTATTTTTTATGAGAAATGTAGACAAATAAAAAATAAAAATTAATTGAAAAAACTATTTCACAGTTTATTTAACAAACACTACTCAGCAACTTAAATCTATAATCCAACAGCTACACCAAACAGATTAACAACTTCTGATTAAAGTCATAAGCTATAATCTATTAAGCTATAATCTATAAGCTGTTTTAACAGCTACACCAAACGGGGCCAATATTAGTGGGGCCAAAACAATATAATAGCCAACCAAGCTCTCAATTGTAAATCAAAAGCTATATAACAGTTAGATCATCTGAATTTTTACCTTCAACCTTTTGTCCTTTGGCAACGTATCAAAGAGAAGTATTCTCCTTCGGCAACATCACAGAGGGAAACCAAGCTCGGAATATGAGCAGCCCCATAAAATTCTGATTTGATCCAATAAATACTTAACTTCTTAAACCCACCTAGCTTAGGATCATACAGCACAAGACCATCCTTGTTGTAAAGCATCAAAATTTTCCCAGTCTTTAGAATCATAATTGGCTTATAATAGTCAAAACCCCCCTTCTTATTACTAACCACATTGCCAATAACAAACTCTTTGCTCCAAGACTCCTCATTGCCACTCTTTCATTATCCATATATCAATACCACAATGAATAGAAAATTCACAAATGGACAGACTATCCCGCAGCACACCGACACATTTATGCCCTCAAAACTCTCTATGCAGACCAAACTCAGGAGGTTGAGGAACAACCCGAAATTCCTCGGTCCCAAATCGAAACAATAATGAAGCTGGGACTATCATGGTTGAAATTAAGCCAATGAATAGCTCCATCACGAAAGAATTGAACGAGTGGTTTGTCAAATGATAAGGTACCTTACCCATATTCCTCCACAACCCTTCTCCACCAATTGTGTAAATCTTGGCCTCTGCCTCCTCACGATAAGAACCCATCTAAGTATTGTGGTCAATATAAACAACCTCTTGGAGAAAAAACCGAATCACCTTGTACTGATTAGTCTTGAGACTAAACCCAAAAGCAGTCATAGCATCATAATTTAAATGGTGATGTAAGATGGGTAAAGTAATGCACTCACCCAGAATCGGATTGCATATGAAAATGGGGTCAGAATCGTCAGTGAAATCAGATAAGCAGAGCAACCCATTACAGGAATTGACGATTTCATCTTCTTTGAGAAGTGGGTAGTTGAATTTGGTGATGAATTTGGGGATGAATTTCAACTGGGCATCGCGGGGGTGAGTGGAATGGGCGATCTGGAGGTCGACCAAGCGGAGGGAACATTTGGGGGGTTTGTTTTTGGAGGGAACTCAACGCAAAAGGTCCCGCCAAAAGATCATTGATATAGGTTTGTTTGGTATGTGCATTGGCTTTTTAATTATTTTAGTTTAAAGTTAAAAAATTTAGTTTGATATAAGTTTTGTTTTTATTATTTTAATGTTTATAAGAAAAAAAAATAAAATAGTTATGATTTAAATATGACATTTCTAACTTTTTAACTTATTTTGAATTGTTTTGGGAAATTGATTAAAAATTAGCTTTTTAATTTTTTTTAAACTTTTTTAAAAAAACGTATAAAAATGTAGAGTGATAATGTAACTTAAAATATATTAAAAAATTGATTTTTGATTCTTAACCAATTCTCAGACTATGTTAGAAGTGATTTAAAAAGTTAGTTAAAAGTTAATTTTTTGATTTTTTTTGACTTTTTTATTCTTTTATATGTAAAAAATATGAGAAGTGATATGACATAAAATGGATTAAAAGCTAAAAGCTATTTTAATTGGGTTGCCAAATTGCCCCTTAGCTTGTAGTCTTATGTAGAAGAAGGGGTGTTCGCGGTTCGGATTTGGACGATTTGTGGTTTGGTTTAGACCCGCCCGCATCTATGCGATTTTGGGAAAAGTCAACCTGCAATCGCCCGTAATGGAGTTTGTGGTTTGTGTAGATAAAGTTTGCAGATGTGCAGGCAGTTTGCAGATTAGATTTTTTTTTCAAAAAATTATTTTTGAGTCTTTTTTTTTTCCCACTTTGTCAATATTTATTTTGGGCCCTTTTTCCCTATTTTCTAAAATGCTTCAACATTAATAATTGATAAATTAAAACTTATAAAATAAAAAACACAACAAAATCAATTCCTAACCCAAGCAAATTATTCAAAATCCTGCATTCATCATTAACTTACATTCATCCTACATTCATCCCACATTCATCATTCCTAACCAAAATAAAAAAAATCCTACATTCATCATTCCTAACCCAAATAAAAAATAAAAAATAAAAGTAATTCTTCATTAACTTGCACTCATCCAAAATGCAATAAAAAAATAAAAAATAATTTCATTAACTTACATTCATCCAAATGCAATTAAAAAAAAAAAAATTTGTTGTCAAACTTCATTCAATTCAAACTCATGAAATAAAATAAAAACATTTGCAAGATATGAAACTTCATCACGAATCACATCTAATCCAACTTTCAAAAATTTCAATTCCATGCATTTGGTTGATAAACAACAACAAACTGAAAAATATAAACTTTAATCTTCAATCTCATAATTCCTTTGACAAAAAAAGTGTAAAAAGTAATGAAAATATAAACAAATGTCTATATATTGCATCTCAATATAGTAAGAAAATGTGTTGGAGTATATGAAAAAAAATACTAATGAGCAAATAGATATTATAGTTCAATTATAACATCAATATTATAGGTTGAACTTGAAGATAAACTTGACTTCAAAATACCTAATTAGGAGTCAACAAGAGAAGATTAATAAAACTTACATTAGAAAATGAATAATATAAATAAAAAATGAAGATAAATAAATTCTCATATTACCCGAGTCATATTGCTCAAATTCCTCCACATCATCCATTGACTTTTGAAGAGAAATTGGAAGGTTGCTTCGAAACCAATTTTGAGTACAGACAAGAGCTTCAACCATAGAAGGCGAGAGTAAACTACGAAATGAGTCAAAAATACGCCCCTCATACTAAAAGCCGACTCCGACGCAACGGTAGAAATAGGTATGGTCAACACATCCCTTGCAAGTTACGATAACACTCTATATTTGGTTGCATTTACTTTCTAATAATCCAAAATCTCAAATGTTTGATTCTTTGCAAAATGTTCAACTTCGGATAAATATTGTCCCAATTTCGAATTAGATCCACTAGTGCATCACCCTCTAAATAGGAATTAAATTGGGAGTCAACCAAAGAGTAGGGATCATAATCATCAGCATCTTCCACCACAATCACAACTTCAGTTACACTTGGAAGTTTCTCATTTGAAGGATAAAGTGTGACATAATAGCTATACAAACAACTTTTAACATTGTCTACCATATTTTCCACCTTCTTATTATCTCCAAGAAATAAATTTGAAAAGCAAAACTCCAAGTATGTCAGATCAAGAATAATTGCAACATACAATAACAAATTGATCTTACTTACATCCCCCCAATACTTGCTAAACTTTTGTTTCATAGTCTTTGCCATTATGCTCAAAGTATCATCCTCTTCCAAAATTAATTGGTTAATTTTGATTTCAATAACAAATATTTATTTGTAAAAAGCATTGGAAGTAACAAAGCGAGACCTTGAAAATTTCTTAGTTGCAAGATAAAATAATTTTAGAAACCTCAAACAAATTCCATATTTTTTCCAATCCAACTCATTCGAACTTCTTCTTATGCTACCATCAACATCCTTGAAATAAGGTTCAAGGTTAGAATCCACAAACTTCAAGCGGTTAAAAGCCTTCTCATAACTTTCGGCGGCCTCTAACATCAAATAGGTAGAGTTCTACCTAGTTGGTACATCTAGACATACAAGAGCTTTTGAATCAAGTTTGAGTGTCGCCAAACATTTCTTAAAAACATCATGCCTATGAGGAGAACACCTCACATATCTCACCACAAGTCTAATATTGGCAATAAAATCGTCTATTTCTTTCAACCCATCACTCACAACGAGATTAAGAATATGTGCACAACAACGCATATGAATAAATTCATGTTACAAAATAGTCCCCTTCTAATCTTTGGTTATCGTTTTCAAATATTGAATGGTAAGATTATTAGAACTGGCATTATCAACTGTTAAGGTGAATATGCTATCAATGTTTCATTCAATCAAACACGACTTAATTTTCTGACCCAATGTTTCTCCTTTGTGATCCTCAACTTGTTGAAAATTTATGATTCTTTTTTTAAGTTTCCAGTTATCATCAATGAAATGAGTAGTCAAATACATACAACACAAATTTTGAATAGATGTCCAAGTGTCCGTAGTAAAACAAATTCTACGACCCTTCACGGCCTTCTTTAACTAATCCCTTTCACTCTTGAATCTGTTAAGCACTTCTCTAGATATGGTTTGACGAGAGGAAATTGGTGTGAATTTGAGTTACATGACATTACAAAATCTTCTAAACCCAACACCCTCCACAAATCTAAATGAGAACTCATCAATGACCACCATCTCAACACCCTCAACACCCTCTTCATTTTTGTTTCGGCTTAAGATTTAATGTTTGTTGACCATCTGCATCCTTATTTGGATATTCTTTACAATTAGGTGTATGACTCCTCAAATTGCTAGTCCCATGAAGTCTAAAGTCAGCCAAATACTCTTTCTTGCAATATTTGCATACGACTCTATGCTTCCCATTGGTCCCTACAACATTATCAAAATGATCCCAAACTGTGGATAGTGCTCTCCCCCTTCCCCCCTTACTCTTTCTCTTTGGGAGTCTAGGAGGCTTAGGTTCGGGTTCGGGTTTGGCTAGAAGGGTATTCATTTGAGAATTAGTGGATTCCGGAGGTAAAAGATTAATTGTGGAAGATTGAACACTATCCTCCATTTAAACTGGATTATAAAAATTACAAATTCAATTTCAATAACATAACAGATTACAAATTCAATTTCAATAACATAATTATAGATTCAACACAATTACTGATTCAACATGATTACATATTCAATTTCAATAACATAACAGATTTAATAACAGATTCAATAACATATTCAATTTAATAACAAATTCAATCACCCTCTAAAAAAATTTTGATAACATATTCAATTTAAAATTACAATAGCATATTTAATTTCCACTTCTAACATAGATTCAATAACAGATTTAATTCCAATAACATAAATTCAATTCGAACTCTCAGATTTAACACAGATTGAATAACAGATTTAATTCCAATAACAGATTTAATTAATGTCCAATATATTCAACAAACTCATAATCTTAGTCATACAATTGAAACAAAATTTGATTGCATAAAAAAAAATCACCATTGAAATATAATCTTAGTCACACAAACAGAAATGGAGAAATAAAGTCAAAGATTTGTTGCTACACATCTGATTGCATAAAAAAAAAATTCAGAGACCGGAGAGAGAGATAGACAGATCTAATTGCCTAAAAAAAAAAAACCCAAAGATCGGGGACAGAGAGACAGAGACAAAGACAAAAAGGCTTATATGTGAGTTGTAGAGCAGAGTCGATCTTGCGAAGGTCAATCGGTCTTTTCACCGGTCGACACAGAGAGAGAGAGAAATGAAAAAAACGAAAGAGTGAGATTAGAAGAAAGGTTGCGCACAAAGAAACACAGATCTGAATGCCTACGAAAAAATCAGAGATCAGGAAGAGAGATACAGACAGAGACAGAGAGACACATACCTGAGAGTTGCCGGAGAGAGAGTCGATCTTGCGAGGTCGATCGGTGTAGATGACAAAGGAGAGAGTGAAAGACTGATGAGATGAGAGGAAAGAAAAAGTTGCGCAACAGATGTGTTTTTGAGATATTAGATTAGGGTTTTTAGTTTTGTTTGTTTCGGTATAGATGAAGTGAAGATAACCGGTCTAGATTTTAAACATTAAATATATATATATATATATGTTAATGAGGGTGGGTTGGGGGGGTGCGATTCAAACCCATAACCCAAAAATTAGCCAAAATCCAAACCGCACCTAACCCTAATATATTTGCGAAACTGCCCATATATATGCGGGTCGAATCATGAAGGGCGGTTTGGGGGGTCGAATAACCCTATGCCCAGCTCTTGTCTTATGCCAAACTAATGCCTAGAGAAATTATTGAATGCATATGGATCAAGTCTAGTAGTACTGGAAATGAAAAGTTATTAGCTTAAATATGGACTTATCACTTTTAGCCTTCGTTTGAGATGTGAGTTGATTTTTTGACTTTTTGATTTTTTAGTTATTTTAGTCTAAGGCTAAAAAGTCTCAGTTGGAATGGATTTTTTGGTTTTTTTGACTTTCGTGAGAAAAAAAATGAAATGATTATGATTTGAATGTGACATTTTGTCTTATAAACTTTTAGTCTATTTTGTTAGCCAAAAAAAAAAAAAAAAACATGCCAAACATGGCCTTATTATGTTAGAATTTTAAGAGATAATGTATTGACTATTAACCTGTAAATGAAATAGAACATTGAATCATTTCTCCATTGATCCATGGATGGTAGGGACGGTAACTGGAACTAAAAAGTATGAGAAAATTAATATTTATTCAAAATTATTTAAATTTATGTTTCAGGGTTTGTTGTTTTTTAGCTACTCTTTTTTTTCATAAAATTTATTCATAAATTCCATATGAGAAAATATTGATTCATTTAGTTTTAAGAGTTTTTTTTTTTTATAAACCAATTAGTCATTTTTATTTAGAAAGTTGTATTTGTTTGATCTGGGGTCATTTGAGTTTAACTGAATACTCTTTTGTGATTTATTTTTCTAATTTTCTGATTCATTTTTAGGATAGAAATGACAACGTGAGGTGTGAAAGATTCTTTTTAGGGTGGTTGAAGTTTTGGCTGTCGAGCGTAGAAATGTACATTTCTATTAGTGTGGTTTTCTAGTGTTACATTAGAGTGCTACGTTTGGAAAAAAAAAATACATTAAAAAGTTTTTGTGTGTTATATTAATTGGAGTGTTACATTTGAAAAAAATACACTAAGGAGTTTTGTAGTGTGTTACATTGGAGTGTTCATTTGGAGAAAGTACACTAAGGAATTTTTGTATATTACATTGATTGAAGTGTTATGTTTGGGAAAAATACACCAAAGAGTTTTTTTTTTTTTTTTTAATGTTATGTTGCTAAGTTTGAGAAAAGTACACTAATGAATTTTTTTTGGTATGTTACATTAGAGTATTACATTTATGAAAAGTACACTAATTAAGAAATTTTTTAGTGTCACGTTTGGAAAAAATACACTAAGAAGTTTTTGTAAAATTTTACATTATTACGTTTAAGAAAAATATACTAAATAGTTTTTTAGTGTGCTAGATTAGAGTGTTACGTTTTCGGAGTGTTACATTCAGGAAAAGTATACACATTTTTTTTTTTTTACACTTAATAATTTCAAGATTATGAGAAAACTCATATTTGTCCCTCAATACATAACACAAGCGTTTATGGTTGACCCTTTATGTAATTCACACTAGAATAAAACATTTGAATCCATAAAAAAAAATGGATTATTTTTTGAGATTTATTGGTGTTTCGCCTTACCTTTTTTCATTTATTTTTATTTTTGTAATTTTTTTTATAAATGTTTTTAAAAAAATTTAGGATTTTAGATTTTATAGATAAACTAAAAGAAAAATAATCTCAAAAATAGTTTAAAATGGCAAAAATAAGTCGAAAATAATGGACTTTTTTATTTTGGAATTTTTTATTTTTAAATTTTTTTCAAAATAACTGTACTTTTTAGGTTTGTCTATACAAGATGGATTGGAAAATTTAAAAATTTGGATATAATTTTGAAAAAAAATTACTAAAGATAAAATAAATAAAAAAAATTGAAAAAAATGTGATTTATTTTGGAAGTTCCCCACTTCTTTTTTTTTTTTTTTTGTTGGTGTGTGTTTTTTAACAAGTTAAACTGTGATATGTTGGTTGTTTCATTTGTCACTGGAGATAATGTTATGTATACACCCCTCAAAAAAATGTGTATTATATATGCTATTATTATGCAATTTTGTGATATGTATTATGAATTTTTCTGATAAATGTTACTTATTTTTTTCTGATAGATTTACGATAATTTGTGATTCAAAAATAAAATTATGCATTTTGTGAAAATATTAGACATTTTTGTGATAATGTTACACATTTTTTGGTAAGAAAATGTTTCGATAAAAAAATATGTAACATTCTCACAAAAATATGTAGCATTATCACAAAATGTGTAACTCTATTTCTGAATCATAAATTATCATAACTCTACAAAAATTACGTACTATTTACCATAAACATACATAACTGGTACATATAGTATACATCTATGGGTCATCAAATGGCATGTGGGTAAAAAATTCAATATTACCCAACTCGTCCAACCCATCCCATGGGTTGTTCCAGCTCGCTTAACTGTCCGGCCTATCCCATCTCATAGAAGATGATTTAGAGCTTTGGACAAAGGTTTGAAATCCGTGCCCGCTCATGAACCCGGCTCGTAGAAGCCCGCATAGGTAAATCCAAAAAAATCACACTGTTAAATTTTATTTTAATCCATTAAAATCAATACTATTCCAATTAAAAAAAACACAACATTTGACCGCCTATATTATCTTTATAAAATGTATTAAAAAAAAAATACAAAACACGATTTGTTAAAATTGAATTATAGCGATTGATGATATCTTTCTAACTCTCAACTTTTTACATATAATATTGTCATTGTCATAATTTGTTAATTTGGTGAATTTATACTTTAATTTGATTGTTTTAATGGCATTAATTAATTTGATCATATGAATTATTAAAATAAATAAAATAAATGTGTAGAACTTAATAATATAAGTCTACTAAAAAAACATATAACTCAGTTTAGTTTGACTTTGACTCGTAAGATTTGGGTTTATGGATGGAACATAGTTTTAATTTTTTTAAATAAGTCCGGCCCGTACAAACAGGTTGACTGGTCAAAACCCAAAAAATCCATTAATATATGAGATGTGGACGAAATAGTTGCAGGCTGGGTGAGCCCAGCCGTCCCATTGATGACCCCTATATACATCTTTTGAGAGGATGTGTACCATAATGTTTCTCAATTTATATACAGAGATTCTTCTTTGTTTTTGTTTATTCTCTCTGGTATATATAAATTTTTTGACAATAATCCAATATAAAGTATATAATATATATCCATATAAATTATTTCTTGTCTCAAATCTTATGTTTCGAAAACTTATTTTTATAACTTACTGCACAAATTATCATAAAGAAAAAAGACTCTACAAGAAAAAAAAATTCATTTTATCATTTATTTATTTTGTGTGTGTTTTGAAAAGTTTAAGCCTTCGTTTGGAAAAAAACTTTTTTAGCTTGGCATTTTGACTGTTTTAGCCTGGCTAAAACAGTTCCATTTAGGAAAAAATTTTGGTTTTTTTTGTAATTTTATGAGAGAAAAAATGAAATGATTATAGTTTTGATGCGATATTTTATCTTATTAGCTTTTTAACCTATTTTTTCTTTTAGTGGGCTAAATTAGTCCCAACTTACTTCTTAAACAAAGCCTTACTATATTTATAAAGTTTACATTTTTTAAATGTCTACCTTGAAAAAAAAAAAAAAATTTAGAGTCAGCGCTAGTTTTAGGCAAAAAGTCACTAAAAATTTTAGAAAACCCAAAAAACCAAGAAAAAAAATTATACAAAAGAAAAAGTCAAAATTCATTTTCACTCTTTCTACTTTTTTGCACACTTTTCTATAAAAAATAAAAAAATTATTGCCAAACAATTTAATTTTTTTCACCTCATATTTTAACTAAAAAATCAAAAAATTATTTTAAAAAGTCACTTTCCAATTCAACCCGTACCTATTACAAAAACCACACACAATAGCAAATAGCATATATAATAAATTTTAAAAAGCAAATATCCATTAACTTTAAGCAATTCTAATTATACTTTTCATTTTTTATTAGCTAAAATATAAAAATGATAATTCTTTAATTTACCTAATTCTTTTTTTTATCTATAAACTTCAATACTACTCTTTCTTTTATCTATCAATACACACAAATTGTTTAAAAAGTCTCTCAAGACTTTTTAAATGTAACTAGCCTTAAAATTTTTTGTTAAAATAACTATTATACTCCATCCATTTCAAAATAATAGTCCTTTTTGGGGAATCTAACTTTTTTTGATAATGTAATTTTTGCATTTTGAAAAAATTAATTTTTCAAAATTACCCTTTGATAGTACATTTTTTTAGGGAATATCAATTATTATAATTGTACTTTTATATTATTAATGAATTTAAAATAATGACAAAATAGGAAATTCATATTATTTTAGTCTTTGATTTTTAAAAAGGGCCTGATATTTTGAGATAATAAAAAATAAAATAAATGACTAATATTTTGAGACGGAAGGAGTAATAATAATTCATTGAAGTAACTAAAATATAATAATACTGAGGGCTCTTTTGGGAAGAGATAAAAAATCTGATTTTCTCTCACAGAAAAGCTGATTATAATCTGCTTATAATCAGCTTTTCACCAAAAAACTGATTATAACCATCTTCCCAAAATAGGCCTAAATATAATAATTAACAGACATAAGTGTTAAGGCAATGTTTGGCCATAAATCATTCTCTTCTTCATCTTGATCCAGGCTACCCGAAGTTCATCATTAGGCAGCTCCACAAACACCTCCCTTGCTGGAGACCCTGTGAAGGGATTCTTGATTAGTTCCGTGCGGAACAAACACAATGGATCTCCTTGTGTAATCCCGGGCAGCATCTTCAACTCCTCTAGACAGTCCTCTTCTGAATCTTGTGAATTCCCCGACTCAAGGTTGGTTTGAGAATAGATTATTTTGATTAATTTTTTTATTATTAATTATTTTAATAGGTTATATTAATTTTTTTGTTTGAAAATATATTTGGGTTTTTGTGTATTAGAGAATATCTTTAAGGGAACGACTCTCATTCATACTCTTATCCTTCATATTTTTTTTGTACTTTATTTTTTGGGCTTTATTCTAAACTCATATTGATAATCTAAAACGTTTATATTGTAATTTCAACAATTTAGATGAGTTATGCAAAAAATTAATTTCATCAAATATCGCTAGATATTTGAATAAATTGCATCTTATTTTTTTTTCTAAATGGATAATAATTGTGAGTTTAAATTTAAACCTTTTATTCTATAAAACAAAAAGTGATTTGTTTATGTATTCATCGATATCTGATGAGGTTAATTTGTTGTATAGATGGTCTTCATTATGAGATTTATAAGATGAACGATTTAAATTATCATTATGGACCTAAAATAGAACCCAGAAAAATAACGTATGGAAAAATATAGAGGATAAGAGTATAGAGGGGACTCATGCCCTACGTTTAAAGAGTGCTACTAAATACACCTACTTTTTTCTTTGGACCCCCTACCTTTTCATATTTTTTTTGTTAAAATTTGTCCTAACATTAATTTCCAATTTAGTTCCCTTTCCTATGCTCACAAACCCTAACCCTAATCTCATCCCCACCTATACTCCGGCCAGCAACGCAGCTTCGTCCAGCACCATAATCGTTAGTAGTCTCATGCCCTCTGCAACCTAGCCCAGACCCGCCAACCCCGCTGTTCTCTAAACCTCCCTCAGTCTTTTCTCAGTGCCACTACCATTCTTCACCTTCACCGCCCTTCATCTTTTGCAACCATACCTATAACCTTCTTTACTGCGCCGCACACACACATAGTAATGGTAACCAAGAGCACTTCAACCCTTTACTTTGCATCCATAACCACCATTGCCACCGTTTGAATAACTAGCTCTAAACAAAACACTAGTATATGGTGGTAAATATATTTTCAAACAAATGAAATATGTTCGGAAATACTGAATTAGGGCCGAACAAAGGTTACTTGTTCGGTTATGATGCACCAAATTGATTCAAAAGGTTCGGTCCTGTATAGCGGAACGACGCCCTAGCCATGGAAATCTTTGAAACCTTAGCCATGGTGACATGGTGACCTTCGAAATCTTATCCATGGCAATCTTTGAAACCCTAGCCCTTTAAACATAGATGAAGAAAGAGGAGGAGAGATGGGGACAACAATGGAGGGATGGAAAAGAACTGAGAAGGGATGGGAAAGGGCTTGGGGGCTAGGGTAATGATCGGAAGATGGTGGCTAAGGCAATCAGAGGTGGCCAGATGTGGGGATGGCAGGGAAAAGACTTGCTGGAGATGGGGTGTCGGGGGGAAATGGCTCGCTAGATGTGGAGAAGTGATAGAGGTGGGATTCCAACAAAGAGGGGTATGATTGACATTATAGTAGGTGTTCAAAGAAGAAATGGTAGGAATCAATTCTGATAGAGTGGTGATTTAGAGCACTAAATTTGAAACTCTAAAAACACCACTAATGAAGTGGCAATGTAAAGAAAAATAAAATAAAATAAAACAAATGCCAAACTATTACATTAATGGTGGGATTCACATGATGCCATATCATTAGTGGTGCATTAGTGATGCTAAATTAGTGGTATGAAGCATTTTTCATTCTGATATGTGGGAGTCCAAAAAAGTTGAGCGTCCTAAGAAATATGGTGGGGCATTTAGGAGCACTCTTGTTTAAATGATGTTGGGTTGACAAAAGACAATGTTACCTCTACACACACGCGTCAGGATCCTCTGGAGTGTGAATCCTACAATGATCTCCTAAAGTGGTTCATCCAAGGGCTGACATTAAGCCTCACCAAAACGACGTCGTTTTGGTGAGCAATTTCAAAAAAAAAAAAATCAGAATTCAAAATATCGAATTGTTCCTGTGAAGCATTACAGAGAGAGAGAGAGAGAGAGAGAAGAAACTAAAAATATTAGGGCTTTGAAAAAACAGAGTGAGAGAGTGACAAGAAGATAAACCCACCTCTGTGGATCTGTGCTTGTATTTGTATTTTTTTTCCTAGCAAGTTATTGGGCATCAAATTAAAGAGAGAAGGCATGGAGGTGGGTTTTGGAGGAAGAAAATACTGTAGCTGGCATTGGAGAGAAGGCATCAAGTTACAAGTTTATCTTCTTCTTCTCTCTCTCTCTTCTTGTCTCTCTCTCTCTTTTGGTAACTTGGGCATCAAATTGAAGAGAGAAAGCATAGAGATGGGTTTATCTTCTAAATAGGATATATTCACAAAAAATCCAAAGAAATCACAAAGAAATAAAAAAGGATATAGAAATCCAAACAAACCCAGCTCGAAAAATCCAAAGAAATTAAAAATAAATACAAAAAAATAAAAGGAAATATTCACAAACCCAACTCCTGAATAGGATATATATATATATATATATTCACATATGTATGAACACAAACACAAATCAGAGAAAAAAATAAAGAAAAGAAAAGTAAAACTGCTGGAGTATGGCAGGGAAGGCGTCGGCGGTGGGGTGGCAGCGGCGGCGGCGGCAGAGCGTCGGGGTAGGAAAGGGCGGGGTGGGGGCGGCTCCTCCTCTTCTCTCCTCTCTCAGCCCTTTTCTCTCTCTCTGTCTCTCTCTCTCTATCTCTTCTCCAGAGTGAAAAGTGAAAAATTTTGAATTTGAATTTTTTTTTTTCAATTTACTCACCAAAACGACGTCGTTTTGGTGAGGCTTAATATCAGCCCTTGGATGAACCACTTTAGGAGATCACTGTAGGATTCACACTCCAGAGGATCCTGACGCCTACACACACAACCCAAGGCCTACAACACAAGGTGACGTAGAGGTCATGAAATGAGTTTTTTGAAAAAAAAATTAAAAAGAGTTTTAAATTTTAAAAAGAATTTTGAATTATATTTTGAGTTTTGAGTTTTTGAGTTTTGAGTTGTATTTCAAAATTTCTTGGATTTATTTTTTTTTAAATATTTAAAAAATTTCTTCATTTTATTTTTTTAGGGAAAATATTTTTTATTGTAAACAATTTTTTAATGTGCGTTGTATTTAGTACATTTGTGCTCTGTATTTTTTTTGTATATTTTAAATATTTTTTTAAAATATTTAAAATTTTAAAAATTACGTTTTATTTTAAATATTTTTTATTTTATTTTATTTTTTAAACGTTTATTTTTAAAATTTTTAATTTAATTTTTTTTTTGTATATTTTAAAAAAATTTGGGTCGCCCATATATATCTAAATCATAACAAATTATTTGGCCAATACTTAAAAAAATGTATATATTTTTTAAGAAAAAAAAAAATAATTTTGTTCAAAAATAAAAATAAAAAATAATTTTAAAGAACAAAATTAAAAAATTAATTTTTTTAAAAAAATAGAATTTTGAAAAGAGATTTTAAATTAAGTTTTAAATTATGTGTTTAATTATGAGTTTTGAAATTTTTTAATTCAAATCATGATTTGAGTTTCAAACCAAATGCTACCTAAGTGTTTCCCTTCTAATTAACCTCCCCCAATGCGTTAACACTTAACTAACAACAATAATACTATATAAAAAAGTGTAAATACTAAGGGCAAGTTTGAAAATTTTGGATAATAGCCAAAAAATCATTAAAAATGTCAAAAAGTCAAAAAATTATACAGAAAAAAAAAATCTAAAATACTATATTTTTTTTTAACCTCATATTCTAGCTAAAAAGTTATAAAAAAAAAAAAATACTAAAAAATCTATTCTCAAAACCACAGTCAGTACCAAAAAATAAAAAATAAAAAAATTTGTGATCATTGTGTGAGAAATCATACTCAAATTAAACTTGGATCACACAAATAATATTCCTAATCATATTTATGTAATTTTCTTCCTTATACACGTTACGTTAACAAAAGCCTTAATTTTATTATAACGATATGATATTAACCCAGATTTTATTTTATTTTTTAATATGGAAGTGCCACTTGTCTAGTTTTTTAATTGTATAACAGGAACTTTTTCACACTGTGTTTTCCTTGTCATCTTCAAACGGTATATTGAACTACATTTTCTTTATTGAGGGAATTTTGTGATAACATTACAAATTGTTTTTTCAACAATTTATATTTTTGGTGACCAAATTTGACGACAAAAGTGACATTTTTGCCAACTAAAAAATTTGTTAGTTGGCGTTGGTTTAGGGTGTAGTTATTAAATTTTTTTAGTCGAGATATTTTTCTTTTTGGCGACTAAAAAAAATTCAGACACTAAATATTCCATAATAGGCCACTAAACAAAATATTAGTCGTCGTTAGTGTAGATTTTAGGCTACTAAATTTATTTTTAGTCATCGTATAATATTTTTTGCCAACAAAATGAAATTTAGTCACCAAATAACAGTCATATTTTTATGGTTACTCTTTGGCGACCAAACAATTTTGTCAGCAAATATTAAGTTTTGGTGACTAAAAAAAAAAATCAGTCGTGGTATATTCATTTTTTCCAACCAAAAGAAAGTTAGTCGCCAAATTAATAATTTTGGCGACTAATATTTTAGTCGTCGTTGATTAAGCTTTGGCTATAAAAAGCTTTAGTTGCCAATCATTACCATTTACAGGCAAAACCAATTTCGTAGCCAAATGTGTGAAAATTTTAGAGGGAAATCATTTAATATTGACGCACACATGTTCTCTATGTACACAAAACAATCTCTCTCACATAGATTCTCCTTCACCACCAAACCTAACCTCACCTCACCTCAGACCACCGTTGCTTACTGTACGTCGCACACTGCCACCGCTGCAAATCACCATTGCCACCGCTACAGATCACAGGTTCTCTCTCTCTCTCTCTCTCTCTATATATATATATATATCTATCTATCTCTTTCTCTATTTCCCCCTTTCTGATCTATCTATCTCTTCCTCTATTTCCCCCTTTCTGACTGTTGCTCTAGGGTTTTATATGCTTGATTTAGTGTAATTTCATGCTGATTTATGAAATGGGTTTGGTTGTTGTGGTTTGATTTCTAAAGTTCTATGGGTTTGATGTCCTAAATATGGGTTTGATTTTAGTCGTTTGATACATTTCCCCCTCTTTTTCCTTTCTCTTCTGTACGGGAAAGAAATAAACCTTCTCGTATAATCCTGCTGATCAAGTCTGCGCTCCTCCATACGACGTCACTCGACTACCTAAAAATACAAACGTGAGCTAGCCGGCGGGTGTGAGCCGGAAACCTCTCTGATGCCTAAGTCAGCAAACTAGACAAATAGACAAAAGCTCTGTGTATTCGGGAATCAAAGTTGCGTTACCTCTCCATAGGTGATGGTTGTGAGCTTTTGTAGGTTCCGTGTGGCACAATCCTAGTAGGACTCTTACTCCTCCATGGAGAGTCCTCCTAGGATTCACACTCCTGAAAGATAATGCTTATCCTTCAACACCTCCCTCACTGCTTAAACCAAGTGAGATGGTTTTACCTTGGTTAGGTTCTAATAAGACCAAAGTAAGCATGGCCATGCCGAGCCATAAAGTAGACCGAACTATCGTTAGTTCGATACGTCCTTTCACTGCTCTTACCTCGGCTCTTCCTACTCCAATCGCGCCAACCATAGTATTGCCTAGACCATGCTAACAATTAGCTAGGTCTGACCGAGCTAGCGGCACTCTGTGACCGGCCTAACTCGGAGTGTGGTGACCTTGCGACAGAACTATCAGCAGTGCTCTTCTGGACCGAGATAACAAGAAGGCTTTCTAGGACCGGACTAACTTTAAGCCTTCTGAGACCGGACTAACTTTTAAGGCCTTTTTACTCAGCCCTTCGCATTGTGGCCCATAATGACTCATTACCCAGCTCGGCCCAATTTTCACATAAATTACCCTCTCATCTTCCATTAGTTTCAAAGGTCTAATCTATTGATTGTGTATGTATTTGCATGTATAGCTACTCCTTGATTGTGTATGTATTCAAAGCCCTAATCCATTGTTTGAAAGCATTGAGGTGTTTGACAATAAGAATTTGTTATGGCATACCTGCACTTTTTTTAAGTTAGCCATTCAATATGTTATCACTCCCTCATTCTAATTTTTCAGTCATCAGTTATATGTGTGCCAGATACAAAATGTATATACTCAGGAGTGTTTCTTTTATCAGATATTGATTGGTGTAGGTTGGGGTGGAGTTAATCTTTAGATTCTCTTACTAGGGAGATTAAAAAAAAAAAAAAAAAAAAAAAAAAACAACTGTGCTATGAGTTCTTTTTTGTGGAGCTATTTGATTGGTAGTCCTCTTTGTTGAAGAAAATTGAATTCTCTAGGCATGTCTGTATTCTTTGTAGTCATTTTTTTTTATGTTACATGAGTCATAAGATCCTATAATAAATAAGGAAATGCAATTTGTATGACATGCTTATTTTAGAGATAAGTCAAATGAAGACGGAGGAAAATTTGTTGATGGGATGATTTGTGTGGAATCAACAAGTTTCAATTTTATACTTGACAAAGTCTCTTCTAAATCAATTTAGCTTCTCTTGCATCTACTTTTAAAGCCTTGAAATTATTTCTCGTCACTAATATTTCCTAGCTTAACTCATGCAAGTTTCAATTTTGATGCTATGAATCATGTCTTAGGCACGAGCACAAACATCATTTATCTTTGGTACATGTATGTAGCATTGGCCTTGCCTTTATTGTTGGAGTAAAATCCGGTTTCGCTTACTCTTTCTGTTATCTTCATGAAATTGAATTTCCGTTAGTCCTTTATTGTGCTCTAATAACAATTTCCAAATATTGATAATTATAGTCCATATACAAGATGTTTAACATATATATTGTTATGGAGAATGTGTGTCTTCTTCTACAACCATATAAAAAGATTACATAATGGATTAGAAAATTTTTATTATGAATCATGTCTGTGGCATGAACACACATCATTCATCTTTGGTACAGGTATGTAGCATTGGCCTTGCCTTTATTGTTGGAGTAAAATCTAGGACAAAAGGCATGTACTGCACATGTAGGTTGGGAGTTAGAGTCAAAAACACCTTAAACTAAGTCAAAAAAGGGCGTTCAAGGGGACAAAAATGCAAAACAGCTCCCGAACCACTATATGGATGTCATGACAGCTTCCTCATGACAAATAGGACTTGTGGGGATAGATGGGACATAATTAGCACATGTAAGCTGGGAATTAGAGTCGAAAATGCCTTAAACTTAGTCGAAAAATGGCGTTTGGGGGGGTGAAAACGCCTTAAACTTCATATCTATAGTTGTAAACATGGCCTTACATCTGTGCATTTTGTATCCAATACTGTAAACACTTGTAATAGTTGAAGTGTGTGTTTTTTGGGATGTTCATATGAGTGAGTTTAACAGTGTTTTGGGATCTCAAAGGTTGTAATCTGTATGGCATTTTGCATTCTTCAAGTCAAGTCCGATTTTCTTCACTCATCATGTACATAAACAAAACTCTACATCTGGAATTAGTTGTTTCACTGTGTGTTCAATGATATTCACTGATTTAGATCTTTTCAGTTGACACTTCAACCATGTCTAAGAGTATGATGGAAAAAGTACTAAAGAAGATAAACATTTTAATTTACTCATCATAACCTCTAATGTTTTTGCCTTAGAGTATCAAGTTCTACATGCATTTCTGGTACTAATGGGTGCAAAAAAAAAAATTTTTGGTAAATGGCTTTTGGCGTGAATTTGTAGATATTCCATTTTTTTTTGTATAGTGGACAATTTACACTTTTGTATAATTAGCCTATTTTGTCATCTTTAGCTTTTGTGTGGATTAGTATTAATCATATAGATCATTTTTAGAATGGTATATAATACTTTTGGAGTGCTATATATCGATTACCGCTTTTTGTGAAACAGATTATCATGATAATTTGTACCATGCCAAATGGCCATTTGGCATGGTAATGAATATATTTTTTGTGTACGAAGGATATGATTTTTGTATGATTCTTTGTTTTGTATGGAACTATTATTATAGGTTGGAATATACTTGGTTTATATGGAATTAGACATTATTCATTTTTGGATGATTGGAAGTGAAATTGATGTAGATTGTCGAATAGTTGATAATATATGTATTGTTTCGTTTATATACATGATACAGGTTGCACGGAATACATACAGGTTATGGACAAATTAATTTTAAAAAAACATAAAATGATGATTTTGACGACCAAACAATTGGTAGCTAAAAAGGAAGTATATATTTTTAGCGACTAAATAGTTAATAGCTTAAAAAATTAAAATGAAAACAAATCTTTTGGCGACTAAATATTTAGTAGCTATCAAAACTTGTAACTTTAGGCAACTAACATTTTAGTAGCTAAAAAAAAAAATAAAAAAATTTTGGTGACTAAATATTTAGCACCCCCCCCCCCCAAAAAAAAAAAAGACTTTAGGCGACTAAAAGTTTAGCTAAAAAAGAAAATTAGGCTTTAGGCGACTAAAACATTTAGTAGCTAAAAAGAAATAAGATGAACCAAAAAAATATTTTGGCGACTAAAACTTTTAGTAACTAAATAATTGAAAATTTTAGTCGCTGAAAATGCAATATTAAATTTATTTGAAAGCTTTCGGCGACTAAAAAATTTGTCGCCAATGGAGGACTTTCGGCGACTAAACCATTTTTGGTCGCCAATTACCTTTCCCGACATTTATTCAACGACTAATCTGGCGACCAAACATTTTGGTCAGTAAAAGTTTTGACGACTAAAGTGTGACTTTTGGCAACTAAAAATTTAGTTGCCAAAAGTGTCATTTGTTGCAGTGGAAAATTTCATAAAAAAATTCAGGAAAATTTCAATTTAGTGTGAGATTTAAAAATAAAAAATAAAAAATACAGATAACCGATATATTTTAAAACACCTACAATTTTTTGATAGGATCGCTAATGGATAATTTTCCCAAAAAATTATGTATAATTTTATGGTCTTTCATCTCAATCTTTGTGTATAAAAATATTATAGCCATATCATTTTATACGAGTTTTATGTGTAAAAATTTTGTTGATAAATCATTTTATTTTGAAAGAAGTGGCAATGTTGTCACGACCCAAACCCGGCCCTATGGCTTTAGCACCGTAACCGGCCAGTAATCCGAGATTACCGAAGGCCTGCTTAACAGTAATACAGTAAAACAGAGTACAGGGCCTGGCGGAAGCCAATACAGTAAATAAATAATGTCCAATGAGCTGTGACAGTCTGTATGCCAAAAAGATTTTTCATACATATAAACATTCAGTACAGAACGGTTATGCACAATATTTACAATCATTCAGTACAGGGACTCAACGGTACAGTAAACATTCAGTCTATACAATCCATTCGGTTATTACAAAGCAGTACGACAGTGCAAAAAGGGGAAATACTAAAACACCCCTAAGCCTTAGCATGATAGGCTCAGAACCTCGCAGTGAGGCACATTGGTTGGCTTGACAAAACTGGAGTTCACCCCGACGCCTCTAGCATTGGTCCGGTGCCTGTACACCTACATATATATATG
The DNA here is from genome assembly GCA_036172215.1 of Camellia granthamiana. NCBI lineage: Eukaryota > Viridiplantae > Streptophyta > Magnoliopsida > Ericales > Theaceae > Camellia > Camellia granthamiana. The sequence continues at coordinate 47,980,482 of CM069907.1, read as the reverse complement.
AGCAGTGAGCTAAAGCCCAGTGAATAACATAATGCGTAAAGAGATTTAGAATGAATGTCCTTACAGTAATGAAAACAGTTCAATTCAATCAGTATATCAGTTGTTCAGTACAGTAAACAGTCATATGTGGTACATCCATTAGCATATCAGTAACAGTAGGTCTTAAAAGACCGAACAGTAATGATGGCCATCAATCAGTAAACAGTAGTGGTTCCACAAGGGAACCGACAGAGATCTCTGTAACAGTAACAGTAACAGTAACAGTAAACAGTAGGTGCTAAGGATGCCACAGTACAGTTCAAAAATAAAGGACATGCATTCATTCAGTAAATAGTAAACAGTTCAGAAAACAGTACAGTTCAGTTGTCCAGAAAATAATCATTTGAACATATCTTTACACAATTGTTACTCACAGAGTTCTGGGCTACAGTAGGCTAGAGCGTCTCCTCGGAATGCCAACCCTATACAGTTAACAGATTGAACACACTCTAAGTTTCACAGTTGGGAAAGATAATCATTAAATCCCTAAGTTTGCCTCGGTGTGTTCTACATCTATATCCTCATTAAGATGTCTTAAACTAGGCCTAGGAATGCCTAGGATGGAATGAGGATGCAAAGATGAATTCAGAAAACATTTTCAGAAATTTCAGTGAAACAGAGTCCCGCTCGAGCGCAGGTTTCCCCGCTAGAGCGGACAAGCAAACAAAGGTACCCGCTCGAGCGTTAACTTCCCCGCTCGAGCGTGTCACTCAATACTTCGCTCGAGCGTACATTCCTCCGCTCGAGCGGACTGATGAACGGTGCAAAGTACTGGATGCTCGATTTTCCCGCTCGAGCGCTACTTCTCCCGCTCGAGCGGACTGAACACTGCAGTGAAAAAAATACTGGGAGCTTGATTTTCCCGCTCGAGCGACACTTCTCCCGCTCGAGCGGACTCCCAAAATCTGGAAATTCCAGATTTGTGTTCTAAGTTCAAAACTCAAATTGATGCTCCCAATTCGATCCTCTTGGGCCCATTTTCTGGAAAACTCTTTTAAACACATAGAATAACATGTTTCAAAACTCAATTTAAGAAATCAAAGCCCAAGGGTGTTTAATTCAAACCCAATCCCAAACCATTTTCAAGAATAATTTCCAAACATGCCATGCATGAACTTTAAACCAAATTAAAGCTTCAAAGCTTGCTCAAATGAGCTCATTCTTTTCAAAACAAGATGGAAACATGGACTCTAACAATAATATGAACATGCATGTGCCAAATTCCATGCAATCAACCTCAAAATGCAAGGATATAGCCATGCATGCAACATCTAAGCTTCAATTCGACACTTTCAACCATTCCTAGGCTCAATTCTTCAAATTAGCATGAAACATGCAAGAATCAACTCAAAGGCACAAAGAAGAAGATGAATTTCCTTACCTAGGTCTTGATTTAAAGGTATGGAGTTCAAATATGCAATTACTCTTCCAAATCTCCAAGCAAAACAAGAAGAAAACACAATTCTCTCACTTTCTCTCTCTCTCAATTTGGTGGAAACAAGGAAATGAAGCTGATGAATGTTTTGATTCAATGTATGCAAGCCTCTAGATGTGTCTAGGATAGTGGCCCACTAAGGGCTAGTTTGGTAAATAAAGCCAACTTTGCATTTTATCAATATTTAATCTAATTTAATCATACCAAATCGACTTTCAGATAATTAAACCATAAAATTAGGGGTGTCCGTGGTTTGGTTTAGGACGGTTTGCGGTTCGGTTTGGACCCGCCCGCATCTATGCGGTTTGGAGAAAGTCAATCCGCAACCGCCCGCAATGTGGTTTGCGGTTTGTGCGAATAGGGTTCGCGGATGTGCGGGCGGTTGCGGGCGGTTTGTGGATTGAACTTTTTTTCCAAAAATTTATTTTTAAACCTTTTTTTTTTTCTTTCCCATTTTGTCAATCTTTATTTTGAACAGCTACAGCAAGCAACAAAGTTTGGTTCCTCCTCAAAAGATTGTTTTTGCCATTAAGGATGTTAATTATTAAAAAGAATGAGAGGGGAAAGAAACTATTAGAATCAAAGTAAATTTCAGGGCTTGAATAAATGAAGTAATCCTGTGTTTAGCATTGTCATACCTTTGCATCAGTTCTGACTAGTACATGGCCATGCTCATGTCAACTCTGATTTAATTCTGTAGTTGTGTCTGCAATTAAAGAGAAAACTTGAGTAAAATATCAGAAACAAAAACTAAGACTTCTGTCTCTGCATAAATCAAAATTTCTCACCTTTTTTGAATCAACCCATAAATGAGATGTTGAAATATTTCCAATTTCATCCCTGTAGTAAACGGAGTGAGCTCTTGGTGGCAATTTGGCAACAAGATGCCTAAATGCTGACGCACCTCTTACATGAGGCCTAGCCTAATAGTCCGGCCTGCAGTATTCAAACAGTATAGCAGAATAAAATCCCCTAATCACAGACACCACCAACTCTTGAGCAACAGCAAAGAGTTGGTCATGTAGTAATGATTGACAGGTTTATGAAGCAGTTTAGCCATTTTGATGGCAAAATGGTAGTTTAAAATCTGTGAATCCAAAGAAAGGTAGGAAATTTAAAATCTTATTTAATATATTCTGCTTTATCGCATATTAAAATTTTGCTCTCAAAAGAATAAACAACAAACAAAAATAATTTTAGTGAAGCAATTAGTTTGTACCTGAGTGACGAGGGCATATAACGGAAGTGTAATATAGCTGCACACAATTTGAACTCCTATCCTGCAGAATCAAATATATATGCCCTTTATTAAATAAGAATATCATATTGATAATATGAATTAATCTATGACTATCTAAATTACTAGAGTCATGAATCTGAGTTCTGCAACTTTACTTCCAACCTCCTCGGCAGAATGTAAGATAGCACATTAGGACATTGTTCCAAGCCGAAAATAATTTCTGAAGGAAACCACAAATAACAAGACATACAAACCACAAATAGCATTGTCATACCTTTTACTAACAGATTCAGATTTAATTTATACAGATTCAGATTCCAAAATTACTAACAGATTCAGATCAGAAGAGACCTTGAAGCTAACAACATATTCTGGGTAAATATGAGTATTCTTATTCATATTCCATACTATGTACTGTCTTGGAGTATGAATATCATCGATTCCACTATCAAAGTCCTCACCATTGACACATAACACACAATCAGAAATGAACAAATAAACTAAGAGTCACAGATCAAAAAAAAAAAAATCACCATTGACACAGAAATGAACAAAAAATCACCATTGACAAACAATCTTAGTCACATAGAGTGACACAGGTCTGAATAACACAAAAAAATCAGAGATCGGAGAGGAAAGAGAGACAGCGACAGCAACATAGAGATCCATACCTGCGAGGTTGATCGGTGCGATGAAAGTATGAGGTCGATCGGTCGATCTTGCGATGAGTGAGAGTCAATCTCTTGCGAGGTTGATCGGCCCAGATGAGTGATGAGATGAGAGTGAGAGAGTGAGTGTGAGAGACTGATCAGATAAGAGTGAGATGAGAGTGAGAGACTGAAAACGAGAGAGAGTGAGATGAGAGCTGCGTAATGTGTTTTTGAGTTTAGGGTTTTTTTCCTTTGTTTGTTTTGTTTGGGTATAGATGAAGTGAAGTGAACGGTCCAGATTTTCTGGGAAAAAAAAAAAAAAAAAAGGTTATGCGGGCGGGTTGGTCGGGTGCGGTTCAAACCCGCAACCCGCCCGCAACCTGAAAATTAAAAATATTTCAAACCGCACCCTACCCTATTGTATTTGCGAAACCGCCCATACGCGTGCGGGTAGGGTCGGGTAGGGCGGGTTGTGCGGGTTGGATGACCCTATGCCCAGCCTTACATAAAATCACATAAATTATGAGGATCATGAAACACTAAACGATTTCCGGTTCGGCCGCCAATAAGGCCTTCAATTAGCAGTTCAAACACAAAACATGGACAGATAATCAAATAAATCAAACAGATAGAAATGCAACACAATAGGTATACTCAATCAATTCAGGTTCAATTTCAGTCAGTCAGTTCAGTATTTTATTCAGTCCAGTTATCAGTCATTATCAGACTTAGTTAACAGTAATCAGTAGTTATCGGTAAGTAGTTATCAGTCATTATATGTATGCTAAATATATTTATTTAGTGAATTTTTTATTATTATTTAAAAAAAAAAAATCACATTTAGATTTTACCAGATGAGATGGGCCTAAAACAAACAAAAAGCAAAAAGCCATTTAAAGACAGAAAAAAAAAAAAAAAAAAAGAGTTATTTATTTTGTTGTAATTTTTTTTTTTTAAATTCCTTCTAAATTAGACTAATTTGAAAAATAAAAAATTTGACATAGATTTTAAAAAAAAATTACTAAAAAACAAAAAGTTTGAAAAAACAAATGTAACTTTTTCCAACTGTGACAACATCACCTAGACTTTTATCGGTGAATGATTATATGGTAGAGATTAAATTTATATATTGTGAGATTCATAATTTTCAAGCAATTAAGTCTAAATTCATAATGTTGTTGCCCAGCCAAAAGCAACCTTGCTCACAAAGGTGAAGCAAAAAATAAAATAAAAACAATAGAAACACTTGCAAACATACACAAACACAAATAAATGTAATAAGACTAGTAAAATTTATATAAAAGAATCCTAACAACCTTGTTTTTTGTTGAACAACTTAAAGTATTAATGAAAAAAAAAAAACTAAAAACCCAAAAAAGAATACAAATAAATGCGAGCTAGCTATGTTAATCTTTCTAAGGCATTCCATTCTTCATCTCGATTTCCTTTTCATCATCAACAAATTTTTTCCAGTACCAGTGCCCTCTCCACACTTGTGACATTTCTTCGATGGGTATATTTTTGGTCTCCGGCACGAAGAAGATGACGAAGAGGCTCATGATTAGCACTAAACCCGCAAAGATGATGAATAAGCCGTACTTGACCATACAAAGAGCAGCAAGGAAGAGTTGGGCAACGAGGAAAGTGAATGACATATTCACGGCCACGACGATACTCTGCGCAGATGACCGAATTTCTAGAGGGAAGATTTCGCTAGGCACCAACCATCCCAGAGGACCCCATGAGAATGCAAAAGCTGTGACGAAAATGCAGATACAACATACTAGGATGCTTGAATATAGTGTTCCCAAATCGGTAGCATCTCCTGTTACTCCAAATTTAGCACCAATAAGAACTGCTACTGCACTCTGCAAATATAAATAATACATACATAATAAAATATATACAAATAATATCAAAAAAATTAACATGTAATGACATAGTGCAAATACAATACAACTGTGTTTTACAAACTTGAAAAATTGGACACAAAATCAATACATAAATACAAAGATGATGGAGAAAAAGATTTGGTTACAAGTATTACCTGAAACACAATCATGATGCCACCTCCCCATAGAAACAGGGGTTTCCTCCCCCACCTATCAGTCCCAAAAACAGAGAAATGTGGCAAGAACATTGACTCCACCGGTGATCATGGCCGATGCAAGCGAAGCGTTGCTCTGAAACCCAATGGTCTTGAACAGCACAGGAGCGTAGAACATAACCACATTGATCCCAGTGAGTTGCTGAAACATGGGAATCAAAATAGCCAAACAAAGCTGAGGCCTATACTTCCTCATGGATAGGTCCCTCCATGGGTGTTCCACTTCCTTTGAGGCTGCACTCGCATCCACCAGATCGTTGAACTCAGCTTGGACGTCGGCGACTCCACGGATGCGCTGGAGCTGCTTCTTGGCTTTGTCCAAATGACCTCTCTCAATGAGGGAGTTTGGGGTTTCGGAGACCCAGAGAGATGAGAAGATCATGAGGACGGCTGGAACAGCGGCACCGCCCAAGCTGATGCGCCAGCCCAAGTCGCCCTTGATCATGTTGGTGAAGTAGTTGACCAGACCGGCAATCAGAATGCCGATTGTGATGAATAGTTGGAAGCAGACGTTGAGGGTTCCGCGGTATCTATGTGGAGCCATCTCCGATACAAACAGTGGCACTGACTGTAATGTAATTTGAAGCAAACAAGTTAGAGCTTTCGTTATTATGTTCAAAGTGTGACTGTAGTAAGCAAAGAAAGAAAGAAAGAAAGAGGTTTCGTTTTTATGAATGAATTACCTGAGTGGCGAAACCAACACCAACACCTAACAAAATTCGACCGATGATGAGCATAGCGAGGTGTACAGCAAAGGCATTGAGAAGAGCACCGCAACAGAAGACGCAACCGCCCATAAGCATGGAAAACTTGCGGCCCAGTTTCTTGGTCATTGTCGACGCCAAGAAGGACGCAAAAAGAGCAGCCAAATACAGAGACGACGTAAACATGGTCAGCGTTTGGCTGTTGAACTTGCAGTACTGATTGGTTGACTGATCGAGCTCTTCCTTCCGGTACACAGACGGGAAAAACTTCTCAAGAAACGGAGCCATCGATGTCACCCCACCTAATCATCGTAGCAACACCAGTAATCAATATCATACATTTAAACTCAAACATAATTAACTATTTAAATTTATTTTTTGTCCTTTTACAGAAAAAAAAAAATAGAGAAAATAATATGATCGAGTGTTTTAAATTTTATTTTATTTATTTATTTATTTATTTTTGACTATTTTAGTCAAAAAGAAACCTGCCAAACTGCTTCATAATATATTAATCACAGAATATATATATGAATAGACAAGTTTGATTTTTCAAAACTAGCATAACTGTGAAGAATTGAAGATTTATTAAGTTGAAGAATGGCTTACCAGAGATACCGATGTCGTAGCCAAAAATCAGGCCACCCATGGCGGCAACGATGCAAGTTACGACGACATACCAAGTAAGTTTTCCGGGATAATCTTTCGGGGAATCGTCACCAGCAGGAGCGATAAGAGCACCAGCCATTGCTTGATTGAAGAATAAGAACAAGAACAAGAAAAAGAAAAAGAAAGAAGAAGGACGAGGACGCGTATATGCAGTAATCGAAACTAAAAAGGCAGAGAGAAGGGCGAGAGTTGGGTCTCTAGGCAATGATGGTTAGGGGTGTTTATATAGAGTGAGAGTCAATGTGAAGTTGAATCGGTTTAGGATTTGGAAGTGCCAAGGAATGGAACTCTCTGTGTTTCCTAATCCGGACAGGGTTTGATTTGTTGTCTGTTTGGATGTCAGCTAATTGGTTAGTTAGGCCAATTTTTTTTATTTTAATTTTTTTTTATCTTTACTGATTTTATTTTTTTTTAAAGGGGTTTTTTTTTTTAAGATCCCTGATATTAAGGTTGTATAGCATAAAGGACATTCAATATTTTCATAATGTCTAAGGTCCCTCAACAATATTTTCATAATGTCTAAGGTCCCTCAACCTTGATCCAGAGAAATTTCAATCCAGAGAAAATTGGTCTAGAGAAATTTCAAACCAAATTTCTCTGGAAAGTGTAATTATTCTCAGAATTTCTCTGACCCAATTCTTTCCAGAATTTCTCAGTATTTCTCTAATGCATTGGTTGAGTCCAGAAAAATTTTGAATTTCTCTGCTCCAATTCTTCTCAGAATTTTTCTGGCCCAATCCTTCCTAAAATTTCTCTGATGCATTAACTTACTGTCCTGACCATATGCAATCACATGCTCTTATGGACATTAGGTAGTACTTTGTTTTCTTTACTATATCACTAAGAAAATTTCCAGATCTGCTGCTACTTTTAGCATGCAAAAGGCCCATGATTTTGTTTGGTATTGATTAGTACTCTTTCTCTCTTACAGTTTTTTCCCCTTGTCTTAAGTTCATGTCCCAATCCTTTGCACATTGTCAATTTCTCTGACTTTATGTATTATGTAAGCCAACAATACAATCTTTACTAACAAAACCATAAATTTCTCTGATCCAAAACCAGAGAAATTCTCTCCAAACCAGACAGATTAGAAAAATTCTCTCTATTTGCAGAGTTGTATTTTTATGAACAAACCTTGGTTATTGTACATTGATCCAGGAAATTTCTCTGACTCTATTCACAAAGAATTTCTTTGACTTTGTGTAATATATTTGTCTAGATAAAATTGATCCAGAGAAAATTCCTCAATATTTTCATTGTTATGCTTTCATCATCAAAATAAATATTTTCATTATTCAATTTCTGCCCACAGTGAAAGAGTTTTTCATTAACCAGTAGACATAAATGCCCACTGTTATATTCCCGAAACCTACTGTAATGATTCCCATCGTACATAAAAGGTCTATATAAATATATGTATATATATGTGTGGGTTTTTATGCTAGTGAATTGAAAGAGAGGAAAGAGGCATGGTTCTGGATGTGTATATATATAACTGGTTTGGTTGGTCTGAATTTTCTCTGGGTTGTTGGACTTTTTTTGGTCTGAACTGAATTTTCTCTGGGTTGGGTTGGTCCAGAGAAATTCTCTGGTTTGGTTGGTCTAAATTTTCTCTGGGTTGGTCCAGAGAAATTCTCTGGTTAATTTCTCTGAATTTTTATTCCACCAAAATCAATGCAGTATAATAACAGTGTGTATAAAATAAATAATCCTTACAGTAGTCACTCATCTTGATGCTAAAAAAACTGAACTTCACAATCAATTTATATTCATTTTTGTTTGTCTTCTTCCTTTATTGTGGTTTTATATCTTCCATATTAACCAATATAGTTATGACAACAGGATAAGAGTGATGCTTTCATGAGGATAACAAATAGCATTTATGAGAAAGAGGAGAATGCTCCATACCGAAGAGTGACAATTCTATTAATTTGAAAATGTTGAAGAACAGATTAATCCTCTTCTTGGGAAGGAAAAGCATAGTTGGTAGTGAAATTTGGTTCAAAATGATGGGGAGTTGTTGCAGGTTTTGAGGGAAAAGAGGATCCCAAACCCAAGGGGAGTTTGGGTCGCTTGGATGGACGCTTGTAACGTGGCGGCGTTTCAAGAGGTGGTGAGTGCTGTTCGGCCGCCACAGACGGCATCGCCGGGGACACCAACTGGGCATTTTGCAGTCTACAAAACTCCAACATTATTGATCAGAACTCCAACATCCAGACCTTCAATGGTTTCACGAATCCGATTAACCCCTTCGTTCAAATCTCCAGAGAAATCAACAACCACAGTCTTGATCTGGGTTTTCCCGAATTTGGCTCCAATCGACTCCGAAACCTCCTTGAGTTTCTCGGGGTTTCGACCAACGAGAATCAAATTCAGACCTTTATGTTCCTGACTTGGTTATCCTCTCTGGCTATGAGAGTGCAGGTGTAATATAAGGGTACGGGGGTGAGGGACCTTAGACTACAAAAGAACATATCGTGGACCTAATCCATTACTAAAAGTTGGATAGGGACCTTAGACCGATTTTCCCTTTTTTAAATTATAGTATTAAAATTTTTTATTCTTCCGACCATTTTGTGTAACAAATCTAAAAAGTAAAAAAAACAAAAATGAAAAGTGAAAAAGCTAAAATAAGTCCCAAAAAATTACTAAAACAAATCCCAAAAAAATATTATTTTTTAAATTCTTTTATAATTTTTAAATTTTTTTTTTTCTTGATTATTTCGTTCAACTGATTTTGGAAGCTTAAAAAAAACTAGCAAGTAAACAAACTCCGAACACCAACACCTACACCACTGCACCATGTCACCCTTGACATATTGATTTAGAATGTTCTAAATAAGTATATTTTTTGACTTTTTATAAAAGATGTGTTGAAAAATAAAAATGAGATGTTGATTAATGTGACCCAAATAAGTACACTTTTGCAAAAAAAAATGCACTTATTTAGCCCCGGTTTGGTTTTCTTTGTTGGCCAAATAATCCCAAAAAGACAAAAAAAAAAAAATTACAAAATCTCAAAATGACAAAACACTTTAATTGGGATGAAAAATTACCAAATTGACTCATATAAACAAAAAGTCAAAAAAGCATCATTTCCAAGAGGAAGGCACTTTTGTCATTCAAATTCAAAAAGCCAAAAAAGCCAAATAAGAAAACCAAACAAACAAAAAAGTCCCAAATTAAAAAAGTCAAAAAAATCAAAAAGCCAACTAAACAGGTTGTTACCAAACGGCCCCTTAGTTTATGCCAAACCACCCTTTACTTTCTTACGTGGACTGACTTCATTGGTTGTCACAAATGAAGTTGCTTAATTAGAATTTTTTTTTTTTTTTTTTGCTTAATTAGAAGTTATTTGTTGGTTCTGGTGGTGCCCTCAGGTATGTTTTGATTGGGAGATGGGGTGAAATCATGATTTTGTATTAGATAATTAAATAATTTGAGGACATGAAAATTTGTGGTTTGCTTGGGATATGAACACATGGTACATCAGGCATCAACCAATAATTTTTACTAAGTGCTTGGGAGAAGGTCAAACTTTGTTTTTGGAAGGATTACAAATAAAGAGTTTGAGCACAAAATTATCGCAAAAAATAAATAAAACAATACAGTAAATACAATAGACATGAAAATATGTAAAATAATTAGACACCTTCTATTTACACTCAATAAATTTCTTATTACACTATACTTGTACATTAAGAAAAAAAATATTGTACAAATAAATATAATGTAATATTTAGTGTGTAAATAGAATCATGTATATAATTAGAGGATTGCTAAATGCCTCTATCTTTTTATTTTGGATCTTTCATTTTTCTTTTTATTTCATTACAATTGTCCTAATATCAAATTTCAATTTTGTCCCCATCCGATCCTCCCAAGTTTAACCCTAATCCTAATCCCACCACCACTTCCACTTCTATCAGCAGCCTCCGACGACCAACCCACCTCCTTTATTTTCCTCCTCTAACGAGCCTCTCACTGCCACTTGTTATTCACGAAACTATCAATGGCGGCGAAGGTTAGGATTTTGGTGGTGGCAGCCAAAAAGGAATGACTGATTCACTAACTCTTTTTCGCGATCTTCATCTTCATCCTCCGGAACCTACTCTCTTTTCTCCCTTTTGTGCATGATATTCTCTCTCTCTCTCTCTCTCTCTCCCCGTCGATTTCTCTCTCTACCTCACAAGTTGGTCGATTTCTCTTCGTTTGGTTACAGAGAGCCGAACTTGTTCAATATGTTCGGTGCTCCACAACCAAACATATACCTTTTGTTCAGTTACATAATACCGAACATCAAGCTTTTGTTTGGAACTGGTTTTCCGAACAGCCATGCCCTCATTCTTGTTGCCAATCAAGATAAATGGAGCATTAGTGAATGAAATAAAATTATTACTACAAGAATATTGGATTCCCAGAAGAAAAATGATTTGGCGCCCGAATCTGAATGCCCCGAATGCCCCTAATGCCCAAAACGAAACGACGTCGTTTTGGGCATTAGGCTTTTTTTTTTTTCTTTTTTTCTGCCATTTTCGTTCGACCTGCAGGGGAGGGGAGGAGAGGGAGAGGGAGAGGGAGAGGGAGAGAAAGAGGTCGCCGTCGCCGTCGTCTCCGATCCGTCGCAGATCCGTCGCCGATCGCCGCGCCTCCGCCTCCGTCGCCGATCGCCATGCCTCTGCTCATCGCCTCTGCCATCGCCGATCGCCGCGCCCCCCGCCTCCGCCTCCAGCCCATTTTTTAGGCCCCCTCCCCCTCCCCCTCCCCCTCCGTCTTCTTCTTCCCTCTGCTGAAAAAAAAAAAAAAAAAAAAAAAAAAAAAAGAAAAGAAAAAGAAGAAGAAGAAGAAGGAATTCGGGGCATTCGGGGGAGCCCAGATTCGGACTCCCAATAGCGATTGTTCCCAGAAACTCTACAGGAATATTAGATCATTTTCCAAAGAAGAAGCATAAAATTTTAAAGATTCCATAAATTAAACACACGCATCAACATGGAAATGAGTGCTTGTAAGCAGCTACAATATTAGTGGGGCCAAAACAATATAATAGCCAACCAAGCTCTCAATTGTAAATCAAAAGCTATATAACAGTTAGATCATCTGAATTTGTACCTTCAACCTTTTGTCCTTTGGCAACGTATCAAAGAGAAGTATTCTCCTTCGGCAACATCACAGAGGGAAACCAAGCTCGGAATATGAGCAGCCCCATAAAATTCTGATTTGATCCAATCAATACTTAACTTCTTAAACCCACCTAGCTTAGGATCATACAGGACAAGACCATCCTTGTTGTAAAGCATCAAAATTTCCCCAGTCTTTAGAATCATAATTGGCTTATAATAGTCAAAACCCCCCTTCTTATTACTAACCACATTGCCAATAACAAACTCTTTGCTCCAAGACTCCTCATTGCCACTCTTTCATTATCCATATATCAATACCACAATGAATAGAAAATTCACAAATGGACAGACTATCCCGCAGCACACCGACACATTTATGCCCTCAAAACTCTCTATGCAGACCAAACTCAAGAGGTTGAGGAACAACCCGAAATTCCTCGGTCCCAAATCGAAACAACAATGAAGCCGGGACTATCATGGTTGAAATTAAGCCAATGAATAGCTCCATCACGAAAGAATTGAACGAGTGGTTTGTCAAATGATAAGGTACCTTACCCATATTCCTCCACAACCCTTCTCCACCAATTGTGTAAATCTTGGCCTCTGCCTCCTCACGATAAGAACCCATCTGAGTATTGTGGTCAATATAAACAACCTCTTGGAGAAAAAACCGAATCACCTTGTACTGATTAGTCTTGAGACTAAACCCAAAAGCAGTCACAGTAGCATCATAATTTCCGTGGTGATGTAAGGTGGGTAAAGTAATGCACTCACCCAGAATCGGATTGCATATGAAAATGGGGTCAGAATCGTCAGTGAAATCAGATAAGCAGAGCAACCCATTACAGGAATTGACGATTTCATCTTCTTTGAGAAGTGGGTAGTTGAATTTGGTGATGAATTTGGGGATGAATTTCAACTGGGCATCGCGGGGGTGAGTGGAATGGGCGATCTGGAGGTCGACCAAGCGGAGGGAACATTTGGGGGGTTTGTTTTTGGAGGGAACTCAAAAGTAAAAATTCCCGCCAAAAGATCATTGATATAGGTTTGTTTGGTATGTGTATTCGCTTTTTTTAGTTTTTTAATTTTTTAATTATTTTAGTTTAAAGTTAAAAACTCTAGTTTGAAATAAGTTTTTTTTTATTATTTTAATTTTTATAAGAGAAAAAATAAAATAATTATTGTTTAGATATGACATTTTGTAACTTTTTAACCTATTTTGAATTGTTTTGGGAAATTGATTAAAAATTAGTTTTTTAAATTTTTTTAACTTTTTTAAAAAAACGTATAAAAAAGTAGAGTGATAATGTGCCGTTTTGGGAAGGGCCATAAAAAGTCACGTTTTTTTATCATTTTCCAAAAACACAAGTGACAAAAAACGCAACAAATTTGGTTTGGGAAGGGCCAAAAACGTAGGTGTGAAATTATAAATTAGGCCCTATGACAAAAAAATAAAAATAAAAATAAAAATTCTTATATTGGGTAAGGGTATTTTGTTCATTTTAATTTGATTTGACACCATAAATAAATATTAAACTAAAAAGGCAAAAAGTCAGCTTTCTACTAACTTCCCAAATCACTTTCCAAAAAACTAAAAAGCTTGGTAAAAAATCAAAGGTTAGCTTTTTACCAACTTCCCAAAACACCCCAATGTAACTTAAAATATATTAAAATTTTTATTTTTGACTCTTAACCAATTCTCAGACTATGTTAGGAGTGATTTAGAAAGTTAGTTAAAAGCTAAGTTTTGATTGTTTTTGACTTTTTTATTCTTTTATATGTAAAAAATATAAAAAGTGGTATGATATAAAATTGGTTAAAAGCTCAAAGCTATTTTAATTGAGTTGCCAAATTGCCCCTTAGCTCGTAGTCTTATGTAGAGGTGTCCGCGGTTCGGATTGGACGGTTTGCAATTCCAATTTGGACCGGCCCGCATCTATGCGGTTTTGGGAAAAGTCAACCTGGAACCGCCCGCAGTGCGGTTTGTGGTTTGTGCGGATAGAGTTTGCGGATGTGCGGGCGGTTTGCAGATTGAACTTTTTTTCAAAAATTTATTTTTCAAAAATTCTCTATGCAGATACAACATACTAGGATGCTTCCTATCCTTTATGCGGATCTTCCATATTTTTTTTTTTTTCATTACAATTTTGTTCTAATATCAAATTTCAATTTTATCGCCATCCTATCCTCCCAAGTTTAACCCTAACCCTAATCCTACCATCACTTCCACGTCTATCGGCAGCCATTGGCGACCAACCCACCTCATTTATTTTCCTCCTCTAACGAGCCTCTTGCTGCCACCTGTTATTCACGAAACTATCAATAGCTGCGAAGGTTAGGGTTTTGGCAGTGGCGGCAGAAAAGGAAAACTGATTCGCGAACTCTCTTTCGCGATCTTCATTTTTATTCTCCAAAACCTACTCTCTTTTCTCCCTTTTGTGCATGACTCTCTCTCTCTCTCCCCGTCGATTTCTCTCTCTACCTCATAGGTTGGTCAATTTCTCTTCGTTTGGTTATACACAACTGAACTTGTTGAATATGTTCGGTGCTCCACAACCAAACATATACCTTTTCTTCGGCTACATAATACCGAACATCAGGCTTTTGTTCGGAACTAGTTTTCCAAGTGGCGGCAAAATTGTTCACAAAGGCAAAATGAGAGGTTTTCCGAACTGGTTATCCATCCCTCATCTTCAGCAACATCAATGTGATTCTCCATAAATGGATTTTTGACTATAAGACCTTTCAATGTTGTTGCATTCCTTGAAACATAGTTTGCATCTATCTGATACTCCAATGAAACAGACAATTGTTCTATTGCTGCTGTCGCTAGCCGCGCAGGTCGCCGAAGAGAGAGGCATTACGCCAAAACAGGGCATTAACGGCGGCTTTTTTAACGGCGGTTTCTATTAACGGCGGTAACGAAACCGCCGTTAATACCGCCGTTAATGTATCTTTAACGGCGGTTTTCGTTACCGCCGTTAACAAAACCGCCAATAATGACCCTTTAACGGCGATAATGAAACCGCCGTTAAAAAACCGCCGCTAAAGCTATTTTTAAACGGCGGTAATGAAACCGCTGCTAAAGCCCTCTCATTACCGCCGTTAATGACGGCGGTCTTTGTCGGCCGAGCTCCGGTGAGTGGTGACCACGCGCGGCTAGGGTTGAACATGACCATCTACAATAAAGTAAAAGTAATGTTTAAATATTTATTTAGGAAATATATTTCATGAAGAGTGGCTGTGGTGGAGTGGTTGGTGTGGGTGGATGAGAGGTTGAGGGTTCAAGACTTCGGGAGTGCAAGAAGAAAGAATTATTTTTTGAAAAATTTGAACCTATTTACGGTGATAAAGAACCGCCGTTTTTGGTCGACTTTTAACGACGGTAATTTACCTTTTTATGACGGTTGTACTTTTTCTGACACGCGCATAAACGGCGATAACGAAACCGCCGTTAATACCGCCGGTAATGGCTTTAACGGCGGTTTTACAGCCTTTAACGGCGGTAAAAAACCGCCGCTAAAACCCAATTTTGGCGCAGTGAGGGTCACCGGAGTAGAAGAGAGACTACTGAAGGAGAGAATGAGGAGTTGCAGGTGGAAGGTGTAAATGTAGGCTTCAAAGGGTATATTTGAGATTATGGTGGGTTCAAAGAAAAATAACTAGAGAAGTAATTTTGGTGGTGGGGGCCAAAAAAGTGGGGGTTCTAAAATAAAATAAAAAATATATATGAGCATTTAGCAGCCCTCAAATAATTATGACAAACATTTTTTGAAATTATCAAAATGTCATTCTCCTTTTCCAACCAAATACCTTATATTGTCCCCCATCATAACCCGTAAGGTAAATATATTTTGTCTCATTATGTTTGGTCATTTTTTCACTTTACTACTTAAAGGTTATTTTTTTTCACTTTCCCCTTCATATTTCAAGTTTTTCTCAATTTATATGGAAATCTAATTTATGTCCAAAATTAGACAAACAATGACCATTGGGAGCCACATAGTATAAAAATACTTTATTATATATAACTCACAAATCTTATACAAACTCAAATCTTAAAGTAATAATATATTTTCAATATTATGTGGCAGTTACGGTGGTATTTTTTTTTTTTTTTATGTTGTCTAATTTTGAATAGAAATTATTTTAGGAGTAAAATTGTAAAATACTTAAAACATGAAGGGTCAAAGTGTAAAAATGACCAAACATAAATGGAGCAAAATATAACTTACCCTATTCCTGGTGAAGGGAGATGATATTTTCGAAAACTGTAAGATTACTAATGTATCAGTGTGAAATCTCAGTAGATGTTTATATAATTTATCCATAAATAAATAAGAATAATTCTACAAATACGAACAATCTCATTAAAAATATTACTAAAGATACAAGAGACCAAATAGATTGGTTGTCAAAAAAATAATAATATTTAAAATTCAATGATATTTGAACATATATATTTTTATTAAGATTTTTTAGATAGATGTCGCATTGCTCAGTAAGTAATAAGAAAAAAAAATTATCACCCATGGGCAAAATACAAGTTCCATAATTTTAGAACAGACTGTTGACGATTTGATACATAAGGCCGTCAAAAATGCTTACGGTATTTGTTTTTAGGAGAATTTTAAAAAAGGTGAGAGTGAATTTTTTTTTTCTCTAACTAACGAAGGTATAAAATTTATTTACATAATTAAATGTATAAATCAATTATATCTTTATCATTTTGTAATTATTTTTTTCACTTTTCACTTTTTTAATATCCTGCCTCTACATATTTTGAAAAGCCTTCGGTCTCTTATTTTGAGAAGATCCACTTTAAAAAAAAGTTGTACTATTAATTTGGGGTAGCTTCTATGATTTCTTTATTAGTATTTTTTTTATAGTATAGTTTACAATTCGAATTTGTACATTTTATATATTGGATAACTTATGACATTTTTAATTTCACCTCATTTCATACTTTTTGATGATGCAATATGGTCAATGAGGGATGAGTCAGAGTGATCCATGTGCTCCATTGGTTTACTGGCCTTTGGATTCTTGGAGCACCCTTTGCAAAAAGGTCCAATAGGAATACCAAAACTGGAGTTGTTCTTTTCTGTGAACTCTCCGACGATTAAGTTAGATCAAAAGTGATCAGAAAAAGAGTGAGTCAAGAGAGAAGAAGATAAAAGAGAGTATTACTTGTTTTCAAACGTACTTCGGAAGCTTCCTTATATCCTTTGCTAATCATTTCCTTGTTTATTCCTATCTGTCTCATTAGCCGAAAGTCTATCACCTGTTGTTCGTCAGCCATAGCCGTTTCACCATGCTTCCTCTTGAGAGGCCTTGTTGCATTTAATGCTTGGTGCATGGGCTCAATAACCCTGCAAAATCTTTGTCTGCTAATTGACCAATTTCCTATTTCGACATATGTCTAACTATAACTGGGCTTGGGCCACTATGGATATTCTGTTTGCTGCTAGGCCTATTCTAGGCTTGGCCCTCCTGGGTCTGGGCCATGCCCATCACTTTTTGTAGAGACTACAAACAACTGGTAAAGAATTGCAATCATAAGAATCAAAGCGAAAATTGAATTTTTCATTAAAAAATCACAATAAAGTAATAAGTATTATTTGAAACAATATTTAAATTTTAAAAAAAGAAAAAATTTATTAAGATTTTGCCTTACTCCTCATCAAGAATAACCCAGCCTTAACTTATTACCTAATAGGTTAACACTTTTTTTTTTATCGGTGAAAGTTGGTACGTTGGTAGTTAGATTAATACATATGGAAATTAATCTCTCTATCCATGCAAAACACTAGATTTTAACAAATTTTGGCTTGTTTGTTAAAAAAAAATTACATAAAAAAATAAATTGTCATGCAGATATTTTTTTGTTACATACCTTAATTTATCATTTTAAATGATCTCTAATGATGTGATATTAAAATTAAACTTCACATGATGAAATGTTTGATAAATCAAAATTTGACACTTAATAGACGCATCATATTAGAAGTAATTTTAGGGGTGATAAATTAGGAGAGAATTCTATTATACACACCTTCATACCATATGCAACCTTAGTTACGTTATTTTCTTCTTTAGTTATGACAAATTTTTTTTCTTTAGGGTTAATTACACTAATAGTCCCTATAGTTTGGGATTTGTGTCACTTTAGTCCCTGACTTTTCAATTGTGACACATTTGATCCTGAATTTTGAATCTTGTTTCAAATAAGGACAATTGAAAATATTATTAGATTTTTCAAGGGTAAAATCGTCAATTTGATAAAATATAAACTAATTTGACAAAAATAAATGTCAAAAAAATATTTTTAATTTTTTTTTAAATTATTTTTCTCCACCAATGATAAAATTACGTAAAATTAATAAAAATTACATGATTAATTTTTAAAATTAATTTTACATGATCATCATCCAAACACATAATAAAAATTAATTTGGTAAAAAAAAAATAAATGTCTAAAAAATTTATCAATTTTACATAATTTTATTTTTAGTAGGTAGAAATAATTTTTAAAAATTCAAAAATATTTGTTTGACATTTATTTTTGTCAAATTAGTTTTTATTTTATCAAATTGACAATTTTACCCTTGAAAAATCTAATTATATATTCAATTGTCCTTATTTGGAACAAGATTCAAAATTTAGGGTCAAATGTGTCACAATTGAAAAGTCAGGGACCAAAGTGACACAAGCCCCAAACTATAGGGACTATTTGTGTAATTTGCCCTTTTCTTTATTTATGACATTGTGGGAGCCGAATTTATGACAAAGGCAGAAGGCGCGCGCAATACAAGGCTGATAATAATTGGCTGTATCCGGCGAGAATAGAATATTTGGGCCGAATAAGTGTGTAGCAATGGAGCCGGATAATGTAAAGGACAATGATCAAAAAGTAGGCTCAGGCCCCGAGGCCCAGAAAGCAAGTATAAATATAAGAACCGCAGAGTTAGAAAGGTATGTAAGAAACACTTCACTAAACTTAGTAAACAAGTTATCTTGAGTGTTTGAACTAACTTGTCCGTCAGAGTACTAATTCCGACACCCCCAACCGGAGTGTTTGTATCTTTTCAGGTGGCTAGCTGAGGATCACTAGCGTCTTCCGGGATCTGAAGAGTATTTCCAAACCACTTCTTCACAGACGTTATTTTGAGACATTTTGTTATAACTTTTTTGTGTTTGATTATGACTTCTTTTTTAGTTATAACTCAAAAAATATGAAATATGAAATTATGTCATTTTTTTTTTTATAATTATAAAATGTATATAATATATACCTTTTAAAGGATATGTACCATAATCTTTTCCTAAATTAGGCGTGTCCAAGTATTTTTTCTTTACCACCCATTACTGCCAACAGAAAAAAATTGGACGGCCGAAAATAAAGTCAGCAGTCGAAAACAAAATAAAAAAATTACAAAAAATAAAGTTCAACTGTCGAAAAAAACTATTACCAACCGGCGAAAAAAAAGACAGCAAAAATTTCATTTTTTTTACAAATCTTTTAAATACTTGCAGTGTATTTGAAAAATATATATATATATATATATCACCTAATGTATTTGACATTAAACATATTTATAATGTTTTTCTACTTTTTCTGAACATATATTTTTTGTACCACAACTCAGATTTTGTAGCTACTTTTTTTCTACCAGTTTTCATTTTGTTTTTGTACCCACGACTCATTCCAATATTAACAAAAAAATATAATTTGAATTATTGAATTATTGATTGCTATTAATCGATGAATAATCAGAATTATTATGAATTGCAATTAATTGAAGCATCCAACTGCAATTAAAAATTAAGTGGAATTCATTTTAATTGCAATTAATTGCATCATTGAATTATGGGCCGAAGTGATTAGGCCTTACTTCTATTAGTTCGGTCAGAAGCGACCGCACTTAGCTCGGTCTGAGCAGTCTCCACTAAGGTATAGGTGGACGAGGACCGAGCTAGACATTGCCCATAGAAGCGCCAAACTGAGTATGTCGGATGGCATAAGTTAGCTCGGTCATACTGGTATTCTACCGTGATAAAATTATCTCCCTTGAGTCAGCAGTGGGAAAGGTGTAGAGGGAGCATTACCTTTCTGACTCCTAGGAGGACTCTGCTAAGGAAAGTAGAGTCCTACTAGGATTGTGCAAACCATCTCACTTGGTTGGTAGTGAGTAGGGTGAGTGATTCCTAGGAGGACTCTTATAAGGAAGAGTTGGAATCCTACAAGGAATGTGCCGGGCAGGATCTATAAAAGCTCATAGCAAACCTATGGACAGGTATCACAATCTTTACTCTAAAAAACATAGAACTTTTTGTTTATTGTCTATTTTGCTGACTTAGGTATTGGAGAGGTATCCGGCACACACCCGCCGGCTAGCTCATGTTTGTGTTTTCAGGAAGTAAAGCGATGACGTTTGGCGGAGTGCAAACTTGATCAACAAGATTATACGAGAAGATTATTTCATGCTCGTACAATTGGCGCCGTCTGTGGGAATTTTACAAAGAACAAAACCTTTTGATCAAGTTTTTCTCTCTAGTTAAAATCAATGGCGCACAATGAAGACTTGCCGCAATCTGCTATTGATGGGCAAACCCCGGAGGGGGCTGGGAGGCACGAAGGTTTACCCTCTGTCCCACCCATGGCAGAATTAGAACCCCAGCGACGGAACTCCCGGAGGGACACAAGGGAGAGACGGGGAACTAGTCCTCGTCGCTTTCAAAGTCCTGAAAGACAGAGGCGGAGGTTGGATCCTCAAGTCCTGGAGGATCGCATAAGGGAGCAAGACAAGTTAATAAGGAGAATGGCGGCAGACATGGAGACAATGAAGCGCCCGGTAAAGGGAAAATAGGTGGTGAAAGGAGAGGGGCGCAAAGGCAACACGCCCCCTCGCCACTCAGAAGATCGTGACAGACATACCACACCATCACAAGCAGAAAGTAGGAGCCTTAGAACAGGCGACACTCAATCAAGGACTTCCAGGACTCGTTACTCTAGGTCTGAGAGAACGAGAACTGAAAGGTCACAAACAGAGGAAGTAACTATCGGCCCTCGCACACGCACCAAACGACATCCAGGCATACAGAGTTGCCTAGATCATCTGACCTGCGTACAGTGCTCGAAGAAAGGGCCCGATGGAAGGAGGATACCAGGGCTCGCGACTCAGGCAGAGTTTCAGCCCTACAGCGGTTGGCCCCTAGGACGCATGGGAGTGTCAAGGTAAGGATGCCAATGTCGCACCTTGCTTACGAACCAGCAGACAAAGTATTAGCAAGGTTACAGAGCTCGCCGTTTGTTCCGGCAATTGAGAACGCACCACTACCTTCGGGCTTCCACCAGCCCAAATTCACCACTTATGAGGGGAAGTCAGACCTCTACATGCACTTAAGCCACTTCCGCCAGGTTATGGCAGTATACCGGCGAAACGAAGCTCTAATGTGCATCCTATTTCCATCCAGTCTTGGCGACCTAGGTTTAACCTGGTTCGAAAGGCTGCCAGAGGGTAGCATAGCCTCATGGGCACAGCTGGCGGAAGCGTTCGTGACTAGATTCAGAACGAATACCAAGACACCAGTAGAGATCGACCAACTACTCTCCATCGACATGGGCGAAAAGGAGACATTGAGGTCTTACAACAGTCGATATTGAGAGACTTTCAACCAGATTGGGGATTGCCCTACAAATCTCGCCATCGCACAATACAAACGGGGTCTACCAGTTGGTAACAAATTGAGGGACTCAATAACAATGACGCCACCCCTCATGATAGAGGCCCTAATAGAGAGAGTGCATCAACATATTCGAGTAGAGGAAGATAGCACCCGTGCTAAAGCAAAATCTGGCGCAACGACAATACCAGATAAAAAGACTACAGCAAAAATCAACACGGTAGAACAACCAAGCAGGAATGGGTGAGGCAGGCGAGCTAACAGAGAGTACCCAGAAAAAAGGAGGTTAAGAGTTCACACTGCTATCACTACAGTATTCAATAAACCAATCTACCAGATTCTCAACGAGATATGTAATGAACCCTTCGTTCGGCGGCCAGCCAAATTGGGAGAAGCCCAAAAGGGCTATGATGAGAGGTCCCGTTGCACCTTTCATGATGAAAAGGGGCACCGCATTGAAAATTGCACACCATTGAGGCAACATCTGGAGGAGTTAGTAGCTGTTGGACACCTGGATTAGTACATAGAAGGGGGAACACAGCCAGCCCCCCAGGACCACAACAAACCAAACGGGATTTCGGTCGACGCCCCACCTCAAGGCGTAATTAATGTTATACATGGGATAGTCGAACCTGAGCGGGTATGTGAGCTCAGGGGATGATCAAAAAGGCTGAGCACTTAAGGGAGGTATTAAGTGCACAACCTACCATCAAAAAGGGGAGAACAAAGGCCACAAATGTTATATCTTTTTCAGACAAAGATCCAGCAAGGTTATATTGCCCTCACAATGATGCACTGGTTGTCATCTACGCGTCAAGAATTTCGACATCTAGCGGATTTTGATTGACTAAGGAAGCTCATATGAGATAATGTACTACGAGACCTTCAAACAACTGAAATTGGAGGACAAAGACTTGGCATCTGCGACATCTCCCTTTGTCGGTTTCAACTCAATGCCAGAGTGGCCAGTGGGTAGGATAATCCTCCTAGTCAAGGCGGGAACCATGACAAAACAGGTGGAATTCTGGGTGTTGAAGGTCCCATCCACTTACAACATAATCTTGGGAAGGGCATGGCTACATACCATGCGCTCAGTGGCGTCAACCTACCATCAGGTATTACGATTCCCTAACGAAACTGGCGTGATTGAAGAAGTCTTAGGAGACCAAATCATGTCGAAGCAGTTTTTCGTCACAGTAAACGGCAGCCGTGCCGCAAAGGGGTTTGTTCAGATGGTGGAGGAGCTAGAGAGCAACGAGCTGTTTGCAGATGTCGGCAAAGCAGCAGAACAGAAGACAGTGGAAGACTTGGTTGAGGTAATGATAGATGAAAAGGACCCAGAAAAATTCTTTTGCTCGGCTCGTCTTTGTCCAGCACTGAGAGAATAGAGGTCATGGAATTCTTAACCTCTAACATCAAAGTGTTTGCCTGGATGCCGTATGACATGCCTGGCATTGACTCCAAGTTCATCTGCCACCAACTCAATGTCCACTCAACCGCCAGACCAATTATACAGCGCACTCGTAGATCAGCACTCCACCACGCGGAGATAGTGGCGGAGGAAGTGGGAAACCTGCTGGAAGCAAGAGCCATCAGAGAAGTGCACTATCCCAGATGGATTTCCAACACTGTAGTAGTGCCAAAGAAGAATGGCAAGTGGCGCGTTTGTGTGGACTACGAAACAGTCAATAAGACATATCCAAATGACAGTTTTCCCCTACCACGAATAGACCAACTGATGGACCTGACGGCAGGGCACAATCGATTTAGATTTCTTAATGCGTATAGAGGTTACCATCAGATCGCTATGTATGAACCAGACCAGGAGGTCACGTCATTCACAACGCCCAGAGGATTGTATTGTTATAAGGTCATGCCCTTTGGCCTAAAAAACGCAGGGGCTACATTCCAACGGATGATCACCAAAATGTTTGAACCATTGTTAGGGAAATGATGGAGGCTTACATAGATGACATGGTGGTCAAAAGCAAGAATGAGAAGGACCATCTTAGGGACCTGGATGAAATGTTCCAAATTCTGAAGAAGAACAAGTTGCGCCTAAACGCATCCAAGTGTGCATTCGGCGTAGGATCAGGCAAATTCCTAGGCTTCCTGGTAACTAACCGAGGTATAGAAGCTAATCCCTCTCAGATCAAAGCAATCCAGGATCTTGAGAGGCCTAACACAATCAAGGAAGTACAACATCTCACTGGCCTAGTAGCCGCACTCAACCGGTTCATAAGTCGATCGTCAGACAGATGTCGACCATTCTTCCAAGCATTAAAGGCCAAGTTTGAGTGGGATAAAGAATGCGGTCGCACCCTAGAAAGCCTGAAAGAGTACATGACCTCTCCACTGTTGCTAGTAACCCCAGTGCCAGGAGAAGAGCTTTTTTTGTACTTAGCAGTTTCACAGCATGCAGTTAGTGCAGTGTTGGTCAGAGCGGAAGGAATCCAACACTTGCCTATCTTTTATGTCAGCAAAACCCTGCTGGGCACTGAAACCAGGTACCTACCATTGGAAAAACTGGCATTGGCTTTGATGATGGCCTTAAGAAAGTTGTCGCACTACTTCCATGCCCACACCGTGATCGTCCTAACGGCTTTTCCATTAAAAGCCTTGTTCAAGAGGGCGAATTTTTCTGGACGAATCTTGAAATGGGCGGTGGAGTTGGGGCAGTTCGATATCAAATTTCAACCCAGAACAACAATAAAAGCCCAGGCTTTAGTAGACTTTGTGGCTGAGTTCACACCAGGAAGTCATCACATCTACCCAGTTGACTTGACCAATACAACCGAAATGGGAGTGGAAAGTGCCGCAGGAACTACGTAGCCCTCAAAACAAGATGCCCAGCTACATTCTAAGCCATACAGGATTGAAGACATGAAGGAAGGGGCAAACGATGCTATTCCCAGCGAGGACTCATCAACAAGTAAAAACTTGGGGCAGTCAGATAGTGAAGAGCAAACCCCAACAGCAGGCATGGACTTGGAAGAAAACATCAGCAACACACATGACCCCAAGACATCATCCGACTCCTCTACTTATTGGAAACTATTCGTCAGAGAGATGTGGAAGCTCTTCGTGGATGGAGCATCCAATAGGCATGGTGCAGGACTTGGCATAGTCCTCATCTCACCAGATGGCCTAATAGTGGAACAAGCAGTCAACCTTGGCTTCCCAGCATCAAACAATGAGGCGGAGTATGAAGCACTTTTAGCAGGCCTAAAATCAACACTTTTCATGGAGGCCACCGAGCTAATGGTTTACAGTGACTCCCAGCTGGTAGTAAACCAGATTTTAGGCGACTACGAGGCGAAAGATGAGAGGATGGCTAAGTACCAAGAGTTAGTCAGAAAGGAGATCATGAAGTTCGAAGTAGTGCGGATAGAACAAATCGGACGAGAAGAAAATAGTAGAGCAGACGAACTAGCAGGCTTTGCTTCAATGGCAAATACATCTATCCCACATCTATTACTAATCGACTTCCTACCCAGACCAAGCATTGAAGAACCCGAAGTAGGTGAGATATGTTGTGTCAAACTAGGCCCTTCATGGATAGATCCCATTATAGTATTCTTAAAAGACGGCATCTTACCTGAAGAGAAAAAAGAGGCCAACAAAATAAGAGCAAAGTCACAGCGATTTTGGCTCTCCCCATCATTGGCATTATACAAAAAATCCTTCACAGGACCTTACTTGAAATGTGTCCACCTTAGCAAGGTCGAGGCATTTTTGTTCGAGATACATGAAGACGTATGCAGAAGCCACCAAGGGGGAAGATCATTGACTTACAGAGCAATCTCACAAGGATATTGGTGGCCACACATGTAGGCAGATTCTGAGAAATATGTCAAAAGGTGCGAGAAATGTCAGAAGTTCGCACACCAGATACACCAACCAGCCAGAGAGCTTCTACCATTAACTAGCCCATGGCCCTTCGCAATGTGGGGCCTGGACATAGTGGGACCACTTCCAACAGTACCCGGCAACAGAAAGTTCTTTCTCGCAGCAACAGACTACTTCACAAAGTGGGTGGAGGCTGAAGCACTCGCATCAATAAAGGAGAAAGATGTAAAGAAGTTCGTCTGGCAGAATATCATAACCCGATTTGGCATACCCAAGGCTCTAATAGCCGACAATGGCACTCAGTTCGATGGTAAAATCTTCAGAGGCTTTTGCAAGGAATACAAGATAGAATTCTACAACTCTACACCAGCATACCCTCAAGCGAATGGCCAAGCAGAAGCATCAAACAAAGTAGTCTTAGATGATTTGAAGAAAAGGTTGGAGAAAGCAAAAGGTAAGTGGGCTGAGGAGCTTCCTCATGTTTTATGGGCTTACCGTACTACACCTTGGTGGTCAACTGGTAAAATGCCTTTTTCCTTGGCTTATGGCATGGAGGCAGTAATCCCACTGGAAGTCGGCCTCCCCACAATTAGAAGTGAAAATTTTGACCCAGACTTGAATGGAGAAGCCATAGCCTTGGAACTCGACCTTGTAAAAGAGAGAAGGGAAAAAACTCTAGTTCACATTGCCTCATACCAGCAAGAGTTATCCAGAAAATATAACAAAGCAGTGCACCTGAGGCAATTCAAGATTGGAGATTGGGTATTACGCAAAGTAATGGACAACACTTTGGTACCTGGAGACAGCAAGTTAGGACCTAACTGGAAAGGGCCATACAAAGTAGTTGGTTTAGCTGGAAAAGGGGCATATCACTTGGAAGATGGAGACAACAACGCTATTCCCAAGCTGTGGAACACTGCCAATCTCAAACTATTTTATTTTTAGCTTTTCTTTAAAGTACTTGCAATTTTTCTTTTTCAAATAAAACAAGTAGTTTCCTTTTCAGTATAATTCTTTCTATTGTAAAAGTTGTTCTTAGTCAGTACCAGTTAGGGGCAATAGAAGCAAAGTTGGCAGGAATAACCAACATTTAACTCTCTTCAGCCGAGACAAGGATCTGGGCTAAAGAAGTTGGCAGGAATAACCAACTTAGACTACTTTTCAGCTGAGATAAGGATCTAGACTGAAGAAGTTGGCAGGAATAGCCAACATTTAGCTCTCTTGCGCCGAGATAAGGATCTAGGCTGAAGAAGTTGGCAGGAATAACCAACATTTAGTTCTCTTCAGCTGAGATAAGGATTTAGGCTGAAGAAGTTGGCAGGAATAACCAACATTGAGCACTCTTCAGCCGAGATAAGGATCTAGGCTGAAGAAGTTGGCATGAATAACCACCATTTAGCTCTCTTCAGCCGAGATAAGGATCTAGGCTGAAGAAGTTGGCAGGAATAACCAACATTTAGCTCTCTTCAGCTGAGATCAGGATCTAGGCTGAAGAAGGTTGGTAGGAATAACTAACATTTAGTTCTCTTCAGCCGAGATAAGGATCTAGGCTGAAGAAGGTTGGCAGGAATAACCAACATTTAGCCCTCTTCAGCCGAGATAAGGATCTAGGCTGAAAAAGGTTGACAAGAATAACCAACATTTAGCCCTCTTCAGCCGAGATAAGGATCTAGGCTGAAAAAGGTTGACAAGAATAACCAACATTTAGCCCTCTTCAGCCAAGATCAGGATCTCGGCTAAAGAAAGTTAAAAGGAGATTGCTGGGTTTATTACACAAAGATAGATATCTCGGTCTGAAAATATTAAGGCAAAGAAATCGAGCAAAAAGTTGAGCTCTCATACAATTAAAATTTGAACAATAAATACAAGTATGGAGTAGAACGAACAACAAGAAGGAACAATTGAAGATTTCATTCAAAAGTGCATTACAAAAGATGGGGCTTCAGCCCGGTTATAATTTCATCAAAGTAGAAAGAAAAATCAAGTGAACAGATCATCTAACTCGGCATCCAAGTCAACCCGAATGTCACTGTAGACACCCCATTTTTGACCGTCCTTAAGACTTGGGCATCACTAATTACTTACTTGGTGATGAAAGTTGTGCAGTGCAAATGTTCGATTTCTTCGGCAAGAAGAGAGTCAAATCCTAACCTCACACCCCATTTTGGACCAAAGCTATTTTGAATGGTTTTTAGACCTTAAAACCCTCTCTTTCAAAATATTTTGAAAATAGGTTCCTACGATGTTCCGACGCTCGCATTTTGTTAAATGTTGCGCTTTTCGGTAAACCGAGTAAGGATAAAGAAAATGAATGAAAGAGAGATGAAATCTTTGAAAAATCTTTCAAAACACCTTGTTTAGGGGTT
This sequence comes from Camellia granthamiana, assembly GCA_036172215.1. NCBI lineage: Eukaryota > Viridiplantae > Streptophyta > Magnoliopsida > Ericales > Theaceae > Camellia > Camellia granthamiana. The sequence continues at coordinate 47,952,616 of CM069907.1, read as the reverse complement.
TGGGTTTGGAGTTGAAGAAAAGAGGAGAGGAGAGAAGAACACTGGTTTGGGAGAAGTTCGACATGAATCCGGGAATGATCGAAATTGAGCGGCTTCACCAAAACAGACATAACTTTTTTCATAGTTGGAATTTTGATATGAGGCTGCCACCATTGGAAAGCTTACTTTCGGGGCTTCAATTTGGACACAATAATGACCTGAAAAGGAGTCCATATGAAGGAGATATGCCCATTTGAAGTTTGACCTGCAAAGTAGATTTTTGCTGTCGGCCAGAAAAGTAGCCGGTCTGCCAGTTGAGGTGGCTGGCCAGCCAGTTAAAGTAGCCTACCGGCCACTTTTATCAAAAATTCATTTTTTTTGCAGATCTTTCTTCTCCAGCTGTTATACATTGCTCCAGATATTTCCAAACTCAAATATTTCGACCAAAGCTCCATTTTTGCTATATATGGAGCCATATCACTCATTTTGGAAAGAAGAACAAGAGCGCAATTGTGGGAGCCTCTCTCTCTAAAAAAATCCTCTCTCTCTAGAAAATTTTCAGAGCTAAATCTCTGTCTCTCTCTCTAGAGTTCACTCCTTCTTGCCCTTGTGTGCATACAAAAGATACACTTGGAGATACACCTCTCCTTGGCCTAGGCATCCTTGATCAAAGTTGATCACCATTGGGCTGAGATCCCTTGGAGCCTATTTTGAGCTCTCAAAGCTGGTTTAAGCTCAGAATTTTGGCCATTTTGCTGTTGTGCTTCAAGGGTAAGCACTTTCTCATTTCAAGCTTGTTTTTGCACACTTGCTTTATCCCCCTTTTCCCATTGTTTTTGTACTATTTTGGGACTGGTTTTGAACCATAAAAAACTCTGATTTTGAGGTTCTAAAATGGTGGTTTAAGCCTTGTTTGGCTAGGGGGTGTTTTCTCCCTTTTGCTCCTTGGCTTATAAGGCCTTTTGAGCTATCTTTCAAGCTTTTGAAACCATCTCTTTTTGGCCCTTTAACCACTGAATTCCAGAGGAATTTCAGTGGTGGAAAGGTGGTTTTGAGGCCCAAAATGGGAGGGTGTGGTCCCTCCTCCTCTTGTCTTGTTAGCATGTGTTGTTAGCCTACCAAATGAGCATGTGTTTCTACTTCTTTGTGGCTTTGTTCAAGCACTTTTTTGTGACTTTTTAGACTTGCCATAACTCTGTTTTTGGCTTGTTTGATCATTGGTTACTTGCTCTTTACACTTGTAGTGTAATCTTGCTCACTAACCTTGCATGCCTAATGAGTTAGCTTGTTATTCTAGCATGTATTGGCTTCACTCCAACATGTTTTTGGTGTTATTTTGACATGCTTTAACTCTGATTTTAGTTGGTGGGGTCATCTCTTGCTTGGTTTTTGTACTTGTAGTGCAATCTCACTCATTAGCCTTGCATGCTTAGTGTTTTGGCCTATTGTTCTAGCTTGTTTTGGCTCTGTTTCAGCATGCTTTTGGCCTTGATTTAGCATGCTTAAACTCTGTTCCAAGTGGTCTTGGTCATGTAGGGCTTACCTTGTAGGGCTATAGTGTAATTGGCTTTACTAGTCTTGTGTTTTGAGACCCCTAGCATATCTTATTTGTCATGTTTGTATGATATGACATCATTTGGCATGGTATTTCAGAGCATATACTTCTGTCATGCTCTCATGTTTGTCACTCTTTCATTATGTTTAAGAGTTGTGCCCTTATGCCTCGTTTGTGAGCCAATGCATGAGTATATTTTTCTTGCCATCTATGTTGCAAGTTGAGCATGTTTTTGCTACTATTTCGACCTGCCTTAGGTTTATTTTGAATGGTTAAGGTCATTTGAGCATTGCTTAGTATGGTTGTAGTGTAAAAGGGCCTTGACTAGCCTTGAGTTTTGGGGCCTTTAACATGTTGTGTATGTGTTGTTTGCATGGTATGGCACCATTTAGTATGCAATTTCTGAGCTTATATCTTTGCCATGCTTTCACATGTTTCACTCTTTAAATGCTTTTGAAGAGTTGTGCCTTATGCCTTGATCATGAGCTAATTTGTATGCATGATTGTCTAAGCTTTTGAGCCTAAGTTTTAACATGATTAGGCCATTGTTTTGGCACATTTAACCTCTGTCCGGGGTTGGTTTGGTCATTTAGGCTTAGTATTGTATGCCTATAGTGTTATGCTCTTTGCTAGCTTCAATGCTTTCGACTCCGAGTATGTCTTGCATGCATCATTTCCATGCTTTGATGTCATTTAGCATCCTATTTCAGTGCTGGAATATGTGCCATTGCATTCCATCTTTCATTTGTTATATCACTTTCGAAAGTAAACTTAAGCCCTTTGTTGGTTTGAGCACGAAATTGAGGCGTTCATGCCTAATGGTTTTAGCCTTCTCTTGAGGGTTTCTACTAATCAACGGCATGATGCTTCTTTCATGCTCAAGAAGCTTGTGGCTTGGTCCATCTTTCCCATTAGAGGACTTTCACATTGAACTAAACCAGTTAATGAATGACTCGGTAATTTTAAAATGTGTAAACAAGAATTGAGTAAAGTAAAACATGCAAGATAAGCATATTTGTGTTGCATTGCATGTGTTTGGATCAGACGTTGATCCAAACACAAGAAATGTTGATCCAAACATAAGAAATGTGGGACGCTTCATACCCTAAGTGATGAAATGTGTTACATTTCTTGGTCGCCAATACCCTTGATCATGTATGATAGGGTGGAGGCTCTTTGAGTCTTATGTGTGCATTCACTAAGCTTGTACAAGCTTGGTTCTTTGGCCATCATGCATTGAGATGCTTGATTGGTGGCTTGAGAGCCAAGTACCGCACTCCTTTGAGCTTGAGAAATGATGAGGAGGGTGGTAGTACACACATTTCTTGCCAAATACATTGTCTTGGCTCTATTGCTCTCTGTTGCAGCAAAAGCAGGACTCTGGAAGGGGAGGTGGCCGGCCGGCCACTTGCACTAGCCGACCGACCAGTTGAGGTAGCCTATCGACCAGTTAAGGTGGCCGGCTGGCCACCTGCAGCAAAATTTTCCAAAATGTTCCTGTTTTTGGGCAGATACAACCTAGAAGTGTGTTTGATGCTCTGAGGTCACCGCGAGAGCAAATAGAGAAAACTCATGGCAAGGCAATGCATTTCCGGGTGAAGCAAACCGAGCATGCATTTCTCCCTCGTCCGCGATGCCATTTTTATTACTTTACTAGCTAGTTATAGTTAATTACATGTGCTGTAATTAATTTAGCTTAGTTCATTTTGTAATATTCTAATTAGTTTAGATTAGCTAGTTATTCGATTCGGTTTGTAATAATTAATTAGCTAGTTAGTTGATTAGTTGGTTTGTAATAAGTAGCTTAGCTTAGCTTAGCTAGCTTATTTATTCGGACCCTCCGTCGAGAGGGCACAAATGTTGTAATAAGTGTGCGTGTGTGTGTGCATGTCTTCCAACCCCACTTCTTTCTCCATTTTACTTATCAGCTTTTGATGGTTAGTTTAGGGATCATTTTCAATTAGCATACCTTATGCTCGCATACGTGTATCATTCATTTGTCTTGCATGCACTGGGCTCGGCGCATCATACAAACTGTATCGTATTTCAATACCTATTTGAATACATGTATCAATTGTTGCATTTATATGCCATCTTAGATAGCCGAGCCTATTTAGTTGCATTAGACATCTAATATAGCTAGGATCATGCATCGATTTCTAACTAGCTTCTGTTTTGGCTTGGAGTACACTGTAAGTGTTTACGCTTTAGCATTCTTGTATGTGTATGAGTGTTACCATGATAGCATGCTTGCCATGAGGCTATTTGCTTAAATGCTAAACTGCATGAATGCTTGTGGATGAAGGTTTTATTACTTGAATTGGAACAATTCATCAAAATGTGAGTTTTAAGCCCACTTGGAGTGGCAAATCATCATGTTTTAAACCCACCTTGTTTGGTGGCAAATCCGCATTTTTAAACCCACTTGAGGGTGGCAAATTCAAACCATTTTTGAAAACAAACATTGAATTGTTTTGTTCCAATTCAGGCGATCTAGTCTATACTTGTATGCTGTGCGCATCACATATTAAGTTTTAGCTAATAACCGGAATAAGAACACATGTGTTTTTAAAACGACATATCATGTTTAGTAGAGGCCGATCCTTTGATCGGGCGAGCGGGGGTGCTCATTTCAAGACCTTCCCCTCTCGTACCCAAGTTCCCGAGCCGAGGTAACTTTGGTGATGACGAACAAGTGGCCTTTGGCAAGAGTCAGGGTTTCCTAAATTTCCCCAAAATAAAACATTTAGGTGGCGACTCTGTAATCTGGCAAAGCAGTCCATGTTTGGCACTTTTTGATTAAAATCGATTTTCCAAAACGATTTGCCGGATTTGGACTCTTTGGTAATTTATCAGTCTGACATTGCACTTTGTGAGACTAGATACAGAACCATGACAGGAGTCCGAACTGTAGTAGCATGAACCCAAATCCACACCTTTTCCGAAAGGGGGGCGCGCGGAGGAAGTTTGGGTGGTCTACAATCACCCGCTGGTAGTTCGGCTATGGGGTTAGCCACTAGGTTAGGCTCAGTTGAAGGCACCTCATTAATTGCAACATTCGAGGGTGGGCTGGAGTCCACTGGAGTAGGAGAAGTAGACTGGTGGCCGAGCTGGGTGTCAAAAACATTCTCAGGAGCTGAGACCTCTTCATCCTCCCCCTCCTGAAGGAACTTTTTCTGGACCGCATCAGCATAGTCTGCCATGTAGCCCAGTATAAAATGGGGAGGGGGATTCAAGAAGACATCAGAGTTAGGTCCACAACCGAGCTTTTCAGCAGCGGCTTTCCAACCGCACTTGAAGAAAATATCCCTCACAGCTTCGTATTGCTGGACGTATGTTTTCTTTCGTTCCTTGAAACCTCGATCTTCAGCGTCCTGTATCTTCTTCTTCATATCCTCCAGCTTGGCGTTTTTCTTCCTCTCCATCTTGGCCAACTCACGTAAGTAGCGATCTTTTTTCTCGGCCAAGGCTTTCTGCTTGTCAGCCTCCGCCGTGTTGACCAGCCTGGTAAGCCTTGAGTTTTCGTTCTCCAGTTCGGCCAGCTTGGCCCGGGCATCTTTTAGTTCGGTCGCTTTAGATTCTGCTTCAACAACGGCTAACCGCGCCATCTTCCTGAGCTCAAGAACTCGTTTGTGGGCTACTTGGTTCTTTTGCAGGGCCTGCATAGTTTAAGAGTAGTTAGGCACCAACCAATGCACTGGGACTGTGGTAAATGTCCGAAGTTTGAGGGGATTTTTTGGGACTTACCAGAATCATCGATTTGGTGGCCGAGCGAATAGCCTTCAGCTCATCATGCCTCTCCATGTCGGCAGGAAGACAGACATTCTTGGCTAGGTTGAAGGCCAACAGGTGGTCCTTCTCGACACTAACGGAGTCTGAAGCTGTGATAGCTCGGCCCTTGAATGTGGCTGTTGGTGCCCACACTGGCGGAGAGGGAGGTTTTGAAGAGCTAGGTTGGTTGCGACCTTGGGAAATTGTTGGTTCTTGGAGCTCGATTTGGGATGGCTCGTCCTTATCCCTTAGGCTTTGTGTGCGAGGCCGTTTGTTTGGCCGAGATGAAGTAGCCCGGGCTGTTGGGAGGGCCACCATAGCCTCTTGTGTTTGATCGGCTTGTGGTGTCTCGGTTTGAACCTCGCTGGCTTGTGTTGATGTTGTTTCGGTGATTAGGGCACAAACAGCTCGGTGCTTGGCCATCTCTTGTTCTTCGGTTAAGGGGATGAGGTTGATTTGGGGAAGAGATGGATCTGGTTCTGGTGATGATTCGAGAAGGAAGTCGGTTACCTTGGTCTTCCTCCTCTCGCTGTATGTGTATGTCGGTTCAAGGTTCAGTAGCTCGGCCCAACCCTGGTGACGGCACCGAAATGCGGCGCGAAGGGCGTCTTGGTTAGCGTACTGGTACTATTACTTTAGATGGCTTAGATCTGCACAGAAGAAGGGTAAGACAACAGTTAGCACAGTGCAAAATTATATCCTGGGATAGTAAAATAAAAATGAGAACCGAGGTGTCTTTACCGGCAGTCCCCTTGTTCCAATTTATGTTGTAGCCCGGTATTTGGGCTTCCTAGTCTTCGAAGTTACCAGAGACCCAGAAAAAATCATCGTCGTTCAGGTCTTTATCCCGTGTATCTTTTATTATTTTTTCTCGGCCTCTTCTTATTCTTAAGTAATACACCCAACCGTCATCATTTTGGCCGAGCGAGTATTGATGGAATAGTTTGGCCAATCCGAGGTTGAGACCGAGTCGACGGTTTAGCTCGGCAATGCCGTTTATTATTCGGTAAGAGTTGGTGCTGAGTTGAGTTGGGCATAATCTAGTTTGCCTGAGGAACTCACAGATTAGTGGCTGGGCTGAAAATCAGAGACTGGCCTCAACAATGGATATAACGGTGAAGGGTACGAAACCCGGTTTTCCCCAAGGCGTGGTATCTAGTTCGGCCAAAGAGAGATGAATATCGTCAGGGATGTTGTAGTCCTTGCAGAACTCGGCAATGGCCCCAGGTGAGTTTACTAAGAACTGATATTTACCCATTTAAACTTAAATTATGTATAAATTAGCTCGGAGTCCTAGCTCGGTGTTGAGATGACGTTGAGTATCTCAGTTGAGTGTGCAAAGGTGTGCCTGGCCAACCTAGTCAGAGTCTGCAAATTGGAGATAAAAAGTGTTAAGCCCAGACCGTTGGACTGGGCTAAATATGAAGGCAAAATAAATATAGCCCTAGTTCGGCTACGTGGGATGCAACCTGTTCTTAGTTCGGTTGGAGCAAAATTCTTTAGCTCGGCTAAATAAGAAGGAAAGTTCTTAGACCAGTTATAACATAAGGTGTGGCGCGATGTTTTAGTTCAGTTATTGGGTGGAGTTTTCTAGTTCGGTTGTGTGCACACCTAAATACAAAAAGGTTCCTAGTTCGGTCGTGGTGTTATTTTGGATCAAAGGGATTTCATAATAGATTGATTGTGATATACAGCTAAAGTGTGAGTAAAAAGTCTGGGTATATGGTTTTTTGGAGATTTATGTTGAAACTACAAAAGTGTGTTTTGGAAAACATGTGTATGTATTTCTATGCTATGCATATTCATAGAGTAAAACAAAGGAAAAACCAGGGATTGAGTTACTTACAGCTTCAAAATGAAAGGACGGAGACTAGAACATCAGGGATGCTAGCCAAAAACACGAGCTTTGCAGGTGATAAGGTCGTGAGTATGAAGACTCAAGAGGCAATGAAAAGGAGATGAACAGTGGAGTGTTTTGATTCAAAATATGGGGTCTTTTGTATAAAACACATAAAATGAACGGGACTATTCAAAATACTCGAAGTACGAAGGCGGCTATGACAGCTATACTTGTCCAATGGGAGCCAGCCACGTGTCCCAGAGAATAGAAAGTGGTTCACACGTGCAGAGCAATTGAAAAGACGTTTATGAACCGGATGAATCAGTAGCACGGTGGAAAATGAGCTCGGTTGGCTTGAATGTTTTTTAGCTCGGCTGGAGAAGAATAATCCCAAATCATGCGCTGCAGATGGAATGAAGAGGCAATTGAGAAGGAGATTTTGTGAACTAGGGCCGAGCTGGGTCCAGGTATAGTGATAGGCCGAGCTATGGGTCGAAGTGATTAGGCCTTACTTCTATTAGTTCGGTCAGAAACGACCGCAGTTGGCTCGGTCTGAGCAGTCCCCACCGAGGTATAGGTGGATGAGGACCGAGCTAGACATTGCCCATAGAAGCACCGAACTGAGTATGTTGGATGGCATAAGTTAGCTCGGTCATACTGGTATTCTACCGTGATAAAATTATCTCCCTTGAGTCAGCAGTGGGAAAGGTGCAGAGGGAGCATTACCTTTCTGACTCCTAGGAGGACTCTGCTAAGGAAAGTAGAGTCCTACTAGGATTATGCAAACCATCTCACTTGGTTGGTAGTGAGTAGAGTGAGTGATTCCTAGGAGGACTCTTATAAGGAAGAGTTGGAATCCTACAAGGAAGGTCATAGCAAACCTATGGACAGGTATCACAATCTTTACTTTAAAAAACACAGAGCTTTTTGTCTATTGTCTATTTTGCTGACTTAGGCATCGGAGAGGTATCCGGCACACACTCGCCGGCTAGCTCATGTTTGTGTTTTCAGGAAGTAAAGTGATGACGTTTGGAGGAGTGCAAACTTGATCAACAGGATTATACGAGAAGATTATTTTGTGCTCGTACAAGTAGATTTATTCATTTCACATATGATAGAAAATCCCAACTTATTACAACCAATTAATACATTCATGTGGGTGGGGAACAGTGCATCTTCATTTTGAAGAACTCATTGAATATGTAACAATCATGCATACTTCTTTTCCAGCCAAGAGAAATGAAAATGATGCACAAGTCAAAGTCGCATACAACTAAAATATTTTGCGTGAGATACCCTTTTCAACTATAATAGGGTCCCGTTTCGCGAGCATCTAAGATGGCTTGAACATGCGTGCCATCCAATGTACTGATATAATCCTACCAATGATACAACACAACTGTAAGAACGTAACAAAAGAAAGTACCGACATGTTGGTGCACACTTTGAATGGTATGCATTTAGCTCTTGACCGCAAATATGGATGCCTCTAATTCTTATCTCTTGTGGGTCTACAGTGCACAACTGTGAACAACTTCATTGTATCCAAAACAGCATGGAAATTTCTGGAAACGGTTTCATCCTAGTGTTGAAACTGTTCTTAAAGCTCTCGATTTTGGCAGTCTGGCAAGACATGGATGAACATTACAACACTTTCTTGAATGTGTAGTCCATGGTCACGTGTAGGTGCACCCATAAGTCGAAGTCCCTAACTAAGGTCTCACACGACGCTATAAATACCCACAAGTTTTCTTCACAGCGGCCTAAGTGGCCAAAAAATAATTCCGTTATCCACATATGCCCGGTCAAAATTGAAGTTCGACATGGGGTCTTCTGCATGGACATCTAGTAATATTCCATTACATTGCGAGCTGCTTCAACGTATGTGCAGTTATAGAGATCATGTCCTTCAATTAACATTTTGATAATTTCATCGTCGAAATCTCAAGTTTTGCTTGATTGACCTTTAAACATTGTTTAAACCTTTTCGATGCCTACACATGCGACACAAAACTCAACTTGTAAATTGCACCACAATTAAAAGCATTAAGTCCGACACAATAAAAAAATTAAGGGTAAAATTCACTTTAGCCCCCTATGATTTGGACTCGAAGCAATTTATCCCCTTGTCATTTAAAAATCACCAATAAGCCTCCTTATAGTTTTGACCATTTTGCACTTTGCCTTCTTACCATTATTAATTCCATTTAAAATGATAGAGTGTGTTCCACACTTACCAAAATTAAGGCAATGAAAAAAATTAGAAACCAAAGTAAAAATTCATTATTAAAAGACAAACATGCCCTTTACCTTCATCTTCTTCTTCAATCAACATAAAACTCAAACCCTAACCCTAATTCTAACCCTCCTCCTCCTCTCACCACCATTTGTCCCACCCGGCCACCCCATCATTCTTCCCAACAACCTGCCAAAACCTTTTATCTCTTCCCCTTCTCTCATCATCGCTCATTCTTCCCTCCTAGATCTAGATCGTTGTCTTTTCTCCCTCTTAGATTTGGATCGCCAACTCTTATCCCCTCAAGGACCACCACTGTTGCTACATTTCCCTACTAATGGTTCTTCAAAACCTATGAAGAACACCCATTTTGTATATAATTTCTCTTTATTTTGGAGTTTTTTTTGGTGAATATTCTAAAAAATTAAACTATTTAGGTAAATAACCAACATTTCAAATTATTTATCAAACTAACTCACTTTTTAAAATTGCGGGTTCAAAATACGATTTCATGGTGAAATCGCATCTTGAACATGTAATTTTATATTGACATGACCCACATCTATACACCAGTAAGTCATATTAATATGAAGATGCAATTTCATGATGAAGTCGCATTTTGAACTAATATTTTTAAAAAAGTAAGTAAATTTGATAAATAGTTTGAAAAGTGTGTTACTTTGATAAATAGTTTGATATTTTAGAATATTAAAAAAAAAAAACCTCCTTGATTCGAATATATAATTGTTCAGATTCATCAACTGATTCAACTGATTCTATCGTCTTCCTCAAACAATTTAGTGTTATGTATAGTGTCTGTATATAACTATATATATAAGAAGCTCTTTCTTGCTTATGGCTCGTCTTTTTTTTTTTTTCTTTCTTATATTGTCCTTTTATTTTGAATAATTTACTAATGGTGGCCTATATGTTAAGTAAAGATTTTTTCGTAATTATGCAAACATTATTGGTCAATTATGCAACACATTTTTTCGTAATTACTTAAACATTCTTGATCAATTATGAAATAAGTTTTTTGTAATTACGCAATTATTCTTAGTCAATTATAAAACATAAATCTTTTATTTTCTAACAAATTACAAATACACCAATAAAGTTTGTTTAAAATGTGAATCGGTCCTACAATACTAGAAATTACAACTATCGTTTGTTATAAATTTTAATTTAGCACAATACTCAAGGAAAAAAAACTATTCTCCTGTACAATAATAAATTATCAAAATTGTTAATTGAATAATATTTCTCATATCATGAAAAAATTGTTAATTGACTTAATGATTTATTTATTAACAAAATGATTAACTGAAAAATATTTTTCGTATCATTAAAAATTACTAATTTACTTAATGATTTACTTATGAATAAAATTGATAATTTGTTATGCTAGTATGATATATGTATTAATAAAATTAGTCATTTGTATATATATGTATTTTCTTCTGTTTCTTGATTAGTTCAGTGACTTATCTTAGTATTTTTTTTGGATGGGAGAATTATCTTAGTATTTGTTTTATATTTATCTGTTGAGAAAAGTTACACACCATAATTTGATTTTTTTTTAATATAATTTTGGGTGAATTATGAGTCTTTAATATTTTTTTCGAATTTATAAAAAAAAATTATGGTGTATAGCTATTTTCAACAGATAAATATAAAACTAATATGGGGATATATTTTCTGAGTACCAACACGTGGCAAGGTGACGCCGACGTGTCAGCCGAGGTGCCACGTGTCGTGGTAGTTACGCCGAGGTGATCTCAGAGTTGCCGAGGTTATCTTCGAGGATATCGGAATCCGAGATAAGCGGATAAAGGACAAGAGCCCTAGATTGAGAGAAGACTTCAGTTTGGGTGAAGATGAAACTCTTAGAGGATTTATCCTAACCCCACTGAGAGTTCTAGATTAGCAGTAATCCTGAGTTCATTGGAGTTAGGCTCCTATTAAGACTAGGATTGTATTGATTATAAAAGAGAGGCACCCACATGGGTCTAAGGTATGTTTTTATACTCAAGCTTGTGAGTTGAATACTTGATTATCTTTGAGAGATATACTGACTTGATCGTCGGAGTGCCCCCGGGTGGAAGAACCACCGCCGGAGCCTTTTCTTTCTATGCAGGACATCATGGTGCCATCTATTCTGCCTGTGTTCTACAGTTGAAATCCTAAGAAGGGCAATGTGATCAGAAAATCACTCACATAATTTAGCGCCGTCTGTGGGAACGAAAGACGAATAGATGGCCAGTAAAACACATAAAGAAAAGGTTAGGGACGACGCTCCCGCTGGGAGTGGCAGGCTTATCGACCTTGACATTGAAGGAGACAACCACAACAAAGAAGCCCGCGACCAGGGGCACGGAGGAAAAGGCGTCGGCCAGGAGGGCGACACTTCAAAGAAGACAGACCAGGACAGATACTACAACGAAGATAACCTCCAGGTATGGAGGGATAGGTGCCTACGGAGGGATGAGGAAGTGAAAGAACTGGCAGACAAGTTAGCAGACCTACAGTCGGTCGTCAACTTCATGATGCAAAACAATGTCATGCAGCCACCCTTCCCACTGCATGACACACCGGTTCCAGCAGCTAACACCCAGAAGGGGGGACAGATCCCTTTAGCACCTCGGCACACCAGGAGTGGAAGACACTCCCACCAGACCTCCAGGGAGGTCGGACGAGAAGAGCCGGGACAAGAGAAGTCCCAAAGGACATATCACACGAAGGACCCACAGCCCAAAGAACATCGGCATGTCCAAGGGCAGGCACTCTGCTTTGACACAACGTATGGAGAAAGATCAAAACGGGCCCACCACGAGGCTGAAAGTAGTGCGCCGAAAAGACTGAAGTCAAAAGATAGTCGAGCTCCGGGGAGGAGTAAAGAAGACTTGAGAAACTACCTCAAGAGGAAGGAACAGAATGCCGAAGCCAAGGTTACCTCGCCCGACAAGCCGAGAACGCTGTTCTCGGTAGAACTGGACAAATTTGAGGCACTAAAGAGATTCAGTATGCCAAGGTTTCAAATCTATGATGGTAAGTCAGACCCTAACTTCCACGTTGGATTATTCTTGAACTCGATGGCATTATACAGTGGAAACGAGCCGTTGCTCTGCAAAGTGTTCCCCTCGTCCTTTGGGGAAATTGCATCAGATTGGTTCCACAAACTGCCAAATGGAAGCGTGAAGACTTGGGAAGGCCTGGCCGAGATGTTTGTGGCCAGGTTCGTGACAAACAAGCTGCAGCCAATGAGGGTGGACGCATTAATGGCTCTAAAAATCAGCAAGGATGAAGGCCTTAGGACCTACGCAAAAAGATACTACGAGGTGTTCAATCGAATACCCGAATGCAACCAAGAAGTGGCGGTCGTGTCCTTCAAGAACGGCCTGAAAGATGATTGTTCACTGCGGAAATCTTTGGCGAAGACATTACCGAAGAACATGGAGGAGCTCATGGCAAGAATCGAGAAGTATGCCAGAGGCGAGGAGGATACATCGGGGAATAAGGAAGCAAAACAGGAAAAAGGGAACGGCTTGCCAAAGCGAAGCCGAAGTAACAACGGATTTAGCAAAGCAGAGACAGAATTGAGGGGCAAACAGGCAGTGACAACTGTGTTCCGAATCCCGGTCCACAAAGTCCTGGATCAAATCCGAAATCAACCCTATTTCAGAGCACCAGCAAAGGCCCCAGGGGAATACATGGGCAGGAACGTTGGTAGGCGTTGTGCTTACCACAATGAAGAAGGGCACCCAACTCAGGGCTGCAGAGCCCTAAAAGCATACTTGGAGGACTTAGTAAGACAAGGCCATCTGAGGGATCTTGTCGACGAAGCCAGGACCAGAGAAGAGCAGGCAAGGTTGCCTCAAGCACCAACAGCCCCGCCTCCCCCAACACAGCAACCACAGGGAGGGGGACCTAGGGTGGTTAACGTAATTCACTCCAAGATGAACGAAAACGACATACGGGGGGAAACCCAAAGAGTAAAACACCTGCAACACGTGAACCAGGTCGGACAGAAAAGACCTCGGCCTGAAGAGTACCCAGGCCTAATGATATCCTTCATCGAAGCCGACCTAGAGATGGTCCAGCACCCGCATAATGATGCCTTGGTAGTATCCCTCCAGGTTGGGGAGTGCCAAGTGAAACGCATCCTGATAGATCAAGGCAGCTCTTGCGACATCATGTATGTTAGATGTTACAAGGAGCTGGGCCTTCACCCAGATGACATGGAGCAATCGAATGGCCCGATGGTCGGCTTCAACAGAACGCCGACGTGGCCACTGGGAGCTACAATCTTGGAAGTACAAGCCGGCACTAAGAAGATCATGACAGAGTTCATCGTGATTGACACACCTTCACCGTACAACATCATCTTGGGAAGGCCATGGTTGCATGCAATGGGGGCAGTTCCCTCAACGTTGCATCAACTATTGCGGTTCCCAACAGAACATGGAATCGAAGAAGTCAGAGGAGACCAGCTGCAGGCAAAAAATTGCTCCATGACAACAATGAAAACAACCTGCAACATACAAGAACCAGGTAAGGCAGAGATTGAAGATGAGGACATGGAGGTCCTAGATGATGTCGGTAAGGAGCCGACCGAGAAAAGTGGGGAAACACTAAAGAAAATCCTCATCCAGGAGGGCGATGAAGAGCGCTTCTTTCTTCTCGGCTCAGCCTTAGCCGAAGAAGAAGAAAAGGAACTGGAAGCCTTTTTGAGAACAAACATAGAGGTGTTCACCTGGACACCTTATGAAATGCCTGGCATTGACCCCGAGGTCACATGTCACAGACTGAACGTCGACAGGTCGGCCAAGCTTGTAATACAACGAGCTAGAAGACCGACGTTGATGCAGGTCGAAGCAGTGGAAGAGGAAGTAGACAGACTTCTAGAGGCCAGGGCCATCAGAGAAGTCAATTATCCGACATGGCTATCAAACACTGTGGTAGTAAAGAAGAAAAAAGATAAATGGAGGGTATGCGTAAATTTTACAAGCCTGAACAAAGCCTGTCCCAAAGATAGCTTCCCTCTACCCAAAATTGACCAGTTGGTGGATGCCACATCTGGACATGGAAGGATGAGCTTCCTGGATGCTTATAGGGGGTACCACCAGATAGCCATATACCCCCCAGACGAAGAGAAGACAGCGTTCATCACCCCAAAAGGCCTGTATTGTTACAGGGTGATGCCTTTTAGGTTGAAAAACGCAAGAGCAACCTACCAAAGGCTGGTAACCAAAATGTTCAAGCACTTGATCGGCCAAACAGTAGAAGTCTACATCGATGATATGGTCGTTAAGACCAAGGATCCTAAGGGCCATCTTGCCGACCTAAAAGAGGTATTTGAGATACTCAAAACATATCAGCTCCGACTCAACGCATCAAAGTGCGCGTTTGGAGTTGGATATGGTAAATTCTTGGGGTACCTGGTGACACGAAGGGGCATTGAGGCCAGCCCAGATCAGATCAAGGCCATCCTAGATTTACAGAGCCCGACGTCGGCAAAACAGGTACAGAAACTTACCAGAAGAGCCGCGGCCCTAAACAGGTTCATAAGCCAAAGCTCAGACAAATGTAAACCTTTCTTCAACCTGGTGAAGAAAGCCACGGATTTCCTTTGGACAGAGGAATGTGAGGCCGCGTTGGCCGACCTCAAAAAGTATCTGACTACAACTCCAGTCCTCTCAACACCTGAACCTGGGGAAGAGCTGTTTTTGTACTTAGCTGTTTCAGAACACGCAGTAAGTGCGGTGTTAATCCGAGAAGAAAAAAGGGAGCAAAAGGCTGTTTACTATGTAAGTAAAACCTTGGCCGACACAGAAACAAGGTATCTACCACTAGAGAAATTAATGCTAGCCTTGGTGATGGCCTCAAAAAAGTTGAACCATTACTTTCAGGCACACAAGATTGTGGTACTAACAGAACACCCACTGAAGTCCCTATTACAACAAGGAGACTTAACAGGAAGAATTGCAAGATGGGCAGTGGCCCTGGGCCAGTATGACCTGGAGTTCAGGCCGAGAACAGCAATTAAGGGCCAAGTTTTGGCCGACTTCGTGGCCGAGTTCACGCCAGAATCAATCGAACATCGGGCTCCGTTGAGCCATGATGAATGATGTCCAAGCAAGCAAGGAAAAACCCATCCAAAGACAAAAGAACAAAGGAAGGAAAAGCTCAGACCCTGCAGCATTTACATCGGAGACTCCTTCAGACTGTTTGTCGATGGAAGTTCAAACCGGCAAGGGGCGGGGGCAGGAGTACTGCTGATATCTCCAGACGGAGAAATAATAGAACAGTCCATCCGTTTGGGGTTCAGGGCCTCAAACAATGAAGCAGAATACGAAGCATTAATTGCAGGGCTAAAGCTGGCAGCAGCAGCAGAAGCAGATGAGGTAATAGTTTTTTGTGACTCACAATTAATTGTTAATCAGTCAACAGGAGAATTTGCAGCCAGAGACGAGAGGATGTCAGTATATGCAAAAGAGGTCATCAGATTGGCAGCCTTATTTCAGAACTGCCAACTTCTCCAAGTGAGCCGAGATGATAACAGCCACGCCGACGCGTTGGCCAACCTGGCAAGTTCAATACAGACTGGAAAAACAAGAACTATTATGATTGAATATATGTCGGGCCCAAGCATAGAACCACAAAACGCAAAGCAAGAAGCAATATGTGTGGACATGGGACCAAGCTGGATGGATGCAATTGTTGCATTCTTGAAAGAAGGAAAGCTGCCAGAAGACCGCAAGGAGGCACACAAAGTCAGATTGAAATCGGCAAGATTCATTCTAACAGAAGACGGACATCTCTACAGAAGGTCCTTCACTGGACCCCTTTTAAGGTGCGTACATCCTTTGCAGGTTAAGGATTTCTTGTATGAGATTCATGAAGGAATTTGCGGAAGCCATGCTGGGGGCAGATCATTAGCTCATAGGGCCATTACCCAGGGGTATTGGTGGCCCTACATGCAAAAAGATGCAGAAGCATACGTGAAGAAATGCGAACAATGCCAAAGGTTTGCACCTTTGATTCATCAGCCTGCTGCTGACCTGAACCCAGTATCCAGCCCCCAGCCGTTTGCCCAGTGGGGAATGGATCTTGTTGAGCAACTTCCCCAGGCAACTGGGCAGAGAAAATACTTGCTAGTAGCAACAGATTATTTCACAAAGTGGATAGAGGCAGAACCTCTTGCCAAAATCCGAGATGTGGATGTCAAGAATTTTATTTGGAAAAACATCATCACCAGATTTGGGATTCCAAGAGCAATCGTTGCCGACAACGGAATGCAGTTTGACAGCAAACTCATCAAGAACTTCTGTGCAAAATTCAAGATCAAGAATTACTTTTCAACACCAAGTTTTCCCCAAAGCAATGGGCAAGCAGAAGCATCCAACAAAGTAATTTTGGATGGAATAAAGAAGAGACTGCAGGCAGCAAAAGGAAAGTGGGTAGACGAGTTGGCCAACGTACTTTGGGCATATCGGACTACACCGAGAAGATCAACAGGGGAATCCCCCTTTGCCATGGCTTATGGTACAGAAGCAGTCATTCCACTAGAAGTCGGCATCCCAGGGATCCGAACCCAGGGAGTTGAGAATGGGACTAATGATATACTCTTAGCCCGAGATCTGGATCTTTTGGAAGAACGAAGAGAGAAAGCTGCAATTCAGCTCGCAGTATACCAGCAACAGCTTGCCAGAACTTACAACAGGAAGGTCAATCCAAGGGATTTTCAGATCGGCGACTTAGTCCTGAGAAAAGTTGTCGGCAACAAGAAGGATCCCAGAGAGGGCAAGCTTGGCCCAAACTGGGAAGGACCCTACAGAATTACTTCAGTATTAGGCAATGGAGCTTATCGGCTTGAAGACAATGAGGGCAAAGCATTACCAAGACCTTGGAACACTTGTAATTTGAAATTTTTCTATCATTAAGATGTGCTTTTTTTTTGCCGATGTCATCAATAAAATCTTTTCAATTCTTCAAACACATATGATCAATAAAGTTACATAATGTTGTTTCTGAGAGACATGAATAAATGAGAACCCAAGTGGAACTCAGGTTCACATTGGGGGCAGAGAGAAGACAAAGACACTTAACACTTGTTGAAATTTGTAGCAATTTACAAGTTGAAGTTAAGCCGAGTTGGTTCCTTATCTTCACTTGTTAAAATTTGTAGCAATTTACAAGTTGAAGATAAGCTGAGATGGTTCCTTATCTTCACTTGTTGAAATTTGTAGCAATTTACAAGTTGAAGATAAGCTGAGATGGTTCCTTATCTTCACTTGTTGAAATTTGTAGCAATTTACAAGTTGAAGATAAGCTGAGATGGTTCCTTATCTTCACTTGTTGAAATTTGTAGCAATTTACAAGTTAAAGATAAGCTGAGATGGTTCCTTATCTTCACTTGTTGAAATTTGTAGCAATTTACAAGTTGAAGATAAGCTGAGATGGTTCCTTATCTTCACTTGTTGAAATTTGTAGCAATTTACAAGTTGAAAATAAGCTGAGATGGTTCCTTATCTTCACTTGTTGAAATTTGTAGCAATTTACAAGTTAAAGATAAGCTGAGATGGTTCCTTATCTTCACTTGTTGAAATTTGTAGCAATTTACAAGTTGAAGATAAGCTGAGATGGTTCCTTATCTTCACTTGTTGAAATTTGTAGCAATTTACAAGTTGAAGTTAAGCCGAGATGATTACCGTTTCTCTTCACTTGTTGAAATTCGTAGCAATTTACAAGTTGAAGTTAAGCCGAGATGATTACTGTTTCTCTTCACTTGTTGAAATTTATAGCAATTTACACGTTGAAGTGAAGCCGAGGTTATTGCTTAAGCCCTTATAGCAATCTACAGGTTGGTTAAACCAAAAGAAGATACTTAACACTTGTTGAAATTTGTAGCAATTTACAAGATGATGTTAAGCCGACATAAGATCATCAGTTGAAACTTGCAGCAATTTACAGGTTGAAGTAAAAGCTAAGTATATTGTTTAAACACTTGTTGAAATTGGTAGCAATTTACAAGTAGATCATTATCTAGCACTTGTTATAACTTAAGAAAAGTTTATAATATATGTTTTACACTTGTTGAAATTTATGAAAAAGTTTGCAGGTCAGTATCTTGCCGAAGTAAAATTTATAGTTATTATACCCGAGGTATGTAACCCCGAGAAAATTGCACAAAGAAGACAAAGTTTGAAAGGCATGCAAAATATTCTAAGTATAGAATCATATAGAAGCAATCAGAAAACGTACAAAGGTACAAGCATTTAGAAGAAAGTTGTATTGAGCATTCAACGGGGAACAGAGGCACATCGGCCATATAAAAGAGCTTGCAGTGTTTTGAAACCAGAAGCACAAAGAAACTTATATTGTCCAAAGAAACAAAAAGAGTACAAAGGACATCAAAGTTATGATTCTTCAGCTTCAGGAGGGATTTGGGTCTGGACCTCGGCCGATTCTTGGAGAACTACCTCGACAGATTCTTGAGGAACTACTTCGGCAGCCTTTTCTGCAGCCAGCTCGGCGTCAATCTCAGCAAGTGTTTTATCAAGACTTCTTTCAGCTAGAAGAAGGTCGGAAGATAACTTCCCTATATCAGCTTCCTTGGGCACCTCCTCAATCTCCTCATCTTGGGTTAAGTCCAGGATTGGCTCAATCTGAGAAGGAGACTTGACCCCAGCAGTATCCTTGGATTTCCTCACCAAGGCCTCATCATCATTGTTATCTTCACCCTCAGACTCAGACTCAGATTCTTCTTCAGCCTGACTTGGAGGTGGAGGAGGAGGAAATGGAAGAGGAATAGCATCAACGTTGCGGAAAGACGAGTCAGCAGGGAGATCAAGTTTTTTTATCAGGGACATCCAACCAAGGAAGAATCCCCTGTTGCATGCCTGCCTGACTTGAAGCTTGTAGTCTTCCGTAACATCGGCCACGCCCTGGGCATAAGCCTTCTCATCAGTTTCTTTTATTTCAACCTCTTTAGTTGCCAAGGCCTCCTGAAGCTCCTTCTCGGCCTGAGTCGCTTTTTCCTCGGCCTCTCTTTTTTGCGCTTCAGCAACCTTCTTAATGGCTTCAGCAGCATCAGCTTTTTCTTCTACTATTTGTTGGGCCTTTGTGGCAGCTTCGGCCTGGTCTTCCAGCTTCTTCATTCTTTGTTGAAGACTTTTATTGGTTTTCTGGAGGGCAGTAAACTCCCTCTTCAGATCGAACAACCTCTCCCTGTTCTCGAAAGACTGCATGGAGAAGGAATGAGCATGCTGAACAGCCTGAAAGAACATAAAACAAAAGTTAGTGCAAAATTTACAAGTGCGAAAATACGAAGAAAGACAGATTACCAAGTGAAGAAACTTACTTGAACACAACGTTGAAGCATCAGAGCGTAGTTTTCGTACTCACTCATCTCAGCGTTCTTCTCCAGATCGCCAGGAAGAAGTAGAGCTGTACTAAGGGCAACGCCGGCATTAATGTCGTCGGCACTATCAGTAGCCATGACCGGCTTATTCTCCAAAGTAATCTCAGGCGTCCAAGGGACGTTTGGTACTTTGGACTTTGAAGTCGTTGCAGAGGAGGACCTCGGCCTCTTTGACTTTGAGGACTCTGATGGCTGGGTCTCTGCGTGCCTCTTCCCAGCAGAGGGTTGGGATTTGCTGCTTTCAGCCAACTTGGAGATGGGCAGGGTATCCTCAGCCTCAACCTCAGTAGCCTTGGCCTTTGGCTGGGCCTTCTTGGTTCTTTTTGGCTTTGGTGGGGGCATAGATTGGGTCGGAACAACATCGACGTCGGTTGGGAGGTCGGCTAGGAGATCTTGAACGACAGGCTTTGGGCGAACCATTTCGGCAGTTTTGACAAGTCGTCGCCGACGTTTTCTTTCTGGTATTGGGATTAAGTATGGGGCTGAAGTTGATGGTTGATCGACTGGATCAGAGGTTGACCCTTGGTCAGCCCGAGATGTTGATACGGTTTGTAGAGTGGTAGTAGAGGGAGGAGATAAGCTCTTCTTCTTTCTTTTCGGGATATCGGGCAGTGTAGACTTATACGTCGGAATAAAATTCAGTACCAATGGAGCCTTGCGCTTTTGGATTGGCAGATCTAGGAGCTTCTTTAAGTCTTTGCCCGGAAAGTAGGACTGGCGAAAGTCCTTTGGTGGCTTGCGAACATCTGCAAGAAAAGCAAGACATTAAAAACAGACAAAGTTTTGAAGATTTGAAAAAGAAACCACT
This sequence comes from Camellia granthamiana, assembly GCA_036172215.1. Taxonomy (NCBI): domain Eukaryota; kingdom Viridiplantae; phylum Streptophyta; class Magnoliopsida; order Ericales; family Theaceae; genus Camellia; species Camellia granthamiana. Next base: position 47,932,004 of record CM069907.1, on the reverse strand, counting down.
AAGTAATTGACACTGGGCTCTTACCCTTGCCCTCTTTAACTGTTCGAGGAAGAGGGTATAGATGGACATCCTCGTCTGGGGCAAACTCCCAATTTCCAGAGGCAATGAAGTAGTCATCTCCAGCCCCTTTGTTGGAGTCTGGGAGGTCAGTTACGATTTTGAATTCGGTGGACCTCAGCTTGAGGTAATAGACGAAACCTTTTTCTTTTAAGTTCAGGGCGCACATGGTATAACAATATTGGATATCGGTAAGGGTGATCCTAACGTTCTCCTGCCTAGCTAGGGCTATGATACCGTTAATCACTCGATAAGAGTTAGTAGTAAGTTGCATAGGGTTCAACTTATAGTAATGAAGAACTTCACGAAAGAGGGGATTGAGTGGAAGCCGAAGTCCACATTCAGTAAAGGCGACAATGGGAAAGGGCATCGTATTGTCTGTGGGCATAATAGAGTCGTCGTCCCCAGCCAGTCTCAGATGGACGTCGGCAGGAATTTCGAACTCCTCCCTAAAGTGTTCAAGTTTGGTTGGGGTATCTACCCTATGTCTCCACATACCCATGATTTCGGCGTAAAGGAATTTGATTACCAAAAGAAGATGTTCTTAAAGGGTTATTGGAACCTCGGCAAAAACCTAGGTAAGTACTGGTAAGGCTTGTTTTAGTTTTTCCTAAAAATTAAAGGTTCTACAAACAAATCCCAAGCCTGAAAACTATGAAGATGAAGATCAAAGGCACAGATCTGGAAAAGATACAAAAAACAGAAAACAATGACGAAGTTTCAGAATTTAGAACAAAAAGGGGCTATCAGAAACATGGAGAATACAAAGGGTTGAGGGCCAAGAACAGTGGCAAAAAAGTGGTGAAACAGTGCAAGTGTTCAAGACATGAGCAAAATCGTGGCATAGACGCATCCAGATGAATAATCCAGTAAAATGAAATGTTTGAACAAGACAGTGATAGCAAGAAAATTCCAGAAAAGATCAAGAATTGAGGTAAGAAGGAACAGCTGCTTACCAGACGAAGTAAGGCCGGAATAGAATTCGCCGAAGACAGATGACGGTTACTGAAGTACCAGAGTGGTAAAAGCTTCACCAGAAAGACGAACGAAGACGGTTGCAGAACTTGGAGGCTTAAGCAATGGCAGATTTAAGAAGCAAGAGCTTTTAGAGAGAGAAAAGCAAATAAATCGAATACAAAGGTAAGGAAAAGGGAAAAGCAAAGTTTTGTTAAAAACTTGAAACGGCGGCAAAACAGGGCATTTAATGCGCCTAGAACATCGCATACGTCAGACGGCGCAGACGGACGGAAAACGGCTTACAGGTGCGTTGCAGACACGGGCCAATGAAGATATAACGCGTAAGTGGAACGGTTGAGAAGTGATGCATGACAGCTCATGCGCGTAGGAGAGTTCATTTGAATTCTTGTTCTTGAAAGAAGACATGTCGGCTTGAGATGAACGACCTCGGCTGAAGAGTTCTTTTGCCGAAGTACTGGAAAGAGGAATAATATAGGTTCCATCACCTCAGAATGCCGAGGTAATAGAACCAAGGGGGCAGTTGTGGGGATATATTTTCTGAGTACCAACACGTGGCAAGGTGACGCCGACGTGTCAGCCGAGGTGCCACGTGTCGTGGTAGTTACGCCGAGGTAATCTCAGAGTTGCCGAGGTTATCTCCGAGGATATCGGAATCCGAGATAAGCGGATAAAGGACAAGAGTCCTAGATTGAGAGAAGACTTCAGTTTAGGTGAAGATGAAACTCTTAGAGGATTTATCCTAACCCCACTGAGAGTTCTAGATTAGCAGTAATCCTGAGTTCATTGGAGTTAGGCTCCTATTAGGACTAGGATTGTATTGACTATAAAAGAGAGGCACCCCCATGGGTCTAAGGTATGTTTTTATACTCAAGCTTGTGAGTTGAATACTTGATTATCTTTGAGAGATATACTGACTTGATCGTCAGAGTGCCCCCGGGTGGAAGAACCACCGCCGGAGCCTTTTCTTTCTGTGCAGGACAGCAGGGTGCCATCTATTCTGCCTGTGTTCTACAGCTGAAATCCTAAGAAGGGCAGTGTGATCAGAAAATCACTTACACAACTAATATTAAGATAATTCTTTCATCTAAAAAAAACTACTACAATAATTCACTGAATTAATAAAGAAGTAGAAGAAAATACATACATATATATACAAATGACTAATTTTATTAATAAATAAATCATACTCTCATAATAAATGATCAATTTTATTAATAAGCAAATCATTAAGTAAATTAATAATTTTTAACGATATGAAAAATATTTTCAGTTAACCATTTTGTTAATAAATAAATCATTAAGTTAATTAATAATTTTTAATGATATGAGAAATATTTTTCAATAAACAATTTTGATAATTTATTACTGCATAGGAGAATATTTTTTTTTCCTTGAGTATTGTATTATATTAAAATTTATAACAAACGATAGTTGTAATTTTTAATATTATAAGACTGATTTATATTTTAAACAAATCTTATGAGTGTATTTGTAATTTGTTAAAAAATAAAAAATTTATATTTCATAATTGACCAAGAATTTTTGCGTAATTACAAAAAACTTGACCAAGAATGTTTACATAATTACAAAAAAAACCTGTTGCATAATTGACCAAGAATGTTTGCGTAATTATGAAAAAATCTTCACTCAACATATAGGCCACCATTAATAAATTATTCAAAATGAAAAAACAAAATCAGAAAAAAGAGACAAATCTCAAGCAATTAAGCGATTCTTATATATATAAATATACGAGGCTTTTCTCTCTTTCGTTATTTATTTTTTGAGAACACAGGAAATATTATATTAATAAAACAACAACTGTACATAAACAAAACCCCAAAGGGCCATCCCAACAAGGACAAAACCAACAAAAAGCCAAAAAAAAATTCATGAAAAAAAACAGTTATGATTCAGGGAAAACCACCAATTTGCTCAAAGATATGGTCCGGAAATCAAGATCTGCATGAAAGCCTACCATTCCCGTCGATGTCGTTCGCATCCCCCTCGCTACAGCCCAACTCTGCCGCTGCCGCCAGAGAAGAAAGTACACCTACAATGGTATGGGAGAAGGCTTGAAAGAGGAGAAAACTATTGTGAGTGTCGAAAAACTAAAAATCTATGCCAAAATCAAAGGAGAAAACTATCAAAATTCCTATTTCATGTTAGGAAAAATATATGATTTCTCACAAGTAAATCAATCAATGGGAATAAAAACTAATGCGGTTAAATTAAATCAATAGCAACACAAGAATTTTTACGTGGTTCTCTCAATGTGAGGTACATCCACGGGATTGAAATCCGATTCCACTATCAACCAAAAAGTTTTCAAACGATTACAAACGAGATATGAATGGTCTCATAAAACCACCCTTAGGTGAATTTCAAATAATTACAAATAATCAAAAGAAAAAATTTCACCAAATAAACGAACAAAAATCTTCAAAACAGAATTATAAAAGACCTAAAATAGTAAACCCAAATCAATTTCTAAGCCCCAGCCGAATACACACCAAAATCAATTTCTAAGCCCCTGCCGAATCCACACCAACAATGCCTCAAAGTAGCCACAAACTGAAACCAATGAAATCTTTCAAGCATCAATTCAAAAAGTTACCCACCGAAACTATGTAGCAGCCGCTGCATCATGCAAAACTCAACAACCCTTTTTGGAAAAAAACAAAACAATATCAAATATATATGGTAGATTCTTGAGCTTTTTATCAAACCCTAACTACTATCAAACTGATTATAAAATACTCATTGGACTTTCAAAAGTTAGGTATAATATATTAAAAATATTATAACTAACACCAAATCAAACTAAATATTTTAATAAACCAATTAAATTTCATACTCCAAATCAAACTAAATATTTTAATACCCAACATTTCAGACATAAAAAGTTGATATCTACATTTTAAAACTGTAGATCTATATTTTAGAAATATAGATCTACATTTTAAAAGTATAAAATAAATCACCAAAATATCACCAAAATTTTTAAAGTATAAAATAAATCACCAAAATATCATCGAAACACCACCGAAACATCGTCAGAATCCGAGAGTACTCTTCTTTATTTTTGGTATTACTATAAGCTATGGAAAAGAAATACACACAAATGCAAGTGAGAGTAGGCTGTCCTCTTTCTTTCTTTATTTCTTAAAGTCTCATGATGTGTTATTACAAGAGGAAGGCCATATGTGCATTTGTGATTGGTTGTGAGAACTCAAGAAAAGCACTCGGCAATCTTACATAGGGGGTGTTTCTTTTTTTTTGGAACGGTACGTAGGGAGTGTTTGATAAGTTGAATTTTAGCATTTTTTTTGGGTTAAAATTTACAAAAAGATAAAATATATTAAAATAATTAATAAGACAAAATTTCACATTAAATGCATAATCACTTCATTTTTTCTCTCACAAACATCTCATCTAACTACAAAAAAAATCTATATATTTTCCTAAACACAAAAATTTTAGCCTACAAAAATAATCAAAAATTAAAATAGCCTACTAAAATAGCAACTTCACACCCATGTAATCTTCCTTGATGAATGAGCAAATGCAACCCAAAGTTTTTTTTGATAAAATCTGGTGGGCTTTGTTATGGCCCACAGTTTTTGATTAAAATCTGGTGGACTGTTTTTTATTGGGCCATTGGGTTGTAAAGTTGTGTGCTCCTTGTGGGTTTCTAGTGAGTTAGCAGTTTTGGGTTTTCTTTTCTGAGTCACTGAGCGACAGCTTGGTGAGTGACTGTAGATGTCACTGTTAAGAGATACTTTAATACTCTATGTTTTATATGTGGCAAAGACTGTGGGCTTATGGGGGCGGTTGTCATATTTTGATTGTCATGATGATTGTTATAGGCTTTTTATTTTTTATTTTTTTGTCTTAGCATGTGTATTAGTTAGATTCTTATATGTTTTTGTCGTCTTATTTTATATACTTGCTTATATATCTTGTCTAAGTTTCCATCTATTATTTTTTATAGTAAGGGTGATTTGGGAATAATAAAAAAAAAATTGATATATGGGCAAATTTGGGTAATAGTTGTGACTTTCTGTTTGATTCTCTTGCAATTCTGAGATTTGTTATGGTCTATTTTTGTTACTCTTCCCCCTCTTTGGGGGGTAACAATTTTAGATTTGTTGTATTACTTGGAGTGTATATGTCCCTTGTAAATGTGTATATTTTTTACATTTATTTTAGACTTATCCACCAAAAAAAAAGTTAGTACATTACAAAATGTATAATTATTTTTAAATGTAAAAATCACTTTACGTTCTTTCTTGCGGTTTTTATCTCGGAACATCTTATCTCTTATAGTTCAAATATAGATAGAGAACACTATAGTTTTGAATTAAGTGCAAAACTAACTTTGTTAGTAATAGTGACAAAATTACCTAAATACCCTTATACAATATTATTTTTTCTCTATTCTCTAATACATATAATTTTCTATCTTAATAACATATTTAACAAATTAAATCATAAATTAACTTAAGCACTCTAACTTATTACCATAAAATTATTTTAATCTAATTTTTTTTTACTTAATAACATTTTAAATTAAACATACATATATATATGTTTATTTAATAAATTAAATCATAAATGCCCTAATTCATTACCATAGAATTACTTTAATCTAATTCTAAAATTTTACTAAAATTTCTTAGGATTAATTACACTAATAGTCCATATAGTTTGGGACTTGTGTCACTTTAGTCCTTAACTTTTCAATTATGACACATTTGACCTTGAATTTTGAATCTTGTTCCAAATAAGGACAATTGAAAATATCATTAGATTTTTCAAGGGTAAAATCGTCAATTTGATAAAATATAAACTAATTTGACAAAAATAAATGTCAAAAAAATATTTTTAATTTTTTTAAAATTATTTTTATCCACCAATGATAAAATTATGTAAAATTAATAAAAATTACATGATTAATTTTTTAAAATTAATTTTACATAATCATCATCCAAACATATAATAAAAATTAATTTGGTAAAAAAAAAAATAAATGTCTAAAAGATTTATCCATTTTACATAATTTTATTTTTAGTAGGTAGAAATAATTTTTAAAAATTCAAAAATATTTGTTTGACATTGATTTTTGTCAAATTAGTTTATATTTTATCAAATTGACAATTTTACCCTTGAAAAATCTAATTATATATTCAATTGTCCTTATTTGGAACAAGATTCAAAATTTAGGGTCAAATGTATCACAATTGAAAAGTCAGGGACCAAAGTGGCACAAGCCCCAAACTATAAGAACTATTTGTGTAATTTGCCCAATTTCTTATTTAATAATGTTTTAAACTAAATTGTTGATAGAAAATGGCAATTAAGCTTAAGGTTAGGATTTTGTTAGGACTATGATTTAATTTGGAGGAGAAGATGAATATGAGGGTATTTTTGACATTTGATCTTGTTTTTTACTTTGACTTGAAATTTTTGGACTGTCCACTCTCAATTTGGGAGAGTGCGGCACACTTTGTTATTTTTAATAGAAAAATTAACGTAACATTTTAATATAAATTATAAAAAAAAGTTCTATACATATATTTGAGTCATAGAGAAATAAAATACTCCAAAACAAAATAATACCGAGATAAAGTGAATTTTACCTTATTTTTTATATAACATGTATCCTAATAATACTTGTAAACGAGGGCAAATTACACCCATGATAAAATAATGTCACCAATGGTGGACCTACCTTGTTGGATGGGGATACCGTGATACTCCAACTTATGAGTCAACCATACATTACTTTTTAAACTAGGCCACCATTGGCTACATTACTTTACGTTATCTTTTATGAGCAATACTAGGTATCATGAAAAAATTTTCATGAAAATGATCATGAAAGATTTATGACTCTTGGATTACACTTAAAATAAAGTATCACACACTAATCAAGGTAATCCAATGGTCATAATTCTTTCATGATCATTTTCATGAAAGTTTTTTCATGATCCATAACTTTTCTCATTTTTTATATAACATGTATCCTAATAATACTTTTTAAATTAGGGCAAATTACATCGGTGGTCCCTATATTTTACTCTTTATGTCATCTTAATTCTTACAGTTTTAATTGACTCAATTTTAACATTTAATTTTATATTTTGTTTCAATTTGGTCTAATTAATAATATTGTTAGTGTTTTTTTTTAAAAAAATTATCACTAAATTTGTTGAGATTAATTAAGTTGAATAGTTTATAATTTTTCCCTTAAAAATATGGCATGCGATGATACTTATATATGTATTTTTTATTTTTAAAAAAAATGATAAGAATTGTAATCAATTGGAGCAAATTGAGATAAAATCATAAATTTATGATCAAAATTAAGCCAATTGAAAATATAAAAACTAAAATAATATAATGAATAAAATATAAGGACTACCATCATAATTTGCCTTTTAAACTAGGGTAAATTACAAATACAGCCCCCCTGAGGTTTACTTAAAATACAGATTACTCCCTGTGATTTGAAAAATTACAAATACACCCTTATTAGAATTTTTTATTTAACAAAATTAACTAAAAAAATGAAATTCATAATTGCTTTCCTATATAATAATAAAATTACCTAAATTATTAATTGAAATATATTTTTAATATCATTAAAAACTGTTAATTGACTTGATAATTTATTAATAAAATAGGCGATTTGTTATGAAATTAAAAATCCCAGGGGGTGAAATGTAATTTTCAAAATCACAGAGAGCGATTCATAATTTAATCAAATCTCAAGAGGTATGTTTGTAATTTACCCTTTAAACTATTAGTAATAGACTTGTGTTATGTATGTGAGATATTAATTTTAGGAGGATTATTTGCACTCCACTTAAGTATTCTTGCACTTCAAATGATATAAACCAACAAGTCTCTCTATTTAAAACTCTCTCTACATATATTTGGGTGGGATTATCCCCTTTTATTTTTTATTTTTTATTTATTTTTCAGCTTCTGCGTACCTCGACTAATCTCGGGGCTCTGAAGTTATTGGCTGGGCAAATCTCCAGTGGCTCTAAGGTGTGACTCGAACTCAAGACCTATGAATTTTATTCTCCACGCTTTACCTCTCGACCACTTGCCTAGGAGTTGGGATTATCCTTATGTTAGTTTACCCCTGACTATTAGTTTTAGAGAAAAGTTAGGAATCATGAAAATTCTTTTATGAAAATGATCATGAAAGAGTTATAACTCTTGGATTACCTTGATTAGTGTGTGGTGCTTTATTTTAAGTGTAATCCAAGAGTCATAAAGATTTCATGATTATTTTCATGAAAATTTTTTCATGATACCTACCATTGCTGTTAGTTTTAACAATTACTGTCTAAAACTATGATATTTATGATGGAATGTCACACCTATTGATATCTATTAATATTTTTTAATGTATTTTGTGCTATTTTAATGTGATTTACTTAATCTTTGATTGTATCTAGAACTAATCAAAATGTCTAGCACACTGAAAATGTTCACATACTCAATTATAGATGCGAGACAACGAGGTGGGGCTATCATTTTGTCTTGTATTTATGATTCAATCTGTGAAATTTTAGTGTATTTCTGGCACAATTAAGAAGTAATAATATGCTGTGTTAAAAATATAATATAGTTAAAGTTGTCATTCTTTCTAATTAAACTTTTAAATAAGTTCACAATTAACCTTTCAATATAATATTAGAGTAGACAATAATAAAAAAAAATACTTGCATGTATACGTGTGTGCCCAGTTTATGAAATAGAATCAGACCACACCCGAGAGAGCCTGTTGGAGGTATAATTTAAATACAAAATTTATTCATATCTCTCTAACAAGTTAAACTAATACACGTGGGGTATAATTTTTAGATGAGCTGGTAGTAATGATATACACACATAGATTTTTTTATTAGTTTTTTTCTTTTTAAATATAATTTTTTTTTAATTTATTATTAGAGATAAATATAGTAAAAAGTTGTGTTAGTCTAACTCAAAAGTTATTTTCATTTTTCAAATGAAATAATATGATAACCTATTAGAATATTTAAGTTAATTCTCGGACTCGTTTTATTTTATTTTATTTTATTTTATTTTTTTTGTTCCCTTATAAACAACTAATCATCTCTTTCACATATGACTAAATTTTAAAACTGAATCTAAGACATGAACTTTAAAACCATTTTCCTACTCATTTTCTTGCCGTTATAGTTGAAAACCATGTCAATAGTTAACTTTGGCACGCGTATGCAAATGTAAATTAATGAGAACATCGATATTAATGGCTTCCCCATGAAAACCCTAGAATCAAAGTTTCGAGCCCTATAAATACAGCCTTGTTGAATGTCCAAAAACCATCCACTCCATCCTCTCTCTCTCTCTCTCTCTCTGAAAAGAGAAATGACAGAAAGAAAAGAAAACATAGTGATGTTCCCATTTATGGCACAAGGCCATATCATCCCTTTCTTGGCATTAGCACTTGAGTTAGAAAAGAAAAATGGATACACCATAACCTTTGTGAACACTCGACTCAACATCAAGAAACTTCGACCTGCGATCCCCCCAAACTCATCCATTCGCCTTCTTGAAATCCCATTCAACAGCTCCGACCACGGCCTCCCTCCGGACTCCGAAAACACCGACTCTCTCCCTCTCCCTCTCCTCATCCACCTCATCGTCATCTCTCCCGCTCTCGAGCCCGCCTTCCGAGACCTCATCTCTGGCCTTGTCCTCGAACATGGCCGCCCACCACTTTGCATTATTTCCGACATGTTCTTCGGATGGTCTGCCAAAGTTGCTCATGAATTCGGCGCATTTCATGCTATATTCAATGCTGGTGGAGGCTATGGCATGGCTGCTTTTCACTCTTTATGGCTACACCTTCCTTACAAGAAAGTGAATTCCGAAGAGTTTCCTTTGCCGGGCTTCCGCAAAGGTCACCGGATTCACACCAAACAGTTACCAGAACATTTTCAAGTAGCGGTGCCCGGTGATTCGTGGTGCTCATTTTCAAAAGATATGTTTCGAGATTGGTTGGAGAGTGATGGGATATTGTTCAACACCATGGAGGAGATTGACCGTGTTGGGATGGAGTATTTTAGGCAGCAAATTGGCTGCTCCGTATGGCCAGTTGGGCCTATTCTGTCTTCCTTGGGAAGCAAAGCTCGTGCTGGTGATGATGCTGAAGCCACAATGCATCTTTGCATGAAATGGCTTGATTCGAAGCCTGCAAATTCAGTTCTTTATGTGGCGTTCGGGTCACAAAGTGCACCATCACCATCACAAACAGTCCAGTTGGCCATGGCTTTGGAAGCTTGTGGCAAAAATTTCATTTGGGTGGTTAGGCCACCATCGAACTCAGTCACAGATCATGACCATAATGATGGAAAATGGTTGCCAAGAGGCTTTGAGAGGCGTATTCAAGATAGCAACAAAGGGCTGCTAGTGCAACAATGGGCACCTCAGTTGGAAATTCTGTCCCATAAATCTCTCTGTGTGTTTTTAACCCACTGTGGATGGAACTCAGTGCTCGAAGCTCTCAGCAATGGAGTCCCAATGCTTTCGTGGCCGATGGGGGCAGAGCAAAACTTCAATGCCAAGATGTTGGAGGAAGAGATGGGACTCTGTGTTGGGGTGGCATGTGGGAGCAGAGAGGTTAATCATAAAGACATAGTGAAAAAGATTGATTTGGTGATGAGTGGGTCAACTAAAGGGCAAGACATGAAAAACAAAGCTTGTGAGGTTATGGAGATGCTTAACAATGCCAAGAATGATGAGAAAGGGTTCAAGGGGTCTTCAGCCAAAGCCATGGAGGATTTTCTGTATGCTGCATTGTCAAAGTCTTGTAATTATTAACTAGCCTTGCAGATCAGAGTCAAATGATCTAAGGGGGAGGCTGCTTTCAATGTTTTCACATATATATTATTCCTATACATGTGTTTCCGTTTTCTAGTATATATATATATATATTGGTGTTACACAATGGGTGTGTTTGTTTGGATAGACTGGATAAGGGAAGATTGTAATCCATCGAACTGTTAATCCTGGGATACATTGTCCTTAAACTATTTGATTGGATTGGATTTCCTTTGTTTGTTTAGTCATGGGATTAGATGCCTAGATTGAACTATTTTTAGTGAATCCAATATTTAATTGGATGGACCGGATAAGGATAAATGTTCAAAAGACTATTTTACCCTTCTAATTTATAATTTTTATTTAATAGATAATTTTAAATTTGTAATCCATAATTTATAATTTATAATTTAACAACACTAAAATTTTTTAATTTATAAGGCCATAATTTTAAATTTATTATTTTCAATTAAATTAAATTTATAATTTATATTTTTTATTTAATATATAATTTTAAATTTGTAATCTATAATTTATAATTTAACAACACTAAAATTTTTTAATTTATAAGGCCATAATTTTAAATTTATGATTTTCAATTAAATTAAATTTATAATTTATATTTTTTATTTAATATATAATTTTAAATTAACAACAATAAAAAAATAATTTTATTTAATATATAAATTTAATTTTTTAACAACACTAAAAAAAATTAATTTATAAGGCCATAATTTTTAATTTATTATTTTTAATTAAATTAATTTTTTATTTTTTATTTTTTATTTAATATATAATTTTAAAATAACAACGCTAAAAAAATTAAAAGGCCATAATTTTTAATTTATTATTTTTATTTAATATATAATTTTAAATTAACTACACTAAAAAAATAATTTATAAATATTCAAAAGACTATTTTAGCCTTTTTCAATTGTTTATTAAGTAATAGCATAAGGGTAAAATGGACATTTCACACATTAGTCCCATGAAATACCAATCTCATGAAAATAATCTCAACCCTCCCCCTAGGATATAATAATCCCTCATATGATGGACTAATAGTCCGGAGGGACTATTTATCCGAAGTAAAAAAATTAAACCAAACAATGGATTATTAGTCCGGATGAACTAATAATCCAATCCCATGAAATAATCCCTCAAAACAAGCACACTCAGTCTGTATATAGTGTATATATATTGTGCATCTATAAATATATATATAACAATTTGTGTAAAATAAAATAAAATAAATAAAATGAAAATACCAATTGCTTCACTGACACAATCTGTGTATATATATATATCTGTGTAAAATATAATAAAATGAAAATTAGTTTAGAAAGTTAAAAATTAAAATAAAAAACAAGAGATCTACCGTTTATTTATTATTTATTTTCAAGTAAATTACACTTTGCCCCCTTATGTTTGATCACTTTCTTACTGTAGTTCTTTAAATTTGAATTTGTTTTTTCTTACTTTGGCCTTCATGATTCAAGTATTTTCTACTTTACTCTTAAAATTAACTTCAGTTTAAAATTAGACAAAAAATACCATAATTATTGTTACATAACATAAAAAATATATTATTATATTAGAATTTAAGTTTATGTTAAAGGTGTAAATCATATATAATAAAATATTTTTATGTCACATAATTGACAATGTGTTATTTTTTATCTAATTTTTAACAAAAATTAACTTTAAAAGTAAATTGAGAAAAACTTCAAATATGAAATGTCAAAAAAAATAAAATAAAATAAAATAAAAAAATAAGGTAGAAGGCCAGAGGAGTATTAACTAAAACTGCAAACGAACCGAGCCGAGCCGAGCTTTGCTGGGGTCGAGCTCGGCTAATTTACTTATCGAACTCGTTTATTGAACTCGAGCTCGGCTCGATAAGAAACTGGACTTGAGCTCGGCTCGGCTCGGCTCATTAATATTAATGAAACTCGAGCTCGGCTCGGCTCAATAATTTTTTTTAATATTATTTATATTATTTATATAAAATTATTTAAGTAAAAAATATTATTTATATTATTTAATATATAAATAATGTATTTATACAATTATTTATATATTATTTAATATACAAATAATATATTTATTATATAATTTAAATATAAATAAACAAACCGAGCCTGAGTGAACTCAAACTTGGCTCTTTACTAAACGAACTTAATATTCGAGCTCGAGCTCGACTCATTTACTAAACGAGCTAAGTCGAGCACTTAACAAGCTGAGCCAAACTTGTTCATGAACAGCTCAATTCATTTATAACCCTAATATTAAGATAATTTCACATCTTTCGTTAACAGAGTTAGTATTCTAATTTAGTCTAAAATTACAAGAAAATTGTCTACCTATTTTTGAAACAAATGGGGATAAACTAGTTCGAGCCCAAATCACAACTAAATTTTGTCCAAAAATTAAGTAAAAATGCCCATCATGCCAAATTAAATTTTCAAATACCGACCAATAATTAATAAATTATTAACGTACCTAACCATTCAATATCAAAGCCATAGGAATTAAACGAGCACCAAGCATTGTAAAACCATTAACCACCAACGTTGAAAAGATTTCCAAAGAACCACCAGGAAGCATGAAAACAAACCAAAACTTCACACTCCAGTGCAATCCAAATATTTCCAACTAAAAAAAAAAAACCATAAAAACAAAATGAAAACGACCAATCCAGTTTGCCTCAACACAGCACACCCTCCAATATCAAACGCAACACCTTGCCAGCTCAAAACCTCGACCAACCACCACCTTTGGTCTCCTTTAATACCGCAAGCCACCCAATCACACTGTCATCATTAGGCATGCACATCAGTATTTCACGGTAATCAGAGTTCTCCAACACGGTTCTGGCGAAGTGGAATAGAGGGCACTGACAAAACTGGGTATAGCCATTAGCCGGTGCATACAGTCCTCAATGGCATACTTCGTGGATGCACCAATTGCGTGCCTCACGGTGATTTTACCTGAGAACACGTCTCGCATCAAATCCTCATGCGCCAATGGTTTCGTCTTGAACTTGGCACACAACTTGTTTGTCTGCAAATGAATTGAAAAGATAACATTAGTAAAATAAGGAAAGAAATTATAAGAACTCAAGGGAAAACAATGGAAAAAAGTTTGGGAAATTTCAAGGCAAGGAAAAAATTTAGAAATTAATAAAGGGAAATAGACTGATTGAAATTGCATAATTGTAACAAAACCATTGACAGTTGTGGGGGAAAGGGAAAAAGCTGCCTCAGTATGCCGACAAAATATATCATTTTGGTAGGAGGGAGCCATCAAGGGTTTCATGAAAAGGGAAGTGCAATTGCAACATATGTAATGTCCATCATACAAAAGAATGATCAGGGTTATTACTATGCTTTACACTTAGTCATTGTTCCCTATTAATTCCCAGCAACATTAATAATCATTTTGCAAATCTGTGACTGGTTAGGAGTCACCATTGATTCAATGGTTAACACGTGGTCTAATAACCTTGAGATTTATGAGTTCAAGTCTTGAAACCACCGCTTTGTGCATTATATCAAAGGTTAGGTGTGTACTCAATTCCCCTCGCTCCCAAACACACATTGCGTGTACTAATTTATTGAATCAGATTAGCTTCCATTGCATGCAAAATGGCAAACTACTCTGCACCCATACAATGGTTTTTACTGCAACAAGAGTTTCAAGACCTTGTTAAATAAATATTTATCCAAAATTGAGGTTTGTTTTGTATCCTCGTCTTCAAATTAATAGTGGAACAATAAACATAGTGTACAAAATAGTTGTTTAACATGCCATAGTTGATATTTTGTGGGTATAAAAGCAAAAAAAAAAAAAAAAGTTTCGAAAACGAGTGATAAATTGTGGGTATACAAATTTATAAATAAATAAAAAAAACAGTTCTGTTGCAATGCAAAACAGGGATAAACTATGAACCTAGAGAAACGTTGCAAAATGCACACACAAACAAAGCAAAGAGACTTTACATGAAATATTTCACCGTGGTAAAGAACATGATGGTAGAGCGCATGGCTTCAAGCTCTTCCAAGCTTAATTCCTTTTGGGGAATAACATCACCATGGTAAATTTTAACGCTGATTTGTAATTTTTTTTTTCCCTGATACACACCCATTCCTTTTTACATAAATGAGTTCCCAGAGAAATCCCAAAAAACACTATTATGGGTTTAGAACCACAAAAAAAATATTTGGGTTGGGGCCATTACCATTGGATTCCTTCAAAGGTGACAAAAAGCTAACAAGAAGGAAGAATCTAATTTGGCAAACATTAGGCTTGTGTTGCTTGCAGAAAGGCCACTCTTAATTCAAGACACCATCCTAACAATTTGTCACAAATTCTTCAAAAACATATTCATCAACAAATAGTATAAAAGCATTAGGCCCCGAGAAATTTTCATATCTTCAACATATTCAAGCAGAATTAAATGCTGCACATTAGCCAATTTTGTTCAAGACAAAAACTTCAACAAAGTTAAAATACTAGACAACAAAAATATATAACAAACAAATTTAAAACAGAACACATGACAGTCTACAAGTATAACATATACAATAGCTTTCAAAATAGATACTAGAAACTCAAATGATTTCAATTTCAAAAATTTACCTTCACAAAACAAAACAAAAAAGAGAGAAATGTACCATCAAGCTTTCACCTTTGGCAGCATCCTTAATGTACGGGAAAGAGATTTACCTTCACGTATAATCCTGTTGATCAAGCCTGTGTTCTTCTGCACGTCGTCGTTCTATCACCTGAAAACTCAAACTTGAGCTGGCCGGCGGGTGTGTGCCGGAAAACCCCTCCGATGCCTAAGTCAGTAAGCAAGACAAATAGGCAAAAGCTCAATGTAGTCAGGGAGCAAAAATTGCATTACCTCTTCATAGGTGATATTGGTGAGCTTATATAGGCTTCGAGCGGCACAATCCTAGTAGGACTCTAACTCCTCCATGTAGACTCCTCCTAGGATTCAAATTCTTGGAAGATAATGCTTATCCTCCAACACCCCCCTCACTGCTTAAGCCAAGTGAGATGGCTTCCAATTCGGCCGAAGTAACCTATAGTTCGGCTATTACTTTCCTTTCTCTTACCTCGGTTTTACCATGCCATAACCGAGCTAATCATAAGAGGATCGAACCGAACTTCGGCTTGGTATGCCGGACCGACACTCCCAAACTTGTGTCGCTCCACGACCGGTCTATCTTCCCCCGAAATACCTTAGACCGGACTGGCTTGTGACATGCTACGACCGAACTCACATAACCGGCCCAGAGGACGTTACTCTTGCACTCCGGTTTGGAAGATGCAACCAAACTAAATACAGTACTCCTCTGACCGGTCACACGCATCGGGCTTATCTCGGCCCAACTCCAAATCGGCCCAATTTATTAATATAAATTACCCTCTCAATTGCCCCTTAATTCCATCTACAAAGCATGATTGGGATTACTTGTCTATAACCGAGCTAAAATTTTTAGCTTATCCAGCCGAGCTCTAATCCTTTTGATACTCCGGCCGAGTTGAAACCCTTTTAGCTTCTCCAGCCGAGCTAAAAACACAGGTTAGCCATCCAGCCGAGCTAAGACCCAGTTAACTTATCCGGCCGAGCTAAAAACCCTTTAGCCTATCCAGCCGAGCTAAACTTGAGCCGTACTGTGCGCGTCCGGTCAAAACGTCTCTTCAGTTTGCAGAAACTGAATCGATTGTCCTTCCAATGACACGTGGCAGGCTCGCATTGGCCAATCCCAGCTGTCGCGCCGCCCTCGTACTCCGAAATTTTTGAACAGTTCCCGCCTTTACGATTTCATCAAAACAAAAACCCCTCGTTTCATTTAGAATCACACCATTTCTCTCTCTCTTGCTAGCCTCATTATTCGTCAGTCTTTTTGCAACTTTGAAGCTCGTGTTCTCTTGATTCCTTCTTCGCATCTTCCTCTTCACCAGGTAAGCACACGAATCTGTTCTTTGCATTTGTATACTCTTCAATCCATAGCTTCTTATTTCCATTATTGAAAAACACCTTTCTACTTCCATATGCGTTGTTTCTGAAAAACTTAGCCATAGAACATATGAATGCATGCAATAAACCTGTAGAATATCGATTTTGATCCAGAATCACGAAGCAACCGAAATAGAACACTGTTTGTGATGGATGTAAAGATACAGGTGAACTGAAACCGAACTAGCACTTGCGCACATCAAAGTAGTCTCAATAGGTCACCAACTGATCCACAATAGCCGAAACGAAACCCACCGAACTAGAAACCATAGCACTTGACTGAGCTAAAACTTCAGGGGCCATGCCAGCATTCTTAGTTCCTAAACCGAACTCAGAAAGCTGCCCCTTGACGTTCAGCCGGAATAACAAAACCAAAACCAGAACCGAGCTAACCCAACGCTCTGCCAGAACCGAGATAACACGCTCCTTTTTTTGAAACCGAGGTAGATCCCGCATCAATCCTTCTAGCCGAAGTAAGGCTTCCTTTCCTTGTTTTGTTTTTTTTATAGCACAGTCGATGATCTGTGCTTAACACCTTGTTTTTCCGATTTGCAGACTTAGGTTGCCCAGATACTTCCTCCGTGCGCTCAACCGAGCTCCCGAGTCCAAATCCCCAGCCGAACTAAATTATTTATAAGTTATTCAATAAATGGGGAAGTACAGATTTTTGGTAGAAACCCCAGGCGGCTTAGCCGAATTCAGAAAGGATTACCAAATACCAACCGATGTAAACCTCACCCTAGCCGAACCAGATGTAGATCCATGGGGCAACCCAGGCTTTGTCCCTTTCACCATTCAATCAATAATAGAGACCGGACTACGATTCCCAGTCCAGCCTTTAATCTGTGAGTTTCTTAGGCAAACCAGACTATGTCCAACTCAACTCTCCACCAACACATACCGCATAATAATGGGCATAAATGCCCTAAACCGCCAGACCGGTCTTAACCTAGGCCTAGCCGAAATACTCCATCAGTACTCATTAGGATCCAAAAATGAAGGCTGGTGTTATTACTTGAGAATACGCCGAGGCCGAGAAAAAATAATTAAGGACACACCGGACAAAGACCTAAATGATGATGACTTTTTCTGGGTGTCTGGCAACTTCGAAGACCATCAAGCCCAGATCCCTGGCCGAACTATAAATTGGAATAAAGGAGAACCCGGTATACATACTCCGGTTGCCTTTCTTACTTTTCTTTATCTCGGCTTTTCTCTCTTGAACCGAACTAACAGTTGGTTTTTTCATTTTGCAGATTCAGCTCATCTTCACTCTCTTTACAACTACCCCAACCTAGGCGTTCTGCGCGCCGCACTACGAGTTCGGGAAAGAAGTTGGGCTAAGCTCCTTGACTTCGAACCGACTTACCGTTACTCCGGTCGCCGAAAAGCAAGGGTGACCGACTTTCTTCTTGAAGACCCACCAGAACCGGACCCATCCTTTCCAGAAATTGTCCTCGTGCCACTAACAGCCGAACAAGAGATGGCGAAGAAGAACAGGATGAGGGCCATGCTCACCGCAACCACAAGTGCCGAAGTGCCACCGACCCAACAAACCACTGAAGCTGTGGTAGCTCTTCCCTCACAACAACCATCCTCCTCACGCTGAGCTAAACGCGCCCGGACTACTGAGACCGAGCAGCGTTTGGTTGATGAGGTTGATCCCATCCTTCCACCGAGCCCCGAACTCAACCTTCAACCGGAATCGTCTGACCGAGCTGCGCCTAACAACAAATGGGCTCCACCCTTCGTCTTCAACAACCGAGATATCGACGAAGGTGACTCCGTTGTCGCTGACAAGGATCACCTACTAGCCTTCAACCTGGCCCAGGGTGTTTGTCTTCCCAAAGACATGGAGCATCACAACAAACAGCTAAATACCGAGCTGAAAGCCATCCGGTCATCCACCAAGTCCATGATTTTGGTAAGCAGTACTGTTTTTTCTTTGATCAGTCTAATTTTTCCAACTCTTAGCTCGGCTGACAAGGAACTCTTCTTTTGCAGGCCATTCAGAAGAACACCATTGCTCATGGGCAAATAATGGAACTTCGCAAAACAACGAGGCGCGCAATAAGGGACGCCGAAGCCAGGGCGGCCGAACTAGCATTGTCCAAACAAAGGTCGGCTGAACTGGAGGCCGAGGTAGCTCGCCTGACCGGACTGGTCACCTCGGCTGAAAATGACAAACAGCGCGCCGTGACCGAAGTGAAAGACAAATACTTAACAGAGATGGCGGAGCTTGAAAACAAGAAGAATGCCGAAATATCTGAGCTGAAGCAGAAGGCTGAGAACGCTTCCAAAGAAGGTTTCAAGGAAGCCGAAGCTGGCTACTCTCTGCAGTGCGAAGCAGCGAAAAAACTGTTCTTCAAGTGCGGCTGGAGAGGTGCAGTGGAGAAGGTCGGTTGTGGACCTGAAACCGAGGTCTACGACGCTCCTGAGCACTTTATTCCGGCCTCACTGCAAGAATATGCTGATGAACTCCAAAAACAATTCCTCGGTTCGTCTGATGATGATGACGATGACGAAGAGGCAGCAGAGACTCCGGCTATCCAAGAGCAAGCTGGCGATCAGTCAATTCGGTCAGAGCCCATGATTGAAAATGCTGCGCCCAAGCTCCCCACCGAGACTATGCTAACTGCAGATGCCGGAGTACATGCTGACCTTGGTGCCGATCTAGATGCTGAAATAGATGATCTTTTTTGATTGAACTCGTACTTTCCGTTATTTCTGAACTCTGTAACCGGGCTATGGCCCCATAATTGTACTTCCTTTGTTTTTCAATGAAAAAACCATCAACTCTCGTTTCGGTTCTGAATGTCTGCCTGTACTTGAATTGAATTTGTTCATGAACTTGAATTTGCCCGAACTGTGATCTCGGTTTTAGCTATCTCACCTTACTAGCCAACCACTCTTCAGCCGATATAATTACTTCGGCTGAAGAGTACGGAGTGTTGGTTTAATCCAGCCAACCACTCTTCAGCCGATATAACTTACTTCGGCTGAAGAGTACAGAATGTTGGTTTAATCCAGCCAACCACTCTTCAGCCGATATAACTTACTTCGGTTGAAGAGTACAAGGTGTTGGTTTAATCCAGCCAACCACTCTTCAGCCATACCCATACTTCGGCCGAAGAGTACAAAGAGTTGGTTTAATCCAGCCAACCACTCTTCAGCCGATATAACTTACTTCGGCTGAAGAGTACAGAGTGTTGGTTTAATCCAGCCAACCACTCTTCAGCCGATATAACTTACTTCGGTTGAAGAGTACAAGGTGTTGGTTTAATCCAGCCAACCACTCTTCAGCCATACCCATACTTCGGCCGAAGAGCACAAAGAGTTGGTTTAATCCAGCCAACCACTCTTCAGCCGATATAATTACTTCGGCTGAAGAGTGCAGAGTGTTGGTTTAATCTAGCCAACCACTCTTCAGCCATACCCATACTTCGGCCGAAGAGTACAAAGTGTTGGTTTAATCCAGCCAACTTCTAAGTTGGTTTTTCCAGCCAACTTAGAATTAGATGTTTGGTTATTCCGGCCAAACGTCCTGCAGCCTGGATCCTTATCCTGGGCTTAGGAAGGGTGTTGGTTTAATCCAGCCAACCTCTAAGTTGGTTTTTCCAGCCAACTTAGAATATAGTTTACACTTCGTCAAAACTATCTTTTATAGAAAAAACAACCATGCTGAAAAGAATCGACTTGTTTTATTGAGAGAGGAAAAAACTACACATTCTTGAGAGAGAAGAAAAAAAAAAACTAAAAATAAAACAATTTCAGATTGGCAGTGTTTCATGGCCTTGGGATTGCTTTGCCTTCCTTATCTTCCAAGTGGTATGCCCCTTTGCCTGCTAAGCCGACCACTTTGTAAGGTCCTTCCCAATTCGGTCCCAACTTGCCATCTCCTGAACCAGGGTGTTTCCCATCACTTTGCGAAGTACCCAATCGCCGATCTTGAACTGTCTGGGATGCACTGTTTTGTTGTACTTTCTAGACAACTCTTGTTGGTAGGAGGCGATGTGAACCAAAGCTCTGTCTCTTCTTTCTTCCGCAAGATCAAGTTCCAATGCTATTGCTTCGGCGTTTAAGTCTGGATCAAAGTTTTCACTCCGAATTGTGGGGAGACCAACTTCTAATGGGATGACTGCTTTCATGCCATAAGCTAAGGAGAACGGTGTTTCTCCTGTTGATCGCCGAGGCGTGGTGCGGTAAGCCCATAAAACATGAGGGAGTTCTTCTGCCCACTTGCCTTTGGCCTTCTCAAGTCTTTTCCTCAGTCCATCCAAGACTACCTTGTTTGAAGCTTCTGCTTGTCCATTCGCTTGGGGATACGCCGGTGTGGAATTGTAGAATTCTATCTTGTACTCCTCACAAAAGCCTCTGAAAATTCTGCCGTCGAACTGTGTGCCGTTGTCTGAGATCAGTGCTTTTGGTATGCCGAAGCGAGTGATGATGTTCTGCCAAACAAACTTCTTCACATCTTTTTCCTTGATTGACGCCAAGGCTTCTGCTTCCACCCACTTTGTGAAGTAGTCTGTTGCCGCAAGAAAGAACTTCCTGTTGCCTGGTGCTGTTGGGAGTGGTCCCACTATGTCTAAGCCCCACATTGCGAAAGGCCATGGACTAGTGAGAGGTAGAAGTTCTCTGGCAGGTTGGTGTATTTGATGCGCAAACTTCTGGCACTTTTCACATTTCTTGACGTACTTCTCTGAATCCGCTTGCATGTACGGCCACCAATATCCTTGTGAAATGGCTCGGTATGCCAATGATCGTCCTCCTTGATGGCTGCCGCATACACCCTCATGTATTTCGAACAGGAATGCTTCCACTTTGCTGGGGTGCACACACTTTAAGTAAGGTCCTGAGAACGACTTCTTGTATAATGCCAAGGATGGAGAGAGCCAAAATCGCTGCGACTTTGCTCTAATTCTGTTGGCTTCTTTCTTGTCTTCTGGTAAGGTGCCGTCTTTCAGGAACAAGATGATAGGATCCATCCAAGAAGGACCTAGATCGGCGCAGCATACTTCTTCTGCTTCTGGGTCTTCAATACTTGGTCTAGGCAGATAGTCGATCAATAGAGGATGTGGGATGGAGGTATCCGCGATTGAAGCGAAACCTGCTAGTTCGTCTGCTCTGCTATTCTCCTCTCTGCCGATCTGTTCTATCCTCACCACTTCGAACTTCTTGATCTCGGTCCTGACTAGCTCTTGGTATTTAGCCATTCTGTCATCCTTTGCTTCGTAATCGCCAGAAATTTGATTTACCACCAACTGTGAGTCGCTGTAGACCATGAGTTCGGTGGCCTTCATGTAGGCTGCTGACTTGAGTCCTGCAAGAAGCGCTTCGTACTCCGCTTCATTGTTTGATGCTGGGAAGCCAAGGTCGATTGCCTGCTCCACTACCAGGCCGTCTGGAGAGATGAGGACTATGCCAAGTCCTGCTCCATGTCGATTGGATGCTCCATCCACAAAAAGCTTCCACATCTCCCCAACGAACAACTTCCAACAAGTAGAGGGATCGGATGATGCCTTGGGATCTTCCATGCTGCTGATTTCTCCGTCTAAGTCTAGGCCTGCTGCCTGTCCCTTGTCATCTTGTTGCACCAAGTTTTTCTTCGTTGGCGAGTCTGGACTTGGTATAGCATGGTTTACCTCTTCCTTGTTTGTATTACTCCGGTCTGCCTTAGGACTTGGCTGAGTAACCAATACCAGGGGTTGCGTTATTCCGACGTCAACTTCTGTCCCTAGTTCGGTTGAGTCAGTCAGGTCGACTGGGCAGATATGATGACTCCCAGGAGTGAACTCTGCGACAAAATCCGCCAATGCTTGAGCTTTTATTGCGGTTCTAGGTTGGAACTTGATGTCGTATTGTCCCAACTCTACTGCCCACTTCAGAATTCTCCCAGAGAAATTCGCCCTTTCGAACAAAGCCTTTAGTGGGAAGGCTGTAAGGACTACTATGGTGTGAGCGTGAAAGTAGTGCGATAGCTTCCTTGCGGCCATCATTAAGGCCAATGCCAGTTTCTCCAGTGGCAAATACCTTGTTTCGGCGCCCAGCAGTGTCTTGCTAACATAGTAGATGGGCAGATGTTGGACTCCTTCTGCACGGACCAACACCGCGCTGATCGCGTGCTGTGAGACTGCCAGGTACAGGAAGAGTTCTTCTCCAGGAATTGGTGTTACAAGTAGTGGTGGAGAAGACATGTATTCCTTCAAGCTTTCCAGAGCTCGGTCACATTCTTCGTCCCACTCAAACTTGGCCTTGAGGGCATGAAAAAATGGTCGTAGCCTGTCTGGCGATCGGCTAATGAACCGATTGAGCGCGGCTGCCATTCCGGTGAGATGCTGCACTTCTTTCACTGAGTTCGGTCTCTCCAGATCTTGTATTGCCTTGATCTGAGATGGGTCTGCTTCTATACCTCGGTTGGTCACCAGAAAGCCTAAGAATTTGCCTGATCCTACTCCGAAAGCACACTTCGACGCGTTGAGGCGTAACTTATGCTTCTTCAGGATCTCAAACATCTCACTTAGGTGCTTGAGGTGGTCATTCTGATCCTTGCTCTTGACCACCATATCATCGATGTAAGCCTCCATTGTTTTGCCTAACAATGGCTCAAACATCTTGGTAACCATTCTTTGGAATGTCGCCCCTGCGTTCTTTAGGCCAAAGGGCATGACCTTGTAGCAGTAGAGTCCTCTTGGTGTGGTGAAAGATGTGATCTCCTGGTCCGGTTCATGCATTGCAATCTGGTGGTAGCCTCTATATGCATCCAGGAAGCTTAGTCGGTTGTGCCCTGCCGTCAGGTCTACCAGTTGATCAATCCGTGGTAGAGGAAAGCTATCTTTAGGGCATGCTTTGTTGACAGTTTTATAGTCGACGCAGACGCGCCACTTGCCATTCTTCTTTGGCACGACGACTGTGTTGGAGATCCATCTGGGGTAGTGCACCTCTCTGATTGCCCCTGCTTCCAACAAGTTTCCCACTTCTTCCGCCACTATCTCGGCGTGGTGGAGTGCCGATCTGCGGGTGCGCTGAATGATTGGCCTGGCTGATGGGTGGACATTGAGTTGGTGGCAGATGAAGTTGGGATCAATGCCTGGCATGTCGTATGGAGTCCAGGCAAACACTTCGATGTTAGAGGTCAAAAATTCCAAGACCTCTAACCTCTCAGCGCCGGACAACGACGAACCAAGCAGAAAGAACTTATCCGGGTTCTTTTCATCTATTCTGACTTCCACCAAGTCTTCCACTGCTTTCTGGCTTGCTGCTTTGCCGACGTCTGCGAATAGTTCATTACTCTCCGGTTCCTCCACCGAATGAACATACCCCTTCGCTGCGCGGCTTCCATTCACTGTGACAAAACATTGCTTGGACATGATTTGGTCCCCATAGACTTCCTCTATTACTCCGGTGTCATTTGGGAACCGCATCACTTGGTGGTAGGATGACGCCACCGAGCGCATGGCGTGCAGCCATGTTCTGCCCAGGATGATGTTATAGGTGGATGGGACCTTTAACACCCAGAACTCTACTTGCTTCGTCACACTCCCTGCTCTGACTGGAAGGATGATCTTGCCAACTGGCCATTCTGGCATCGAGTTAAATCCAATCAAAGGTGACACTGCAGGTGCTAAGTCTTTATCTTGCAGCTTCAATTGTTTGAACGTCTCATAATACATGATTTCGCACGAACTACCCTGGTCAATCAGAATCCGCTTGACGTCAAAATCCTTGACTCGGAGAGTGACGACCAGGGCATCATTGTGTGGGCAATATATTCTGTCCAAGTCTTTATCCGAAAAAGACATAACATTTGTGGCCTCTGTCCTCCCCTTCTTGACGACAGGTTGGGCACTTAATACCTCCCTCAAGTGCTCAGCTTTCTTGATCGAACCTCTGAGCTCACATACACGCTCAGGTTCGAAAACTCCATGTATCACATTGATAATGCCTTGAGGTGGAGCGTCGATTGGCATTCCGTTGGGGTTATTACGGTCCTGGGGGGCTGGCTGTGCCCCTCCTTCAATGTATTTGTCTAAGTGGCCTGCCGCCACCAACTCCTCCAAATGCTGCCTCAACGGGGTGCAGTTCTCAGTTCGGTGCCCCTTTTCTTTGTGGAAGGTGCACCGTGATCTATCGTCATAGTCCTTCTGTGCCTCGCCTAGCTTGGCTGGCCACTTGACGAAAGGTTCGTCTCGAATTTCGCTAAGTATTCGGTAGATCGGCTTCTTGAAGACTGTGGTGATGGCAGTGCGGACTCTCAACCATCTCTCGTCTCGGTCTTCTTCGTTGTCGCGTCTTCCACGCCCATTTTTGTTCGGCCGATTTACCACATTGACCTTTGCTGAGGCCTTCTTTTCTGGCGCTGCGGTCGTGCCAAACTTTGCTTTGGCACGGGCGCCATCCTCTTCCACCCTGATGTGCTGATGCACTCTTTCCATCAGGGCTTCCATGGTAAGAGGTGGCGTCATGGTGATAGAATCCCTCAGTCTATTCCCAACTGGGAGTCCTCTCTTGTATTGCGCAATGGCGAGATTGGTTGGGCAGTCCCCAATCTGGTTGAATGTCTCCCAATAACGGCTGTTATATGACCTCAGGGTCTCTTTTTCGCCCATGTCGATGGAGAGTAGCTGGTCGATCTCCACCGGAGTCTTAGTGTTTGTTCTGAATCTTGTGACAAATGTTTCTGCCAATTGCGCCCAGGAGGCTATGCTGCCCTCTGGGAGTTTCTCAAACCAAGTCAAGCCTAGGTCACCAAGGCTTGAGGGGAACAAGATGCACATTAAGGCCTCGTTCCGCCGGTATACGGCCATGACCTGGCGGAAGTGGCTTAAGTGCAAGTAAGGGTCCGTCTTCCCCTCGTATGTAGTGAACTTCGGCTGTAGAAAGCCTGACGGTAAAGGCGCGTTCTCAATCGCTGGGACAAACGGTGAGGTTTGCAGCCTTGCCAATACTTTGTCCGTTGGTTCGTAGGCCGGGCGCGGTTGTGGCATTCCAACCTCGACGCTTCCATGCGTCCGAGGAGCCAACCGCTGTAAGGCCGAAACTCTATGAGGATCACGCGCCCTGGCATCCTCCCTGCGTCGTGCCTTTTCTTCTAGCACGGTTCGTAGGTCGGATGACCTGGGTAACTCCGTTTGTCTGGACCTTGTTTGGTGCGTATGCGAAGGCCAGTATGTGCTTCCTTCCGTGTAAGACCTTTCAGATCTCGCCCTCTCAGACCTGGAGTGACGAGTTCTGGAAGATCTTGATTGCGTATCGCCTGTCCTGAGGCTTCTCTCTTCTGCCTGGGAGGGTGTAGAATTCCTACTACGACCCTCTGAGTGGCGAGGGGGCGTCTTGTTCGTGCGCCCCTCTCCTGTCGCCACTTCTTTTCCTTTCACCCGGCGTTTGAGAGCTTCCATGTCTGCTGCCATCCGCCGTATCAACTCGTCTTGTGCTTTGACGCGATCCTCCAAAGCCTGAGGATCAACCCTACGCCTTTGTCTTTCTGGGCTTTGTGAACGAGAAGGATGAGGGCTGCTATTCCTCCTTCGTCCCCTTGCATCCCTCTTGGAATTTTGCCTTTGTGGTTCCAGGTTCGCCATGGGAGGGACCAAAGGTAGGCCTTCGCGCCTTGCACCTCCGTCTAGGGTTTGTCCGTCAATGGCGGACTGAGGCAGTTCTTCATTGTTGGCCATCGAATTTTGAGAGAAAAACACTTGATCAAGAGGTTGTTCTTGTCTGTTCTTCCCACAGACGGCGCCAATTGTACGGGAAAGAGATTTACCTTCACGTATAATCCTGTTGATCAAGCCTGTGTTCTTCTGCACGTCGTCGTTCTATCACCTGAAAACTCAAACTTGAGCTAGCCGGCGGGTGTGTGCCGGAAAACCCCTCCGATGCCTAAGTCAGTAAGCAAGACAAATAGGCAAAAGCTCAATGTAGTCAGGGAGCAAAAATTGCACTACCTCTTCATAGGTGATATTGGTGAGCTTATATAGGCTTCGAGCGGCACAATCCTAGTAGGACTCTAACTCCTCCATGTAGAGTCCTCCTAGGATTCAAATTCTTGGAAGATAATGCTTATCCTCCAACACCCCCCTCACTGCTTAAGCCAAGTGAGATGGCTTCCAATTCGGCCGAAGTAACCTATAGTTCGGCTATTACTTTCCTTTCTCTTACCTCGGTTTTACCATGCCATAACCGAGCTAATCATAAGAGGATCGAACCGAACTTCGGCTTGGTATGCCGGACCGACACTCCCAAACTTGTGTCGCTCCACGACCGGTCTATCTTCCCCCGAAATACCTTAGACCGGACTGGCTTGTGACATGCTACGACCGAACTCACATAACCGGCCCAGAGGACGTTACTCTTGCACTCCGGTTTGGAAGATGCAACCGGACTAAATACAGTACTCCTCTGACCGGTCACACGCATCGGGCTTATCTCGGCCCAACTCCAAATCGGCCCAATTTATTAATATAAATTACCCTCTCACTTAAGGGAAACAAAGCTTGGAATATGAGCAATCCCATAAAATTCTGATTTGATCCCATAAATATTTAGCTTCTTAAAACTACCCAACTTACGATTATACAACACGAGAAGATCCTTGTTAACAAGCATCAAGATTTTCCCACTCTTTAGAATCATAATTGGCTCATAAGAGCCCCAATTCCCTCTCTTACCAATCTCATTTTCAATAACCAACTCTTTGGTCCAAGATTCCTTGATCCCATAATCTTTCATTAACCATATATCGATACGAAGGGAACTAGAAAAATCACAAATGGAGAGACAATCTCGTAGCACACCCACGCGTATATGATGATAAAATTCCTTATGCAGACCAAACTCAGGAGGTTCAGGGACAACCCGAAATTGCTCGCTGCCAAAATCAAAACAACAAATGAAGTCGGGACTATCACATGCGAAATTAAGCCAATGAAGAGCTCCATTGACGAAAGAATTGAATGAGTGATTTGTCAAATAGTAAGGAACACTCCCTATGTTTCTCCTCAACCCTTCACCAATTGTGTAAATCTTAGCCTTTGCCTCATCCCGATAAGTCTCTAACTCAGTAAAGGGGTCGAAAGACTCAACGACCCGTTGAAGAAAAAACCGTATCACCTTGTATTGATTAGTCTTGGGACTAAATCCAAGAGCATTGACAGTGCGATGATACTTTAATTCCATCATATGTTGTCCATGGTAAGATAATGTAGTCACCCAGAATCGGATTGCATACGAAAATTTCAGAATCATCAAAACACAAGCAAAGCAAACCATTGCAGGAGTTAACTATTTGGCGTCCAAGAAGTGGGAAGTTAATTTTGGGGTTGAGTTTCAATCGGGCTTCGCGGGGATGGATTTTGTGGAGGGTTTGGAGGTCAACCAAGTGGAGTTGGTTCGATCTGCAGTTGCGGTAGAAGGATTGGAGCAAGAGGCTGACTGGTGATCTTCAGAGGTGGAGATTGACGAAGTAAGGATCTGAGATCAGAGAAAGCCAGTGCTTGGAAACGAGTTGGCAAAGGAAGAGGGTTTTGATGGGGAGTCTTGAGAGGATTTCGTGTATGATTTGCGTTGGAAGTTCTGTTGGTATGGAGTATTTCTTCTTCTTCGATATGCTCTGTTTCATCATGGTCTCTTCTTGTTAAGATGGAGGCTGTTGTTTCTCTTGAATGAAAGGCTTAGAAAGGACAAATGCAGCTGTTAAATTTTGAGGATGGAAATGAAATTTGAAACATTTGGGCGGTTGATTTTGGAGGGAGCTCAAGCAACTTGGGAAAAAAAAATGAGGTGAAATAGATGGAGCAGAGCAGAGCATACTCCGTTTGGATTGTGAAGGGAGAGAGAAAGGCTCTGTTTGGAACGATTCTGTAAATCGTTTTCAACATGTGAGTTTGAGCATGGTGTTTGGAATTTTCCACAGCTATGCAAAACGATCTGTATGTTCTGTCGTCTGTTCTGTCAAAAACCAGGGCCTGTTGCAGTTTTTTTTTTAAAAGGGACGTCCGGCCGGTTGATCGGATGAGCGATTTTTTTTTTTTTTTGCAATTGATATATAATTCAAAAAAATATTTTCTGAAATTTTTAAAATTTTTTATGTGCTTTAAAATAATTTTAAGTTGTATGAGTTGTAAATTTTTATATCACATATCAAATGTCACATCAACAATTCCCTACTCAAATCAAAACTCTTTTCAAAATAATTTTCAAAACTCTTTACCAAACAAATTTTCTATACTCAAATCATAATTCCACAACACACAAACTCAAAATACAACTCATACTCTCAAATCACATTTACAAAACTCTACCAAACGCTACCGAAATGTTTGTGGTTTATGGGGGGGGGAAAAAAAATTGAA
Organism: Camellia granthamiana; assembly: GCA_036172215.1. Lineage (NCBI taxonomy): Eukaryota > Viridiplantae > Streptophyta > Magnoliopsida > Ericales > Theaceae > Camellia > Camellia granthamiana. The sequence goes on along the minus strand of CM069907.1, from coordinate 47,902,721 downwards.
ATGATTATAATATCTTATCATCGTATTTGAATGAATAAAAAAGAGAGACCTATCTTATTTAAATAGCGTAAATGAAAAATTTTATTTTCACGCATCTACTTATCTTTATGCATATACTTAGGCTATGTTTGTTTGGACAGACATGTGCTTGGGATTGGACTAATAGTCCAATAAAATTATTAATCCGATGTTTGGTTAAAAAATTAAAATACAGACTAACAATCTATCCGGATATAATATCCTACATATGATAGACTATTCAATCCCATATAAGGGGTGGGACATAAATCGAGGGATTAAGCCTTCGTTTGGGAAGTGGATTGGCTTTTTGGCTATTTTAGCTTGGGTTAAAAAGCTTGATTTGGGAAGAGCTTTTTGGCATTTTGACTTTTTTTATGAGAGAAAAGTGTAATTATTATGAGTTGGATGTGATGTTTTGTTTGTTGTGGCTGAAATAACCTATCTTGTCTTTTGTGGCTAAAATAACCCCAAACCTCCTTGCCAAACGAAGAAGTCAAAGTCTGGACTAACTTATCAAGTGACCATAGTAAAGGTATTATGGTTAATATATTGGATATCCCATGTCCTTTCTATTCCAATCTCCTTAACAAATATCGGATTAGATAATATTTTATTAATCCCTCTTTATAATCCTAACTTAATCCAAATATAGAATAGGATACACAAGGATTCGTAGCCCTAAGACTATTAGTCATAGGAATGCTAATCCAACCTAATTCAATCCGCCCAAACAAATATAGCCTTAGGGTGTATTTGATTGGGGGATAAGAGGAGGACTATCCACTGGTGGGATTATAACCCAGGGGAAGTTTTTTATCCGGCGTTTGTTTTTTTTTTTTTAGTCCGCTGGACATGAAGTCCGGCCACACTTCTTATCCCCTATATGGGGGATTCTACTATCCTGGGGGGAGTATGGGACAATTTTTATTGGACAGTTTACTGTTGGGATTAGAATGTGAAATGACCATTTTGACTCTCTACTATTTAATTATATATTATATTTAGTAAAATTCAATAAAATTTAAATGTCTCAATGTAAAAATAAAATAATTTTGTTTAACTTTTTATTAATGTTTTATTTATTTAATTTTTTAAAATAATATTTTATAGATATTTTATTGATATTTTATTTTAAAATTTTGTTTATATTTTATTGAATTTCATTATTTAAATTTTAAAAGATGTTTTATTTAATTTCATTGTTTAATTATTATTATTTTTAAAAATAAATGTATTTAAAATTTTAATTAAAAAATAACATATATTTTTATTGATATTTTATTTATTTAATTTTAAAAAAATAAATTTATTTAATTGTGTAAAAAAATAAAATAAAATAAAATTTTATTTAATCTAGCTAAAAATAATTAAAATATTAAAGATATGTTTAATATTGCTATTACTTAATAATCAATTGAAAAATGATAAAATAGTCTTTTGTTCATTTATCTTATTCAATCCGTCCAACCAAACATTAGATTCACTTAAAATAGTCCTTTCCAGACATCTAATCCCATGAAAAAACAAACACGGAATACACATCCAATCCAACCAAATAGTTTAGGAGATTCACATTCCTAGGATTCAAGTCTGATGGATTCTAATCCCCCCTTATCCAATCCGTCCAATCAAACACACCCTTAATGATTTATTTTTTTATTACAATTTTGTCCTAAAATAAAATTACTGAAGTGTCCTTATCTTCTCCACCAAAACTCTAGTTTCTTAACCCTAATCGTAGCCACCGCCCACTGCTATTGCCGCCACCGCCATCAACTCCACTATAACTTTTTACCACAAAACCGCCATCCTCTTTTCTCTCTCTCTCTCTGGTCTTCTTTTTCTTCTTCTTATTCTTCATCATCTAAGAGGAGCATTTGAAAACCAAATTCTAGACGAGTCCAAAACCTAACCCAATCCACTATGTTCATCTTTTTCCCAAATTTTTTTTCAATAAAGTTTATGGATTACTTTACAGATTGTTAAAGCTTGATCAAAGTCACAATTGTCATTAGATTCAAAATGTCTAAAGTCTTAAATTACTCTCTCTTTATATAGACACAGAGATATATAACTATATGTGAATTGGGTTTGTGTAGTTATGGCGCAAAACATACTTGTGACTGGTGGTGCTGGGTATATTGGAACCCATATGGTGCTTCAGTTGCTTTTCGGTAAGTATATAGCGGTAGTGATCGACCGGTAGTAATGGGTGTTGGTTGAGGGTTTCAATGTTAAAGAGATGGATATTTTTGGCAAAAAAGATTGTGTATTGAGGGAAATTACAAAATTTAAAATTAGTTGATGTGTATATAGAGAGTATGTGGGTGAGAGATTTTGGTGTTTGGAAATAGAATTACCCAAAGTAAATAAGAGAAAAGAAATAATAGAGTTATTTCATTTTACTAAAATAACCTCACATATTAATGAGATATATTTTTTCATAAAGTAATTTTAATATTTTAAAAAAGTTTCATTAAACCAAATTTTTTTTCCTTACAAAATCTCACCATTTTGGTAAAAAACAAAACTCAGGTTTGGTAAGAGTCTTTTTTTACCATTTCTCATCATTTCTCACCATACTTAACCATCCAAACAAGTAAGAAGTTTCTCATTCTCACCCTTTTCTTTTCTTTTCATACCAAACCTTTACATCCAAACGAAGTGTTAGGGATTGTGAGACCTTTGAGTCATAGCAATTCCAGTTTTGACCCGTCACTTGTCGTATTCCGGACTCGGGTCCGTATGGTTTTGAGTGGTTATTCATATCTTGTTTCACTTGTCTCCCCTCTATTTTGGTTTTCGGGTTGTAATTGTGTATTTGAAACAGGTTAGTTGCTTGTTTTTCCAAACCTGTGATACCCATATTTTGGCTCTTCTGCTCAAGTGGTGTAGACACCCCATTTTTGACCGTCCTCGAGATTTGGTTGTGCTTGCAGGTACATCCAGCAACAAGTTTGGTTGTTCGCCGAACACTCGAACTTCGCAGCGGAATGTCACAGGTTTGAGCTTTCCAAACCCTGATTCATTTCTGCCCCATTTCTTGACCATACTTTGGTCCCTCCCTAGTGCTTGTTTTAATGCACTGCCGGCCATGATCAAGGGCAGCCGGCCATGGTATCTGCCTTGCCGGCCATCAATAAGGCACTCCCGACCACCATGTTTCAACAGATATTTTCTCAGATATTTTGAGCCAGTTGTGGCTCACTAAGCCATCCTCCATACACGTGTATGGAGGGATGGAAGGCAAGCTTTAAGCTTTTCAAGCAAGCTTCTCCTTGCTTTGCTTATATAAGGAGAGGTCCCCCCCCCTTGTGAGGGGTTGAGAAAAATTTTAGAGACAAAATATCTCTCTCTCTCTCTAGATTTCTCTTTCTCTCTCTCTATATATATATATATATTGTGCTTAGAAGTGTATTTTCTTTGCAGTTTTGTACACAACCCTCTTAGCCAAACACCTTTCCTTGGAGCTGAGGTTTCTTGAGGTTTGTTTGGAGCTTTTTAAAGCTGGTTTTGGCTCAGAAAAGCTGCTGGTTTTACTGTTCTTCAAGGGTAAGCCATATTCTCTTTAAAGTTTTATTTTAATTGCTTGTTTGGTCATCCTTACATGCTCTTTTAGGCCTTACTCTCAACTACAAAAACCTTTGTTTTTAAGTGTTTAAAATGGTTGTTTAGGCCTTATTTGAGTTAGGGGTGTTTCACTCTCTTTGGTGGCTTATTTGCTAAGCTTCTTGCCTTCCTTTAAAGCTTTTAAAATTATCTTGTTTTGGCCTTTTAACCACTGAATTCCAGAGGAATTTCAGTGGTGAAAAACTTGTTTTAAGGTCCCAAATAGGAGGGAGTGGTCCCCCTTCCTCTTGTCTTGTTAGCATGTGTTGTTGGCCTACCAAATGAGAATGTGTTTCTCTCTTCTTGAGGCTTAGTTTGAGCATGTTTTTTGTGACTTTTTGGACCTACTATAACTCTATTTTTGGCTGGTTTGGTCACCTCTCGCATGCTTCATACACTTGTAGTGTAATCCTACTTGCTAGCCTAACATGCTTCATGTCTTAGCCTATAATTCTAGCATGTATTAGCTCTGCTCCAGCATGTTTTTGGCCATTATTTAACATGCTTTAACTCTAATTTTGGTTGGTTGGGTCACCTCTTGCTTGCTTTTAGTACTTGTAGTGCAATCATGCTTGTTGGCCTAACATGCTTCATGCTTTAGTTCATCATTCTAACATGTGCTAGCTTTGCTCCAGCACATTTTTGCCACTGATTTAACATGCTTGAGGAATGTTTTAAGTGGTCTTGGTCATATATGCTTAGCTTTGTATAACTATGGTGTAGTTGGGCTTCACTAGCTTTGTGTTTGAGGTCCCTAGCATGCTTTGAATGTGATGATTGCATGCCTTAGCCTCATTTCTCACATGATTTCAGAGCATATAGCCTTTTTATACTCTCATGTTTATCACTCTTTAATTGTGTTTGAGAGTTGAGCATTATGCCTTGTTTGTGAGCCAATGCATGGACATTATTCTCTTGCCTTTCATGCTATCATTTCAGATCATCTTGGCCACTATTTTGGCATGCATGAGGTCTTTTTGGGGTTGGTTTAGTCCATTGAGCATTGTATTGCATGGTCCTAATGTTGTATCCTTCACTAGTTTTAATGCTTAAGTCTCTTAACATGTTGTGCATGCGTTGTTTGCATGTTAGAGTCTTGCATTTCATGCCACGTTGAGCATATTGTTTGCATTGAGTCGTGTTCAACTGGACGTTATGTTGAACACAAGGTGGATTGGCCCACTTCATACTCAAAGTGATGAAAGTGAGCCAATCCCCTTTGTCTCCATTGCCTTTGATCACTCATGATAAGGCCGTGGTCTTAGAGTCTTGTTTGCATTGCATTTATTGAATTTTTGCAAGATTGGATCTTTGGCCATCATGCATTGCATGCTTGATTGATGATTTTGGATCCAATAGTGCCTCTCCCTTGATGTTTTGAAATGATATGGAGTGGCACAATACACACATGTCCTAGGGAGACCCTCCATTTCTTCTGTTTTTGTGCTCTGTTGCATAATGGTGTCACAGCACACTAGTGGCCGGCAGTGCCACATTGATGGCCGGCACCCTTCCATCCTTGGCCGGCAGAAGCCCACTCTTGGCCGGCAGGGGGCCGGCAACCACCTTTCATGGCCAGCAGGCCACTGGTGGCACTGTTTTGGTAAGTTTCAACAGCAAGATCTTAAAGACACCCTGCAGACAGAGCCTCAAGAGAGCAAACTGGAGAGCTTTTCGGGGCGATAAACTGAATGCAAGCATGCTCAACTTCTTCAATCAGAGCTGAGGCAGTGTAGTTTGTAGTTTTAAAGCTTTACTTGTTAGTTAGCTAGAATTTGTAAATTAATTAATTTGTTAATTAGTTAATTGTTGTAATAATTAGTAAGTAGTTTACTAGTTATTCAATTTGGTTGTGTAATAATTAGTCTAATTAGCTTAATTAGATTAGTTAGCTTAGCTTAGCTTAAAATAGCTTTGCTTATTCATTCGGACCCTCCGTTGAGATGGCAAATGTTGTAATAAGGGTGAGTGTGTGTGTGCATGTCTTCCAACCCATTTCTTTCTCCCTTTTACTTATTGCTTTCGATGGTTAGTTCTAGGGCACGTTTTGATTAGCATACCTTATGCTTTGCATGTTTGCATCATTCATTTGTCTTGCATGCATCGGGCTCGGCGCATCATTCAAACCACATTGTATTTCAATACATCTACCTGAATACGTGTTTCAAAGCATGTTATCAAGTGTTGCATTCATATGCCATCTTAGATAGCCGAGCCTATTTTAGTTGCATTTTTGCATGTGTTACATTAGGCACTTAACATAGTTAGGATCATGTATTGATTTCTAATTAGCTTCTGTTTTGGCTGGGAGTACACTGTAAGTGTTTACGCTTTAGCATCCTTGCATGTGTGTAAGTGACTCCCATGATAGCATGCTTGCCATGAGGCTATTTGCTTAAGTGATAAACTGTATGAATGCCTGTGGGTGGAGGCTTGATTGCCTGAATTGGAATAACTCGATGATTGTGAGTTTTAAGCCCACTTTGTAGAGTAGCAAAATCATGTTTTTCTAAGCTCACTTGAGGGTGGCAAATCCGCGCTTTAGCCTACTTGCGAGTAGCACTTTCAAACCATTTTCCAAAAACAAACATGAGTTGTTTTGTTCAAATCCGCATGATCAAGTCTATACTTGTATGTTGTGCGTATCACATAGTAAGTTAGCTAAATAACCGGAATAAGAACACATGTGTTTTCAAAAATAACATATCATGTTAGTAGAGGCCGATCTTTTGATCGGGCGAGCGGTGATGCTCATTTCATGACCTTCCCCCCTCGTACCCAAATTTCCAAGCCGAAGTAACTTTGGTGATGACGGACACGTGGCCTTAAGTACGAGTTAGGGTTTCCTAAATTTCTCAAAATAAAATATTTAGGTGGCGACTCTGAAATCTGGCAAAGCAGTCCATGTTTGGCGCTTTTGATTCAAAATTGTTTTTTTCAAAACCAATTGCCGGATTTGGACTCTTTGGTGATTTATCAGTCTTACATTGCACTTTGTGAGATTAGATTTAAAACCGTGACAAGAGTCCGAACTGTAGTAGCTAGAACCTAATTCGCGCCCTTTCCGAAAGAGAGGCCGCGCAGAGAGAGTTTCGGGCAGTCTACAAGCGGGCATTCTTGCGCTCAAACAGGCTTCACAAATTTTGCTCCTCCGCTTGAGCGGCCATTCTTGCACTCGAGCGAGATTTGTTAACTCTCAGTATTTTTGCAGACTTGCAAATACTGGGAGAGTGTGTTCGACACTCGAGTGGTTTTTAACTTAGTTATCTGTATATTGTGTAACAATGGAGATTTTGGAAGTATTATGGATAAACCTAGGGTTTGGGATATAAAATGAAAAGAGGGGTTTTTGACGGATGTGGAATAAGTGAATTTGGGGTTTGAATATGAGACCATATTGTATTTAAATGGTTGATTTTGGTATATGGGTTGATATTTGGAAAAAAAAAAAAAAAAAAAAAAATGGGGATTTGTCCTAATGGCATCAAAATGTTAATTTGGATGAATAATTGGAATTGACATTAGAAATGTGAAATTTGTCGATTAGTGATACAAATGATGGGGTTTGATAAGTATTATCTCATACCTTTGGAAATTTTTTGAATAAACTATCTGTCTTGAGATTGTATATCTGTTTAGAAATAATTGTGTTGGGCTATCGGTGGAAGATAGTCCTGATTGTTGTAGAAATTACATGAGGATTAGGTAAATTGAAACTAATCTCTTGTTGGTTGTCATTGAACATGACTATGCTTAAATACATTGTATATGTATGATTGTTTGGGATAAGAAAGGGGATGGAGTCCATTGTTTGGGAGGAGAAAGGGGATGGACTCCATTGTTTGGGTGGAGAAATGGGATGAACTCCATTATAATTAAGTTGGTCGGAGTGTCCTTAGTGAAAGTCTCGAAATTATACATGGGTACCGATCCCGCGAACAAAATATCCGTAAAATGGTAAATTGAAATTATACATGGGTGCCGATCCCGTAGACGAAATATCCGTAAAATGGCAGTTTGAAGTGTTTATATGTTGATGATGTGATTATAGAACTAATGAGTTGTAGTCTCATTTGGGTTATTAAGATATGATGAAATTGGCTCATGTGATAAAATGAATCAAATGGAAATGGATTAAGAATTGAATTTGGTATCTTATGACTATATAAAAATGTGGATGTTTTTATCACAGGCATTGTTTATGCGTATTGTACTTATACCTTTATTAAATCTTATGTATTGTATTAGATTATTTCTGCTGGGCTGTGGCTCACCCCTATTTGGGAAAAACGTTTTCAGGTATTGATGGCATGCCTCCACCAAGGCAATAGCATTGAAGGGACTTTTGAGAAGTGAGAGCTTCTTTGTTTAGTTTTATTTTTGTATAGCTTAGGGCTAAAATTGTATGAGCTAGTCTCACTTTTGTTGTAACCAAACTAAGGCTTGGAAAGGTGTAAGCCTAAGGGCAATTATTTCTGTTAAACTCTTTGTACTATTAACGTTATGAAATGAAAGGACTTTACACTCGAATTTATACAGTTGTAATTCATGCTTTGGGTTATTTTTATTGTATTATTTTGGGGACGTTACATGAATGATATGGGAAAGGAGGGCTGCTATTAGCACCTACCTATTTACTTTGGACCCCCATTCTTTCAACAAAAAAATTTAATTCCAATTTTGTCCAAAAATAAAATTTCATTTCTACCCTCATCCTTAACCCTCTCATCCTAACCCTAATTTCATCACCTCTGCTAGCCACCATGCTTCTTCTTCCAAAGACCGCTACACAAAAGTGAACGGCCAGGGGCAGCGCGTCAAGATGTCGACTCTCTATGCTGCCTGGATCTTCCAACTGACATTGCCGATAATCTCTCTCTCTCTCTCAACAAAACTACATATATACATACTTACATTACATGCATGCACACATATACCCAACTTATATTAGTAAATCTAAGATCCACAACTTGCAGATCCTGAATCATAATTATTTCATTTTTTCTCTCACAAAAATGACATCGCCTATTTTGTCATTCTCCAAACATGGGCAAAATAGATTAGGAGAACGACAAGTTTGTTTGGTTTGCATATCAAAATACAATTTTTGAAAAAAAAAAATTTAATTTTGTTTGGTTCAAATTTTTTGAATTTTTTTTTAAAATCACTCTCTCTCCTACACATCAATCAATTACTTTCTCTCTTTTTTTTTCTCTCTCACTCTCAATCACTTTTTCTCACACACACATCTACTCAATTATAACAAAATATCAAATTATCTCAAACTCCAAAATTATTTTCAACATATACAACTATACAAAACAAAAAAAAATTAGGCTCCGTTTGGTAGAGCTTTGTAATTATGATTTGAGAATATGAGTTGTATTTTGAGTTTGTGTGTTTTAGAATTATGATTTGAGTGTAGAAAATTTGTTTGGTTATGGTTTTTGAATAAAGTGTTGAATTGAGTGTGGAATTGAGTTTTGAATTGAGTGTAGAATTGAGTTTTGAAAGTTTGATTTGACATGTGAAGTAAGAAAATTTGTTTGGTTATGAGTTTTGAAAAGAGTTTTCAAAACTTAATTCAAATTGTTATAACTCATAACAAAACACATTACTTTCACATTATTGAAAATTTTAAACAACACTCATAACCAAACTCTTTTTAAAATTCAATTAAAAAAATTTATTATTAACAAAAAATAACATTAATCAATTTTTTAATTGAAAATACTACAAAGGAAATAATTTTTTTTTAAAATAAATATTCAAAAAATTTAAATTATAAATATTTAAATAATTTAAATAATCTAAAAAATTTAATAAGTAAAAAATTAAAATAAATATTCAAAAAATTTAAATCGTAAAAATTTAAATAATTTAAATATTCAAAAAATTAAAATAATTTAAATTTTTAATATTTTAAATTTAAAAACAACTGTACACTCAAATCCTAACCAAACACATAAAACAAAACTCAATTAAAAAATTATTTTTAAAACTCATAACCAAACACATAACTCGAAATTCTATACTACTTTCACAACTCTACACTCAAATCGTAACCAAATACATAACAAAAAAAATAAAATATTTAAAAATATTTTTATAAAATAGAGTTTGAATTTATTTTTATAAAATATTTTAAAATTTAAAAAATTAAAATTGTAATATTTAAAAATTAAAATATTCAAAAAATTAAAAAATTTTAAAAAATAAAAAAATCGTAAATCTTAACAAAATTAAAATATTTTTAGAATATTGATTTGAATGGAGTTTTGAAAAGAGTTTTGAATTATGTGTTTTGTTATGAGTTTTGAAAAGTAATGATTATGTTTTGAAATGAGTTTTAAGAAATGAGTGTAGAATTGTGATTTAAAAATCCTAAACAAACACAACACTCAAAAATGAGTGTTGAACTAGATTTTGAAAACTCTGCCAAACGGAGGCTTATACTCTCTCCCCAAAATTTTTTTAAGAATTTATTTCAAAACGTAGACCAAACACACCTGGCAAAATTTCACAGTTTTGCTCCAACGACGTGTGCAGAGTACACCAGGAGCATATAGCTCGTTTGTGAAAAATACCCTTATATTATTTTCAAATTTTGCGACCTACATAGATGTTCATTTTTTTTTATGAAATTGTTATTTTTATAATATTCTGTCATCTACTAAATAAGACCAATATTCTATATAAAATTATTTAAAAAATAAAATAAAATTTTACTGCTTTAATGTAAAAGATAAACAATAAAATTTTAATTTTACCATCATCACCACTCTCATTATCACCGGTAAAAATGTTTGGATTACTCAATTTCCTTGCCAAATAAATGGAATAAAAATTTACCACCGAATCAAAATAGTGAAATCTATCGCCGCCACCACTAATAAACATCACAACCACCCTCGGCCGAAAAAAAAATTTAACAAAGCAACTAACTATTGTTTAAATAACTCCCATTACAAGATGAGTTGCACCTACAAGTGACTTAAAAAGAGGATAACAACTACTGCTCGAATTACTTCCATTACAAGATGAGTTGCATCCACCACACAAGTGACTTTCAAAACACGAATAAGCAATAAGTACTGGCTCCTCACCACAAAGGGAAAACCATCAGAAGCACAAGCCATGGCTCCTCAACAATGCTCCCAGTGAAGACTCACCCCCGCCGTACTCCTTCTTAGCTTTGAGCCATCCAATTATACCTTCATCAGTAGGAATACTCATTAACATCTCCCTGTTCACAGCAATGTCCATAAGTGATACACCATACTGGATGAGGGGATCAGAAGGGTCAATTCCCGAAAGAGCGTACAACTTCGCAACACAATCCCCAATCGAAACTTTTGAAATCCCTATCACGTGGTTGACAGTTATTTCCCGCCTTTGTGTCTTCAAAGATTGGATGAGATTTTCCATGCCATTTGCCAAAGCTAATGCTCCACTATTCACCCACTTCTTGCGCTTCAGAATGACTCCACCTCGCTGTTGCAATACAAAGCAAGGATAAACTATGAACTACAGAAGCATTGCCAAATGCAGAAAAACACAAAGCAAAGTGACTTTACATGGTTCTGTCAATCTATGAGCAAAGAAAATTAAGAAATATTTCACTATGGAGAAGAACATGATGGTAGAATGTGGCTCCAAATCCTTGCAAGCCTAATTCCTTCTTACATAATGAGTCATCTCGGAAAAAACCCCCCAAAAGACTTGCATATCTGGGTTTAGAACCACACAGAGTGCGTGCACACACGCAAAAAAAAAAAAGAGGTCAGGGGCAAGACCCTTGGAGCCTTGCAAAGTTAACAAACACCTAGAGTCTAACTTGGCCTTTCCTCGAGCATTATCCCTGTGTTCTCTTTTGCTTGCAGAAAGGTCCTTTGGACTTTTAAGGCACCATCCTATATTTTTTTGGTCACAAATTGTTCTAAAACATAATCATCAACAAATAGTATATAAGCATTAGGCCTTGAGAAATAGTGTCACATCTCCAACAAATAAAAGCTGCACAGATTTGGGCATGTGGAAGTAACACACAATCTTAGAAAGCACAAACAATTTTGTTCAAGATGAAAATTTCAACAAAGTTAAAATGTTAGACAGCAAAAATATATATCAAACAAACTAGAAATAGAACACAAATTTTCTCCAAATATGACACAAACAAGAGCTTTCATAATAGATACAAGAAACTCAACCAATAAAAAATTTACCTACAAGAAACAAAAAGAAAGAAAGAAACATACCGTCAATCTTTCACCTTTGGCAACGTCCTTGAGGGAAACAAAGCTAGGAATATAAGCAATCCCATAAAATTCTGATTTGATCCCATAAATATTTAGCATCTTAAAACTACCTGACTTAGGATTATACAGCATGAGAGCATCCTTGTTAACAAGCATCAAAACTTTCCCACTCTTTAAAATAATAATTGGCTCATAAGAGCACAAATGCCCTCTCTTACCAATCCCATTTTCAATAACCAACTCTTTGCTCCAAGACTCTTAATCCCATAATCTTTCATTAACCATATATCGATACGAAGAGGACTAGAAAAATCACAAATGGAGAGACAATCTTGTAGCACACCCACGCGTATATGATCATGAAATTCCTTGTGCAGACCAAACTCAGGAGGTTCAGGGACAACCCGAAATTGCTCGCTGCCAAAATCAAAACAACAAATGAAGTCGGGACTATCACGTGCGAAATTAAGCCAATGAAGAGCCCCATTGACGAAAGAATTGAATGAGTGATTTGTCAAATAGTAAGGAACACTTCCTATGTTTCTCCACAACCCTTCACCAATTGTGTAAATCTTAGCCTTTGCCTCATCCCGATAAGTCTCTAACTCAGTAAAGGGGTCGAAAGACTCAAGGACCCGTTGAAGAAAAAAACGTATCACCTTGTATTGGTTAGTCTTGGGACTAAAACCGAGAGCATTGACAGTGCGATGATACTCAATTCCATCATATGTTGTCCATGGTAAGACAATGTAGTCACCCAGAATTGGATTGCATACGAAAATTTCAGAATCATCATAACACAAGCAAAGCAAACCATTGCAGGAGTTAACTATTTGGCGTCCAAGAAGTGGGAAGTTAATTTTGGGGTTAAGTTTCAATTGGGCTTCGCGGGGATGGATTTTATGGAGGGTTTGGAGGTCAACCAAGTGGAGTTGGTACGATCTACGGTTGCGGTAAAAGGGTTTGAGCAAGAGACTGACTGGTGATCTTGAGAGGTGGAGATTGACGAAGTGAGGATCTGAGATTAGAGAAAGCCAGTGCTTGGAAACGAGTTGGCAAAGGAAGAGGGTTTTGATGGGGAGTCTTGAGAGTATTTCGAGGATGATTTGGGATGGCAGTTCTTTTGGGATAGAGTTTTTCTTCTTCTTGTTGTTGGGTATGCTCTGTTTCGTCATGGTGTCTTCTTGTTAAGATGGAGATTATTTGTTTCTCTTGAATGAAAGGATTAGAAAGGAGAAATGTATCTTGTTATATATATATATATTGCAATAGGGGAGGATGGGATCGAAATTTGAAACATTTGGAAGGTTGTTTTTGGAGGAGCTCAGGCAGAGAGTCCCTCTCCTCTAATATTTGAACTTGTGAAAAAAATTGAGGTGAAAATTGAAATAGATCGCAGGAGGGTTAGGGATTGTGAGACCTTTTTTGAATGATATGGGAAAGACAGTGGAACTGACACAAGAAAGGGATTACCCTGAAACTCCTCCGAAAAGTCAACCATTAAACTTATCTGAGAAGTTAACCATGATTTAAATAGTTTATTAATTTATTTTCATCAAATCATCTCTGTATTTTTTTGATAAATTACATTTACACCCTTGATGTTTATATTTAATATATATCATTTTTTGACGTTTGAAAAATTATACTAATCCTTCTGTCATTGTAATTATTTAGACAGAATGAAGACATTGAACTCATGCACTCTCTCTTTTTTTACTTTACTTTACTTTACTTTATCTTTTTTTTTTCCCTTTCTTTTACTATTTTTTTTAAATGTAATTTCTTCTGTTTTCCTACTAGGAGTTGTTAACTTTTATATCAGTAGGGGGGTGTGTGAAATGAAACTATTAACTACAGGGGTGGGAATGTAATTTTCAAAACGTCAAGGGGTGAGTAGTAATTGGAGCAAACCTCAAGGGGTGCTAATGTAATTTACCCTATTTTTTTAATTCATTTTTTCATAATAAGCAAAAATATTAACTTATGAAAGCATCTACAATGCCTCATCAAACTTTTTATTAAATTTGAGTAAAAATTTGATGAAAAATTTGATCTAACATGATGCACTTCAACAGTTTTCATCACATCTGCCGGTTGTTCCGCCAGTCACCCAGTGAAAAGTAAATTTTCATCAAATTCATTTCAAAATCCGATTGTCCAGGAAGTCGTTCAGCCAGTTGTTCACTAACAGTTATATCCAAAATTTGATGAACTGATAAACGCATGCTCGATTTTATGAAATTTTAGTTTTTCCCTCATTTGATATGTGTTTGATGCCAAACATAAAATGGAGCCTATTTCATCAAATTTAAATCTAATGAAAAGTCTAAGTAGAATTGAAGACGCTCTAAGCCATACCCAAACAATATTTTGTTTTTAATAGCCTTCATTTGGGACGTGGATTGGTTTTTTGACTTTTTAACTATTTTAGCCTGGGACTAAACAGTCTTGTTTGGAATGGGTTTTTTGAATTTTTTGACTTTTGTGAAAGAAAATATAAAATAATTATGGTTTGGATGTGACATTTTGTTCTATTAGACTAAAAAGCCTATTTTGTTTTTTTTGTGACTAAAATAGCTCCTATCCAACCCAACACAAACCTTCATGCCAAACATAGCCATAGGGTTGGTTTGGGATGTTCTAAAAAAGTACACTTTTTGACTTATTGGCTTATATGGGTTGGGTTTGGGTTGAGTTTGATGTGATGTGTTACAGAAGTGATGTGATTTAAATAAGATGATGTGACTTAAATAAGATAGTGACTTTTTGACTTTTTGTATTATTAGTAAATGCCAAACTTGGCTTTATTCCAAATGAGGTTTTTTAGTCCTGGGCTAAAATAACTAAAAAAGTTAAAAAACTAAAAAGCCAACTCATGTCCCAAATGAAGCCTTAAGGGAAATTGTATGGTATACACTCCTTATAGACTATATATCATATGCACCTTTGCTTATAACTTTTGAGTTAACAGTTATGATGCATTAGTTATGACCAAATTTTGGTTATCATCCAAGAGTTGTATGATTGTATATCATGTGATTTTTAGTTATAACTCAATTTTTTGTAATTATGACTCTCATAATACTGAGTTATTTCATTTGTGATAACTAAACTTATAAATAACATACCTTACATATAGTACACACCATAGGAGGATGTGTACCATAGTCTTTCTCTTGATAAAATTAATTTGTCACAATAATTTTTAAAAAATTAAAAAAATATATATTTTTAAACAAAACAATTTTTAAAAAATTTCCAACCAAATATACAATCAAAAGTAATATTAAAGCACTAGCTGAATATTTTTATTAACAAATGATAGAACTTTTTAAAATATTTTAAATAAAAAAATATTTTCTAAATTTTTAAAATTTTTAAATAAGAAAAATTATTTCTTTCAATAATTATGTTTTGTGAATTGAATTTTAAAAAGAGTTTGGTTATGAGTTTTAAAAAAATTTCAATAGAGTTTTGAGTTGTGTGTTTAGTTATGAGTTATAAGTTTTTGAATTAAGTTTTGAAAACTCTTTTTAAAACTCGTAATCAAATAACTTTTCAAAAACTCAACACTCATTTTAAAAATTCAATACTCAATTCAAAATTTAATTCAAAACTCTTTTCAAAACAAATTGGAAAGGAAGTTTTTTGGTTTTTTGGTTTTTTTTTTGCACTAAAAAACAAATTGGTTACAAAATCAAAAAAAACTAATCCAAACAAAATATCACATCAAACCCGATAATTATTTTACTTTTTCTCTCACAAATATCACATCCAACCACAAAAAATCCAACTATTTTCGCAAACAAAAAAAAAATTCTCCAATAGTATCCTACAATTAAAAAAACCTACAAAAAAATCCACTTTTCAAACACCCACATAATTTCAAAACTCACAAACTCAAAATATAACTTCACATTCAAATCATAATTTTAAACACAATCCAAACGCTACCTTGAATTTTTTAAATTAAAAAATTGTTTGATAAAAATTTATTTTTAAATGGTAGAATATTTGAAAATTATTTGCTCCGTTTGGTTTATTTTTAAAATTATGATTTGAGTGTGAAGTTATGTTTTGAGTTTTGAGTTTTTGAATCATGATTTGAAAAGAGAAATTTTATTTAATTATGAGTTTTGAAAATAGTTTTAGGATGATTTGTACTTTTTTTGATTGATTGATTGATGTACAAAATGTGAGAGGAGAGAGGGGAGATGGGAAGGAAAAAGTGATTGATTGATTAATTAATAATAAAAATAAAAATAAAAAGAGAAGAAGGAATTTTGAAAGTAATTTTGAATTGTATTTTAAAATTTTGTTTGATTATAAATTTTGATTCAAATCATAATTTGAAAACAAAATTGAGTTTTGAAAATTAAACCAAACGCTATCATTATTTTTGAATTTTATATTCTGATAGTGAGTGATGGTGGTGGTGATGGTAGTAGCGGAAGCAACAATGATGCCTATAATATCAATGCCAATGGTGGTAGAGATAGAGGCAGTGATTCTGGTCACTACTACAAAAACAGTTAAAGATCACACTTTAATAAATGAAAATATCTCACTTTTATTAGAAGTATGATAAAAAAAAAAAAAAAAAGATTAATATTTTAATCACACTTAATTGATTAAGTGTGATAATATTTATTTTTAATCTCACTTTTTAAATAAGTGTGATTATATATATATTTTTTAATCTCACCTTCTAAGTGTGATTATATATGATTTTTTTAATCACAACTTCTAAATAAGGGTTGGTTTGGGAAGTGGGTTGGCTTTTTGGCTTTTTGGTTTTTTTTGGCTATTTTAGCGTGGGCTAAAAAGAGGAAGGGTTTTTTGGCTTTTTGGCTTTTTGGACCTTTTTTTGTGAGAGAAGAGTATAATGATTATGGGTTGGATGTAATGTTTTGTTGGTTGTGACTAAAATAGCCTATTTTGTCTTTTGTGGCTAAAATAGCCAAAAAAAGCCTACAAGCCTTTTTCCAAAACGATGCCTTGATCAAAAGTTTTTTTTTTTTTTTTTTGGAGGGGGAGGGGGGGGGAATATTTAAAGCCTAATTTTATTTTGTGTTTTCGCGGTCGGTCCTCCTCATGGTCGGCCCATCCACTCGGCCACCCTTCGCGGTCAGTCCTCCTCATGGTCGGCCCTCCCACTCGGCCACCCTTCGCGGTCGGTCCTCCTCATGGTTGGTCCTTCCACTCGGCCACCCTTCGCGGTTGGTCCTCCTCATAGTCGACCCATCCACTCGGCCACCCTTCGCGGTCGGTCCTCCTCATGGTCAGTCCTTCCACTCGGCCACCCTTCGCGGTCGGTCCTCCTCATCGTCTCCATTAGTATTCCCTTCGTTGGGCTAAAGCTGCACTTGGAAATGGGGGACTACTGACGTGGTTAGGCCCACAAAGGTCATAGCCCACTATGAACAACCCAAGCCCATCACTTAGAGCCTAACACATAACCCAACTGATAAGATCCTGAACAGCTGGAAGCCAACATGGCACGAAGAACCAATGATATTCAGACATGTGGCATGTAAAGGACAAACTACATCAGCAGACAAAGATCTGCAAAGTTATTGCCACTGCACATCGCCATTAATGCAGCCCATCACAGCATTTATTATGACAACACCTCTCCGTCGGAACAGCACCCCCTCACCCTGAACAAGGTAACCTACAGCATAGACTTTCGGCCAAGGTGGCAGGTCAGAAGAGACGACGAAATAATTACCAAAGGATATAAGCAGACGTTGAAGACAAGAAGAAGGTTAAGCTTTCTATCTCCAATCTCTTTCTATACTCTACTTCTCTTTCTAACTTACTCGTCGGAGGGTTCACTGGGGGACTCCTTGTTCCCCGTTGAACTTGTCTGCAGGTTCATTGGTGGGTTTGATCACTCAGATATTGGCACAAGAAGCGTGGATCAGTCCGACCCGTTCTACCAGGTACCCGTTGTATATTAATTGTATCATCAAAGGCTTTCATGACCCAATCAAGTTTTTGTGGTTAAAATGATACATGGCTGAGATCATTTACACTTTTGGAATATTGGGTACCTGCAGATTGGTGTTATATATACTGCTTGCTTCTCGTGCTTGGGCTTTTTTGTCTTTCCTTTGGTAGAATTTCTAAAATGGATTTCTCTGTATGTTTGTGGTGGGCAGAAACAAAATTGATCTGGGTTATATATTGGTTAGTTGTTTGAATTTTTCGGTTGATTGTGTTGAGATGTTGGGAAATTTGGTTTCTAGGAGTCTCAGTTTTCAGGCATGCTGAATTTGAGGTTTTTGTTGGCTTTCTTGGAATGAGTCGTTAGAAGGTTTTGTTATTGTTTAGATTTCGACTTTCTTCTTGACAATTCATGTTTTCCCTCAGACTTGTTTGCATGTTTGTTTGATTATTCAGGAACAAAAATTATTTTCAAATATGAGTCTTTCAGTTATGGCAAAGTGCGCCCCTTAAAGAATTAATCTTATTAAAACATTTGGCTCATTTGATAACACCATTAAGTGCTTAAATGTGGAAATTTTCAGTGGATCTTCTATTAAGTTTGTTTGATAAATCACCATTTAAAAGTAAGAACCCATGTTAAAAGGAATCCAAGTTTTATGTCATAGAGATATAACTCAGCACATAATACTTAACATGATTACTCAGTGGTGGTTTTACGATCTTAATAAAATTATATTTGAATTTCTATTGTTACTAATTATAAACAACAAAGTCACCTTCTACATGATGAGAACTTTTACGTAATTTTATATATTTAATCCCAACTAACGAATACCATCATACCACTCACAAACAAACACAATCTATCTTACATTTCTAACTTAATACCACTACACTAGTAATCTCCTCATTTAATTTCACCGTATTAATAATCTCATCCAACCAAGTTCGGTAAACAAATGGGGCAAGGTAGAAATAGCGTCAATAAACTAAACAAAGTTCATTATTGAGACGCAAGGGTAGAGGTGCTTTTCGCTTCTGTTTTCAATAACTTGCAAGAAGCTGAACCAAACAAGCCCTTAGTTTGGTTTAGCTTAATTAGTTGGAAGAAAATAGAAATTGAAAATTTTGTGATGTCATTAGTGGATTGTAATTTTGTTTGGTTGGAAAAAATTGTGTATGAGCCAAAAAGTTTAATGTTCAGTTCGTTAAGTTTAAATCGTAATTCTGGTTGAGGTGAGGGCTCTTTGTTCTTACTGCAGAAACTCATTGAGGTGTCACTGCGGCAACAAAAAAAATTGCAGAGCATGTCTGTCTATGTTCCTTCCCATTTGCCTGAAAGAATGACTGTTATAAATCAGGAATCCAGTAAATGGTAATTCTATTTGTGTTCTTTTTATTGATATATGGTTGGTCCTCTTTTCATTCTTATTTTATGGGTTTCAATTTGCTACCAGAAACATCAAAACAAGAAATTGGTATCCAGTCATTGAATTTTGAAGAGCCTGCTGTATTACCCAAAGTAAAAATCTCTCTCTCTCTCTCTCTCTCTCTCTCTCTTAGACAGAGACACACACGAACACATTGTTACTCAGAGAAAATGGATGCATCACCTGAAAGTAGTAAAAGATTTTGAGGTGAATAGAAGTCTGCAATTTTGCATACCAAAATCAAGTGGAATCCATATAACTGTATTCTCTGTTCAACTGTATTCTTGTATGTGTTGGGATTTTGTATCCACGTGACACAAATAAAACCATATATGGCATGAACAGAGATTTACACACAAAAATCTTTGGTGAGGAAGCAAAATTAATTAAGAGAAATGATGATGTATTATTTCTCAAGCATTTAGAGTAATTTGGGTTATTTCAATGATTTGGGATTTGCATACTAGGACTGTCTCATTAAGAGAAAACATGTTCCAGACCCAGCATATGAATAAAAGGGAGTAAACCCAAAAGCAAGCTTCAAGGAAAGAATAATGTTCTTTTTCACCTTCTTGGGGTTTACATTTCTATGAATCTGGCTAGAGAGGATAAACTAATGAGTTTATATGTTGTTCAAGATTGTCATGTCCCCATTGCGTCGATTTGGTTCACAAAATTAATTGCACTTGTTAGGCCTTCATATTGTTCATGATTTCATCTCTTCATATTGTCATAGCATCATGTCAGCAGTTATGCTTGAGATTTTGAGGTATTGAAGGTCATGGTTTGCTGCCTAGAGGTCCCTTACTCAAACAACAGAGATGATTAAGGAATGCTCATCACATCCCCAACCCTAAAATGATGCAGTAGTGGCAGTTCTGAATTTAAAATCAACACTAGTTATTCTTTGTCTTATGATGATAAGAAACTAATAAGTTTTATCAGCTTGTGTCTGAAATAGATATATATATATATATAAATAGTATTGCTTCTATGTTTTTTTTCTTAATTCTATAGAACTTATGACACTTGCCAAATTCTAAATCAGAGATATTTAGACCATTGGATACTCATTGATGTCTAATGGCACCACAGCCTGATCGCCAATGATCATATGTGCATTCTTCGTGAGTGACTGAATGAGCTACATTTTATTGTAATTCTTATATCTATAATCCTTTCCCTTTTAATTGTTTGTGGATGAGGTAATTGCTGATGTTAGTTATGAACATATTTTGTTGAGGTGATTGGATTGCGGCTACATAAATTACTGATTCTTATCTAATGGGAATTTTTTTTCCCTCCATTGTAATTTGATTCTTGAAGCCGTCAAGTTGTAGGATGGCCTCCTTTAAGAGCTCATAGGATAAACATGGTGAACCAAACAAAATTACCCGCCACCGAAGAATTTCAGTCCACACTAGAGAAAACTAAAAGCAAGTGTTAAATTCAATGTATAAAGAGAGAAATACAGAGAGAATAAATTGTATGTATTCAATTGATTGATATAATCTGTATTGAATGTTATGTATTACAAATGGTGAGAGGCTCCTTATATAGGAGAAGATACAATCCTTACAGACAATAGACAATGATGGCTCATGATGAAAAGTGCCGAAAACAACTCAAAAGCAATGCACTGTATTACATATTATATTAGCCGAAAGTTGCACTATATTTAGGCACTATATTATATTACTAACAGCCCCCTCAAACTCAAGAAGGATAGGAACCAACCAACTTGAGTTTGAAGAGAGTAACAAAACGGAAAAATAAAATAAAATAAAATAGGATAGGAGACACTGTATGGTCGTGTCAGATCGTTGGTGAAGACACTGTATAGTCGTGTCGGACCGTTGTAGCAGCTAACCGGAATCAATGTCGGGACAGTTTACGGAGTCTTGCCGGACCCTTGTAGAAGCTAACCGGAATCAATGTCGGGACAGTTTACGGAGTCTTGCCGAACCCATGTAGAAGCTAACCGGAATCAATGTCGGGACAGTTTACAAAGTCTTACCGGACCCTTATAGACTACACTGTATGTTTGTGTATAGTGGCTGCCCAAAAGATATACATGTATATATATATCGAGCCCTCAAAAGTCGCGCCCTCAAAAGGTGCTCCCACTTCATCAAAAGTTGTGCCCGACAGAAATCGTTGAGCGGCGAGCCATCAAAAGTCGCGCCGAACACGCGGCAATGCACGTGATCGACAGAGCGTTGTGTCGTCCTCTTCGTCATTGTCTATATAAACTGAGGCGGAGGCTATGCAAACCAAACTAGTTTGAAACCTCTGAACATCTTCGTTCTGAAACACTCTGCAACCAACCCTTTCTGATATTACGAGTCTGAAATCGCTGCTTCTTTGAAACACTCAGCAACCCAGAACATGGCCTCGTCTTCCCGTAGTCTGCTTACTCTCTTTCCAGACCTCAACGAGTCCACAAGAGAGATAACCGAGGCAGTTGCCCTTGAACCTCAACCAAGCGCCCCTGGTTTTGCTCCGTTAAACTTTCCTATGCTGTCTGTGGAGCAAATAATGGCAGCGCAATCAGATATTGAGGCCAATCATTATACATTGAAGTCATGTGTTGAGACCATGACTGCGGTCACAAACTTGTTGCACCGGCTTCAGAGTAGGACAAATGAGGTGCAGCAGTTAAACGCCCAGCTGGCTCTGCTCTAGCGCGTGTATAAGGATGCGCGAGTAGAGATATGTGTGTTGAAGGCGGAAAACAAAGAGCTGAAGCGAAAAGCCACCGTTATGTTCCGATTCGGAGGTCCGCCATATGTGGCATTTGAGGAGCAACGGGAAGTGAACGTACTTGGCGGCGTGGGAAACACGGAGGCAGTGCCGTCAAGGGATGCCCAAGACCAAGGTAAGAGGAAGAGAGTAGTGGAAGAGGCAAAAAAGTAAGGCCGGTGTTTGGGATGGGATTTTATTTTATTTTTGTTTATTTTTATTTTATTTTTTTTTTGTTTTTTTGTTTGTTTGTTTTTTTTTTTTTCGGTTGTGGTGTAAAATTGTGATCGGGGTTGATCCCGGCATGAAGAAATGACAAGTTTGTGACCTGCATGGGCCACCATGTGGAATGAAAAACGAGTTGGTTGTGAATGGATTTTTTTTTTTTTTTTTGGGGGAATAAAATCAGCCATCATTCAGTAATGCAGTTGCTAAAGAGAAATATTAAACGAGAGTGGTGGAAAGAAAAGTTTAAAAGAAATGATGGGAAAGAAAAATAAATGTGGGTATTTGAAAGAGTGTAAAAGTAGTTTGGAGAAAACAAACAAAAATAATTGATTTTGAAATCAAACGTGATAGGAGGAGAGAGAGGGGACAAGCCCATGTGATAAAGTGGAGAGAGAGCTGGGTATGCATATGAGCATGTTTTGTGCCTGGTGGAACTGGTTTTGATATCTGGAGGTAGTGGAGAATTATTTTATTGGAGAGGGGAAGGAAGTGGGAATAAAGAGAATAAAAAAAGAGGGTGAGCATGATGAGGCACTGATCTGGACAAAGAGATACACACATGGGCAGCTCTTGAGGCTACGTTATAAATTGGAGTAGTGGGGAACAGAAACAGTGTGCAACGCACTGTGCACCATCCCATTTCACAGAACAGAAAACAGTGTGCAACGCACTGTGCACCAATAGAGATGACGTTCCCGGACTACTTCACTGCACTGGGGAGATCAAAAATAGAAGGGGGAAGTGTCTGGTGTTGTACTATGTGGTCTATCCAGCAGAGGCTTGAGAAGCCATGTGTGGAGCTGCTGGAGCAGCAGATCTTGGCTGCTGGTTGAAGCTCCCATAAAAATTAGCACTTGGCTGTGCAGGTTGAGAATTTCGAGCTGGAAAAGTTGTCGGCTGTCCAAATTGACCAGTTTGAGCCTGAAAACTTGTCATTGGTGCATGGCGAAGGTGAAGGCGGCGGAGGCAGTTGCGATGGGAACGTGGACTCGGCGTATGACAGCGCGGAGGCGGCCGTGGAGGCTTAGGCAAGCTTCAGTGGCCTTAAATGTGTGGAGTAGGCATACACAAATAGTTGAGCAATGTGTTGTACCTGCTGACTCTCGAATCCATGCACTTGAGATGGAACTAAGGCTTGTGTGTGATTGTAGCAAACACTGGTGTTCGACGGAATGTCCCAGAGGAATTTCGGGTTTGCTCCAGCGAGGTGGTGAAGAAGAGTGGAGTGGAGGTGACCAAGATGGAATTTGTTAGAAACTACTGCAGCAGCAGTAACAAGATCAAGATCAAGATCAAGAAAAATAATTTGTGGCAGCGGAGTCACTGCAGGAAATTAGGAATTTAACGGCATTTTGTTAAACGTCACGTTTTTTTATTTTTAACGGCGTTTTATAATCGCCGTATATTTTTTTAACCAAAACGGCACCGTTTTGTAATTGAAGGCGTTTAGAACCGCCTCCGAATGCGGTGCATACACGCGCCCCCTTTTCAAACCCTTATTCTTGAATCTGAGCCCTTTCTCTCTCTCTCTCTTATACCCACACATCTCTCTTATCTTATACGCACACATCTCTCTCTCTCTCTTTCTCTCTCTCTCAGCGACGAAGAAGACGAAGGAGAGTACTCTCGGAAGAAGCTTCGTCTCTCGAAAGATCAATCGGCTGTTCTTGAAGAGAGCCTCAAAGAACACAAGCTCCATCGGCAGTTCAAAGCGATTTCGAAGATTCAGATCGATATCAATCGGCTGTTCAGAGCGATTTCGAAGCGATTTCGAAGATTCAGAGCGGCATGTGCGTTGCTGAACTTGTCGTTGATCAACGAGAACAAGATTTCGATCGGAGCTTGCGGAGCGATTCCGCCATTGATAACGCTGTTGATGAATGGATCGAATAGGGGGAAGAAGGACGCGATGACGACGCTGTACAAGCTGTGTACGGTGAAGGTGAACAAGGAGAGGGCGGTGAAGGCATTATACTACTGTTATCTGGTAAGTAGTTGTATATGTTGTAATGTCAGTTCTAGCATTCACTTGATTCATTTGAGATTCATTTGATTTTGCTGTAATATCACTCCATTTCATTTGATTTTGCTGTGATGTTGCTGTGATGTTTACTGTTTATTCTTTCCTGTTTGGTTATTTTGTGCGAATTAACATTGGAATGTTCTAAATCATGCAACCAAGAGGTCACTTTCTGTGTGATTGGATGACTAAGAGCTTTTGAGCTATTGTATTTAATATTTATAGTTTCTCCATGGGTTTTGAATTTGCATTTTTGTAGATGGACGATTGTGGCATGAGACTTTTCATGAAGGGAAAAAAAAAAAAAATTGGATGGAGTTTTATTTTTTTGTTTGAGTGATATTAATCTTTAAAATGTGATATCAAGCATAGGCAACAAATTAAGTTCTAGTGCATTAGATTATCTATTGACATACAGAGTTAGACAGGCACAGTTTCTCTGTTTCACATGCATAGAAGCATTGCTCATTTATGCAACAGATAGCCCATTTAGACTATGACTTGAAGTTGCTCAATAAAGTAATTTTGGGATTTTAGATTTAATTTTTTGACACTGTAGAATAATTTCTTCAACAATTCTTGATAAATAGAAGTAAATTTTATGGAAAAAGGTTGTGGAGGTGGCACTAACCATTGTATAAAAAGTGAAAGTAACACTTAAGTAATACCCCCGCATACATCAAATCATGCATCAACAAGATCCAATAGAAATCTAAAAGGTGAATTTTTTTTGTAGCCTCCTTAAGATTGATAGTTCCTCTACACCCACAAACACCATACTAAACATGAAAAATTTAGGCGAGACAATGTGTACTAAGCACTGTATCCAAAAGAAGAGACGAGAGGGGAGAAACCCTGCAGTTCACTAGTGGCCTTGAATTCGAAAGGATAATTGAGGGGTGAAAGAAATGGGGGAAATCCTTGAGTCCATTAGGGAGCTTGAATAATCCACAAGTAGAAGAATATAGAAGGGGGAAAAGGGGAAGGATACCTGGAGGCTAGAGCCGTGGCTCTAACAAATTCCAATGTTTCTCCCATCTCGGCTTCCTCTCAATTGACATAATATAAAATTACAAAAATAACCCTCATACAAAAATGTTAAAAATAGAACTGATCATGAATCTTTTCTTTTCCTATGTGAAACTGAGCTGTTGACATCCCTATAATCTGTATTTGTACTTATAACGTAGTTTTGCTGTGTGATTGCAGGTTTCTTATTGAAAAAAAGTGCAAAAAAGAATGGGTGGAGTAGAAAATGGTTTGTTTTAAATGAGAAAACTGGAAAGGTTAGTACTTGGTAATAAAGAATTTTATAAATTTATAGTGAGATCAATGATATTTGAATCTCTTCAACATACTTGTATGGATATGACATAGTGGCAGGTTGGGTGTCTGCATATTTTTATTTTTCTTTTCTTTTTTCTTTTAATACTAAAAGTTCATGCTCTTGGCAGTTCCTTAGCTTATGTATACACGATTAGAGACACACTTGATATCCACTTAGAAAACTCTCTATAATATGCTTGATATTTATTCTAAAAGCCTACACATTTTGTTTATTTTATATTTATTGGTATTGTCATGATAGCAGTTAGCAACTGATCAATTTGGTGGCTACATATGTTGTTTATCATCTCATTAGTTTTCTGATATCCACTTCATCTTTCAGCTTGGATACACCAAAAAGCAAGAAGAAAGACATTTTCATGGCGTTATCACCTTGAAGGTATTGAGTTACTGTTAGTACGCTCAGATCAGACTAGAATTTAGTTGCGTACTGTCTTACTAGACAATAGATTCAAGGATGTTTCCACTTATAAGTTTATTTATGAGATGACATATATGTTTGGTTTGCTCCCAGGGATACAATGAGCTTGATAATGAGCAAAGGGCACAGTCGCATACCTGTCTATTCAGGAAGCCCATCAAATATTATAGGCCGTGTTTTGGTAAGCATATGGTGGAACCTGTAACAACCTGTTTGTTTGTGTTCATATTTTTTATTCATTTTTGTTTTTTTGTGTTTTAAGAGAAAAAACAACGGAAATTAACTATTATGACATTTTCTATGATTGTTAGGTAAAAAATTTAATCAAATGCCGTGCTGAAGACGAAACACCAATCAGAATTCTTACCATCAGGAGAATTCCTAGGTACAAAATTTTATAAATGTATTTTGGTCTTGAATTTGCAAGCAATGCCATAAATATTTTCATTTTTTCTTATTTTTTTGTGCGTGATTTTATCTGTGAAAGGGTGAGTTACAATTCCGCGTCTGCTAATTGATCATTTGGTTATGTTTTTGTGTCTATGGAAACCAAAAAAAAAAAAAAAAATGAGATGTTTAAAAAATACCTATCATTTTCATCATTTTTATATTTGTGAAAACAGTTTCCAAAAATGAGATTGCTTTGATATCCATGGAAAGCAAAAGCAGCAGAAACGTACATCCACTTTTTTTGACTTCTGCAAAGCAGAGAAGGGCATCTTATTATGTACTGATGTTGCTGCTCGCGGTCTTGATATTCCTGCAGTGGTATGTTACTTTCTTTTGCTTGTTGGTGTTGAATATGGTATGCCAGCAATGATAGTCCTCAACCCCAAACAGAAAGAAAAAATGAGGAAGGGATTTATAGCAGTTCAAACCTTTGCACCTTTAGATGATAAATGAAATTAATTCTGCCAAGCATGCCATGGTGATGTCTGCTGTTAGTTGGCATTGCTGTGAAATTTTATTTTTCTATTTATTTCAGTTAACTCTGTATAAAACTGTTTACAAGCATCTAATTTACTACCATGAGATGTATGAAAAGGTTGCAAAAATTGTCTACAGGGAACACTGGAAAAGTACCAATTGTTATGACTGAACTATTTCATTTCAAGATGGAATCTATAATAGTTCATGTTGATTCATTTTCTTTATCTTCTCTACTAATAGGACTGGATTCTGCAGTATGATCCCCCAGATGAGCCCAAGGTGCTTGACTTTTTTCCTTGGTTAAAACAGAACATCGGATGGATTTTTTTATTTGTTATATTGTCATTGACGTCATTTTTGCTACTACATTGAATACTTTTGTTAGATTTGCCTTCTCTAAATACATCTAAACGTTTCAGATGCTGAGGGAATGTAAAGGGTTTTTAAATGTAATTTGAGCAGGAGAAAAAAGTGGTGGTCATTGCTGCAACCAACAGAAAGCAAGACCTTGATCCTGCTTTGATTAGGTATACCAGTGCACATTTTCTTATATGACGGTTATATGCAGAATTGATTCAAGGTTTACTAACATACGTTTCATTCATTTCTGTCAGTCGGTTTGATTCTATGATCACCTTTGGCTTACCAGATCAGCAGACCCGTCGGGAAATAGCAGCTCAGTATGCAAAGCACTTGGCAAAATCTGATTTAGCTGCATTTGCCAAGGTTACTGAAGAGTAAGTTTGAAATATCCAACTAATTTATCTCGATCATGCCATTACTTGAGTGAAACACATCATTAATCACCACTCTCCCCCCACCTCCCAACCATCTCTCTATTTTTGGGGTTTGTTTTTTCTCTCCTTTTTTTCTGAATGTTATTTTGTCTGTCTAACTTGTGACCAGATCTATTAAAGTGATGATGGAATCAGGTTGTGAAGAGGTATGCTGTCAATATAAGAGTTTTATGCCTTAAATTATAAATTTTATTATGACAATTAGTCCTTCTTGCTTTCTTATCTCTTTGTGCCTAAAGCTGAAACTGAATACTATGAAAACAGAAATTAAGAAATGTACATTATAGATGAGGTGGTTTTCTATGCACCTAAACAGATTATAAATTATTGATTGGTTTTCTATGCACCTAAACAGTTCATTGCTATATATGTTAAATTCCTAGTATGATTCAGAAATGTACATTATAGATGAGGTGTTTATTCTGTTTTCATAAATCAAAAACCAAGAGATAAAAGCAATCTTCAAGAAGATCAGGCAATACAAATAAATAAAGGAGTTGAAGGTTTCATCAAGATCTCGGCGTGGAGAAACTCTGGCTGAATTCTGATTTCCAAGAATTTTTTGGATTGGAAATCTGTTCTGTATACAATAAAGCTGCAATCTTCTGGGGATTTTTTTAACAATTTAAAAACCCTTTTGTTGAATTTGAACCGTTAATTAGCTCACACTCGATTTCATTGAGAATTCCAACCTTGAAATAGGGGAGAACAATTTTCAGCAGTTCGGAACATTATTGTTTGATGATTTGAAGTCTGGAAGTTTACATTGGAAAATATGGAAAGGTTTTTATCAGAAGTTCTAATGGACAGTCAAAATGGAGGAGGAGAGTCATTGATTGGGACTATAAAGATAGCAGTTTTACCCATAGCAAAGGTTTTTACAGTTTGCTTCTTGGGATTTCTTCTTGCTTATTTTAAGCTATTACCTGCCAATGGAAGGAAGCTTTTAAATGGGGTAAGCAAGCTTATTATTATCTTGTTTTTGTAAAGAGTATTGAATTATCTAACCGATGATCTAGTTTTTGTATTGCTGTATAACTTGTAGATTATATTCATGTGTGTAATTGGAGAGATCTCTTTTCTTTTTCTTTTTAAATATTTTTTTTTTTTGGTAGGTGGAAATGGAGAGATCTTAGTGCAATATGAGTAGGAGTCTTGGTGATTACCCTTTATACTATTTGTCAGCTAGAATCTAGGCTGATTGAGAAACCAACAAGATTTAGTTAGTTGCCCTCAACTTGTAGAATTGTGTAAAACATTGTGAATTTCCTCCAATGTAGTTTTCAGTTTTGCTAAAGATGCTAGAATCAATGGGCAATGAGATTTTATTATTACCAAGTGTTTTTTTTTTCTCCTAGAAAATAAAATCTTTCTACCTGTCTTCTTATTTAGTGTTATCTAGTGATATGCCAATATATGCAAACTAACTGATTGTTCAAACTATGTGGTGCAGTTGGTTTTTTCACTTTTACTTCCATGTTTGAAATTCTCTCAACTCGGACAAGCCATCACTTTAGAGAAAATGATTGAGTGGTAAGATTTAGATGTTTTTCTTGTTTTTTGAATAGCAATAGCTCAGAGATTTGTTGTTTAAGCAAGCATTTTTTCACCTTTTGCAGGTGGTTCATTCCTTTTAACGTTGTTCTAGCTACCATATCAGGGTCGTTAATAGGTCTACTTGTTGCGTCCATAGTCCGTCCACCATACCCATTCTTCAAGTTTACTATCATACAAATTGGAATCGGTAAGCTACTTTAAATTGTGAAGTAAATTGTGAAGTTAGCATTTGTTAATGATATGTGAAGTTAGTATATATTGTAATTTTAAAATTAAGTTCAATGTTTGATTGGACAATTTCTATATATATTAACATGGAGTAGTCTATATATATATAGCTTTATTGAGTAGTCTAGGCTTGATTCATGCAAACCAAGGGGAGGGTATCAAACAATTTCTTCGTGATAGCCTATGCAGTACCAATGTAGAGGTGCTTGTTCTCTATAATCTATTGTTCGGTTACTTTTGTGCACCATAAATTTCTATTATGATAGTGTTGGAAATTTTGATTGGTGCAGGTTATTCAGCATGGTGCATGCTTGGGTCTGGGCTTGGCAGCTCGTGGAACTGCTGATGAAGATATCTATGATGACGTAAAAATTGTGCTTTATACCGACAGTGTTGTTTGTGGTTTGCTGTTTGAACCTTGTACTTACATTCTGTAAATTATCTTAAATTAGCACGATAGTTATTTATGTAATATTTTTCTCAATTAACCACAAAGGTGAGTATTATATCATCAACTTTGCTATTGTTTCAACTCAGAAGCGGTTAATTTTGTTAGGAATCAGCTTCGGCAACACGGATATCTTATTGCATTGTTTTTTATTTTTAATTTTGTTTTCAAATTTAGTTTATTTATTATTTTAATAAACATCAATAATTAGTTCTTAATAATTGTTTATGATAAGTATTTTTTTCAACCATATAAAATTAGCACAACTTTAAAAGTAAAAAAATAAAAATAAAGGCTATGGCGGCGTTTTTTGAACGTCACTATACACCCATTCCAACGGTTAGATTTTTAAAATGTATAAATGTCTTTAACGGCGTTTTCAAAACGTCGCTAAATGTCATAGTGACGTTACAGTAAATTAGGGTAGGACATTTGGCGGCGTTTTTAAAAACGCTGTCTATACTAATATAACGACGTTTTTTAAACGCCATAAGTTATAGCGACGGCCGCGTCGTCGGCGTTTGGTACTAAACGTCACAAAATTAATTAGCGACGTTTTCAGTAGCTATAGCGGCGTTTTAAAACGCCGCTAAAAGTCGATTTTCCAGCAGTGAGTGAAGATATGTGTAGAGGTCCGGCGGGCGGTCAAGGCAAGGTTGCCGCTCGCCGGAAGGCGAAGAACACCAAGAGCTTAACCTATAGCTCTGATATCATGTTAAATTCAATGTATAAAGAGAGAAATACAGAGAGAATAAATTGTATGGATTCAATTGATTGATATAATTTGTATTGAATGTTATGTATTACAAATGGTGAGGGGCTCTTTATATAGGAGAAGATACAATCCTTACAGACAATGGACAATGATGGCTCATGATGAAAAGAGCCGAAAACAACTCAAAAGCAATGCACTATATAACATATTATATTAGTCGAAAGTTGCACTATATTTAGGCACTATATTATATTACTAACAGCAAGAATGGTGTGGTAGATATGACTAACAGTGGCATCCTTGAGAACAAGAACAATGTTAAGGAGAAAAAGCAGTTGAAGACTTCACTGTTTGTGAAGTTGAATATGGATGGAATTCCAATTGAAAGGAAGGTGGATTTGAATGCTCATAACTACTATGAAACCTTAGCACAAACATTGGAGGATATGTTGTGTAGACCCACCACAACTATCAGTGTGAGACGTGAGTTGTTCTTCTCCTTTCTATTTTGACATGAATATTCTCTTTTAATTTTTTTTTTCTTCTCTCGATACATTTGTTCATTGAATCCAAATCACCTCCAGTCCACTCCCCCTCAACAAGCCCATGAGAAACAAATAAACAATAAAGTAATGGAAAGATTAATGAGCTATTGGATGTTTAATTTATGGCTTCAAAAGCTTGTTTATTCAGAATTAATTTGCAGGAGGATAGATTAATAGATTCTACTATTTTCATGGTCAAGCCAATCCAAATGTGACTCTTAGCATGCCACTAGCTTTGCTAGTTCTAGTAGTTGGGTAGTTAATTCTTTACAGTTCACTAATGATCAGAAAACCGTTTGATTTTCTTGCCATTTGCATATGGGCAAAGATTAAGTTTAAAACTATATTTATGACTTTGTATTAAATAGGATGAAGCTGGTCAAGTTTAAATTTTTTTGGAATTGGTACTCAGTTTGTGGTCGATGTAGAATGTTAATCCTTTTGAAGTACTGTTTGGGTCTTGGTTTTGAGTTTTGGACATGATAAACTATGGTGTTTAGCTAGTATTTATGCAGACTTTGTGTATTCATCTCATGAATGATAGAACGACAATATCTTTATGATTAGGACCAAGCATGGAAGTGCATAATATAAGGACAGAAGCAACAGGACCTCCCTCAAAGTTATTGGACGGATCATCTGAGTTTGTGCTCACCTATGAAGACAGAGATGGAGATTGGATGCTTGCTGGCGATGTTCCTTTGGGGTATGTACCTTCTGCGCATTTGCAACATACAAACATATTGCTTGATAACAACATATGATTAGACTGTTAATCCTATCAAATTTATATTCCTGCATTTGGATCACACAAATGGCATTTGGCTTATTAATACGTAGGACTCTTAATCCTACAAAATTGCAGCGTATTGAATACCAAAGGAGGGTAGGTATTACCAATCCTACACATGATTATCCCATGAGATTATTAATCCTGTGAGATTGTTAATCACATCACTAATACTCAAACTAATCAAATAGGGCCTTAAGTCTCTAAAAGTCTTAATTGCTCACCAGTGAAAGAAGCTTAAATTACTTTTTGATGGGGTTAGCCAACTATATTTGGTAATGCAAACAAGAAAGCAGGGAGTATGTTGAAAATGGAAGCTATTCTATGTGGATACCTAGTTAGCCATCTATTACTTGATTTATGCATACAAATGAAGCTATTTCTGGTTAGTCAAAATCGAGACTCTAAAAATTATGGATGCATGGTCTGCACAAAAGATTAGAAGTTAGAACTTTGGGTCCAAATATACATTAAATTGGTTGAATCCATTCGTTCTTTAAATTGCTAATAAACAATTTCTTTGGTTGGCAAGGAATATATAATCATTTCAAGATTTCATTTTGGATTTGATAAATCCAAATCCAGTAACCTTTTGTTATTTCATAATTGGAGAGTGAACCAATTATGCAGTTCTTTTTTCTTTTATTTGTTTATTTTTAATTTCAAATTAGTTGGATTATGACTCAATGGAGTCAAGTTAAGTTGAGTTTTTGTTTGCCACAAACACTCTGTTTAGAGTGATTTGGTGAGAAATTAGGGGGGGGGGGGGGGTTGTTTATAATTTTGGATTTGTTGATTCTATATATACTTGGTTTTATGACTTTAAAATATCTGGCCATATATTGAAAATTTTCATTTTGGATTATTGATTCTATGTATGTCATATTTATATATGGTAATACAAACATTTTATAGTAGTAACAATCAAAGTCGTTATTCATTCTCTATTGATACAGGGGATGAAAAGTCAATGTGATGAGAAAATGTCCGATTTTTTCTTTTGTAAGACAAGCACAGTCTCTACAAAAATAGTAAGTTTATTCATATGCTTCTAGCCGCTTATGAATTAATTTGTGTTTTTATTTTTCAGGTTGGAAATTTCCTGGAGAGATGCAAAACATGGTCAAAGAATTTAAGAACTTAGTTTTTTCAAGTTTTTTTTTTTCATTTTTTTAATATATATAATAATAGTTAAAAACTTTTTATTAATTCCTTTGTGTATACTTTTGAACATTTAACTTTCATTTATGAAATATGTGACGTTATTCCATTCAATATATGGTTGTGATTCAAAATATAGTATATAGTGTATATTACATTTTTCAAATGCGCGTTCAAAAATAATATTGATTATTCTTCAAACATGTTGAATTCTTTTCTTTTTTCTTTTTTTTTATCCCAGGTTTTATTAGTTATTAATCATACTTAAAAGATGTGATCTAAATATTTTTAATCACACTTAAAAGATGTGATCTAAATATTATTAATCACACTTAAAAGATGTGATGAAATCATTTTTTAATGACACTTAAAAAGTGTGATTAAAAATGGCCCATTTTAATCACACTCCCAAATATCACACTTTAATAAAACTTAAAAGATGTGATTAAAAAATATACATCACAAAAAAAAAGTGTGATATTTATCTGTATTTGTAGTAATGGGTGATAGTGGAGAGATAATATAGTGGAAATAAAATAATGGTGGCGACAGTGGTGTAATGATAATAGTTATTGTAGTAGTAGAATGATAGTGGTGATTATGACAATGGTGACAATGGTTGTTGAAGTGAAAGGTTGTAGTGGTTGACGTTGTGAGGGGTGGTAATACAGTGGTGACTATGGTTGTGCTAGTGAAATAATAGTGATACTTATAATAACAATGATGATGGTGATGAAGTGGTTGTGAAAGGGTGGTGGCGGTAGCGATGGTAGTGATAGTAGTGGTGATGGCAGTGGAGACAACATCCAATCCATAATCATTTTATTTTTTCTCTCACAAAAGTCAAAAAAATCTATCTCAAATGAGAATTTTTAACCCAAGCTAAAATAGTCAAAGCAAAAAAAATTAAAAAAACTAACTCACATCTCAAACAAGCTCATAATGTTTTTTTATGAGTATTTTTCTAGTTGAATTTTCTAGACCCCAATAGCACTATAGAAGAAGAAATTGAATCATTTCCATAGTGAGAGGGTAGGAGTTTACCTTTTTAAGTGATTGTTGAAAAAAAAAAATGGTTTAATTTTGGAATCATAATTCTAATTAAAAATTTTCAAAACTCATAACTAAACATTTAATTTGAAACTTTTTTTTCAAACTTAAAATCTTTTCAAAACTCTGTTTTTTAAATTAAAAAAAATATATTCAAAAAAATATTTTTTATTTTGTTTTGTAAAGTTATTTTTTATTTTTTTGAAAAAATATTTTTTCCTTAAAATATTTTTTATTTTTATTTTTGAAGGAAAATATATATTTTATTTTTTTGAAAAAAAATATTTTGTTACTTTTTAATTATTGGCTAAATAATTTGTTATGATTTAGATATATATGGCGATTCAGTTTTTTAAAATTTTAAAAAATTATATATTTAAAAAATAAAAAAATTGTAAAAAAATTTAAAATATTAAAAAATTATAATATTAAAAAATATATTTATAAAATAATATTTAAATTTTTTTGAACATTTAAAAAAATATTTAAAATATTTTATAAAAAAATTACAACGCACAAATGTAGTAAATACAACGCACATTAAAATAAATAAATAAATATTTACAATAAAAAATACTTACCCTAAGAAATAAAATTAAGAAATTTTTAAAATATTTTAAAAAAAATATACCCAAAACAATCTCAAAATACAATTCAAAACTCTTTTTAAAACTCATAACCAAATAAGTTTTTTATTTTCAAAACTCATTTCAAAAACTTATCTTTCAAAATACAACTTCACACTCAAATCATGATTCTAAAACTAAACTAAATGGATTAGGCTTTTAAGTTTTACTTGACTAAACGAGCTGAATGCTTTTTTTAAAAAAAATTTGAATTAAAACAAGTCCAAAAGGGGCAACAAATAATTAATACTTTTTTTTATTATTTTCTTTTACTTTTTATATTCGTCTACAAAAAATTGAGTGGAAAGTTAAAAATATTGACATAATTTTTAAAAAAATTGTTTAACATATGTAAAAAAAATCTTGTTGGTAAGACTTGAGTGATATACAAACACAAAATATATATAAAAATTGGAGATTTGGCAAAAAACTCCACGTTTTTATAATGGGCACTTGGATCAAAAGTCCAAAATTAAATTTTCAGTGTCCAAAAGTCCAGGCGTTCATCCCCTCTCTCCGACTCTAGCAAACACTTCATCGGCTTCCTCATCCTCTCTCTTTCTTACCAAGACCCTAGCCTCAACCTCCTCCATAATTGCCGCCGCCACAGATATGAGATCTCAAATCTAAATCCGGCGACCGCTGATTGACCCCCCCTCTCTCTCTCTATCGTGTCCTCTAACAAACTTTTTTTTTCTCTACTCTCTTTCTGTGTAAAACTCTCTCTCTCCAAAGATTTCCATGGGGTTTTCAAGGAGTTACAACTCCTTCAAGCCGTGAAACTGTCGAAGACTGCCGATCGACTCCTCCGGCAAGTAGTACCATCGCACCTGAACCCTAATGTTTGTTAACTTTTTAATTTGAAAATTTATTAATTTATGCTTATTGGATAAAACTAACTTATATAAGTTGATTATTGACTTTTTAATTTCTTATTTTTAACCATCAAATTAAAAATAAAATAGAACATAGTGCATCAAACCAGGTCTAATGTTGTGTTTTTATTTTGTAATTTTTTTATTTTTTTTTATTGTTGTTGATTATTGTGGTTGTTTTTGGTTATCTCTCTGGTTGTGTGTGTGTATGTGTGTGTGTGTGTATCTATTGTGTTTTGGACAGAAAATGTTGTTTTGATCTAAAATAGAACAGATAATATTGTGTTTGACACAAAAATTGAATAGTTAGGTCAAAAAATTACAAAGATAAAAATATATGATCAAAATTTAAATAGAAACAATCAAAAAATTGAACAAATAGGATCAAAATTTGAACAGATAGATTAAAAATAAGCTTAATAAATTTAATAGATAGATTCAAAAAAATTCAACATAGAGAAAAGAGAAGAGAGAGAAAGATAGGTGGTGAGAGAAAGTTTGAAACTAGCGTAAATTTGAACAAATAGAAAAAATAAATTATAAAAATTTAATAGATAGGTTAAAAAAAATTCAACTGATAGACAAAAAATTTCAACAGATAGATAAAAAAATTTCAATAGATAGATACAAAATTTAAACAAATAGAAAATAATTTGAACATACAAAAAAAAATTTAACAGATAGATATAAATTTGAACAGATAGTCGACGAAAACTCAAACAAATAAAAAAAGATAAGGGGTAAAATTAGAAATAAAATATTGTTCAGGACTTCTCACCAAATTTTTTTATAAAGTATGGACCTCTCATCAACAAAAAATATCCCACCTAATGCCTTAGACAATTGTTAGAATAGATTTTTCATCAATTTTCTCTTTTATATTTTCTAGTGTTTGGCACATGTAATGTGTGCCAATATTACCTATGTCTCTAATTTTTTTTACTGTACCATGGCGATTCTAGAAATTTATAAGAATGAGGTCATTCAATTTGGTAATGATTGCTAAGTTTCATAAATTTTATGAGGAAAAAAAATTAAATTAATTACTAACATTTAAACTTGAGAAAATTATAATAAAAAAATTAGAATTTAACTTTTGTAACAAAATGAACACTTTGAATCTTTAATTTTGTCAATTTAAATCATAATTTTCTAATATTTTATAAGCAATTAATTTGTTTCTCACTAAATATTTTATAAGCAATTAATTTGTTTCTAATATTTTTGTCAATATAAGAGAATTTTTTTTTTCTTCTTATAATTTCTCATCATTTTTCACCTAACTTATAAATCAAACCTGAAAAAAGAGTCCACTTTTTTCATTATTTCTTCTCAAATCACCTCCAATCGTAATGTACAAATTTTGACTTTTAATTAGTGTATTTTTATTGTTATTTTTTTTATTGAGGTCAATTTGTTATTATCCAAAACTTCTAAGGTAAAAAACAAATCTTTTAAAGCTTGTTGGTGTGGATGGATGGATTAAATCATGGAATTAATCCGAATCAAATCATTTAAACATGGTTCGGATTGATTTTGAACCATAGTTTCACATAATCTCAACATGTCACTATATCTTGCCGTTTTTTAAATCCTAGTAAAAGTCTAAAACATATTGGAAAAAGTCTTCCTGGCATTTTTTTCGACGATTTTGGCAAATCCTGACAAAAGCAATGTCGGAAATACTCTCAGCGTTTTATAAATCCAGACAATAATGCCAGCGTTTCATTCCTAAAAGATTTGTTAAAACTATTCTGAATTACAGACTTTCCTACCAAAAGACTGGAACACAATACTGATGCATTGAACAAACAAACAGAAAATTAGCTAAAGCATAGCAAAATGAGCAAATATTTTCACTTCACCTTACCAATCAAAAACTAAAGAAACATGACTTCACAAGAGATATTGAAATCATGAAACTTATATCCCAAAATAATTATTTTAAATCACAAAATATAGAATACATGACAAATGGTTTGGATCGGTTCTAATCCGGAATCATGAATTAAAAATCGGAACCAATTCGTTAACTATGGTTCCTTAACTTTCCAATCCAGAACCGAATTACGGATTTAAAAAATCAAACCAAACTTACCGAATTGGACTAGACCGGTTCAATTTGCGGATTATACGGATTCCTTGCTCAATCCTATTGCCTCATGCTGTCGCCCCTGTTGCTATACAACATTCACTGTTGTTCTTTTGGTGGGTTCCACTTCACATTCTATCTTGATTATTTTTAGACGTTCACCTTTCAAAATTCATTGAGTAATATATATACATGCAAAAAATTAAATTGATTAGACATTGATAGCTTTTTAATAAGATCATATTTGTACTCAGATTAACACTCAAAATTGCACATATCATTCATTTTTTTAAATATAAATATATTTTGATCAAAAGATTATTGATGTCTGATTAGCTCTATTTCCTACGAGTATATACCAATCAACTGACTTTAAAAAGTACAATTCAAATAATATGTTAAAATTCACAAAAAGATAAAATAGGCTAATAGCCAATAAGACAAAGGCCTCTTTTGGGGTCCTAGTTAAAAGTCACTTTTTGGCTTTTCTCATTTAGCTCACATCATCTCTTTATTTTTTTACACGTTTTTTCAAAAAACGATAAAAAAGTTAAAAAATATATATATATATATAAAAAAAAACTAGCTTTAACCTACTTTCCAAAACAATTCAAAATGTCACATCAAATTCATAATTATTTTACTTTTTCTCTCATAAATATTACATCCAACTACTCCCTCTGTCCCAAAATATTAGTCCTTTATTCCATTTTTCATTGTCCCAAAATATTAGTCCCTCTTCAAAAATCAAATACAAAAATAATATAAATTTCCTATTTTGTCCTTCTTTTAAATTAATAAACAATATAAAAAGTACAATTATGACATTGATATTCCCAAAAATTGTACTATTAAAAGGATAATTTTGGAAAATCAATTTTTTTAAAGTGCAATAATTGTACTATCAAAAAAAGTTGGATTCCCAAAAAGGAACCATTATTTTGGGACACAGGGAGTATAAAAAAATTCAACTCTCTTTTCAAACACAAATATTTTAATCTATTAAAATAACTAAAAATTAAAATAACCTACTAAAATAATCAACTTTACAAAAGAAGCCAATTGAGATATAATTCGGAGTGAGTCCCATTAAAGAGTAGTCATCCATTGTCCCGTCATCCATGCCACAAACAGAAAGGTGAGAAACAATTAGCAAGGAATTGAGATATGTAGACATGTAAAGGTAATTTAGGGAAATAAACAATGTTACATAAGGTTGGGTATAAGGTTATTCGATTCGTAAAAATTATCTAATTTGAATTGTTCGAGTTTATTTGGGCGGTTTCACAAAATTATTAGGGTCGGATGCGGTTTAGAGTTTTCTTATTTTGCGGGTTGTAGGTGGATCGCGAGTTTTATCCGCATCTGCACTCACCTGACCGCATCTATATACAATTTTTTAATTTTTTTTAAAATCTAGACCATCAGATTTTCTTGTAAGTTTTGTAAGTGTGTGATTATCAAACCTGTATGCTCTAACGTTATAACGTTATAATAATATCACACACTACCTTGTTTGAAATATTTATTGTTCAATTGGAATTTTTTCAATTTTTTACAAATCTAATTATGTGATTTTTTTTTCCATGTTAGTTTTTATTTAATTTTCATTCTAATTTTTTGTAATCTAGTTTTAATGGAGTATAGTGTTGAATCTCCTGTAATCAAAAATATTTTTAAAATAGGAAAAAACAAGCCAAAAAATAATTTTTTAAAAGAAAAAGCTCAATCTGCAAACCGTCCGGACATCTGTGAATCCTACCACACAAACCGCAACCGCATTGCGGGGGATTGCGAGTTCAATTTTCCCAAATCACAGACATGTGTAGACATCTCATTTTTCACCGCCCATAAGACTTGGGCGCCTTATGGTGAACACTCGATGATGAGAAGTTACGTTGTACAATCGTTCAAATTCTTCAACAAAAGGCTTCGATTTTTTAGCTTCTTAGCCCAACCTTACACCCCATTTTGGCCAAACTATTTTAGACCTTAAAACCTGTTTTTTCAAAATATTTTTCCAAATGTTTCTAAGATGTTCTGAGGCTCGCATTTTGTTTAAAATGTTGCACTTTTCGATAAACCTAGTAAGGAGAAAGTAGAAACAAATAGAAGGGAGGTGAACCTTTTGAAAAATATTTAAAAACATCTTATTTATAGGTTTGAAGTTAAAAGAAATAGGAGGGTTTGGAGGAAAACTAGTTTAAGAAAAAGTTGGGCATCAATCTGTTAAGAAATAAATGAGCAGCCTTCACTAAATTAGGCATATCTCTTTGTGCACTTAGAATTAGATGTAAGGCCACCACCATTGGAAAATAGACTTCCGAGACTTCAATTTAGACTTAAGAATAAACTAAAACCGAGTCTGGATGAATGAGATATGCCTGTTTGAAATTGGGCTTAAGAGTAGTTTTTTGTGGCTAACCGTGCAAGTCATTGGCCGGCCGGCCAGGTGTCCCGACAGGCAGATATTTTGCTGCCAACTGTCCTCCCCCCATGTGCATGCCTTGCACCAGCTGTCTCTATACAGATATTTTAGACAGAGTCACCTATTTTTCTATATATAGATGATCATCCATCTTGATTTTAGGTTGAAAAAAATTACCAAAACTCAAATTCTTGAAAAGCTCTCTCTCTCTCTCTCTCTATATATATATATATATCTTGCAACACACATACAGTACACCAACACTTCCTAAACCAAAAATTTAAAGCTTCCTGCTGAGGTTCCTGAGCTAAAATTTCAGTTCTTGAGGGTGATCACTTGTTGGTTTGTGAATCAAAGAGTTACCTCTCTTCAAGAAGTATAACTTTTGCCTTCTTTACACTACTTTTCCTTCTCTTTTCTTGCTATTTTTTTTTAATTGTTTTTGGACATTTTTTTATGGGTTGAAACTTGTGACTTAAAGCTACCAAAGGTGGAGGAGTTAACCACCCTTTTTTGAACCTTGTTCTCTAAGCTTTTGTCCTTGTGTTTCCCACTTCTTTCTCAACTTTTGGCCACTAATTTTTAGATTTTTACAAGGCTAAAATATGTGGTTTTGAGGTCCAAAAGGTGGAGGGGTTAGCCACCCCTCCTTAGGCTTGCTTACTAGCTTCAATTCTCTTTTATTTTTTTGCTTACTTTTTTGACTTTTTCATAGTATTTCCAGCACTGTTTTTGTCAGTTTTAGGACTGTTTTAGTGTGTTTATTTTATTTATGCTTTGCATAGTATGCTTGTAGTGTTGTAGTCTTCATAAGTTTTGTGGTTTAGGTCTTAGACACCAACCTATTTGAGTTGATAGCTTTTATTTTCATAGCTTTCATACATGTGTTCACACTTGCAATAACCATCTCTGCACCCTCACTCCTTTCTTGGTTTTCTTTATTTGAGAGTCGTTTCAAACGAGTATTGTTTAAAGCATACAAAAGAGACTCTTCCATGCTTAATGGTTTAATCTCTTCGGAGGTTCATTACCAAGGCATTACATATTTCTCGTGCCAAAAACAACTTCTTGTTTGGCACTTCTCTTATTTTAGTGACATAACTCTCACCTTTGGACAAAATGACTAAAGAATGGAAATGTAATTAAAAAGGGCTAATAAAATTGGACTAAAATGGTAACAAGAGGAATAAAATTGGTTTGGGTTCAATCGGGCGTTAATAGAATCTATTGAGTCTTGTGTCATTACATACTTTTAGTGATGTTAATGAGGCAAGAATCAACCACTTCCCTAGAGAGGTAATTCCACGATAAGGAGGAAGTTTTGTTGGTCTTTTATTTCCATTTATTGAGATTTTATCCCATCGATTCATAGATCATCATGTAACAACCTTGCAATCATTGATGGTTTGTGAATCGAGTCTACCCCTCCCTTGATTTGTTTCATGATAGGAAGAGGTAGAGAGGATAAACATCTCTTGGAAACACTATGTTTTTACTCAGTTTCCATTCTGTTACAGCAAGGCAGTATCAAAAATTAGTGGCCAGCTAGTTGGCCACCCTACCATCTGTAACAAGCCCGCGAGGGACCTCGCTACAGTTCGGACTCGATTTTGTTGCGGTTCTAAATCTCGAACCAAAGAGTCCAAATCCGGCAAATCGTTTTGAGAAAACTGATTTTTTGAAAGAAGTGCCAAACATGGACTGCTTTGACAGATAACAGAGTCGCCACCTAAATATTTTAAAATGGGAAATTTAGGAAACCCTGACTCGGTGCCAAAAGGCCACGTGTCCGTCATCACCAAAGTTGGCTCGGGAACTTGGGTACGATTGGGGAAGGTCACATCGTGAGCACCCCCGCTCGCCCGGTCAAAGACCGGCCTCTACTAACCATGATATCTGTTTTTGAAAACATTGTGAGTTCTTATTCCGGTTATTAGCCTAGGTTACTATGTGATGCGCACAGCATACAAGTATAGACCAAATCGCCTGAATTGGAACAAAACATTTCATGTTTGTCTGTTTGAAAGTGGTTTGATGGTGCTACCCGCAAGTAGGCTAAGACGCGGATTTGCCACCCTCGAGTGGGCTTAAGAAAATCAGTGATTTTGCCACTATCTAGTGGGCTTAAAACAAACAGTCAACGAATTGCTCCAATCCAAATAACTCAACCTCCACCCACAGGCATTCAAGGCAGTTATATCACATAAGCACATAGCCTCATGGCAAGCATACTATTCATGGCAGCACTCACACGCATGCAAGGATGCTAAAGCATAAAACTTACCGAGTACTCCAAGCCAAAAAAGGAAGCTAATTAGAAATCATGCATGATCCTAAATATGCTGAAATGCCTAATGCAACACATGCAAAATGCAAACTATAGCAGGCTCGGCTATTCTAAAGATGGCATATGGAATGCTACAACTATCAAGTACTCAATTTGGAATTGAAATACAGATGCAGTTTGTATGATGCGCCGAGCCCGGTGCATGCAAAACAGATGAATGATGCAAACATGCTGTCATACTGTATGCTAATTGAAATATGCCCTATATCTAACCATCATAAGCGGGTAAATAAAAGGGAGAAAGAAATGGGGGTTGGGAGACATACATCACACTCACACACCCTTATTACAATTATGCCCTCGCGCAGAGGGTCCGAATAAATAATACAGTCCGAACAAAAGAATAATACAGTCCGAAATATACAGATAAAGTACAAATTCCTAATTAATTAACAAATTAATTAAGAAAGCAGTAAACTGGCATGCAAGCCAGGGGCTGCCTTGCTTCTGATGAATAGTGTATGCTGGACTGCCTCGGGCGGAAATCCATTGGGATGTCCTAATTAGCCTCTGTTTGCAATATTTCTCGAAATGCGCGCCGGACTCCGAAAAGTAGCTGATTCTTCATTTTGCTGCAACAGAGAGCAGGAAAAGGGCATAGCAATGTATTTCACAAATATATGCATGCCTCGATCCTCGTGCCACCAATCACGCACATCAATGCATGATGGCCGAGGAGTCGGATTGCACAACTCAATGTAGGATGAATGCATATGAATGCTACAAACCTAACTCCATCATGGGTAATCCGGAGTGTCGGTGACTTGGGAATTGAGACCCATTCCGTCACTCGGAGTACGAAACGCGCCTCGTTTCTCGTGCAATATGCATGAAATGCAACTAAGATACAGCTTAGTATGCACAATGCTGTGAAAGTGAGATGAAAAGGAGATGAAAATGAGACGCCTCGAAAAGCGTGCACGCGGGCACGCAAACCGAGGCGATGATGTGAAATGCAAATCGGATAAAACTGAAATGCCTCGAAATGTGTGCACACGGGCACGCAAACCGAGGCGATGATGTGAAATGCAAATCGGATAAAACCGAAGTGCCTCGAAATACGTGCACACGGGCATGCAAACTGAGACGATGATATGGAACGCAAATCAGATAAAACTGAAGTGCCTCGAAATGTGTGCACACGGGCACGCAAACCGAGGCGATGATATGAAGGCAAATCGGATAAAACCGAAGTGCCTCGAAATGCGTGCACACGGGCATGCAAACCGAGGCGATGATGTACAGGCATGAAAAATGCAGATTGGGTTTACACTAACATGAGAGGACCTCAGCCGCACTCACATAAGATGCCGAGAGACGAAAATGAGGTGCCTCGAAATGCGTGCATACGGGCACGCAAACCGAGGCAGTGACATACAGGCATGAAATGGCATACGGAACGCGAATTGGGCTTACGTCGACATGAGAGAG
Source organism: Camellia granthamiana (assembly GCA_036172215.1). Classification (NCBI taxonomy): domain Eukaryota; kingdom Viridiplantae; phylum Streptophyta; class Magnoliopsida; order Ericales; family Theaceae; genus Camellia; species Camellia granthamiana. Next base: position 47,858,670 of record CM069907.1, on the reverse strand, counting down.
CCTCAGCCACACCCACATAGGCTGCCATCGGATAAAACAGAGGTGCCTCAAAGTGCGTGCCCACGGGCACGCAAACCGAGGCAATGGTAAACAAGCATGAAAATGGTACAGAAATGCAATGATGGGCTTATACCCAGATGAGAGAGCCTCAGCCCACTCACATAGGAAGCCAATGAATGAAAACGGAGTGCCTCGAAGTGCGTGCCCACGGGCACGCAAACCGAGGCAATGCACTAAGGCATGAAATGACATGGAAAATGATATGCAAGCATGCAAACCAAATTTCAGCAGCTAAATGAAGGGGAAAACAGCCCCGAAATGATACGAAATGACAATCGATGCATGAAATCATCCCGAAATGTGATTTTAAGTACCCGAAATGGCCTACGGCTATGCTAAAAATGCAAAATTGGCACATGACAGCAAAAAAAGTAGCAAGGCAGCCCCAAAAATAGCATTTTTTTAGTACAAAGCATGGCCAAATTGTGAGCATAGATATGGCAACAATGGCATACAAAAATGGGGGAAAAGAGGGGATTTACAAAGCAAGTGGTATCTACAATGCTCAAACCCAAAAATGAAGTTCTACAACATTAAAGAGGGGACAAAAATGTGCACATTTACAAGAGATGACATCCCCCAATTCAGTGTGTAGATAGGCTAAACATAGCATGCAAGATGAAGCCAAAAAATGGGCCAAAACATGAGGTACCAAGAGCATACACCAAACAACCTAAGACCCTTAATAAAACTTGAAGAATAGACCAAAACAAGACACTTTATAAGCCTGATAAAGGCTCAAAACAGAAGCTAAGCAAGCCTAACAAAGTGTGCAATTTTACGGAAAATATGAAGGATTACAAAACAAGTACCAAAATCATTCACCAAATGGCTTAAGGCCCTTAACAAAGCATGATGAGAAGGCCAAAATAAGGCACTTTCTAAGCCTGATGAAGGCCAAAAACAGAAGCATGATGAGCTTAAAAAGGCATGCAAAATGGGAGTGGAGCAAGATTTCAAAGCAAGTGATATGTAGAGCAAGAAAACCAGGTTGAGCCCTTCTTCAGTGTTGAAGAGGGGCTCAAAATAAGCACAATATCAGTTCATGAGATGCTCCAAATCAGATCACAAATAGGATAAATCAATCATGCAATTTTACGGTAAAATGGAAGAATTTCAAAGGAAGTGCATGCTAGAGCCACCAAACATGATGGAGCCCTTCTTCAATGTTGAATAGGGGCTCAATATAAGCCCACTAACAATATATATGAGGCTCGAAATCAGATCACTCAAAAGCCAAACAAAGCTTGCAAATAATGGCATAAAGGGTGATATTGAAAGAGATGCATCATGGAGACACCAAACAGAGTTGAGCCCTTCTAAAAAGTTGTAGAGGGGCTCAAAATAAGCCTAAAACCAGTAGGGATCGGAGCCCAAAACTGAGAGCAAATAGGGTAGAAAAGTGACTCAAAATTATGCTAGAAAAAGGGAAATGAAGACTTACCCTTGAAGATCCAACTTTGGTTGCTTCTTGGCTTGAATTTGTTGATCCTTAGCCTTTGAAAATCACTCCTTTGTTGCTGGAATGGAGGTGGTGATGATGGTGCTTAGGGTTGATGAAGGAATGGACTAGGGACTTGAAGCTTTTTTGGAGGTTTTGGAGATGAAAATGGAGTCAAATGGAAAGAGGGTCTTGAGGAGAAATCTTGTAACCTTGACAAAGAAGAGGGCCAGCGCCTTAAATGGGCAAGAAAGGGGTGTAAAAGGGGAGGGAAAAGCACCCAAGCTTTCCCTCCCAAAATATCCCCCGGAAGGTACAGATATTTCAAAAAGTAGCTGGATAGCTGTAAAGAGCTGGAAAGCAGAAAGCTGGCCGGCCAGGTGATTTTCTGGAAGGTGGCCGGCCGGCCACCCCCACTGGTCGGCCAGCCACCTCTATTGGCCGGCCGGCCATGGCCCAAAAAAAAAGTGTTGAATTAATGGCCGGCCATAGCACCTTAGGGTCCTCCCATGTGTCCTCAACACAACCCTGTGGTTGAAAATTGGCAACTGTAAGACAGGAGAAACAACAAGCCACTTGAAGGAGAGGCTCAAAAATGAAAAGAAGAAATAATGGCCGGCCATAAACTTTTAGGGTCCTCCTAGGTGTGTAGAACAAGACCCCATGGTTGGAATTTGGCAACTCTGAAACAGGAGGCACAACATTGCATTTGAAAGAGAGGCTCAAAAATGAAAATAATAATTACTGGCCGACCACCACTTTTTGGTGTCCTCCCATGTCCCCTCATCACAAATATATAGCTTAGGTTGGAAGAAAATACCCCTAGGGTGTTCAACATTGGCCCGGAAGTGAGCAAAACGGGCGCCGGAGGAGCGAAACTGGTTATCTGGGATAATTGCTGGCCTCCCACCCCCCAGTGATCTTCCTAGTGTTGAAACAGAGGTACCTGCCAAATTTGAACAAAAACTAATGAGAAATGAATGCTCGGGGCCAAAACCGCGCAATTCGGGGTCCCGAAAATGGGCTGCAGGTGCCGGAAGTGGTGTTCAGCAGCGAAGTGGGTATCTGCGACCCCAGTGTCCCTTGGAATAGTAAAACAGAGAAACCTGCCAAAAACCGGAGAAAACCGATGCAAAATGAATGCTCGGGGCCAAAACCGCGCAGTTCGGGGTCCCGAAAACCGGCTGTAAGCACCGGAAGTGGCATATGGCCACGAAGTGGGAAACAGAGGCTCCAGGGTTCCTCGTAATGATGAAACAGAGGCACCTGCCAAAAACCGGAGAACTCGGAGATGGTTGGGCGGTCCCGAACCGAGGCACACGGCCTGACGGTCCCGAAAACCGGGAACCGGGCTCCGAAATGGGCAAAATGGCCTACGGCCACGAAAAGTAGCTCACGGCCACCGAGAGATAGTCTACAGGACCACTCCCTCCCCTCAGGAAAGAAAACAGAGAAAACCGAGTCTGGTTCGCAAACCGAGACAAGGCACAGAAGAGAGTTCGGAAGTCCGGAGGCAGGGCGCACGGCCGCGACTCTGAGACTTCTGAACGAGCACAACATGCAACATCACTGAGCGCTCAACCGGTGACGTCTGAGTCTTAAGGTCGGTCAAAAATGGGGTGTCTACAGTTGCCCCTCTTTGACAGAACTCGGAAGTCAAGAAGTGACGAGAGTGAATGTCAAAGCCCAGAGACGACCCATTTTTGACAAGGCCTAAGACTTAGACAATCATACAGGATAAACAGAGATATGTATGCCTGCAGGCAGGGGCAAAATGCAAAATGATATGCAGGGAGATTTCGATAATTGGACTTACACGCTACGCGAAGCCGTTTTGAAGATTGGACTTACACGCTACGCGAAGCCAGTTTGAAAATTGGACTTACACGCTACGCGAAGCCGGTTTGTAGATTGGACTTATACGCAAAGCGAAGCCGGTTTGAAAATTGAGGATTCATGCAATGCACTGTAATGTAGTGGCTAAAATGCAATGTGATAGCTAAGAGGTAAAGGTACCTTACAGGAGCAATTGAAAATGACTTACCTCATGCCGCTGGGGATCTTTCACTTCTTCTCGGTTGAACCTCAGGTAACACTTTTCTCCCTGATTGTGGTCGCAGCTTTCCCTATTCTCCAACAGGGTGACAGACTAGGTTGGATCAGTATCCAGAATTGAGGCGCATACACATGCTATCTCAATCTATGGGGCTGCCATACAGATTTCAAGCCGAGGATATACCCCTGGGTATTTAAACCAGGCTTTAGTCTCGGAAATCCCGAACCTTTGCGTTCTAGGCATGAGCCATTCGAACTCTAGTTTCCACCGTCTCAGTTGGTCTCCTAGGAACTCACCGCTAACACAGGCAGGTGGCTATACCAGACCACCGGAAGTCGTTCGGGCACGACAAACACCAAAGGAATTGCACCTTTAGAGAATTTAAGGTCTCCTAGACCGGACAATACAATAGATATGATACAATGGATAATGATAGATGTGATGCAATAGATAATAGATGCGATGCAACAGAGAGTATAATAGATGCAAAATAGTGACATACTCCAACCGCGCTGGACTCGTGGGAGGAGAGAGAACAAAGAAAACCAATCAGGCGCGTTCCACGCAACCTGAGATAAATTCCAGACACGCTGAAAATCGTGTGAGGAAGGGGACACTCAAAACACGCTGACATCGTGAGAAGAGGTCCAAACAACCGCCCAGCGCGTCCACAACGCAACCTGGGATAAATTCCAAACACGCTGAAATCGCGTAAGGAAAGGAACAAAACTCTAACCACGCTGAAATCGTGAGAAGAGGTCAAAACAACCACCCAGCGCGTCCACAACGCAACCTGGGATAAATTCCAAACACGCTGAAATCGTGTAAGGAAAGGAACAAAACTCTAACCACGCTGAAATCGTGAGAAGAGGTCAAAACAACCGCCCAGCGCGTCCACAACGCAACCTGGGATAAATTCCAAACACGCTGACATCGCGTAAGGAAAGAAACAAAACTCTAACCACGCTGAAATCGTGAGAAGAGGTCAAAACAACCGCCCAGCGCGTCCACAACGCAACCTGGGATAAATTCCAAACACGCTGAAATCGCGTAAGGAAATAAACAAAACTCTAACCACGCTGAAATCGTGAGAAGAGGTCAAAACAACCGCCCAGCGCGTCCACAACGCAACCTGGGATAAATTCCAAACACGCTGAAATCGCATAAGGAAAGGAACAAAACTCTAACCACGCTGAAATCGTGAGAAGAGGTCCAAACAACCGCCCAGCGCGTCCACAACGCAACCTGGGATAAATTCCAAATACGCTGAAATCGCGTAAGGAAAGGAACAAAACTCTAACCACGCTGAAATCGTGAGAAGAGGTCAAAACAACCGCCCAGCGCGTCCACAACGCAACCTGGGATAAATTCCAAACACGCTGAAATCGCGTAAGGAAAGGAACAAAACTCTAACCACGCTGAAATCGTGAGAAGAGGTCCAAACAACCGCCCAGCGCATCCACAACGCAACCTGGGATAAATTCCAAACACGCTGAAATCGCGTAAGGAAAGGAACAAAACTCTAACCACGCTGAAATCGTGAGAAGAGGTCCAAACAACCGCCCAGCGCGTCCACAACGCAACCTGGGATAAATTCCAAACACGCTGAAATCGCGTAAGGAAAGAAACAAAACTCTAACCACGCTGAAATCGTGAGAAGAGGTCAAAACAACCGCCCAGCGCGTCCACAACGCAACTTGGGAAAGTCCCGGAGGACAACGATCCCAAACGCTGCTCAGCGTAAAAGGATAAATGGTAGAACATAACACAAGATGCAAATAAATGCAAGTATGGTGTGTATGACAATACCAGTGGAAGAATGCACAACAATGCAGGTGGAAGGGTGCATAACTTTGAAGCAGGCTTGATCTTGCGCTTGAGGTAGAGGCACACTCATACTTCGGAGCATTGACAAGGCTTGAAAAGGTATATCCAGAATACAAGCACGGAATTTGCTGAAGGTGAAACGCACTCAGATGCTTCCATTTTCCCTCTTTTCTTTTGCTTTGTAGCCCGGAACTTTCATAGCCTCAGATGGGTCCTGGTTCTACTGTTTTCACATGACCTGGGTTGAACCCTGCGGTTTTATGAAAGAACAAATTCTGTTTTGCACAAATGTGGAGAACGGCACGGCACTCGGAGCACAAAATGATTTTATTTTTGAAAATGAGAAAATGGTCCTCAACCGGGTATTGAGCCTACAATTGAACACAGCAAAACAACTCAACACAGAAAAACAAAAGGTAAACGACCTAAATACAACGAGACACGCTCGGGATGAAATGAGACAAACGAAAAAAAAAAAAAAAAACGACACTCAGACGTGCACAGGGAGCCTGTTTCATCGGGTAGTGTTTCCCACCCTTTCTCACTTGTGATTCTCACATCACTTGGCACTCAATCTCTAGTTTTCTGAAAAAACCCTTTTCTCACCTTTTTTCTCATCGCACATCTCTCTATTCTTCAATCTCTCATTTTTCAATCCCTCCCCTAGGTGGTTGATGGATAAGCAGAAAGTTGTGGGCTTTTGCCTCTGGTATTCTACCAGATTCTTCTTCTTCTGCTCACAACAGTGAGTTTCTCCTACAGAGGGGTTGTGCTACAATAGGATGTGTAGCAAATCTGCAGCTGACATCGATTGATGATGCTTTGCTGGGGAGTTTGGACGTGATCAGATCTGTCCAGATGATGGAGTAGAATATCTTGGCCCATTCTAGTTCGTGCTTCGCACTTGGCTTGATACCTCGTTGCGTGGAGGATGTGAGAGCTTTCAGCCCTTTGTTGTGCCCTTTCCTGGCGAATACAGTGCCCTTTCCGGCGAGTAGAGTGCCCTTTCTAGCAAGTATTTTGACAAAGGGGAAAAGACAGAACTCCTGACTCAACTGTGCCCCTAGTTCATTTTTTTGACCATTTTTTGTTTTTGCTTTCTACTAAAACAATTTTGACCAATATGAGGGTTAGAGTAACATGCTTGTTCGGTTTTTGATTTGAAATCACGCAAGTCAGGCTATGAGCACTGAAAATTTTCCTTTTTTGGGTCCAAGAAATGGTCCAGTTTTTGGAAAAGATGGAACAATTTTCGAGAAAATAGTCAACCTCAGTAAAAATTCTCAAAAACTATTTTTGCACACGGCCATTTGCTCAACGGGTATGAAACCTACTCCTGAGATGCACAACCTCGGATCCAAAGGAAAACTGCCCTGTGCTTGAAGAGAGCTGCATGGCAACGGAAAGTTGCCCCTTGTTTGCACGGCACCACGGCGCATTGAATGCCAACGAAAAGTTGCCCCTTGTTTGAACGGCACCACGGCGCGTTGAATGGCAACGGAAAGTTGCCCCTTGTTTGACTGGCGCCGCAGCACACTGAATGGCAACGGAAAGTTGCCCCTTGTTTGGATAGCATCGCAGTGTACTTGTAGTCAGTCCTCAGAGCGACGAACACAACCAAACTCTCGGATACAGAGGAGGCAAAGATGGTCAAAACCATCACATGGACACAATTGAATTTGAATTGTTTTACGGCTGGACTTCGGAATGAAGTTGCCTACGTATCCCAAAGATGGGAATCAAGCCTTACGTAGTTCGGGGTTAAGGTACACTCGGGATATTTAACCTCTCCTTTTTATGCTCTAACTTTTGCCAAGGCGCCTATTGCAGGTTTTCGACCTTGCGAGCTTTGTCTTTCTTTTCTTTTCATTTTCATTTCTTTTCTTCTCTTTTTTTCTTTTCTTATTTTTTCTTTTTTTGTTTGGTCTTTTTTTTGCTTTTCTTTTTTCTTTTTTTCTCTTTTTGCATTTTTCGTATATATTTTTTTTGTCTCGCTCTAACTTTTGCCTGGGTCGCCCTTCCGGGTTTTCGGCCCAGCGAGCCTCTCAAAGGATAGAAGTGTAACAAGTCCATGCCAAATGGTTTTGAGATTGAAGCCCTCTGTATTCAGGAGAGTGGCTGTTGTATTGATTTGCAGAAAGATCTTCCTTTGGCTCTCCGAGCACATCGGATATTTTTTGCCCCTAGTTCGAGGGGTGCTTCTATTCTAGCTTTGCAAGCTTCTTCTGATGAGGTCTGACCTTCTTGATCTGACTTTGGTGCCTCTTGTTCAAGGGTTGCTTCAAATTTGGCCACACAGGCCTTGCATTGTGGTCGACCGTTGAACATTCTGAATCTGAGTTCAAGGTGTTGAAAGCAGAGGGGTTGAGTCTCGAGGCTGAGAGTGATCCTAAGCTGCATAATCTCAAGAGCGATTCCACACATGTCTTCGCAGGACCGCGCAAAACATTTTTTGAAAGTTTTTAAGAAAGCGACAAATCGCTCGCGCTGAAGACAGTGTAAAACCAGTCTGGATCAAGCCAGGGTCCTTCTCAGTACTCACGCTAACAAGCATGATTCCATTCATTAAGGGCTTAGCACGCCTCTCTTTCTCTCAGTTGATCAAAGTTTTGCAAATCCCGAGGAATTCCTCCCTCTTTGTTTTCACCGCAGTGTTCAAAAAAAAAAAAAAGTTTTGAAAAAAACTCAGGTCATTACAATGACTTCAAGGCACAAGAGAGCAGGTGGAATGCACTGCCATTTCATTCAGAACTTCTGGCACAACTGGCACAAGGCAGAAGCGAGCACAAGAATGTGAAAATCACTGCTGTTTCATTCAGATCTGTTGGTGTAACTGGCTCCAAGGCAGAAACAAACTCAAAAGAAAACAGAAAGACAAACACGAAACAAAATGGTGACGTCCGAGGTAACACCCCCAGAATCACCCGACTCCTATACAACAGGACTGACTCGATACCACAAGACAGACCCAAAACAAAAGAGACTGACTCAAAACACAACAACAAGACTGACTCAATACCCAAGTCAGAATGCAAAATTAACAGCACTTGTACATTGCTCAAAACAGTGCATGCCATTCACCACAGCTGGAGTAATCTGAGTGCCATCCGCAGGTGGTTCATCCCTCGATCACATAACATTATCCCCCAAGTTCACTGACCCAGTGCCGATAGACTTTGCTGAGCTCGGCGGGAGGACGACCCCATTGTCTAATAGATCCTGTACTTCATGGCGAAGACGGAAGCAATTGTTGGTAGCATGGCCAGTTTGCTGATGGTATGCGCAGTACTGGGTAGCATTATGTGTAGCCGGAAGAGGGTTCGGGAGAGGTCGAGGCTCAAGGGGTTTGAGATGGCCTTGTCCAACAAGGATTTGGAAAGCTTTGGACAAAGGCATGTGGAGGGCATGGAAGACCCTCTGACCTCGGGGTTGGTACTTCTGGGTTTGTGGATTTTTGCTGGACGCACCAACAGAGAGATTGGCAGGTGCTGGCCTGGTTTGCTGATCTCTTCCTAGTGCAGGATTGTTTCTGATACAACGACCCTTTTCCCAGTTTTCCCTTTGATTCAAACTGCCCCCAACTTGAGTAGCGAAAATGCCGTCCACAGTTTTTGCAACAACTGCGAGAACTTGCTCTTTGTTCAGTCCCTCGGCTTTCAAAGCCTCAACAGCCAACAGAAGATGCTCATGGGGATCCATGCCTGCCCCTACCTTGTTCTTTCCACTCGCTTCTGCTTTGCCAAGGGATTGGCCTTCCTCATATGTAGCCCATTCCAAGACTGGGGAGCCTTTTGACATGAAATTCCCAGTATGTGGTGTGGTCGATGATGGCGCCAATGTCCCGGAGGCCAGATCGGTCACAGTTCTTTGAAGATCTTTAATCATTCCCATCAACTCAGAAGTAGTGGGTTCGTGGGTTTGTGATGATTGGGGTTCAGGTGCACCCATCATGCATAAGTCCATGCTTTCTGGGATAAACACCTCAGGTTTGGGTAGATAGGCTGGGGTAATGTATATGCTGGGGTCGTAGGTGGACGGCAGTATATGGATGAGGTTGAGATGTAGAGGTGATGGGTCAGTACTATCCTGAGGTCCTTTTGGTGGAGCTAGGGTCCCTTCATCGATAAGATCCTGAATCTTATGACGGAGGCGAATGCAACGGTTCGTATCATGACCGTGCTGTTGATGGTAGGCACAGTATTTAGCTGGGTCATATCTTGGTAGAAGAGGGTTAGGAAGGGGTTGGGGTTCTAGGAGTTCTAGGTGCCCTTCTCCTTGCAGCTTTTTCAAAGCTTGGGAGAGACTCATGTAAAGAGGGTTGAACTTTCGGGCTTGAGGCCGAGCTGAAGTGGTTGGTTTTTGGCCATTGAGGGAAGTGGTGATAGTGTCTACTTCTGAGCATTTCGTGACTGTGCTACCATCAGTAGTAGCATTGGAACTGCGAGCAACATTCCTCTTCAACGGCTCATTATCTTCTGCAAAGATCCCTTGTCTGATGGCATCCTCGATTTGAACTCCCATCTCATGCAGATCTGAAAAGGTAGGGAAGGGGAGAACAATCATTTTCTGCATAAGTTTGGGCTGGAGATTGCGTACAATCATCCGAATCTGATCTTTGTCAGTGGGCCTAGTGGTCATCATTGAGGCTTTTGCTCTCCATCTCGTCATGAACTCTGAGAAACCCTCTTTTGGTTCTTGGCGGGTGACTTCGAGATCACGAGTTGTGATCTCGATCTGTGTGTTATAGGAGTATTGATCAATAAAGGCCTCAGCCAGCTCTTCCCAGTTCTGTTTCACAGAGTTCTCCAATTTTGCATACCAGGTTGCGGCTATCCCGGACAGGGTTCGGCCGAATAGTGATAGTTTCTGGGCTGTGGTCAAACCCATTGGTCTCAGGATATCAGAAAACAGTTGGAGGTGCACCATTGGGTCTTCAGAGCCATCAAATCGATCGATATGCGGCATCTTGAACCGATCTGGTAATGTCACCACTGAGTTGGTAAAACCATCCTCTATGTCAGGAATAGAATGGGCCCCTTGAGACTTTTTGAACAATTCCTCAAGCTTGCTCACTTTCAATGCTGTGGGGTCCGTCTTGAATTCAGAGGGGGGGTCTGGTAGGTTGGTGGGTGTTTTAGATAGCTGGGGTAGAACCGGGGGCGGAGCTAGCCCCGTTGGAAGGCCTGTATCCTCCTGGACATTAGCTGTCTCCCCGAGCGTTGGAACTCTGGGTGGGAGAGGAGCCTGGTGTGAAGTAGATACTCCAGTTTGCTGCTCTAGCCTGGCAATTGTCTCTGCCTGTTGGGCTATAATCTCAGCCTGGCTTTTGGCAAATTCCGCTTGACGGGCAGCGTCCTGCTGCATGAGTTTCATACTTTCTTGGAGTTGACGCATCATTTCCTCCATCCCTGCCATATTGCCCTGGTCTAACTGAACAACCGGTATAACTGTCCCTGACTGGCCTTTTTACCCTGCCTCTGGCAAAGGAATACTGATTGCCCTTGAACTGAATCTCTGACCTGACAAAGTCTATCAACACAAGTTCGGTGTACCTGGGGGATATTGGAGCCTCCTGAAGCTATAGTTCCCAGACTACCTAGCAAAAGAGAAAACATGTAGCATCTCAGCCTGACTTCACCAGAACAGATACGAACAAAGCTGAATGAGTGTGCTCTCTACTGAATTGTGCCCCGAATTCTGCCTCAAATCTGATACCCTCGGGTAAAATTGAATCCCGAAATACTGAACTGATGCCCGCAGGCCTGATGCCCAAACTTGCTTAAACTGATACATGCATTCCCTGTAGAGACGCACTCTAACAAGCACATAACAGATAAGTGAGAGCCAAAACACCCCTATGTTGGGGTAGGGTTTCCCTGTCCTATTTTGTCAGGAGCTAGGGTTTCACTACGCACGCAGCGGCTTCAAACAACCTATAAACGGGTAAGCAACCTGTCCTAGTTTGGAATGGTCACTATGAATCCGAATATGCACTAGGTCGAATGGTCAAAAAAGGTGCCCCGGTAAAACCGGGGTTTGTGTTCCCATGCTGGCAGAGCCCGTAACCGGTCAGCCTTATGGACATGCCTTGACAAGACAAGCCTCCGGCAAACCGCTCAGGAATAGCAGATGGCAAACACGATGTCCTAGGCGCACCAATGCAAATGCAATGCAAAGAAACACACAAGTGTAGTCAAAAACAGATATCATGAGTTCGAGTCAAGTTCTCTAAATCCCCAGCAGAGTCGCCAGAAACTGTAACAAGCCCGCGAGGGACCTCGCTACAGTTCGGACTCGATTTTGTTGCGGTTCTAAATCTCGAACCAAAGAGTCCAAATCCGGCAAATCGTTTTGAGAAAACTGATTTTTTGAAAGAAGTGCCAAACATGGGCTGCTTTGCCAGATAACAGAGTCGCCACCTAAATATTTTAAAATGGGAAATTTAGGAAACCCTGACTCGGTGCCAAAAGGCCACGTGTCCGTCATCACCAAAGTTGGCTCGAGAACTTGGGTACGATTGGGGAAGGTCACATCGTGAGCACCCCCGCTCGCCCGGTCAAAGACCGGCCTCTACTAACCATGATATCTGTTTTTGAAAACATTGTGAGTTCTTATTCCGGTTATTAGCCTAGGTTACTATGTGATGCGCACAGCATACAAGTATAGACCAAATCGCCTGAATTGGAACAAAACATTTCATGTTTGTCTGTTTGAAAGTGGTTTGATGGTGCTACCCGCAAGTAGGCTAAGACGCGGATTTGCCACCCTCGAGTGGGCTTAAGAAAATCAGTGATTTTGCCACTATCTAGTGGGCTTAAAACAAACAGTCAACGAATTGCTCCAATCCAAATAACTCAACCTCCACCCACAGGCATTCAAGGCAGTTATATCACATAAGCACATAGCCTCATGGCAAGCATGCTATTCATGGCAGCACTCACACGCATGCAAGGATGCTAAAGCATAAAACTTACCGAGTACTCCAAGCCAAAAAAGGAAGCTAATTAGAAATCATGCATGATCCTAAATATGCTGAAATGCCTAATGCAACACATGCAAAATGCAAACTATAGCAGGCTCGGCTATTCTAAAGATGGCATATGGAATGCTACAACTATCAAGTACTCAATTTGGAATTGAAATACAGATGCAGTTTGTATGATGCGCCGAGCCCGGTGCATGCAAAACAGATGAATGATGCAAACATGCTGTCATACTGTATGCTAATTGAAATATGCCCTATATCTAACCATCATAAGCGGGTAAATAAAAGGGAGAAAGAAATGGGGGTTGGGAGACATACATCACACTCACACACCCTTATTACAATTATGCCCTCGCGCAGAGCGTCCGAATAAATAATACAGTCCGAACAAAAGAATAATACAGTCCGAAATATACAGATAAAGTACAAATTCCTAATTAATTAACAAATTAATTAAGAAAGCAGTAAACTGGCATGCAAGCCAGGGGCTGCCTTACTTCTGATGAATAGTGTATGCTGGACTGCCTCGGGCGGAAATCCATTGGGATGTCCCAATTAGCCTCTGTTTGCAATATTTCTCGAAATGCGCGCCGGACTCCGAAAAGTAGCTGATTCTTCATTTTGCTGCAACAGAGAGCAGGAAAAGGGCATAGCAATGTATTTCACAAATATATGCATGCCTCGATCCTCGTGCCACCAATCACGCACATCAATGCATGATGGCCGAGGAGTCGGATTGCACAACTCAATGTAGGATGAATGCATATGAATGCTACAAACCTAACTCCATCATGGGTAATCCGGAGTGTCGGTGACTTGGGAATTGAGACCCATTCCGTCACTCGGAGTACGAAACGCGCCTCGTTTCTCGTGCAATATGCATGAAATGCAACTAAGATACAGCTTAGTATGCACAATGCTGTGAAAGTGAGATGAAAAGGAGATGAAAATGAGACGCCTCGAAAAGCGTGCACGCGGGCACGCAAATCGAGGCGATGATGTGAAATGCAAATCGGATAAAATCGAAATGTCTCGAAATGTGTGCACACGGGCACGCAAACCGAGGCGATGATGTGCAATGCAAATCGGATAAAACCGAAGTGCCTCGAAATACGTGCACACGGGCACGCAAACCGAGGCGATGATATGGAACGCAAATCGGATAAAACCGAAGTGCCTCGAAATGTGGGCACACGGGCACGCAAACCGAGGCGATGATATGAAGGCAAATCGGATAAAACTGAAGTGCCTCAAAATACGTGCACACGGGCACGCAAACCGAGGCGATGATGTACAGGCATAAAAAATGCAGATTGGGCTTACACTAACATGAGAGGACCTCAGCCGCACTCACATAAGATGCCGAGAGACGAAAATGAGGTGCCTCGAAATGCGTGCATATGGGCATGCAAATCGAGGCAGTGACATACAGGCATGAAATGGCATACGGAACGCGAATTGGGCTTACGCCGACATGAGAGAGCCTCAGCCACACTCACATAGGCTGCCATCGGATAAAACAGAGGTGCCTCAAAGTGCGTGCCAAACCGAGGCAATGGTAAACAAGCATGAAAATGGTACAGAAATGCAATGATGGGCTTATACCCAGATGAGAGAGCCTCAGCCCACTCACATAGGAAGCCAATGAATGAAAACGGAGTGCCTCGAAGTGCGTGCCCACGGGCACGCAAACCGAGGCAATGCACTAAGGCATGAAATGACATGGAAAATGATATGCAAGCATGCAAACCAAATTTCAGCAGCTAAATGAAGGGGAAAACAGCCCCGAAATGATACGAAATGACAATCGATGCATGAAATCATCCCGAAATGTGATTTTAAGTACCCGAAATGGCCTACGGCTATGCTAAACATGCAAAATTGGCACATGACAGCAAAAACAGTAGCAAGGAAGCCCCAAAAATAGCATTTTTTCAGTACAAAGAATGACCAAATTGTGAGCATAGATATGGCAACAATGGCATGCAAAAATGGGGGAAAAGAGGGGATTTACAAAGCAAGTGGTATCTACAATGCTCAAACCCAAAAATGCATTTCTACAAAATTAAAGAGGGGAAAAAAATGTGCACATTTACAAGAGATGACATCCCCCAATTCAGTGTGTAGATAGGCTAAACATAGCATGCAAGATGAAGCCAAAAAATGGGCCAAAACATGAGGTACCAAGAGCATACACCAAACAACCTAAGACCCTTAATAAAACTTGAATAATAGACCAAAACAAGACACTTTCTAAGCCTGATAAAGGCTCAAAACAGAAGCTAAGCAAGCCTAACAAAGTATGCAATTTTACGGAAAATATGAAGGATTACAAAACAAGTACCAAAAGCATTCACCAAATGGCTTAAGGCCCTTAACAAAGCATGATTAGAAGGCCAAAATAAGGCACTTTCTAAGCCTGATGAAGGCCAAAAACAGAAGCATGATGAGCTTAAAAAGGCATGCAAAATGGGAGTGGAGCAAGATTTCAAAGCAAGTGATATGTAGAGCAAGAAAACCAGGTTGAGCCCTTCTTCAGTGTTGAAGAGGGGCTCAAAATAAGTACAATATCAGTTCATGAGATGCTCCAAATCAGATCACAAATAGGCTAAATCAATCATGCAATTTTACGGTAAAATGGAAGAATTTCAAAGGAAGTGCATGCTAGAGCCACCAAACATGATGGAGCCCTTCTTCAATGTTGAAGAGGGGCTCAATATAAGCCCACTAACAATATATATGAGGCTCGAAATCAGATCACTCAAAAGCCAAACAAAGCTTGCAAATAATGGCATAAAGGGTGATATTGAAAGAGATGCATCATGGAGACACCAAACAGAGTTGAGCCCTTCTACAAAGTTGTAGAGGGGCTCAAAATAAGCCTAAAACCAGTAGGGATCGGAGCCCAAAACTGAGAGCAAATAGGGTAGAAAAGTGACTCAAAATTATGCTAGAAAAAGGGAAATGAAGACTTACCCTTGAAGATCCAACTTTGGTTGCTTCTTGGCTTGAATTTGTTGATCCTTAGCCTTTGAAAATCACTCCTTTGTTGCTGGAATGGAGGTGGTGATGATGGTGCTTAGGGTTGATGAAGGAATGGACTAGGGACTTGAAGCTTTTTTGGAGGTTTTGGAGATGAAAATGGAGTCAAATGGAAAGAGGGTCTTGAGGAGAAATCTTGTAACCTTGACAAAGAAGAGGGCCAGCGCCTTAAATGGGCAAGAAAGGGGTGTAAAAGGGGAGGGAAAAGCACCCAAGCTTTCCCTCCCAAAATATCCCCCGGAAGGTACAGATATTTCAAAAAGTAGCTGGATAGCTGTAAAGAGCTGGAAAGCAGAAAGCTGGCCGGCCAGGTGATTTTCTGGAAGGTGGCCGGCCGGCCACCCCCACTGGTCGGCCAGCCACCTCTATTGGCCGGCCGGCCATGGCCCAAAAAAAAAGTGTTGAATTAATGGCCGGCCATAGCACCTTAGGGTCCTCCCATGTGTCCTCAACACAACCCTGTGGTTGAAAATTGGCAACTGTAAGACAGGAGAAACAACAAGCCACTTGAAGGAGAGGCTCAAAAATGAAAAGAAGAAATAATGGCCGGCCATAAACTTTTAGGGTCCTCCTAGGTGTGTAGAACAAGACCCCATGGTTGGAATTTGGCAACTCTGAAACAGGAGGCACAACATTGCATTTGAAAGAGAGGCTCAAAAATGAAAATAATAATTACTGGCCGACCACCACTTTTTGGTGTCCTCCCATGTCCCCTCATCACAAATATGTAGCTTAGGTTGGAAGAAAATACCCCTAGGGTGTTCAACATTGGCCCGGAAGTGAGCAAAACGGGCGCCGGAGGAGCGAAACTGGTTATCTGGGATAATTGCTGGCCTCCCACCCCCCAGTGATCTTCCTAGTGTTGAAACAGAGGTATCTGCCAAATTTGAACAAAAACTAATGAGAAATGAATGCTCGGGGCCAAAACCGCGCAATTCGGGGTCCCGAAAATGGGCTGCAGGTGCCGGAAGTGGTGTTCAGCAGCGAAGTGGGTATCTGCGACCCCAGTGTCCCTCGGAATAGTAAAACAGAGAAACCTGCCAAAAACCGGAGAAAACCGATGCAAAATGAATGCTCGGGGCCAAAACCGCGCAGTTCGGGGTCCCGAAAACCGGCTGTAAGCACCGGAAGTGGCATATGGCCACGAAGTGGGCAACAGAGGCTCCAGGGTTCCTCGTAATGATGAAACAGAGGCACCTGCCAAAAACCGGAGAACTCGGAGATGGTTGGGCGGTCCCGAACCGAGGCACACGGCCTGACGGTCCCGAAAACCGGGAACCGGGCTCCGAAATGGGCAAAATGGCCTACGGCCACGAAAAGTAGCTCACGGCCACCGAGAGATAGTCTACAGGACCACTCCCTCCCCTCAGGAAAGAAAACAGAGAAAACCGAGTCTGGTTCGCAAACCGAGACAAGGCACAGAAGAGAGTTCGGAAGTCCGGAGGCAGGGCGCACGGCCGCGACTCTGAGACTTCTGAACGAGCACAACATGCAACATCACCGAGCGCTCAACCGGTGACGTCTGAGTCTTAAGGTCGGTCAAAAATGGGGTGTCTACACCATCCGGCTGACCACTTTCCTTGGCCAGTAGGCTACCTTTTGTTGAGCAAATAGTGGCATTTTTCTTGCAAAACAGAGCAAAAGTCGCGGCAAAAACAGAATTATTTTCTAACTGCGGGCAAAATAGAATCAGGAAGCAGAACAGAGGCGTTTTCGGAAGGATATTCTTGGTTGCACGTGTGATTCCTCGATTCCCATGCAAATTAGATTTCATACATAATGTGTTGTAATTAATTAGCGTTCGATTTCCAATAGCTAGTTGATTAATTTCGTGTTATAATTAATTAGTTAGCCTAATTCTAATTTGTAATAATTAGTTAGTATAGTTAATTCATTTATTTGGTGTTGTAATAATTAGCCTCATTAGGACATTCATTCGAATCCTCCCGCGCGAGGGCAAATATGTAATAATTTGTGTGTCTTCCAACCCCCATTTCTTTCTCATTTTTATTTATCTGTTTATTGTGGTTGTATAGCATCATGTTTTAATTAGCATTTTTCTTAACTTGCATCCATTCGTCTTGCATGCATAAGCATTCTGCTCATCATACTAATCAATGTCAATTTCAAATTCCTTATTCAAATACGTGCTTTGTCGCATGCCTTGAATTGACTCACATGCCATGCTAGTAGCCAAGTGTAACACCCCAGCCCTTCATATTTCATCGATATTGTCCTCTTTGGGTCATGCTCGCATGGATTTGTTCTTCGTAGTGGGTCACCCATCTCAAAACTACTACAGCCTAAGCACGCTTAACTAGAGAGTTCTTCTAGGGATTTCACCACCCGGGAAAAAGGCCTCAATGTTATATAAGGGTCTAGGTTTTTACTTTTACAGCCTAGAAACTCTCCCTCCATTCCCCGATGTTGGACACCAGGACCTTACAATCCACCCTCCTTAAGGCTGCACATCCCCGTACAGTAGCTTTCCAGCTCACAAGCTTGCCCATATGCACCGAGAGACGCCAGGGTGGCAAGATTGATAGTGTTGAGTGTCAAGTCACCAGTTCAAATCTTAGTAACCTTATTATTGTAAGGTCCCGGTGTCTCATATCGGGAATGGAGGGATAGTTCCTGGGCTATAAAAGTAAAAATCTAGACCGTTATATAACATCGAGGCCTTTTTTCGAGTGGTGAAATCCCTAGCAAAACTCCCCAATTAAGCGTGCTTAGGCTATAGTAATTCTAGGATAGGTGATCTACTGGGAAGAACAAATCCGTGCGGGCATGACCCAAAGCGGACAATATCGATGAAATATGAAGGATTGGGATGTTACAAATGGTATCAGAGCCAGGTTCTCCAGAGTATAGAGTGTGGGCCCCTGGCGTCTCTCGGTGCATGTGGACAGGCTTGTGAGCTGGCAAGCTACTACACGGGGACGTGCAACCCTAAGGGAGGTGGATTGTAAGGTCCCAGTGTCCCACATCGGGAATGGAGTGGGAGTTCCTGGGCTATAAAAATAAAAACCTAGACCCTTATATAGCATCGAGGCCTTTTCCCGAGTGGTGAAATCCCTAGCAAAACTCCCCAGTTAAACGTGCTTAGACTGAAGTAGTTTTGGGATAGGTGACTCAGTGGGAAGAACAAATCCGTGTGGGCGTGGCCCAAAATGGTCAATATCGATGACATGTGAAGGGTTGGGCCGTTACACCGAGCCTAGTAGTTGCATTTTGCATGTGTTGCATTAGTCACTTGCATATTAGAGCATGCATTTTTCTAATTATTTTATTTCTTTTGGCTTTTCTCGGAGTACTAGGTGAGCATTTCTTGCTTTAGTATATTGGATATATGTTTGTGTTGCCATATCAAACATGTTTACCATGAGGCTAAGTGCTTAATTGATATACATGTGTTGAATGCCGGTGGATGAAAGCTTTTTCGTTTAAGTTGGGATGATTTGATTAATGCACATATGAGATCACTTTTTCAAGTGGTACATATTCAAACACTTTTCAAAACAAACATGAAATCAAAATATTTCAAATTGGGTGAGATAGTCTATACTTGTGTGCATTAAATAGTAAATATAGCATAATAACCAGAACAAAAGCATATAATGTAAATAAAAATCATATCATGATTAGTAGAGGTCGATTTTTTATCGAGTGAGTGGGGTGCTCAATTGATGACCTTCCCCTTTTATACTTAAGTTCTCAAGCCGAAACACTTTGGTGATGACGGACAAGTAGCCTTTGGCACGAGTCACGAGTTTCTTAAATTTTCTAAAAATATTTAGGTGGCGACTCTGTAAATCTGGAAATGTAGTCTATTTTTGGCGTTTTTGATTAAAAATTGATTTTCCAAAAAATTTGCCGAAATTGGACTAATTTGTGTTTATCTATTTCATATTACACTCGTGAAACCAGATTCAGAATCACGAGAGTTTGAACTGTAGGGCTATCGTATCCGAGGAGACTAAACCCCTCCAAGGAGCACAAAAAGCGAGCTACAACATGCAGGCGTATTCAAATCGCAAATCAAATTATCAAAAATCGATCCACGATCACCCCTAATATTACATGCTTTCGTCTACACAAATTTACATTATAATATAATAGACATTCATGAATGTTTATCTTGATCAAACTGTTGTCATACATTGATATAAGTGTAGGCAAGGCGCATACAAAGGAGGCATGAAATTAGCAATTAATAGAATGATAGGGTTTTGAAATTTACACCTCTCACCTAGGTATAAATACGATTCTACTACGTAGCTCGAAACTTCCGAGCTCGAAATTGGCCTGAATTCAAAACGATGTCGTTTTGAATTTTTTTTTTTTCATGGCAGAAGAAAGAAGAAGAAAGAAAGAAGAGACGAGGAGAGGATCAGAGAGAGAGAGAATCATCCATCATCAACCAAAAATCAAACCCACCCAATCAAACATCATCATCAACAACCAAAACCAATCAGACTGTTCAAATCATCATCAACAATAACCACAACAACACACAACATCATCATCATCAAACACAGATTTTCAAAATCAAAATCAAAATCAAAAAAAAAAAACCAAACATAGATCTACCACAACAACACACAACATCAACATCATCAAACATAGATTTTCAAAATCAAAATAAATAAAAAAAACAAAGCACAGATCTACACCGTCGCCCATCGTCGTACCGTCGCCTATCAATGTCTCGCACCATCGCCTATCGCCATCACCATCACTAACTCTCTCTCTCTCTCTCTCTGTGTTCGCCCTCCCTCTCTTTCTTCTCTCTTCTCTCTTCTCTCTCTTTCTCTCTTCCTCCCTCCCCTGTTTCAGATATAAAGGAGGGGAAAGAAAAAAAAAAAAAAAAACTGCCCAAAACAACGTCGTTTTGGGCAGTCGAGCCATTCAGGGCAAAGAGCTTTCGAGCTACAAAGGATTATCCGTATAAATATTGTGGGATTTTTTTTTTTTTTTTTGGTATTTTCTCTAAATTTGAATGAAGATTAATTTAATTTATCGACAAGATTAATATGCTTTGAAAGATTTTTTAAGAATTTGTTGACTTTTAACATTTTTGTAGTCTTGGCTCTTGTCAGACGAGTTCTAATAAAGGTTTTATTTAAAGTTTTACCTAAGGACTCGTTTGGGTACTTAAGATTTTAGTAAAAAAAATTAAAAAGTTATTATTAATTATCACATTATTTTCTTTATTTTCGTACATATCTTTTTATAAAAAATAAAAAATTAATTAAAATAATCAATTTTCAAACGAGACCTAAATTTAAATAAAATTTTGAGCAAGGGTTGGAAATGAAAATGGCCTTTCTGATTTAATTTTATAATGTTTATTATTAATATATAATTTTGTTAGATGGGTTGAATTATAATATACCGTTTTAGGATTGATCTTAGAAGATATTTTAGCACTGAAGTTGAGTCAGACAAAGGCACGAGAGATTTTTTGAAAGCTTTCCTTTGATATGTGAGTTGATTTTTTTGTTTATTTATTTATTTATTTATTTTTATTGTTATTTAGTTTAGGATTAAAAAAATTTATTTGTGATGAATTTTTTGATTTTTTTTACTTTTGTAAGAGAAAAAATAAAATAAATATGATTTGAATATGATATTTTATCTTATTGACTTTCTAGTCTATTTTGGAGGTGTTTGGAAAGTGAAATTTTAGTTTAATTTAGGCTAAAATTTTGAAAAAGATAAAATAGGCTAAAATAACTAATAAGATAAAATGTCACATCAAATTTATAATCATTTTACTTTTTCTCTCACAAACATTACATCAAACTATAAAAAAATCTAATCATCTTCTCAAATACAAAAATTTTAATTTATTAAAATAGCCAAAAACTAAAATAACAACTTCCCAAATGACTAAAATAGCCACACACACCAAAAAAAAAAAAGCCCATGCCAAACATGTGGTTTCATTTGGGAAGTGGGGTTGGCTTTTTGACTTTTTAATTTTTTAGCTATTTTAGCCTAGACTAAAAAGTTTGGTTTGGCTTTTTTGGCTTTTTGACTTTTTTTGTGAGAGAAAAGTATAATAATTATGAGTTAGATGTAATATTTTATTTATTGTGACTAAAATAACCTATTTTATTTTTTGTAACTAAAATAGCCGCAAATCATCTTCCCAAACCTAGCCATAGCCTTATACAAGACCAATCCAATGTTTGTATATGCTTAACTTCAACTCTATTTTTAATCAATCATATTTTTTAATGATAAAAATAAAAATAAAAACGAAAACAAATAATAAAAAAAAAAAAAAAGTGTGCGCGTGATAGGCTATTATTTATTATTTATTTTTAGAAAACAATTAGATTTCTTAATAATATGAATATGCATTGAAATTATTTAGTTGATTAAATAGCAAATGTAAAATAAGTTATTCACACAAAAAAATAGGCTCACAATTTTAAACACAAAATATAATTGGAAAAAAAATCACAAGATCTAATCTAATCTAATCTAACCAATCAACACACCATAAAGACAATAATAATCACAACTTACAAATCAACTTTAACAAAATCTACATTATAAAATCCACAAATTTGTAAGAATGCTGGTATATTCACCATTTTCGTCCTTCAATAGATGATTGAGTCCATCACAGACTGAACACTATCTACCAATCCATTAAAGCACTCTTGCAATTTACCAAAACAATTACCAGTGTATGAATATATATATAAGCCTTCAAAGATTAAACAGTTGATTGCACATCCAATCAATTACAAAGTTTTTACCACTGATTTTAGTTTATTTTTATAGTATATTTTTTCATGTATGTGCTATTTTTCACATAATTATCTGCTGCAGTTGCTTTGCATTGCACCATCTATATTTTTGTCGTCTTTCATCTTTAGCCAATGGTAAATGTAAACAACATACACATCATCGTTGAACTTGAACTTGTTTAAGAGTACAAAATGTGCATAAAGTCTTCTTAGCTATTACAAAAACCACACAAAATAGCAAATAGCATCCACAGTAATTTGAAGAACCAAACATCCATAAACTCACAATACAATAAATAAAAGGAACTGTCTACAAAACACATAATACAAGTTATGCAACCACCATAATGCAAGTTATACAACCACCACCACAAAATCAAACACTACCAGAAGGGGGAGTGTTATAACCATGGTAATGTGCATAAGAGATGAGGTAGCGTTTGGCCACAAGTCATTATCTTCTCCATCTTGATCCAAGCTACCCGAAACTCATCATTAGGCAGCTCCACAAACACCTCTCTTTTGAAGGGATTCTTGATTAGTTCTGTGCCAAACAAGTACAATGGATCTCCTTGTGTAACCCCGGGGAGCATCTTCAACTTCTCAAGACAGTCCTCTTCCGAGACCCGTGAATTCCCCACTATGATTGTATGCTTTATTGTCAGCTCATTCCTCTGTCTCCGCACTGCATCATACAGTTCCTCCAATTGGGACATCCTGGAGGCATCACTTGTCCTCTGCTTTTGAATTTTCCTCTCCTGCTAGTAAATAATAACAATAATAAGAAGAATAAAGGTAAATTACATTAAACCCCCCCAATTATGATCTATTTTTGAGTTGCCCCCTAATGTTTAAAACTAAACACTTAACCCCCTCATAGTTTCATCTTTTGATACTAAACTCCTTCTGTTAACAATTTGTTAGACAGAAGCATGCCATGTGAGTGACACATGACTGACCAATTGAGTTATTAGGACAAAAATACCCTTACTACTTATTTTTGCATAACCAAACATGACCTTAACATTAAAATAAAATAAAATAAAATAAAACGAGAGAAAAAGGGGAAGGACGAAGAGACATTGAGGGTAAGAGGAGGATGTTGAATTGGGTGATGGAGGGAAAATGAGGGTGGGGGAAAAGAAAGTTGTGGTTGGTGGTCGTAATTGACTAAAGGGACTGGATAAGGCAGGAGAGGCGGCCAGTGTGGGGGAAGGAGAGGTGGCTGGACGGGGAAAAGAATATGTGGGCAGTGGTGAGAAGGGGGTGAAGTGTTGAGTTTTAAACATGAGGGGAACCACTAAAAAATGAGTCATATAGTTGAAGGGGGTTTAGTGTAATTTACCCTAACAGATAATAATAATAATAATAAAGCAATCCAACGCACAAGTTTAATACTTTGAAATTTGAATATCTAAAGGAATACTTTTGATTTGTTTTGTGAAGACAGTAATGACAAGATGTTATTTTCTCCCTAAAATGCCATCACTTTTTCGAGAATCAGCCATATGCTACAACCACACCCGGGTTTCACAATCAAGTGTTTATGAAAAGGGAAGTGCAATTGCAACATATGTAATGTCCATCATACAAAACAATGATCAGGGCCACTACTATGCTTTACACTTAGTCATAGTTCCCTATTAATCCCCAGCAATATGAATAACCATTTTACAAATCTGTGACTGGTTCTCCATCGCTTCTAAAAGTATCACATCAAGATCAATTCACCACTTCATTGAATCAGATTAGCTTCCACAATTTGCATGCAAAATGTCAAACTACTCTGCACCCATACAATGGTTTTTACTGCAACAAGAGTTACAAGACCTTGTTCAATAAACATTTATCCAAAATTAAGGTTTGTTTTGTTTCTTCATCTTCAAATGGTGGAACAATAAGCATAGCATACAAAATAGTTGTTTAGCATGCCATGGTTGATATTTTGTGGGTATAAGAAAAAGGGACAAACACACACACACACACACAAACCCACACAAACAAAACAAAAAAAGAAACATCAAAACTAGGGATAAACTTTGGGTACAAAAATTTACGAATAAATAAATAAAAACAGTTCTGTTGCAATGCAAAACAGGGATAAGCCATGAATCTAGAGAAATGTTGCAAAAATGCATACACAAACAAAGCAAAGAGACTTTGCATGGTTCTGTCAAAAACCTACACCTATGAGCAAAGACAATCAAGAATATTTCACTATGGTGAAGAATGTGATGGTAAAGCGTGGCTCCAAGCTCTTCCAAGCTTCATTCCTTTTTACATAAATGAGTTCTCAGAGAAACCCCAAAAAAACACTATTATATACATATATATATGGGTTTAGAACCACAAAAAAATAATTGGGTTGGGGGGCATTACCATTGGATTCCTTTGAAGGTAACAAAACAAGAAGCAAGAATCTAATTTGGCCTTTCCTCAAACATTAGGCTTGTGTTCTCTATTGCTTGCAGAAAGGCCTCTTAGGCTCTAACTTTAAGACACCATCCTAACAATTTGTCACAAATTCTTCAAAAACATATTCATCAACAAATAACATAAAAGCATTAGGCCTCAAGAAATTGTGTCATATCTCCAACATTTTTAAGCAGAATTAGCATGTCTTTTGAGCATGAGGAAGTAATACAGAATCTTCGAAAACACATTAGCCAATTTTGTTCAACACAAAAATTTCAACAAAGTTAAAATACTAGACAACAAAAATATATAACAAACAAATTTAAAAAAGAACACAAACATTCTCCAATTATAACATATACAAGAGCTTTCATTTTAGGTAATAGAAACAAATTTGATTTCAAAAATTTACCTTCACAAAACAAAACAAAACAAAACAAAAAGAGAGAGAAATGTACCATCAAGCTTTCACCTTTGGCAACATCCGCCAGGGAAACAAAGCTCGGAATATGAGCAATCCCATAAAATTCTGATTTGATCCCATAAATATTTAGCTTCCTAAAACTACCCAACTTAGGATTATACAACATGAGAACATCCTTGTTAACAAGCATCAAGATTTCCCCACTCTTTAGCATCATAATTGGCTCATAAGAGCCCCAATTCCCGCTCTTACCAATTCCACTTTCAATTACCAACTCTTTGCTCCAAGACTCCTTGATCCCATAATCTTTCATTAACCATATATCAATACGAAGAGGACTAGAAAAATCACAAATGGAGAGACAATCTCGTAGCACACCCAGGCGAATATGATCAGGAAACTCCTTATGCAGACCAAACTCAGGAGGTTCAGGGACAACCCGAAATTGCTCGCTGCCAAAATCAAAACAACAAATGAAGTCGGGACTGTCACCTGCACAATTAAGCCAATGAACAGCTCCATTCACGAAAGAATTGAATGAGCGATTTGTCAAATAGTAAGGAACACTCTCTATGTTTCTCCACAACCCTTCACCGATTGTGTAAATCTTAGCCTTTGCCTCATCACGATAAGTACAAAACTCAGTAATGGGATCAAAAGACTCGACAACCCGTTGAAGAACAAACTGTATCACCTTGTATTTGTTAGTCTTGGGACTAAAACCGAAAGCATTGATGGTACGATCATAGTAAATTCGATCATATATTGGAGATGGTAAGGTAATGTAGTCACCCAGAATTGGATTGCATACGAAAATTTCAGAATTATCATTACACAAGCAAAGCAAACCATGGCAGGAGTTAACTATTTGGCGTCCAAGAAGTGGGAAGTTAATTTTGGGGTTGAATTTCAATTGGGCTTCGCGGGGACGGATTTTATGGAGGGTTTGGAGGTCAACCAAGTGGAGTTGGTTCGATCCGCGGTTGCGGTAGAAGGGTTTGAGCAAGAGGCTGACTGGTGATCTTGAGAGGTGGAGATTGACGAAGTGAGGGTCTGAGATGAGAGAAAGCCAGTGTTTGGAAACGAGTTGGCAAACGAAGAGGGTTTTGATGGGGAGTCTTGAGAGGATTTCGACTATGATTTGGGATGGAAGTTCTTTCGGGGTGGAGTTTTTCTTCTTCTTGTTGGGTATGCTCTGTTTCATCATGGTGCCTTCTTTGGTGGACATTGTTGTTTCTCAATGATTAGAAAAGAGTGATGTCCCAACTGTTATCTATACTAGTTCTCAATGATTAGAAAAGAGTGATGTCCAGTTCTCAATGATTAGAAAAGAGTGATGTCCCAACTGTTATCTATACTAGCAATTGAAAAATGGTTTTAGCTTTTTGATTAAAAAAAAATATGCTAAAAATAAAATTAGTTACATAAGTTAATAAGACAAGATGTTACATTCAAATCATAATTATTATATTTTTTCTTTCAAAAAATTCAAAAATAAAAACCAAACAAGGCTAAAATAGTCAAAAAGACAGACTATTTTAGCTTTTTTCAAACGAAGACTAAATTTTCTACTAAATCTCTCATATAGTGTGGGTGTTTGGGAAGGGGATTTTTTAAAGATTTTTTTAGTTGTAAGATATTATTGGAGGAAAAAAAATTTATGTTTGGAAAGATAGTTGGGTTTTTTTTTTTGTTAGATGTGATGTTTGTGAGAGAAAAAATAAAATGATTATGGGGTTTGATGTGATATTTTGTTTCGATTTTTTTTTTTTTTAAACCAATTTGTCTTTTAGTGGAAAAAATCAAAAAAAAAAAAACAAAAAAAAATTCTTCCCAAACAGCGCCAATGTGTGACTCGCATAAACTCGTATGTGTGTAGATTTTACACTCTTGTGAAAGGTTTAGTAATAAAATATGGGTAGCGTTTTGTTGAGTTTTAGAATTATAATTTGAGTATGGAGTTGTATTTTGAATTTGTAAATTTTTGAATTATGATTTGAAAAGATAAAATTTGTTTGGTTATGAATTTTAAAAAAGAGTTTTCAAAATAGTTTTGAAATGAGAAAAGTTATTTTGTTATGAGTTTTTAAAAGAGTTTTCAAAACTTAATTGAAAAATTTATAACTTATAACCAAACATACAACTCAAAACTCTATTAAAAATTATATTCAAAACTCATAATCAAATTCTTTTTAAAATTTTTAAAAAATTAATTATTGAAAAAATTAATTTTTTAAAAAAAATTAAAAAAATTCTGAAAATATTTTTTTATTTAAAATATTAAAAAAAATATTCAACTAATGTTTTAAAATTACTTTTGATTGTGTATTTGGTTCGATTTTTTTTTTAATTGTTTTGTTTGACAACGATCTAAAAATAATAATTTTTATATTTAAAAAATATCAAAAACAAATATACATTTTTTGTTTTCAAATAATAGGTTGTAATTGCAAAAATAAAAACAAAAAAAAAAAAATTTGTTCTAGTCAACCGACCTGACATCCAGTGGGATGTCCGAACGAATGACTCAATTCGCAAATTCAAAATTCAAAAAAAAACATGCATTGGAATGTATATTTAAATGTGGCATTGGAATTAATTTTTGAAAACTAAAACCAAACATAGCATTCAAATATGATGATAGAAAATTAATTAAAAACTCACACCAAACATAGCCTCAATAAATTATTTGAATTTCCTAACATAACTTTTAGCAATTTTAGTTGGGATGGTTTTGAAATTTGAAACATTTGGGCAATTGTTTTTGGAGGGAGCTCAAGCAGAGAGTCCTGCTAGAATATTGTTGTTGGGTCCCATATGTTTTGGGGGTAGAGGGTGGGATAGAATTAGGATGGAAGTGGAATCCATTTAGTGTTGTGTTTGTTTGTAGAGTTGGGGGAATGAATTATGATGGAGGAGAGGATTAAGATGGAGGTTAGAAAGGGGATTGGGATGGAGGAGTGGAGATGGTATTAGAAAAATAGTGAGAGGACTTAAAATTTTTTTATTTTTTATATGTTGGGCATTTTTTTTTTGAACATTAATGTTTAATTTTTTGTATTTTTTTATTATTTTATATAAAAATAATTTAATAATTCTTACACTAACAACTATCATCAAAACAAACACAATTTTACTTAATCCCCTCACTATCGATCCCCTCACTAACACTCCCCTCACTATGAATCCCTTCCATTCTGAAAACAAACGGGACCTTGATGTATAGACCTAGAGAAAGATTGAGGTGAACAAATGGGAAGCGGGTTAGGGATGGTGAGACCTTTGGCATGTTGCTTACCGTATAAAAAGGATGGATATGAAGGTAGGACAGGATATAGGGTTGTTTTGGAAACTTTTCAAAAAAATTAGCTTTTTATCTTTTTTACATAAAAAAGTCACAAAAAAGTTAGCTTTTTTAACACAAAAAAAAAGCCAAAAGACCACAAAAGTGTCAAAAAATCAATTTTTTACCAACTTTTCAAAACACCACATAATATAAGATGCATTTTACACACTTTTTTGTCTCCTTATATCTTGTATGTGGTTGCTTAGAATATAGGGAGTCCATATAGTATATGATACAAAAGGGGATATGCAATGGCACTTTCCATAGTATTGTGTATCTCCCACTGTTGGATATAGGGAATCTTTTATCTAAATGTCAAAAAATTTCATTCAAATGTCAAAAATAATCACCCTCCTCTTATCCTATCCTATATCCAATCTTAACCGAATATAATATAAATGACCTTAGAGCATCTCCAACGGTGAACCATTTTTTTCATCAAATTTGAGGGGGGAAAAAAAACGATTTCTTCAATCTAATATGAGGTGCTCCAACGAATTGCACTGTAGCTTGCATCAGAAGATTGGGGACGTCCAGTGAGACGACCGGCCAGTCGACCAGTTAAAAGACTGAAATTCTCTCTCCGGATTTCTCCTTCTGATTTTTCTTCAACTGAGCCATGTACTGAGAAGCTTCTTGTAATTTGCCAAGCATCATCAAAGACTCTTGCAAATCAAGAGCTCCTTTCAACAAATCTTTCGTTATTTCTTTTGAATTCCTATCAAAGTTCGTTCTCTTAGACCACGAATCGATCACTTGGTTGATCTTATGAGCGCCTTTCGACACCTCCATAAGTTGAAAGCAAGATGGGTTGCTAGGTGAATCTTCAGCGACATTTTTAGAGACCATCCCCTCTTCTCCTTCCTTGTGTGACTGATGATTTCTTTCGATTTTATCTGATTTTTTAGAACTAGTTTTGGATTTTCTAATTGTCCTACATTCAATGACACATTTGGGATCATCACATGTGACAAATGATCTATAGACAGCTAATCTTAGACTGTCTTGAGGCATATTTCTATGACATAAAATTCCATTAAAAGAGCCAAATGATGATAATCTAGTTAAATTTTGCATAAAATATTTGCGTAATTGGGTTTATTCTAATGACAATTTTAAAAGATAGACAATTCTTTGGTGTTGTTGAAAGAGAAAGCAAAAATAAACAATTAGTTGCCGCCGAATGAAACAAAAAATGTGAATGTTAAAATACTAAAAGATCATTCTCCTGTTGAAAAATTCAAACACTCAAAAGTATAATTTTACACTAATTTCTATCAATTTTCAAGAAAACCAACAAAATTATATATATATAGAGAGAGAGAGAGAGAACAAGCCTATGGTAAAAAAATGTGAATGTTAAAATACTGAAATATCATTATCCTGTTGAAAAATTCAAACAGGAGCAATTGGGTATGTTCAAGTATAATTTTACACTAATTTCTGTTCATTTTTCAAGAACCCAACAAAATGGAGATAGAGAGAGAGATTGAGAGAGAGAACAATACTATAGTAAAATTTTGAGTGTTGGATCTGAACTTGAGAAAGGTTAATTGTAGATGATAGTAACAAACAGAAAGCAATAACATCATATGTCCATGAAAATTTCAAGCATGATACCTGAATTCTTGGGTATTTTCTCTGCAAACAAACAGCCTCTATCAACCCTGTTCAACCCAATTCTCTGTCCTTTGGCATCTACTTGAAACCCAACCAAACACTGAAGCACTGCACATGAGCTTGGCATTTTTTGTATGTAAGGGACAACCGGTGGGACGTTCCATGGACGACCGGTGGGATCCACCTCCAACGTAAACACACAGTGTTTTGGCAAAATTTGCCCAGCTCCTCAGTTTGGTGAAATCTTTAGGTGGTTTTCATTTTGATATCAGTTTGATGAAACTGTTAAAGTCAAAAAAATTGCTTTTTTTCACCAAATTCAAATTTGGTGATGGTTTTGCTTAACCGTTAGAGATGGTCTCACAGTATATAATCCATCTCATATCCTACAACATATTATATCTAATTTTTATACTTAAGTATTACATATCCTCTTCAAACTTTTATATTCAATATGGACAACCAAACGAGACCTTTGAGCAAAGGAGAGAG
Organism: Camellia granthamiana; assembly: GCA_036172215.1. NCBI lineage: Eukaryota > Viridiplantae > Streptophyta > Magnoliopsida > Ericales > Theaceae > Camellia > Camellia granthamiana. Next base: position 47,828,198 of record CM069907.1, on the reverse strand, counting down.
AGGAACAAAGGCCCTCTTGCTGGTAAAAAAAAAAATTAAAAAAATAATATAATAAAACTAGTTATGACTTATTTTAATTTGAAAATTTGTCTCAAATAGTTTGATATAATTTTTGCTTACAGAGGGCTCGTTTAGGAAGTTGGCTATTTTAGTTGATTTTTTTGACTTGTTTGCTATTTTAACTTTGCTAAAAAAGTTGTGTTTTGAAAGTTTTTTTTTATTTTTATTTTATTTTTATAGTTGATTTTATAGTTGTGAGAGAAAAAATGAAGTGAAATGAATTATCCACCGAATTTGTTGTCGCCCGAATCGCTAAAATTTATGTTAGCCGGATAACCCTCATTTACCGCGATCGTCACAAAGTCACTCTATCATTTGGACGACCGGTATGAACAAATTCGGACGACATCAAATTCGGTAGATCTAGCATTGTTGAAAATGGAATGATTATGATTTGAATGTGACATTTTATCTTATTAGCTATTTTAGCCAAAAAAAAGTCATTGCCAAATAGGCTCAGACAAAATAGACTAAAATAGTTAAGAAGACAAAATATCACATTCAAACTATAATTATTTCACTTTTTCTTTCACAACCGTCAAATTTTAAAAAATGTCAACTATTATTTCAAACATAACTTTTTTAGCAAGGTTAAAATAGCAAAAAAAATTTAAAAACCAACTAAAAATAATTTGCTCTTAAACGGGGCCAGATTATTAGTTAAAAATAACTTTAATAAACGAAAAAAAAAAAAGAAAAAAAAGCTGATTATCAAGTTAGGAGGGAGATATTTTTAACTTTTACTTTTTGATTATCAATTTTTTATTTACAAATTGCGCCAAATAAGCTTGTTTTTGCAACTCAACTAAAAGCTTATTTTTTTACTTTTTAACATTTTTTTTTATCACATCATCTCTCTGTTTTTTATTTTTAAAAAATAAAAAATAAAAAAAAAGTTAACTTTTAACTTACTTTCCAACCCAAGCAAAGATAGAGAATTTTAGAAAACTTTTCCATATCTTGAAAAGTAATGAGTGAATGATTTAGGGTTTATTTGGTTTGTATCTCAAGAAAATTTTCAAAAAGTTCGTTTGGTTCACATTTTTTGAAAAAAAATTTCAAAATCACTTTGACTTTGTTTGGTTTGACTTTGGGAGATAAGTTTTCAAAAAATATTTTTAGAAGAGAGTTTAGAAATTTTTGTAGTTTGTTTGGTTGTATATTTTGAAAATAGTTTGAGAGTTTGGAATGATTTGATATTTTGTTATAATTGAGTAAATGTATGTGAGAGAAAAAGTGATTGATTGACATGTGGGAGAGATAAAGTAATTTTCGAAATTTTTTGAGAAAAATTACAAACCAAAAAAATTTTCAAAAAATTTTCTCCAAAAACTCCCAAAGCCAAACTAAACAAGGCATTTTTCTCTCCTATACATCAATCAATCACTTTTTCTTTTTCTTCTCTACTTCTTAGTCACTTTTTCTTTCACATACATCTACTCAATTATAACAAAATATCAAATCATCTAAAACTCCCAAACTCCAAAATTATTTTCAAAATATAAACCAAACAAACCAAACAAAATTTTCAAAAAATTTACTCCAAATTCTTTTTCCCAAAGTCAAACTAAACAAGGCCTTTCTCTCTCCTACATCAATCAATTACTTTTTCTTTCTCTTCTCTTCTTTTTAGTCACTTTTTCTCTCACATACATTTACTCAATTATAACAAAATATCAAATCATCTAAAGCTCCCAAATTCCAAAATTATTTTCAAAATATAAACCAAACAAACGAAAAAAGTTTCTAAACTCTCTCCCCCAATTTATTTATTTTTTTTAAATTTATCTCAAAACACAAATCAAACACACCCTTAGTCCTCGTTTGACAATGGGCTAAAATGAGATTAGTGGTTTTTTTAAGTCTCGTTTGGGAATAAGTTATTCTAATAACTTTTTAGTTTTTTATGAAATGATGTGCAAAAAAGTAGAGAGTGATGTAACAACTTATAATGACTTTTTAGCTAAAACATATAGTTGCCAAGTGAGACCTTAGACCAAAAAAAAAAAGAAGTAAAAGCTAATAAAACAAAATGTTACATTTAAACCATAATTATTTCATTTTTTCTTTAACAAAAGTCAAAAAAATAAAACTTTTTAGCCCTAGGCTAAACAAAAAGCCGACCCATTTCCTAAACAAAGCCTTACGTAGCGTTTGGTTTTGTTCTAAAATCATGATTTGTATCAAAAAAAAAAATTTTCCTTTCAAAATTCATAACCAAATAATTTTTTTACAACTCAATTCAAAAACTCATTTCAAAACACATAATCAAACACTTTTGAAAACTCTATTTTAAAAAATATTTTGTTATCTTGTTTTTTTAAATTATTTTTATTTTTTTGAAAAAATATTTTTTATTTTATCCGAAGAAAAATATTTTTTATATTTTTTTGGAAAAAATATTTTGTTATTTTTTTAAATATTGACCAAATAATTTATGGGAGATTGATCAATAAGTCCCTTATTTTAGACTTGTAATCCATATATTCTCATATTTTTTTTGTAATCCATCTAGTTATTTTGGATGTGTAATGACTCATTTGCCCGTCACATTAGAGTATCAGATTTGAAAAAAGTACACTAAAAAGTTTTTTAGTATCGCATCATGCCCGCTACGTTAGAGTGTCACATTTGGAAAAAAAATATTAAAGAATTTTTAATTTTTACCCGCCACGTTGGAGTGTCATATGTCACGCTTGGAAAAAGTACATTAAGGAATTTTTAATTTTTTTAGAGTGTTACATCATACTCGCCACGCTATCACGTTTGAGAAAAGTAGACTAGAAAGTTTATTTTTTTGAAGTTTCACATCATATCTACAACGTTGTCACATTTGAGAAAAGTATACTAAGGAGTTTTTTTTTTTTTTTTTTTTAGTAAAAGTTTTAGAGTGTCATATTATATCAGCCACGTTGTCACATTTAGGAAAAGTATACAAAAGAGTTTTTATTTTTTTCAGAATGTCATATCATTGGAGTGTCACATTAATACTTATCACATTGGAGTATTACATTAATAAAAGGGTATAGCCATCCACCAAAACACTACCAAAATAAAAAATAGGACTACACAGAAAGAAACTCTCCACTAATAGGACTTAATAGGTCAATAGAAAAAAAGTTAAGACTAATTGGAATACTTGTTTGTGCGATGAGATTTATTGGTAAATATTATGATTTAGATATATATGGGCGATCCAAAAACATTTAAATATTTAAAAATATTTATAAAAAAAATATTTAATATTTTCAAAATATTGATAAAATAATTTTTTTTAAATAAAAAATAAAAAATATTTAAAATAAAATTAGGGTAAATTATTTATATGTTGTATTTGGAAAATTTATACAAGATATGATCCTATGAATTTTAAATTTTTAACCATATAGATATGATTATAATCTATGGTAATATTAGATTTTCTATGTATAATATTATCATTAATCAAGTTATTAGATGCGTCCACAAGAAAACTGTAGGATCTATTGGGTTATATATTGAAAATAAAAAAATAAAATTTTAAAATATTTTAAAAAAATAATACAAAAAAATTTCAAAATATAACTCAAAACATTTTTCAAAACTCAAAACTCTTCACCAAACAGTGTGTTTGGTTTCAGTTTTCTGAATTTAGTTTTCTGAAAATTGAGTTTTTTTATTTTTTGTGTTTTTTTATTTTTAGTGAATATTTTTAAAATTTTAACCATTTTTTTTTACTTTTTTAGATGCACCTTTCTTAGATGTATCTAAAAGTAAAATATTTGTGAAAAAATATTTTACAAAATTAATAAATACACAAAAATATGAAAAATATACTGAATTTTAAATTTTTTTTTTTTTGTATTTTTGGTATTTAGTGATTTTTTTAAAGATTTTTTTTTCACGAAAATTATACTTTTTAAGTGTATTTATGTTAGGTCTATCTAAAAATTAAAAAAAAAATTAATTAAAACAAAAAAAATACGAAAAACAAGAGAGTAAAATTTTCTAAAAAGTGTTTTCAAAAGACTGAAAACAAACATAGTGAATTTTATTTATTTATTTATTTTTTTTCAAAACTTATTTCAAAACCTCAAAACTCACAATAAAACTCAAAATTCAAATCATGATTTTAAAACTAAACTAAATGGAGCGTTAGATTTAAGCCTATTTTGGCAACACGATTAAAACCTAGATTTTTGGCTTTTTAGGCTGTGTTTGATGCAGCTTTGAGAATTTATGTTGCGTTTAGTAGAATTTTGTAAATATAATTTGAAAATATGAGTTGTATTTTGAGTTTGTGAATTTTGAAATTATAATTTGAGTGTAGAAAATTTGTTTGATGAATGAGTTTTGAAAAAAGTTTTAAAAAGAGTTTTTGAATTGAATGATGTGACATAATTTTTATACAAAAACTTACAATTCATAACCAAATATACAACCCAAAATTCTATTCAAAACTCATGAAAAATTTTAAAATGTTTTCAAACAACCCCTAACACTATTCACCAAAAGTCAACAATTACGGCTGCACAACTCTTCATCCTTATTTTTCCCTACAAATCAATTTTTACAATTTTTTATTACACATTTTTTCATAAAAAGTCAAAAAGTTAACCCAAACATCTATATTTTCTTCCTCAATTTTTTAGTCCAGAAAGACAAAAAATGTACTTATTTAGAACACCCCAAACAACCTCTAAGGTGTGGTTTGGAACTTTCGCTTTTAATTAAAAAATTAAAAACTCACTCACATCATTTTTTTAATATTTATTTTACATATTTTTAAATAAAAAATTAAAAATTCACTACAAGAAATTGCATTTTTCGCAACGCAACAAAATATGTTGCTAAAAGGGAAAATTCGTTGGCAAAGAGATTTGCCGACACACAAAACTACGTTGGTAACCCGTAGGCAAAAGTGAGTTGGCAAAAGTTTTTACCGACGAACTTATCATTGCGTTGGTAAAAGTAATACCTTTAGCGACGAACATAGTCGTCGCTAAAAGCCTCCATCCATCGTCGGCAATTTACCTTGCGTTGGTAAAAGTCATTCAAATATGATGATTGTGTGGCACTTTTCGCGACACAAATTTGCATGGGCAAAAAATAGACTTTTAGCAACAAAATATGCGTCGGCAAAAGTAAACTTTTGGCGACACATTTACGTCGGTAAATGGTGCCATTTGTCTACGATTTGTTCGTTGATAAAGCTTCACTTTTGGCAACGACAAATTAGCATTGGCAAAAAATACACTTTTAGTAACACAATATGAGTGGGCAAAAGTAAACTTTTAGCAACACATTTACGTCGGTAAATATTGCCATTTACCGACGATTTGTTGTCGATAAAGGTTTACTTTTGGCGACAAATTAGCATTGGCTAAAATTACACTTCTAGCAACACAATGAGTGGGCAAAAATAAACTTTTGGTGACACATTTACCAACAAAAACAATTGAAAATAATTTATATATTTTTATAAGATTTACAAATTTACAAGAGGCATCCCTCAGGCACCACTATTACAAACTAATAACATTGATATGAAATCACCTAAAGTTGATGTGCAAGCAAAAAAAACACTGCTGATACTGCTTTTAGTAGTGTATAAAACCTAAAAGGGTAAACTCACTAAAATACCCAAATATATCCAAATTATGAACCCACATTACAAACAACAGATAACAAAATGAAAACATGAAACTAACAAAGACAGGAAAAACGACACGAAAAGTATCCACAAACTTATCCAGCAGCCGCCTCACAGCAACATTGCAGCAGCAGCAGCAGCCCAGCAAGCATCAACCACAAGGGCGGCAGCAGCAACAAACCAGACGAATCTGATTCATGCATCTCAGATGAGCTTGGTGCATCTGCAACCTCCAGGCCAGCTGCATTATTTGACATTCTTGGGGACATTTCAGAAGAGATGACCAACATGTAAAGGCATTTAAATAGGAGCTACTCAAGCCAAGTTCTTTGCTAATCCTTGCATGATAATTAGAAGAAAAAAAAAAGAATGGACATCAAGGAATGGCAAGTTAATGCTGAATTTAAGCATGGAGAAGTTATTCTAGATGTTTCATCTGATTAGGAAGTGAAAACAAAATTCTTATGGCTGAAAAGAGCTTTAATTTATTCACAGGATTAATGACTTCAGACAGTGTAGTTTGGAGGTCTTAAAACCAAAAGATTTGATCAGCATCCCACCTCAATTAAACTTGAAGGCAACATTCCCAGGCCCTTCACAAACTGCTCCTAGTTCCAATTATAGAGCAGGGTAATAAATAAACTTTCAGCAACTTGTTGACTCTCTATCTCTCTCTAACCATTTCCAACTGCAATTTCCCATCTCAAAGTTACTTCTCTTTATCAACTACCAATATTTTTCTACGGATTGACTACAAGATGCAGACAAGACAGGAAGTGTTTCCAGGTAGAGAAACACTAAAAGGAGTGGGAGGGAATTATATTGATTAGAGCTCAAACTTCCAAACAAATCACAAGAGACACTAAAAACAAACACAAAAGAAATAAATTGTTTCTTTTACACTAAAAACAAGTAACAATAAATTAGACAATTCTAAAAATTAGACAATTCTAAGAAATAGACATGTCATCTTAAAAACTGACTAACCTGCATCCAACCTTTCCACTCTTCAGTTTGAAGCCTGTTCAGATACAGTATGGATTTTCCTGAGATTGGTGACTTATCATGATGAATCTTGAAAGAAGTAATTGCTGAAACTATGATGAGAAGGAAGTAGAGAAATAAGAAAAGATCCCGATTGTAACTCTGCAAAAACAAATGATGGTTAAAAGACAAGCTCATTGGACACAACTTTGATGCAGATGGACCAAATTATAATTGAAATAGATACAGAAAACAATAACTGTATATCCTGGCCATTGTGAACTTTATGTGGAGAGGTGAAGTCCTCCATAATTGTTTGGTTACACATCCAAGGAAGCAGAAGAGAGACTGAAGCATACGTATAGCAGAAACAACCAACATTCTCCGTTCAACATACGTATAGCAATTGCAGGTCAAATTATGTCCGTCCACAAAAGGCTCAGGTTGTGCAAAATAAACTGTAAAAGTAGATGCTACCTCCAGTGTTGACCTACAATCCCCTCTTTTTGTTGATGGTAAAATCAACTGCAGTGACAAAACCAAGAAACAAGCACATCTGAGTTTCAAACTAAGGAAAAATAATTGTAACAAAGACTACATAAATACAATCATGCATAAAGTATTTGAATTCTAGTTGAGTAAGCTGAATAGCATTAACAGTTGACACCTACGAAACATGAACACTTTTAAGGTGTCGTGTCATGTCGTATCAAACACCAACACAACACTCATCGGGCACTTCTGAAAACCTGTTGGACACACATCAACCATATCCTGATATTTAAAAAAAAATTCTAAATTCAAATACACTTCAGAGACTTGGGAAATACGGGTGCCTATCGCTCAAACACATGAAACACATTACAAGTTTGAATAAAATAATTAGAATCCCATGACAAGAAAAACAATTTAAATCTATAAAGCACATCAGAGTTTCAGCCATTAAGAGGAAATACACTTGAAAATTGAAACATCCATCCTAGCCTGGTCTAGTACACATTTCTAGTGGCAAAAGTGCTCCATTAAAGCTTGCTCTTTGGCACAATATTTTGAGGAGAAAGTTCAAGCCAATACTTGAATGCAGTAAATATTAGGGGAGATATGGATAGCATTTGTGGATTGACCATGTAGAAACAAATAAATTTCAGAGTTTTACATGAAATAATAGTTCACCAGGAAAGAGGCAATGAAGATGCTATATACCTCTAGAAGGGAATTTGGGTGACACAAGGCTATCGTTCATTAAAAGCTGCACAACCTTCTCCCCTATTTGTAAGCTAATCTGTCTCTGCAATGCCTTCTGCAAATGCTGTTTAATCATGATGTTTAAAAAAAATCATATTTCAATTGCATACTATAACAAAATTAGAGACAAAGGATGCTGGCAGTATGTATAGCCAATTGATTATAAATCAATTGCTATCACACCACATTGTCAACACAATTTAAAAGTTTTTGACTTTTAAATAAGGAGATCATATATAGAATGTATATGTATGTATGCATATACAAATGGAACTTACAGTTAACGGACCCTCAATCTTCAATTTTTCCACATCTTCATCATTGGTTTTAGGTGTCTCTGAATTTCCCTTCTCAATTTCCATATCCACAAGGCATGGGGGATAAGCATATGTCTAGATTGACGTAGTTTTGGCCATTCAATTCAGCATCCAAGCACACCTGGCCATCAGTTGAGTTGGGGACTTTTGAGTAGCCTAAGAAAAGTAATTGTGATTCACATTGTAAATTACTGGTGCCGTCATCAGGTAACACTAAAATGCTATAAGCATCTTGGCCGTGCACAAATGAAAAAGTAAAATCCTCATTTTCAGTATAATTTAATATTTCAGAGGATATCAAATGGGATGGGACAAGTAAACTGAAATAGCAACAATAAAGCAAGTTCAAGAAACTAGTCAACGAGGATTTTCTTAAAATGATCCAAGCTTGTATTTAAAAGAATGTTTCACAACTTTTTTACTCGGGCATAATGCATAGCAAACATCTTTGCAGTCAAGGTTCATTATGCGATTTTTTTTTTTATATATTATTTATTATTATCATTATTATTTTGAGAGAGGGAGAAACTAGAGTATCTCAAAATCCTAAATATCAAAATGTATAGAATGACCACACCTTCCATATAAATCACTTCAATAGCTAGATCAGAGACCTTTAATATGAAACATTTTAACACCCGTGTATATTACATTTGCCAGATATAATGGCACGAACATGAGCTTAATTTTCATCACGACAATCAGTTAATGATCACTTGATAAATGGAGTTTCACATCTGAATTAATATAAAAATTCATTCAAAGTTTTCATAACCAGCAAATGCAATATTTGACGGACAAGCTTCCACTACAATGCACCTGTAAACAAAAGTCAAGTGTGTCTGTATGCCTTCAGATTCCAATACTCTTGATGCCTCTATTCCCCGAGTAGAAACCCATACATCACAAGCCACAAAGGAATATAAAGAATTACTAACATTCATGTGTCATGCAGTTCTTAACATATAAAATATACACACATTTCTCAGATACTCACTTGCCAAGTTGAAGGAATTTTAAACAACAATCGTTCTAGAGGGATGTCAATTCCACGATACAGTTTCAGCAGGTCAGGGAGAAAACCCCTTATTGAGAAAATATAAAATTAAAAAAAAAAAAAATTGAGTCACAACCTTTGTTGAACAGTTCATGTTCAATGGAGGTTGAATATACTGAGCAACAACTCAAAGTAGTTTGAGATAAGACAAAAGCATGCTGCTCAGAACGTTAAATCAATATAGAAAGAACTACCAAAAAAGTAATTGAAAGCATGATATTTACTGCCATTAACTTATGGCAGTATCTTCATTATAGACATGAGTGAATGAACCACACGTAATTATGTAGGTCCCACTACCTTATGTCAGGTAATAAAATTTGTTAGAAAAAACTGGATTGCATAGCTTCACTGAAATTTAATCAACCTTTCAAGTTCCAACATCCTACATTCAACTTAAAAAACCTGGAAGAAATCAATACCTTCCTAACAATGCTGTGTGTGTCATATGCAAGACAAGCATCCACTTTTGTTGAAACTCGACCAAGGACAACCTTTGCAAGTTCACCACCAACATTTACTAAAGCCTACAGATTCCATGATCAGTTGTCAGACCACCAAACTAACCACATATATGTGGATGCACACATCTATATTTATATATTTGATGGGTGACTAACTACATGTTCAATCACATTAAGGAAAGGTATTACCTTGTTAACGAAACAGGACATTCGAACATCTGAGCTAGCCAGCCCATAACACTCAGAATCTGCCAACGCGGTATCCACCGCACTCTACACTGAGGAAACAAATGTACACAAAACGCAATCATATTCATAAGCTCATGCGCACATCACACCATGCAAATACATTAGCAACCATGTGAATTATGTAACCATACTGAATTTTTATATGTAAATCTCATCCATAATAAGTGGGAACAACATTTTTAAAATTATGAGCTAAGTGATGTACCTTTGTTTCAAAATGAGAGGAATCACACTGAGTCCAATTTTTTGACGCTCTTTCACTAGCATTTCAACAAGTCTCACCTATACAAGTATATAGGAATATTAAATAAGAATTTCCTAGTGTATATGTAAAGTAAACTCACTAAAGTAGAAAAAAGGGGCGAAAAGGTTGCAAAATTACCAAAAGGTGAGAAATTTATGGGAGAGCAACTCTTGCTCTATTTTTTTACACAAAAGGTGAGAAACTTGTAAATATTTTTAATCAAACAGGCTGAATTGTAATTTCTCCCTGTTTTTCTCAAGATCGCTAATTATATATCACCAATTATATGTCAAAATATTTCTTCTCATTCACTAATTTATTAATTATTACGTTCAAATGAAGAACTAATTATGAGCATTCAAGTGAGTGGAGATGCTCAAAATATATATCGATGACTAAAAACTGGTTTTATTTATTTATTTCAAGTCAAGCAACGTTCTCATCATACTCCTCTTGAGTACCCATGAGAAAGAAGGTCCAACATGAAAGAGGAAGGAAAACTTCAAACAAAGCATTACCAAACAGATTAATTAATTGCAAACACCCAAATACTCTCATACATTGTCACTCTGAGGTCATGAGACCATCTATAGTATGAGCTATCTAATCCGTGACAAAATTACTAAGAACAGATCAGTTTCCCAAACTGTCTTGCAAATCAATTACCACCTCTTCTCAAAAGTAATGAAATACAAACAAATCTACAAAATCTTAAACCACGCCACTTATTTATATAATTCATGCTAAGGTTCAATAATCTGAAACAAAATTGACTACCAAAGAATTAATTGATTTGAAAAATGTACCTGAGATGAAGAGCCTAATATCATAGATCAAGAGCACATAAGTTCTATTTTTCATAGTCATCAATCTAACAAGCATGAGCACCACACATTGAAATGACACCAAGCATAAGTGAGAAAGACATATGTTCCAGATAAACAAGGAAAAGAAAACTGACTGTAACAATTGTCATCTAACTTTAAGAAAAAAAATACTTAACACCTAAAATTTCAAAATCATGTTATACAATAAAGATTCTTCTCCACAAAACAACAATGGAAAATTATCCTTCACATTGATGACAAATGAACATGTTCAGCATATTCAAGAAAATATCTAACGATATGGATATTGATGGTATAGGTAACTGATAAAACCAAACTAGGGTTCTACTCACCTTTTCTTGCTGGAGACCGTTCGTCGGAATTTGCTGGGGCGAGAAAGTGAGAGAAAATGAGAGAGGAACTGTGGGAAAATTAAGGAAAACGAGAGAGCCAACAAATTAACTAAATGGAATCAAGAAAAGCCTAAAGCTCATCTTACTCTTAGACCAATAAATAGAGCTGATGAGGTTGTTAAAGTTAAAGCTGCTAGAATACCATACTGGAATTGGAATTGGAAAGTAATTTCACAGCTTAATATAAGTTAACAACTATCATAAAACCATAAATGTAATTACACAGCTTCGTATTCACAAAATAAACTACTCTCATTCTCCAAATAACTTCAATAATACAATTTAGGTGAATCTGTGAAATCGGTGAATCTGTGAGATTTGAAGGTGAGATTCAAAATAAGGGTTAGCGAGGGTTGAGAGAGGCGACGTGAGGATCCAATGTTGGTTTGTGTCTGAAGGCCTAAGGGCTTACAAAGGCTTTATTCTCAGATTCAAAATAGGTGCGTATGGCCTACCGCATTTGGAAGTGTTTTTAAACGCCTTCAATCACAAAACTGTGTCGCTTTAATTTAAAAAATATGCGACGTTTTTAAACATCGTTAAATATTAATAAAAATGACGTTTTAAAAAACGTTGTTAAAAAAACACCGCAAAAACCCTTATTTCTTGTAGTGCACACATCAGGCCTAAAGACAGATCTTTCTTCTGCCACTACCCATCCCCTATCACATTACATACTTAGGTAGAATATTGAATAATGGGCATAAACAAAATGCTTTTGTAGATGTACTTACAATATGTATATATTTATTGCTTTACATTTGTCACTTGTTCAAATTATGCTAAAGACTAAACTGTTTTTCTATTTTTAATATGGATCAATTGATAGTTTTATGAAGAACTTAAGTTTAGGTCAAGTAGTTGAGATCCTTGGGTTTTATTATTATTATTTTTTTTTCCAAACATTCAAGTGGTTATACTCCTTGATTTCTAAGAAATAAATTGGGGGAGATTCTGAGTTTGAATTTATGGTGAAGCATCGAATGTTTATAAGTAGTAATTTAACTTACTACTAACTAATTAACTAACCCACTAATTTTGACACCCGAAAAAAAAAATGTAATTTGATATTTTTAGAACATTGATAATTAGAACATTGATAAGCATTAAGGTATATTTGTTTTCTCACGTGGCTTCACTTTTATGCTTGGATGCAACCACCCTATGTACAAGGACCAGAAACATCCACCTTACAAGTTACATTGTGTCATCATTTTGAACTATATTGATGTTTTTTCTCAAGAATTAATGACAGACTAATGTAAGAGCAATTATTGCATACAAGGAAAACAGTAGCTTTTTAATTTTATTTCTTTCTTCTCCTTTTCTTTTTATGTTCTTTGCTGCTTCAAGTGCAGCTTTAATATGTCAGGTTTTGATTCTTTTTGTGGTTGTCAATCAATCTTAGGATATGGAAACAATTAGCAATAGACTTCAAAAACTTTAGGCAATGTTTGCTTCCACGCCCATCGTCATTTATCACACATTATGTAGTAAAAGTTATCCAAATTGTAGTTCATTATTCAACACTTTCAAAAATATCTCTCTCACGAATGATATATCGATACAGGACAATCTATATAAGTCAGTCAATATCATTGTGGAACCATAGCAATATGTATTGCAGTAGACTTGAACCGAAAACACTGATATTCTTTTCAACTTTATGTCATGGAACATGGTTGAGGATGATTTTCCTGGATTGATAAGCCAATCCAAAAGCAATCAGAATATTACACACATTTCTCTCTTATTCTGAATTTTATAGACCAGAAACTGGACATCAACTGCATTTTGCTAAAACCTATCTCTTTTCTGCTTTACTTCATACTATATTCCAACACCATATAAACCTTCCTAACTGAATAGTCATATCTAATCTGTTCTAATTCAAGATTTCTAATAAATATACCCTGAAATTATACAATCCCTGTCCTGCACAAGCACATTCATGATCTTCGGTTGCAAAGTAACACATCTCAGAAAGTTATTCATGAATCAACAGCAGACATTATGATTTAGTATAAATGGTTACAATTAATGCTTTTCAGACATCCATGACTAGTATCTACTTAATCAAGGTATATGAAACCCAATGTTTAATTTCCCAAGTGATCTAATCATATGCTTATTTGACTCTAAAATCCCACAGATGTTCCTATACAAGATGAGATCATATTGTGTTGTGTCCATAACATGATTAGGATCCACTTACACAAGGCATATGAAATCTATTGAATTCCCAAGTGTATCTAGTCATATTCTTATGTCATTCAAAAATCTCGAAAATTGTCCTATACAACATGAGATCGTATGAAATATCGCAATCGTCAATTGTTGATCCTCCACCGTAAGCGACTACAACCCCAAATGTTTACATAGTGCTTTACATGAATGTGTGAGAGAGAGAGAGAGGGGGGGAATCCGAACATACCTGAGATTTTTTACAGATCGAAGAGAAGAACCAATCTCGCCGCCGAACCGTCGAGCGGTCGAACCAGTCTCGAATTGTCAAGCGTTGCTGCCGCCGAACCGGTCTCGCCAAACCGTCGATCGCTGCCGCCGTCGATCGTTCCCCTTCGAAATCTGGCGCCGCTGAACCACTCTCCCCTTCGAACCTTCTCTCTTCTCCCTCTCTTCTAGGTTATCTAATTTACAGCTTTCTAACTTCCTTCTAGTATTCACCCAAAAAAAACTTCCTTGTAGAACCCAATTAGAAGCCACAGTTCGTACTACATTTTTGGCCATTGGCGCTTTTATTTATTTATTTATTTATTTTTTAATATCATTCACGATATAAATTGTGCATTGTGAAAATTAAAAGAGAAAATTTTGAGAGTAACGAGGGGTTTACCTCCTAAAAAAAGGAGAAAATTTTTAGAGGTAACTTTCCGCCTCAATTTTTAAAGACAGATCATCAACAATAAAAATAAAAATAAAATAATTTTTAATTCTTTAAAAAAAATTAAAATTAATTTGAGAACTATAAAATTAGAAATATATTTTTAAATTATTTATAACCTCCTAAAAGATAAAATTATACAAAAATAATAAGTACTTTTTTATTTTTTCACCAATTTTTTTTTAAAGTTTTTCAGGAAAAAAAAAATCTAAAACAAGTTTCTGAAAATAAAACCAAATATATTAAAATTGATAATCTAACATTCTTTGGAAAGTTTAGATTATCTCAAATTAGCCATCTCAACCTAAGAGTGTATTTGGGTTTGATGGATTCATTTTGTGATCTAATTCGATGATCACTTTAATTTTACAATTCAATAACTAGAATATTTAAAACTCTTTGAAAAGTCATAATAAAAACACAAATCACTAAATCACCTGATTTCACTAGCAAAGTTTTTACCAACGAATAGTGTTATCGTCGCTAAATATTTAACTCTTTGCCCACACCAACTAGTCATCGCCAAAAGTAAGCACACTAATAGCGACGCTTATTGTGTTGCTAAAACATAAGCCTCGTAGGTAAAAGTTTTGAAATTTTGGCGCCAACCAAAAAATTTGGCGCTAAAATAATGTTATGCCTTTTTAGCGACGGCAACAAATTGCGTCGGTAAAGGTATATTTTTACCAACGAAATTGATCACTGTGTCGCCAAAAATATACTTTTGGCGATGAAAAATTGACGTCGTCGCCAAAAGTAGTCGCTAAAAGTGTAATTTCTTGTAGTGATTTATTAAAATAATCAATTTCGGAGTGAGTCTTTACAAAACAAGATACCAACTCCAAAACCTTCGGACAGTCAAAATGATATTGTATTTCAGTTTCTTCTGCTCTCGTTTCTTCCTCCACACTCAAACGTCTCACTCAATCAATCCCTAGCCATTTTTTTTGTTTTCAATCTCTCAGCTTCATCTCCCTCCAAAAACAACCGCTCAAATGTTTCAATTTTCAATACCATAAACTTGCTATATTTATCCATCTCCAAGTATCATTGGGCTTGTTTGATTTTGATTTTGAGAAAATAATTTCCAGTAAATTTTATTTTTTTATTTGTTATATTTTAGGCCAAGTTTGGCATGTCACAAAAAAGTCAAAAAGTTACTCAAAAAATTAAAAAGTTATCACAATTCACCAAAAAAATATTAAAAAATTAATTTTATCACTATTCACCAACACATCAATCTGACGAAATTAGATCTGTGCTGCGGTTGTGTGACAAAAAGTTGCACAGTTGGGTGCAATTTTACCACACTGTTGTTCGACCCGTGGGGACTATCACGGGTCCCGTTTTGATAATCTAAATCGCTCAACTTGTAGAACTCGTTGAGTACTATATGCTTGTAAAAAATCACATTGATCGGATATCGATAACTATATGATCAAATCAGTTTTGTATAAAAAAAATAAAGATGTTATAATTAACGGTTGGAAAAAAACAAATTTGATCAGATAGTTATTGATATCCGATTAACGTAATTTTTTACAGGCATATAGTGCTCGACGAGTTCTACACATTAAACGATTCATATTATCAAAACAGGACCCGTGATGGCCCCCATGAGCCGAATTGCATCGTCCAGTGCAATGCCCAAAAAGTAAACAATTACTTCTTACCATCTATTCCACTTTGCAGATTTGTCGGCCGTACAAGTCACCCTCTAATCTTCTCCTACACTCTAACTACACACTAATTCATACAATATTTTAATACACATTTTTTCATAAAAAGTCAAAAAGTTAACCCAAACAACCATATTTTTTTTCTCAACTTTTTAGTCTAAAAATTCAAAAGTGCACTTATTTAGGACACCCCAAACAACCCCTTAATATTTTTACTGAATTTTTTTAATATATTAAGTAAATTTTAAAAATTTTAAACACACCTAACATAAATATTTTTAAAAAATATAATATTTGTGATTTTTTTTTAAATATCAAAAAATTTAAAAAAATTAATGAAAATTTAATACATTTTTTATATTTTTGTATATTTATTAATTTTTCAAAATATTTTTTCATAAATATTTTACTATTTAGATACACCTAAGTAAGGTATATTTAAAAAAGTAAAAAAAATTGGTTAAAATTTTAAAAATATTCACCAAAAATAAAAAGAATGAAAAATAAAAAAATTCATTTTTCAAAAAATAGAATTCAGCAAACTGAAACCAAACGTACTGATTAATTCTTTCATCAAATTTAAATTTGATAAAAAATCATCATTTTTCCTGTTTCAATAGTTTAATCAGATAAGTATTAAGGGCTGGTTTGGTATACCCCAAATAATTCAAAAAACTAAAAAAGTTATTATTATTTACTAAAAAAAATAAAAAAATTTAATTTTACACAAAAATTATTACAACTCAGTCTGACGTCCCATAGACTTTTGCTGATTTTTTTGAAAAATTGCATAGGCGGAGTGCACAAACAACACGGTGTTGTTCGGCCCGTGGGGGCCCATCGTGGGTCTCCTTTTTAATAATCTGAATTGTTGAATGTGTAGAATTTGTCGAGTACTATATACTAAAAAAAATCACATTGATCGAATATCGCTAACTATATGAGCAAATCAGTTTTGTATAAAAAAATGATGGTGTTATAGTTAACGGTTGAAACAAAACTAATCCGATCAGATAGCTATAAATATCTAATCAACATGATTTTTGACAAGTATATAGTACTTGACGAGTTCTACACATTGAAGGTTCCGATTACCAAATGGGATCCGTGGTGGGCCTCCACGGGACGAACAGTATCGTCCAATGTAATGCTCGAAAATGAGGCAACCATTTCTTATATCAAATCACTCTGCCTATATGGTATGGGGCGTACTACCTACTCTCCTTAAATTCTCTTACACACTAATTTAGACAAATCTTTTAATACACATTTTTTTGTAAAAAGTCAAAAAATTAACCCAAACAATCATATTTTTTTCCCTCAATTTTTTAGTTTAAAAAGTCAAAAAATGCACTTATTTATGACATAAAAAACAACCCCTAAATTGTGGATACGATAAAGCTTTCACCAAATTGAGGATGATTAGGCCATCTCCAACGGTTCATCAAACCTTGCATCAGATTTGAAATTTGGTGAAAAAGTCACTGGTTTTGGAGCTCCAATGGTTTATGACATCAAAAACAACCCCTAAATTTTGAAATTTATGACATCAAAAACAACCCTTAAATTTTGGAGCTCCAATGGTTTCAGTAAATTGGTATCAAAACGATAATGGAACAAAAAATTCATCAAAGTGAGAACAGACTCCAGATTTCACTATTGTACTGTGCTTTACCGTTGGGGGAGATCAACTGGTCAATCAGTCGGATATCCGGCCGGTTGACCAACCGGTCGACCGGTTCCCTTTCAAATAGGTAGGTTTAAACAAGTTAAAAAAAATAAATAAAATAGTCTTGTCAGTCGACCCTTCCCTCAATTCTGCATATATTTTGTTCGACAGGTTTGATGCTCACCGTTGGAGGAAGCCGTATCAAATTGAGAAAACAACCTATTTTTTACTTAGATTTGGTAAAAAAAGAAATGAACGGTCGTCCACTAATTCCTTATTTGTTAGTAAAAGAGGCGGTCAAGTTCTGTCTAGTTAGTCAGATCGAACTTCTTTTTGTTTTAGTTAAGCCAAGCTTCACGCTTTACTGCCTGCATTTTTCTCCGATCAAACTTGCGTTTTCCCCGTATTTTTTATTACAATCGCTTTTTTGCCCAAAAATTGAGATTCAAAGTCGACAACTTTCAATTTTCCCGGGATTTTCGTTACAATCGAGATTTAGCTTAGAAATTGAGTTCATTTATTTTTTCACAAAATCTGAGTAAAAAATAGGTTTTTTCTCAATTTGATATGGCTTCCTCCAACGGTGAGCATCAAACATGTCAAACAAAATATATGCAGAATTGAGGGAAGGGTCGACTGGTTGATCGACCGGACCGATAAGACTAATTTTTTTTAAAAAACCTGTTTGACCCTTTCAACCTGTTTTAACCTACCTATTTAAAAGGGAACCGGTCGACCGGTTGGTCAACCGACCGGACATCCGACTGGTTGACCGGTTGGTCTCCCCTAATGGTAAAGCACAGTAAAATAGTGAAATTTGGAGCCTGTTCTCACTTTGATGAATTTTTTGTTCCATTCTCATTTTGATACCAATTTGCGGAAACCATTGGAGCTCCAAAAAGTGACTTTTTCACAAAATTTCAAATCTGATGCAAGGTTTGATGAACCATTGGAGATGGCCTTAGTAGATTTCATCAATTTACTGTTTATAGCCGTTTCATTTTCAATGTCTCTTGAATGTTCTGCGAATGACCACTTTCTTGTAAAAAATTGTAAAAAAATTACATTGACTGGTCAATCGGTCAAACATCTGTCCGATCAACCAATGTTTCAATAAAAGTTCAAAATCTTTCGTTAGAATACTTGATATCAAATGAAACTTTTACTCAAATTAATAATAATAAAAAGACATAAATTGTCGGAGATGCTCTAGGCGGCTTTTAGCCTAAAATTCACAAAAAGACAAAGGCCTTGTTTGGGGAGTTGGCTGTTTTAGTAGGTTATTTTAGTTTTTGATTATTTTAATATGTTAAAATTTTTGTGTTTAGAAAGATGAATGTATTTTTTTGTAATTGGATATGATGTTTGTAAGAGAAAAAAGTGAAATACTTATGGATTTGATGTAACATTTTATCTTAGGCCTGGTTTGTTATCTCCTAAAAAAGTTAAAAAGTCAAAAAGTTACTATTCTATAGTCACATCTTCTTATTTAAATCACATCACCTCTCTACCACATTACTTCAAACTCAACCCATATTCAACCTATATTTAATAAAAAGTAAAAAAGTGCACTTATTTAGAGCATCCCAAACAACCCTTTATTAGCTATTTTATTCTATTTTGTTTTTTTGTAAATTTTAACCTAAAGCGTAAAATTTTAGGAGTTGTTTAGGATGATCTAAATAAGTGCATTTTTGACTTTTTATGAAAAAACGTGAAATATGGGTTGAGTTTGAAGTGATGTGGTAGAGAGATGATGTAATTTAAATGAGATGATGTGATTTAAATATGATAGTGACTTTTTGACCTTTTTGTATTATGCCAAACTAGGCCTTAGTCTTTGCCAAACAAAACAAAAATAGGCTAAAATAATTAACAAGATAAAGTGTCATATCAAATTCATAATAATTTCACTTTTTTTTCTTATAAATATCACACTAAATTACAATAAAATCTAATAATCTTCATAACCATAAAAATTTTAACTTATTAAGAGCATCTCCAATGCACTAGGTATATAATGTTTGTTAAGTAAAATGCCTAGTATGACTTATTTTTTTCAACTCCAATGCACTAGGCATGTAAGTAGGCATTTTAACTCAACTCATATTCACTAGCTACATGTAGCTAGCCTTCTAGGCTAGGCAAAATGTATTTAATCATTAGGATTATTTCTCTCCATCTTTGTTGCTGATGTGGTATTTTATAAAATTAATAGTATTTGGATGAATAGCTAAAATAAAAAGTATGGTTGGAGCAGAAACATGAAACAGTTGATAGGCAAAATAAAATGTATACTTTATAGTAATGTTCAGATAGGTAAAATGCCTATTACCGTTAGGAAAATAGGTCAAGTTTGGGAAGACTAAATAAGTGCACTTTTTGTCTTTTTGACTAAAAAATTGAGGTTGAAAATATGGATGTTTTGGTTAACTTTTTGACTTTTTATGGAAAAATGTGTAATAAAAAATTGTAAAAATTGGTTTTTAGAGGAAAATTTGAATTGGGAGTTGTGCAGTCGTAATTGTTGACTTTTGGTGAATAGTGTTAACTTTTTAACTTTTTGAGTAACTTTTTGACTTTTTAGATTATTTGGGAGTACCCAAACAAGGCCCTACTAAAAATAACAAACTTCTCAGACAAGCCACCACACCAGTTATTATTATTATAATCAATCCTTCTCATTCAGGCCAAACAACAATCAATCTCCCATTAACACCAGAAAAGCAAACAAGAAAAACAAGAAACGCCCATTAACACCAGAAAAGCAAACAAGAAACGATGATGAAACAGATCATACCCAGCAAGAAAAACAAACACTCCATCCCAAAAGAACTTCCAACCCAAATCATCCTTGAAATCCTCTCCAGACTCCCCATCAAAACCCTCTTCCTTTGCCAACTCGTTTCCAAACACTGGCTTTCTCTCATCTCAGACCCCCACTTCGCCAAACTCCACCTCTCAAGATCACAAGTCAACCTCTTGATCAAACCCAAGTACCGATCGAGTCTACTCCGCTTGGTCGACCTCCAAATCCTCCATAAAATCCATCCCCGCGAAGCCCAGTTGAAATTCATCCCCAAAATCAACTTCCCACCTCTGGGAATAAAAGTAGTCAACTCCTGCAATGGTTTGCTTTGCTTGTGTAATGTACCTGAAATTTTCATATGCAATCCAATTCTGTGTGAGTACACTTGCTTACCATTCCCAATATATGATGGAGAATATGATCGTTACATCACTGCTTTTGGGTTTAGTCCCAAGACTAACCAATACAAGGTTATACGGTTTTTTATCCAACGGTTTGTCGAGTTTTTCGACCCCACCATTAAAAACTTTGTCGCGTCTTTTTTCAACCCCTTAACTGAAGAGCTGAACGACTCTTTTGACCCCATTACTGAGTTAAGGACTTCTCGCGAGGAGGCGAAAGCTATAATTTACACAATTGGTGAAGGATCGTGGAGAAACATGGGGAGTGTTCCTTACTTTTTGACAAATCACTCATTCAATTCTTTTGTGAATGGAGCTCTTCATTGGCTTAATTTTGCGCGTGATAGTCCCGACTTCATTTGTTGTTTTGATTTTGGGAGCGAGCAATTTCGGGTTGTCCCTGAACCTCCTGAGTTTGGTCTGCATAGGAAGGAATTTCTGGATCATATACGAGTGGGTGTGCTGCGTGATAGTCTTTCTATTTGTGATTTTTCTAACCCTTGTCGTATCGATATATGGTTAATGAAGGATTATGGGATTAAGGCGTCTTGGAGCAAAGAGTTGGTTATTGAAAATGGGATTGGTAAGAGAGGGAATTTGGACTGTCATGAACCAATTATGATTCTAAAGAGTGGGGAAATCTTGATGCTTGTTAACAAGGATGCTCTTGTGATGTATAATCCTAAGTTAGGTAAATTTAAGAAGCTAAGCACTTATGGGATCAGATCAGAATTTTATGGGATTGCTCATACTCCGAGCTTTGTTTCCCTCCGGGATGTTGCCAAAGGGGAAAGAGTTTCTTTTGTCTATTAAGTAGCCAATGGAGGTACATCTTTGTGTTTCTTTTTTCTTTTTGTTTAATCAGCGTAAAATTTTTAGATTGAATTCATTATGTATCATTCTGAGTTTGTAGTATCTGCTATAAATGCTCTTGTAAATGTTAAACTTGCTGACATTTTTGTGTGTCAAGTTTGTCCACTCTATTTTTGTTGTTTGGCATTTTAGCTTTGTTGAAATTTATTCTTGACCAAAATAATTTGTGTTAGAGCATCTCTAATTCTTCACCAAATCTTTCATCAAATTTAAATTTAATGAAAAATTTGGTGAAAATGAGATCTAATTTATTCATCAAATTCATCAAACTTGCATCAAATCAGGTTTTCATAAAAAAAATTCATCAAATGAGGGATGCATAAAATCTTTCATCAAATTTCCCACCACCTTTTTTTTCACTTAAATTTGATGAAATTGCTCAAATATAAGGGTTGGAGATGGGTTTTTTTCACTTGAATTGATTAAATGAGGATTTTTGGGATAGGTTACGCATTTTAAAAATGATTTGATGGAAAGTTTAATTCTCACCATTGGGTTGAGCTAATATTAAATCAAGCTTTTGATTTAAATTGTCGAAACAATTTGATGAAAAAAAAGGTGAAGGGTCGGGGATGCTCCTACGTACTTTTCCTAGATTGATGTATTACTTCCACTTGCACAAATAGTCTGACAAATTATTAGGATGGTGTTTTGAATTTAGAGTGCAAGGGGCCTTTTTGCAAATAGAGACCATAGGCCTTTGGGTTTGAGGACAGGCCAGTCAGCTTCTTGCTTGTTATTCAGCGTTTGCAAGTATCCAAGGTTTAGACCCCTAGCCTAAATGTTTGTGTCTTTCTCCTCCCTTGTGTCTAGACCCAAATTTATGACAGCTGCCTTTGCAAGTATCCGGGATGTTCTGATCATTCCTTCCCTCCGTCTTCTTTCTTGTGGGTTTGGCTTTCGCAAAACAAGAGCTAGTGGTATGGCTTTGCAAATGCTCCATCTATATTTTCCCTGTAGCTATTTGTCTACTAAGTGTGTTTTAGTTTTAATTTGAAATTTTGAGTACGTACTGTTGTGGAATTACCTACCAGGGAAGTTGGGGTAATAATTAATGTTGAGGAATGGTGTATGTTATAGAGTAGCAGATGAGAACAGGACCTTTTGCATTACTGTCTTTCAATCAATATCATTGGGTTGTGTTAAAAAAAAAAAATAATTATTTGAGGTAGAGCATAGCTCCCTTTTACCTTCCTCCTTCTCTTAGCTATGTCTCCTTGTTCTATAATTCTTCTTTCCCATTGTGCCTATTATGGGAGTTGGAGTGATAATTAATATTGTGGAATAGTGGTATATATTATAGAGCATTAGAAGATGTAGAATCAGACCATTTGCATTATTCTATTTTTCAAACAGTACTATTGAGGTAGAGCATAGCTTCCCTTTATCTTCCTCACTTCTTAGATGTGGCTTCTCGTTCTCTTTTTCATCGCTCTTACCATCAATTTGAGGGATTCTAGGTTTCTCAAGAAGACTCTTATCCAAACACTTGGGCATTCTTAGAGTTCAGAAAATGCCCCTCCCAATCTTCTACAGGGGAAGGGGCAGTGGTCCCCTGTGCCTTTTGTGTTTAGACCAATACGCCTCAGGCGATTCATAATGATAGTGATGGATCCTTTATACCTGGAGTTGCAGTCAAAACCCTTGGTGTTTGTAGTGAGAGAGAGTGGGATTGATGGTGGATATAATGGGTTTGAGCCTTCTTATTTCATCCCCTCTCATTTCTGAAACTTCAGCTTGCAGCTTTGAAACTGTTTATTCATTACCCTCCCCCCGCTAGGAAAAAATGGGAGGAAAACTGGGGAGAACAATTTGATTCCTCAATCATAATATCTAGCCTTTCTCATGGCTCCTCATATGAAAATCCATGCAGTCAGTGAAAACATGTGCTGTCTTGCAGATTCCCTTTCTTTAATTCTCTCGACCTAAGTCAATTGCCTTTGCAGTAAGGCTGCTCTCTTGGAGGTTCAAGCTTGGAAATCTGTATTCTTCTTAAAGGTGTCAACCACACTCATTTTTGCAAGCTGCTTTTCAGTCAGATACAGCCTAGTTGTTAACCTCACTTTCTCAAAAGAAAAAAAAAAAACAAAAAAGTTAAATAAATAAAGGATGAGGGGGAAAAAAATCAAAAGATATTATAGGCCTATCAAAAGAATTTAAGAAAAAAGAATGAAGTTCAGCTGAAACCATTATCATAGCCCTTGAAGCATTCATTGGATCATGAATATGCATGTAAATCCACTGGCAAGTTAAGTCATATTGTATTACACTGATGCGGTTTGGACAAATTTATTGCTGTTGCGGTGCAAGTTCATGAGATTGATTAGTATCCAGTACTGAGCCACTTTCCTGCAAAAGTTGTGTCATACTTTAATTGGTTTATGCATGCTTGATGATGCTAGAGCAGAAAATTTGAGTTCATTATTCATTATTGTGACATTCATGTGGAAAACCCAACATGATGTATGTTGGTTAGGTAAAACTTTGTAGCAGTAAGTAATATAATTCATTTGGGATTCATACTCCTCTCTATGAATAAAAAAGTTGTCTACTTGGTAGACCAGTAATCTCTTTGATCCCACTAGTACTAATATTGATTGGTGTGCATCTCTTCTGTATGTATACTAATAAATGCCTAATTTGTGCTTCTTGTGTACCTGGCATGATTGTATATGCTAGAAGATGATCTGATTGGTTTTTAGTTTGGTCCATTTTTGCGGAAAAGGTACTATGGTTTGTGCCAAGTAATGGAGTAATTATTCATATAAGATGAATTTGAGATTATGGGCGTCTGTAGAAAATTTGACATGCTGGTTTTTTGAAAAATATATGACACAAAAAGCGTTTGAAAGATCCAAACTGGTTTTGCTTAGAGTATGCCACTGTCTAACTTATAATTTAATGAACAGGATGTGCAGAGGCTGAGGAGCGCGAAAGGAACTGAAGCTTTTTTTCTTTACTGGGAGGAAGAACGATAGATTGTAGTGGTGCTTCAGATAGTGAAAGTTCCGTTTTGGTTGAATTAGTTAGTAGCTATGCTTGCTGCTATGCAATGGCTATTTTAATTACCATAGCTTCTTGTTTTTCTTGCCTTTTGCTCTAATTACCAATGGCTATGCAATGGCTATTTTTTTTACTGTATCAGCACAAACAAGAATTGTTTAAGACTTTGAACTTTGGGATTTAAGGA
This sequence comes from Camellia granthamiana, assembly GCA_036172215.1. Taxonomy (NCBI): domain Eukaryota; kingdom Viridiplantae; phylum Streptophyta; class Magnoliopsida; order Ericales; family Theaceae; genus Camellia; species Camellia granthamiana. The sequence continues at coordinate 47,803,183 of CM069907.1, read as the reverse complement.
ATGGTTTGCAAAAGATTTGTGAACTGAAGTTTGTTTGGGTTTAATAATGTGTTATTGTTGATGATGCAAGTAGAAAATAGGGGGAGTAGAGAAACTAATTGCAAGTAGGAAATATTGGTGGATAGAGAAATTAATTTTAGGGTTATTAATTTTACACTTTTTTGTCTTTATAGTTTGATTCAAATTTCATTTCGATTCTTATAGTTTTAAATTGAATAGTTTGGTCTTTGTGTCAAGTTAGAATTTAAAGTCAACGATATAGAGAAAAGGGCAAATTTTTTTTTTTTTTTTTTTTTTTTTTTTTTTTTTTTTTTGGTGGTATGATTTGATAGCACTTTATCTCTCAATTTTTTAAAAATAGCCATGTCTCTCATGTGATTTTGGATTAAATTACAATTATTATAACTGCTAATTATAGATATGAAATGATTATATTACTTTTAAACTTTATATTTTTTGTAATTTTTTTTTCTTTCTATTTCTCATTTCTCATTTCTCATATACATAATTTATAATGTTTAGTATTAATTTAATTAAATCACAATTAATTATAAAATTTTAATTATTTATTATAATTCTTAAATTTTTCTTTTTGTTTTATTTTAATTATATTTTAGATCATAATTAATCCTAAATAGTTAACTATTTATTATTAACTTTTTAATCTAATTTTAATTTAATTATATTTTAGATCATAATTAATCTTAAATTCTTAATTATTTATTATAATTTCTAATATGTAATCTAGTTTTAATTTAATTACATTTTAGATCTATTCTTAATTATTGTTTATTTTATATTTTAGATATATTTTTTTTATTTTAATTAACATATTAATTTAATTTTAGGTTTGGAGAAAATGAGGATAAAATTGTAATTTTATTGTATTAATTTAATTCTAATTTTTTTAAAAACAAAATCCATTCTAAAAAATAGTGCGTGTAATATATTTTTTTGTTAGTTTGGATGAAAAAATTAATAGTAATACTTTAGTCTAAAATCACATGGGACTTTATGGCTATTTAAATGATAGGAGCTAAAGTGTTTCAGTCTCAAATCATAAGGGGATAAAATGAATTTAACTCTTGAAAAATTTAACAAAAATTTGGATGGAAGGATTAGAAACTAAACTATTCAATTTAAAATTTTAAAAACCAATGTAACATTTGAATCAAAATGCAGAAGTTTAAAAATTTAATAAACCCTTATTTGTAAATCAATAGAGTGTAAGTGATACCTGTGTCCCGGTGCAAGTGAGAGCTATGTCTTGGAGCATAATTCTCTCTTGCATGCTCCCTGGTTTGCTATTAGTTTTCTTATTTTTCAAGCGGATTTTTATTGATGCTGGCTCATGTGAGCATATCATTATGGACTGATTAGGTAACTGTATTTGGTTTTCATTTTTGGCTAAATAATCACAAAAAGACAAAAAAAGTTAAAAAATCATAAAAAGCCAAAAATCACAAAAAGATTAAAAAAAAAAAATCCACTATTTCAAAGCTAAAAAGCCAATCAAGAATACCAAACGAACAAAAAAGTCATAGGTTAAAAAAGTTAAAAAAGTCAAAAAGCCAACTAAAAAAGTCATTCCCAAACGAAGGCTATGAAATTTGGGTTAGGCATATGTTTGAGGGAAATTCTAACATCCTTTAATATTTTTTTTGTGTTTGATGATTTTTTTGGAATTGTTCATATGAGATATTTATGCAACGTCGTAACGAATTGAAAGAATAATTAAATATGAAAATGGAATATTTGTTATGCGGAGCACAATAGTCACAATTGTATGGTTATTAGAATCTATTTCGGATATCAATAATTTAAATTGTTTATTTTTAAAATATATTGAGTAAAATATATTTATAAAAAATCAAATTGATCAAGTGTCTAACTATTTCATTGAATTGCATTTCAAACGAAAACTCCAATCATTTGGAAAGTAATGAAAAAATTAAATTCGCCAGGGCTTTATAGATTGTCTTAATTATTAAATGGGGTTTTCTAAAAAAATGAAAAGAAATAATTAAAGCAAAAAAATAAAAATAAAAATAAATCCATCAAACAAAACTTAAAAAAATAAAAATAAAAATTCCCTTTAATACGTGCGTGTAGGGTTCTCATTTACATTGATAGAAAGTGAAATAAATCCCAAGAAACTGAATTCTCCAATCCAAATAATAAATTGAAGGGAAACATATCATTTTTAAAATTCAAATCGTCAAAAAATGATGCATAGAAGATGAACTGAACTAATTAAGCGTAAAAATGTTTTACAGTTGTATTTATATCATGTATTTAGAAAGAAATTTATTGAAAGAATTGGATTTATCTTAAGCTCTTACATTAATTTGAGAAAATTTGAGGAAGCTGCGAGACATATCATAAATTTTATTTTGATAATTTAAACAATTTGTTTTTATATAATTCTCAATTATATCAGTCATAAAATAATCATAACCTTGGGTTTATAAATCGTGATTCAAACACATCTTTCCCAACAAATCAAATGATTCTCCATCTTTCCCACCTCTCAATCTTATCCTCCTTGTAAATGCATTTGCTATAAATACCAGTACAAATCAAAATTTCCCAACCTCCCTCAGAGTTTTCCAACCCTCTCAGGATGATGAATCAGAGCAAATGGAAGTAGAAGAAACAGTCCATCACGGATTTTTCTATGACACATGAAGGTGGTTTTCATGTATCATACATAAATAAATTTTGACCATTAGATCTAAAAGTAAAATAAATCTAACCATTGATTGGTAATAATTAAAACTAGATTGAGAAATCTAGGTAGTTTCGTAAAAAACAAGATAGTTTTCAATGGTTTTAAAACCAAAAAGTGGTTTTCAACTTATCACAATAACTAAGTATATTTACTATGGGCTATTTTGGAAAGATAGTTATAATCAATTTTTTGGTTAAAAGTCGAATATAAGCTGATTATAATAAACTTTTGGTGCGAGAGGGAAGTCAGTTATAATCTGGGAAGTGGATTATAACCCACTTCCCAAAAGACCCCTATTTGATATGATTATACTTACTATTTTTAATAACTATACTTACCATTCAATTATTAATAAAATACACTTAACCCACTATTCAGGTAATAAGTAAACTTAAAAAATTAAGTTATAATAAATTTTCAAAACCTCTAGAATAAATATAAAATTTATAAAATAGAATTTAAGAAAAAAAATATACAAAATAAATGTAAATTCTATACATTTTATTATAATTTATTACATTTTATGAAATATGATTTTTTTAATTTATTTATCTACTTAATGGCAATAAATGAAACCTAATTTCCTTTTCATTTACAATACTTGAAAATAATAAATGAAATTAATGAAAAAATATAATTAATAAAATATAGGAAAATAATAAAATTTAAAAATTTTAACTTTCTATTATATTTTGAATTTATAAATTTTAATGTTTTGTTGGAACAACATTTCACCTAGTTAGAAGAAAAATTATGAGATTTAAGTGGTAAGAAAAAAAAAATAAAATCAAGTTTGATGAAATAGTAAGGGCAATCTTAAGTTTAGTTTAAATGATTGATTAATCAAGTCTACTAAAATAGTAAGTAGAGTTCCATTAAGTAGAAAGTAGGGGTGAGTAGCGGATATACCGATCCGCCAAAACCGACCGAACCAAACTGATCCGCCACATTTTGAATAGATGCGTGATGACAAGCGGACGATTGCGGATTGATTTTCTCCAATCCACCAATTTGGCGGAAGGATAGCGGATTTGAGATTTCTTTGGCTGCAACCGAACTGCCAAACTGCGAGCACCCTTAGTAATTTATAAGAGTTTGTGTTTTCAATTTGTTTAAATATTTTGTTTGTGTTTTCAATTGAAAAAGAGTTCAAATATTCTGTTGAAAAAAAGTTTTCAACTTGAATATATTTTTTGAATTGAAAAAAATAAACTTATTATTTATCTATATTTTTTTGTTTTTAAATCTAACTCCAAAAGTAATAAATAGAAAATATAATATATGTTGGTTGGTTTTTGTTTTCAAAAACATATAAATGTAACAATACAGAAACATATAATCTCTACTATTGCTCTGTTCATGGTTTTAGTGGTTTGAATTTTTTTATATTTTAAAAATCACAGATTGTAATACTTTATGTGGATGAGGCATGCTGTGATTATAATATGTAGATGAGGCATGCAGTGATTATGATATTCTAAAGTTTCAAACTTTCTTTCTTTAGATGAGACATGCAGTAATTGTAATACTTTTTTAAGTCATTGACTGTAATACTTTTTTTTTTTTTTTTGAGGAAATGCACAAGTTGAACTATGTTGAAAATTTATAAAATTTCAAACCGCCAAACCGATTCGTATCCATCCGCCAAACCGCCAATCCGCTCAATCCACATCCGCCGGATTGGCAGACGGATGCGGATTGATTTTCTCCAATCCGCCAATCTGGAGGATAGATGGCGGATTGGAGGTTCTGTGGCCGCAACCGACTCGTGCCCACCCCTAGTAGAAAGTATTATTTAAGTGATGAGTCAAGCTTGATAAAGTAGTAAGTAGAGTCTAATTGAATAGTAAGTGTTGTTTAAATGATGAATCAAGTTTGATAAAGTAGTAAGTAGAGTCTTATTAAGTAGTAAGTGTGGTTTAAATGAGTGGTACGTAAGTCTGATAAAATAGTAAGAATAATACTATATGCACTAATTAGTGTACTAACTAATATATCAATTGATGATGTGACATAATTTAAGAGATTTTTGGTATTTGTAATTTGTATAATGAGTAGGGTCAATGATAATGTCATAACTAGTGTTGGTACATTAGTTGGTGCATTTAGCACCACCGAAATAGTAAGCCACCATTTGGAAAGATAGTTTAGGAGCTTTTTTGGCTATTTTAGCCACAAAAGACAAAATAGGCTATTTTAGTCACAACAAACAAAACATCACATCCAACCCATAATCATTACATTCTTCTCTCACAAAAAAAGTCAAAAAACCCTTCCCAAACCAAGCTTTTTAGCCTAGGCTAAAATAACCAAAAAAGCCAAAAAGCCAACACACTTCCCAAACGACACCTAAGTATGGTTTAAATGAATGGTTTCCAACTTACTACAACAACTAAACACACTTACTACTTGATATGGTTATTGAGTAGTAAGTGTGGTTTAAATGAGTGGTAAGTAAGTCTAATAAAATAGTAAGTATGGTTTAAATTAGTGGTTTCCAACTTACTACAACAACAACTAAACACACTTACTATTTGATATGGTTGTACTTACTATTCCACATAACTATACTTACTATTCAAACATTAATAAAATGCATCTAACCTCTAAAATAAATATAAAATTTATAAAATAAAATGTAAACAAAAAAAAAAATGTACAAAATAAATATGAAATTTATAAATTTTATTATTATTTTTTACATTTTATGGAATATGATTTTTTTATTATCTACTTAATGGCAATGAATGGCAATAAATGAAACCTGGTATCTTTTTCATCTACCACAATAAATGCAATTAATGAGAAATATGATTAACAAAATATAGGAAAATTTCAAATTCATTTGAAGATTCCATCAACAAAATTTGATGTTCATTTCTAAAACTTTTGAAGATTTTAAGATAGAATTGTTGTTGATCTGAAACTCCTTAGGTAAATCTCCCTCTTTTTACTTTCACTTCCATTGTACTTTGAATTTATAAATTTTTATGTTTTGTTGGAACAACATTTCACCTAGTTAAAAGAAAAATCATGAGATTCAAGTGGTAAGGAAAAAAAAAAAAAATCAAGTTTGATGAAATAGTAAACATAGTCTTAAGTTTAGTTTAAATGATTGATAAGTCAAGTTTGATAAAGTAGTAAATACAGTCTCATTGAGTAGTAAGTGTGTTTAGTTGTACAATACAAATCTTCCTTTAAAATCATCCCCGTCTACTTTCATATTAGACAACTCATTCCTTAAAGAGCTTAATGAAATAGAACCACACTTCTTAACTCCATACTTGTTCGACAACTCTTCAATATCAGTGTGGTCTCCATTTACTTTTATAATTGATCCCTCACAAGGAAGTCCTAATATGTGACTTACATCAAATGGTGTTATTATTATTTTTTTTATCATGCACGAATAAACACCGAGATATAGAATCAAAACAACCAACCAACCATTCACAAAGTTATCGTGGCAATCTCGTGCATTTGAGCTCTAATAAACCTCCAAAATCAATTGATTTGATAGCTTCTTTTTGCAATGGATGAAGCAATTATATTAACTCATAAACTGAGTTCAATGTTGTCTGAGTTGTCATGGTTAGCTAAACACAATAACAACAAATATATTAGACCAAATTTAAATTCCAAAATATATTATGAAAATTTAATCCTATATTAAAACATTACAATTAAACCATACTATTAATATCATTAATTTTTTATAGTGTTCTTTCATTGCATTATATAAATATTGTGCATATATACTTTTAAGATTACTCAACCAAGTCTAGCAAAAGCACCCAAGTCCCAATTACTCACTAATAGGACAATTAATCAAGCCTACATATCCCTCTATTTTTCTATAAATAAAAACAATAATAGAAATGGGGCCATCATGGGCTATCTTGCTATAAAAAAAAATAAAAAAAAAAACATAGAAACAAAACAAAAAATCACAAATGGGACCACATGAACTATCTTGCTTTGAAAAATAAAACCACTAAAGCATATGAGACCACACAAAAAATTCATAGCCACGTATAGACAATCTCCAAAGCAAACTAGCAATACATATGTGACCACCATAGACTATCTTACTTCAAAAAAAATAATAGAAATAAGACCAAAAAAAAAACCACAAATGGGACCGTCATAGACTATCTTACTTTTAAAAATATAAACAATAAAGCATGAGACAATACAAAAAATTTATAACCACGAGAAATTAATAAAAAAAACTCAACCATTTATTACCTAACAAAAAGTGTCAGAGTCCCCATTACCCACCAATGAGACAATTTGTCAACCATTCATGTCCCTCCATTCCAAAAACAAACAAGTGCATAAATGAAAAAGCAAAAAAAACATAAACAACACAAATGGGACTACCATGGACCATCTTGCTTTAAAAAAATAAGTAACAAAGCATATGAGACAATACAAAATTCATATCCACAAACAAACAAACTCCAAAGCATATGAGACAATCATATACCTAGTATTCTAGAAAGATTTGGGGATTGAGGGAAAAAATCCCTATCCAATATTTTTAGGGAAAAAATCCCTAAAAATCCAAAAAAAATACCATTCATAAATATTAAAAAAAAAATCAATATATATATACGATTTTTACCCTATTCAAGATTTTCTAAAAATCAAAAAAAAAAAGAAAAAGAAACACTTTGCTTCAAAGTGCTCACACATCAAATTAGTTCAAATTTAGAATAAATTAATAACTAAACCGGTTTCTACGATTTCAAAAAATTGAAATTGTAATTAAATACCGAATCAAAACTTAACCATAAATATCGGTTCGGTTCGGTTCGGTTCGATTTGATTCAATAATTCTGAAAAGTTTATATAATAATAAATGTATTATTAATTATTTTAGTAATCAAACTAAGTTGGTTAGACCAGTTTAAAACAAACAAAAAATTGGGAAAAAAAACCTAAGAGGCCATGTGAAATAGTTAAAAAATTGAATTTCTTTTTATGATTATTGGTTTATTAGTAATAAGATGTGGAGGATGTTTCATGTTTGACAAGAGTATTTGAAGGGGCTAAATCTGCAATTTTGAAGGGGCTAAACCCATCTACTTTTGCCGAACGAAAAAAATCAGAAAAAAAAGGTTTTATAAAGCAGAGAAACCCCCCCCCCCCCCCCCAAAAAAAAATAAAGTCAACTTATCTATCTATTTTGCCTTTGATTTTGAACAAAAAAATCAGGGAAAAGAAGAAAGGTTTAGAAACCAGAGAAACAAAAAAAAAAAATAAATAAATAAAACCAACTTACCCATCTACTTTTGTCTTTAGTCTTGCACAAAAAAAAAAAAAAAAAACAAAAAAAAACAAAAAGAAAAACTTTTCACATTATTGAAGTTGATATTCCCAAGCCCTACCCAAGAAACAAGGCAGGTTAGGGGTTGTTTGGGGTGTCTTAAATAAATGCACTTTTTGTCTTTTTGGACTAAAAAATTGAGGAAGAAAATATAGATGTTTGGGTTAACTTTTTGATTTTTTATGGAAAAATGTGTAATAAAAAATTGTAAAAATTGGTTTGTAGGAGAAAATTAGGATTGGAAGTTGTGCAGCCGTAATTATTGACTTTTGGTGAATAGTGTTAACTATTTAACTTTTTGAGTAACTTTTTGACTTTTTGGCTTTTCCTGGACATGCCAAACTTGGTCTTAGTTTTGTGGAGCCTACAAATACAAAATGCCCATTCTATCTCTCTTTCTCTCTGTCGTGTGTGCAAATATTTTTTTATTTTTATTTGTTTATTTTTGGTATGCATATTCACTACTCATTATACTACTCTAGGCAAATATGAAATTGAATGAAAAGAAGTTTGCATCTCAACTGTGAACTGAGTGTAAAAAGAGAAAAGTTAGGGATCACGAAAATTTTCTCATGAAAGAGTTATGATCCTTGGATTACCTTGATTAGTGTGTGGTGTTTTATTCTAAGTGTAATCCAAGGGTCACAAAACTTTTATGATTATTTTCATGAAAGGTTTTTTCATGATACCTAGCATTGCTGGTGTAAAAATCAGAAGCAAAAAAAAGTTTAGAAAGCAAACCATTTTCTTCTTTCTCCTATTAGAGGAAGACATTAATAGAACTTCTGGTCTTGTTAAGGATCTTCAAGGCGATGAGTGGCGAGAATCAATGCCGAGGTTGCGCCAGTGGTGGTGGAACAACGGTATCGAGGCGACGAAAGGCCGACGGGGTGTGAGATAGAAGGGTTTGTAGAAACCCTAACACACAGTAGAGAGAGAAGAAGAGAGTAAACAAAAGAACAGAGTAGAGAGAGAAGAGGAGTCCTAACACAGTAGAGAGAGAGAAGAAGAGAGTAAACAAAAATAACACAGTAGAGTGAGAAAAGAGTACAAGATGAGTAGTACACCACCGGTTGCTTGTTTTTATTTTAAACTAATTTGTTTTGACTTTGGATGGCTAAGATTTAAAGATTTAAATTTAATAGTTCAAAATTATTTTCATGTATGTTACCCAAAAACCACTTTTGGTACCATAATCGGACCCGTCCATCACAGAAGAACTTCCAACCCAGGTCATCATTGAAATCCTCTCAAGACTCCCCATCAAAACCCTCTTCCATTGCCTACTTGTTTACAAAGACTGGTTTTTTTCAATCTTAGACCCTTACTTCGCCAAGCTTCACCTCTCTAGATCACCAATCAGTCTCTTGATCAAACCCATCTACAAAACCACCCCGAATCAACACAACTTCGCTTGATCGACCTACAAAGCGAAATCCAATTGAAATTCAACTCCAAAATCAACTTCCCAATTCTCGAACACCAAACAGTGAGCTCCTGCAATGGTTTGCTTTGTTTGTCCTGTATTTCTAACCCTATTTGCGCATGCAATCCAATTTTGGGTGAGTACATTACCTTACCCATCTCAACATATGATGGAAAACAGCAACATCGTACTATCATTGCTTTTGGTTTTAGTCCAATGACCAACCAATACAAGGTTATACAATTTTTTATTTATCGGGTTTTCGACCCCATTAACCAAGCCAAGGCTATGATTTACACAATTGGTGAACGGTTGTGGAGAGACATAGGGATTGTTCTGTAGGGGATCGGAGATCCCACCCAAGACCTTGTAGAAATCATACTAAGTAGAAAAACACACCCACACAGAAGGAGACACCATATTTAACGTGGTTCGGCCTTAAAGCCTACGTTCACGGGAGAGTAACCGGTTATCACTATAACAATGGAGAGATTACAGAAAGATTACAATAGAGGAGGAGCTCACACTTTCCTCACTTACCCACTCACCCGTCTCCTTCGCTCACACCGAGAGAGACGATCTCTCCGCCTTACATCTCTCACTCTCTTTGGTTTGCTCTCTTGGTTCTCTCTATCCAACCCCTCCTCATCACCTCAATTTATACACAATTGAGGGAGGATGTGATTGGTCACCACCTACCTCCTTCCACTCTCTAGCGGGTTGGAGTTGGTGAGCCACCCTCACTTTCTCTCCAAGTGGGTTCTTCAAGTGGTGCATTATCACCCCCTCAACATGGGGTGATATATTCAACAAATCACCCCTTCAACCCATGTGAGGTGATCCACTGCACACACTGCTGCTAATCTTGTCACGCCCAAAAAACCAACAGAATCTTCATTTCCTCACTGAGACACTGCATCTCCTGAAACTAGAGATAATACACCAGAGATACAAGAGGAGGAGGGAATCCTACATCCTCAACTTAACTCATACCACTATTTGATTTTGGAGAGAGCCTCTGCTTCTATCTCCCACAGATCTCTTCTACGCTTCCTGTCTCGGATGCCTTCACCTGCTATGCTTGAACTTGCGTAACCAAGATATCCGACACCCCCTGATTGGATGTCCTGCACCCTCTGATTGAGATGCCCAGCACCCCCTGCTCGGGATGCCTTGCACTCTTTTGAGTGCTCTGTGACACTACAGCTCTTCCCTGAAATGCCACTATCCTGCCATGTATCTCTTTTGCACAGCCAAAACTGGAGCAACAGAAAACTCTTCATTTGTCTGGTCAACGTTCTTGGTTTTCTTTTGGTTGGAGTTTCCTTTAAACCATCCTGAACTTATCAGCATTTGCCCTTTGCACTTCTGAACAACTTCCCAGCGTTTCCATACACTTGTTGTTCATGCCTTTTGCAATCCCTAATCTCCAGTTCAGCGATACGTGTTATTTGCGCATCTTTCACTTGTACTATCAAATTAATGGTTGACAGTAGCTTTCTTTGCCAAAGCAACTTTAATAGGTTTGTACAAGTAATCAACTATGCAACACCTAGCATAGTACCCGCACCCATACTCCTTGAGTGCTCATTGTGACTCTATCTCTCCTCCTGCGCTCGAGCTCGCCTGAGAGATCCGCAACTACTCTGTTTCATCAAGAGGTGCGTTCGCCGCCACAGAATTAAAAATCGATCCCATAACCCAGGTATCCAACCATTCAGTCAAAATTGAATGCCATCTGTTATACAAAACACAAGCGCTTTTCCAAAAAACACAGCAAATTCTATTGCTCAAAATCACATTGAGCCAATGTAAAGAACATGCAGAACCAATCGAGCTAGCTCTTCGATTTTCTGCAACTCAAGCTCCACCATAGTGCCAAGTTCCGATTTCCATAGGCGCCAAACAAGTTGTCCTTGACAACTCCAAACAAAACATGGTGAACAACCCGCTTAAACCAATGTTGAGGAAACTAAACAAGAAAGGCTTCAAATTCTCTATCAAAGCAACTTCAAAAGCGGTACCGGAAACATCATGTCCGATCAACCATCAAACACAATACTGCTCTCTTCAAGCTCGAATTAATCAAGAGAGCCAAACAAATTCTCTGAGAACTGAGGCAAGTTCTCCACCAAACAAAACTAGACTGTGGATGCAGTTAGGCTCTAACCAGTTCGAAAGTATCAGAACAAACTTCAAATGAACTTACAAAATACCAAGAGCCAAAAAAGTTCTGAAGTGTCGAGCAAACTCCAGATTCCTCCAACTGCAATTCCAACCGGTAAACACAAGATGATGCACCATCTTCACAGTTGCCAAAAAAATCGCCCAAAGGCGCGTGCACCGTAAATGCACAACTCCAACAATCCTTGCTGACTCCACCGAGTTTGCAAACGATCTATCCCCTCCAAATCAAATGGCAAATTAAGAGATGGATCCCAACACATGAGATTCACAAAATCACTATCTTCACGTTTCTCCGCAATAATCTCTTCCAATCTTCAATGAACACCAACGGTCAGACCGCTTCCAGAGAAGCAAACACCCGGAGTCTGAATCATTACCCAGACAACCAATAGCTGATGTCTTTGAATATGGAACAGATTGCCAAAATGAAAATCCACAAGAAGAAGAAACAATCAAGTCTCACAAACTGGAGACACCCCAGGATCTAATCAAACACGATCATAGATCCCAACTGTGATAATGAATCTCAATAAACCACGACTCTGAAAATCGCCAATAATCCGTGAAAGACCGCCAACAACAATGACTCCAATAGACATTGAACAAAAATGCCAAAGCTCTACCAAGATCTGAAGTAGATTGTCATACCATCTCCTTCAAATCGACAAATACGGAAACCAAGGCTTCACCAGATGCGAGTCTTCCAACAAAGATCCATGAAGGATCTCCAACGCCTCCACAGAGGCCAATGCCAATAAAGTACTACTATTTGGACTTATTACATATGCCAAATCTTTGTAGTACACTCTGCCAATGCTGGTTCTCTCTATCCCCTAGAGAAAAACCCAATGAACTCTAAAGTTCTGTAACTAACCCAACAGTCTCCAAATGAATTGATAACTTCTGCAATTGACTCCGAAAGGTCTTCAATTGGCTTCCAATTGGCTTCAACCGGGTGAACAAAATTTTTCGCCCCTATCACCCACATGGATGATAAAACACCGTTGTACAAATATGCCTTTATTCCACCGAGCATCCAGAGTGAATCTGCACCTCCTACTTGGAATGTCTTCAACCGCCGCACATCATCCTGCATGGCTCGCACTTTTATCACCAGGTACTTACATCCTCCAATAGAATGCTCACCGTTTCCCTGTTGAGGTGACTCCACCCAAATTCTCTGGGTGCCTATCGCGACTTCATTGCCATGAACCAGATTCAGGACAAAGAAAAAGATCTGCCTCTCACTGGGTGCGCACTGCAGCGTCTTATCTCTTTCAATTTCTTTGTCTGGAGCTTTCTTCTGTGAACTAGTTGTTGCTGCCAGGCCAAAATTTGACACACTGCACCTTTGTACAACTCTGCTGCATACTCTTGCACTGTTGTACGCCAGCACCTTGTATGACATTCTTGCGTACTCATCTGTGCTATTGTAGGTACGTGCTCCTACACCTTATGTGTGCACTATTGCAGCTGTTGCCTTTCCACGTTCACATACTACTAGTACTTCTTGTATTATGTTTGACAGTAGCTCCAACTGCCACAATATTTCCCTAAGCCTGTACTGGTTGCCAAATCATCTATACGTCGATGAATGGTCTTCTCTTCTGATTGAACCAGATCTTTCAAACACCTCAACAACCAGGAAAGTTCTCAGGAAAGACTGGTGGGGTCACAACCGGTCCCACTTAAGAACCAGTCTCCTTAAACAGTGTCTTTTTGACAGAACTTTCCTAGACATTGTTGATCTTGAGATAATCATGTGCAATTCTCCTGATCGCGTCCTGACCAATCCTGATCTCCTTAGATTCGCCATTTGATTAAGCCTGATCTCCTTTGGTCTCCAATGATCTATCTCGATTTGTATTTGGTTGTCCAATCTAGTCAGAATCTACCCATTCTAACCTCTTCAGTGAATCCACAGCGTTCCACAATATTTGGCAACCTTCCTTCAACTATTAAAGATGACAAACTTCCATGTTTTTTTTGACAATCTTTAAAGCTGGGCAAAATTGCAAATTTCCCAAACACCGGGACCAAACTGTAATTTCACAAACTACAGGGGCCAAAATGAAATTTTCTAGAAATTCAATGACCAAATTGTAATTTCTGAAAACTTCAGGGACCAAATTACAATTTACCAAACTTCCAGGGGCCAATATGCAATTTCTTGAAACCTCTGGCCAACCTGTAAATTCTAGAAGTGCCAATTTAAACATTTGACCGTATGGATGGGTTTGGAATACTTCAAATAGTTGGAAACCACTATTGGATCGTCAGAAACGGACTCCGAATTGCTCAGATCAAGCCAAAATAGTTTGGACGCTTCAGATCTGTGGCTGCACCTTAGCCGCGGTGCACTGGATCTCTCCTCTGCCTCTGGTTGACTGGTCAGCCAAGGTGCTGATGTGGCAGTTACCGTGGCTCTGACGTGGCGTCACGTGGCGTGCGCATGGCGGACACGCGCGCTCGCCACTCACATTTTTCCTTCCGCCGCGCGTGGGGCGCGTGCACGCGACTGGGCCTCACGCGCCATTTTTAGGTAGCGCGTGTTGGCGCGTTCAGCCTTCTCTGGGGCTCTACTTTGCATTCCTAGGCTCCTCTCGTTGAGACCTTGCTTCTGGTATGCTCAAAATCTGATTTTGAGCAATTTGATTTCTGGACAGTTTCGAAAATCACACTGTTTTTGTTCCGAAAACGACCGACGAGGCTCTGATACCACTTGTAGGGGATCGGGGATCCCGCCCAACACCTTATAGAAATCATACCAAGTAGAAAAACACACATACACAGAAGGAGACACCATATTTAACGTGGTTCGGCCTTAAAGCCTACGTCCACGGGAGAATAACCGGTTATCACTATAACAATGGAGAGATTACAAAAAGATTACAATAGAGGAGGAGCTCACACTCTCCTCACTCACCAACTCACCCGTCTCCCTCGCTCACACCGAGAGAGACGGTCTCTCCGCCTCACATCTCTCACTCTTTTTGGTTTGCTCTCTTGGTTCTCTCTATCCAACCTCTCCTCCTCACCTCAATTTATACACAATTGAGGGAGGATGTGATTGGTCACCACCTACCTCCTTCCACTCTCTAGTGGGTTGGAGTTGGTGAGCCACCCATACTTTCTCTCCAACTGGGTTCTTCAAGTGGTGCATTATCACCCCTCAACATGGGGTGATATATCTAACATGTTCCTTACTATTTGACTAATCGTTCAGTCAATTCTTTCTTGAATGGGGCTCTTCATTGGCTTACTTTCACCCAAGATAGTCCCGACTTCATTCGTTGTTTTGATTTTGGGTCTGAGCAGTTTCGGATTGTTCCTGAACCTCCTGAGTGTGGTCTGCCTAGGAAGAATTTTATGGGTTTTGTACGTGTGGGTGTGTTAAGAGATAGTCTCTATATTAGTGATTTTTCTAATCCCTTTCATTGGGATATATGGATAATGAAAGATTATGGCATTAAGGAGTCTTGGAGCAAAGAGTTCGTTCTTGGGAATGTGACTAGTAAGAGAGGGTATGGTGACTATTATGAAACAATTATGATTCTAAAGAATGGTGAAATTTTGATGCTTGTTAACAAGGGTGTTCTCGTGCTTTATAGTCCTAAGGAAGGTAGGGTTGAGAAGTTAAATATTGACGGGATCAACATCAACCCTACATTTTATGGGACTGCTCATATTCCAAGCTTTGTTTCCCTCAAGGATGTTGCCAAAGGAGAAAGCTTGAAGGTATACATCTATCTTTCTATTTGTTTTGTTTTGCAAAGGTAAATTTTTAAAATTAAATTCATTGTGTATCATTCTGAGTTTATCTACCGTGGAAGCTCTTGTATATGTTATACTTCAAGACAATTTGTAATATGTGAAGTTTGTTTGCTATATGTCTTTGTTGTCTAACTTTTCTCAAATTTAATCTTGAACAAAATAATTTGGCTAATGCACTTTTGTAGATTCTGGACTATTTTCACCTGCACAATTATGTGCAGCTTTTAATTCTCTTTAAATTTCTTGGAGTTGGAGCTTTGACACTTTCTTGAGTTCTAATGCTTACATGGTAAGTGTTGGATGATATGTTTTAGGAGAACTTATGATAAAAAATTGTCAGGATGGTGTCTTCAATTTAGAGTTTAAGGGGCCTATCTGCAGGCAATAGAGGTCACAAGTTTAAGTTTGTTTTGGGAATAAGCGTGTTTTGGTTTTAATTTGAAATATTGTCCACTTGATATTGTAGAATACCTATTATGGGAGTTGAAGTGACAATTAATATTGTGAAAGAGTAGTATATATATGTTGTAGATGATGTAGAACAGGACCTTTGGGATTATTCTTTCAACCAATACTATTGAGGTGGAGCATAGATCCCCTTCACCTTCCTCCTTTTCTTAATTGTGGTTTGATTTCTAAAACTTGAGATTCAGATTAAGAGCAGTATATTCATTACCCACCTCCACCCAAAAGTAAATAAATAATGAAATAAAAACCAGGGGAAAAAAAAAGTGATAGGAAACTTGGGAGAACAATCTGATTCCTCAATCATTATATTTTGCTTTTCTCATGGCTCATATTAAAGCCCATGCAATTGATGCAAAATTTGAAAAATTATGACTTGCAAAAAAAAATCTCTTGAAAGACCTACGTTGGCTTTTACTAAAGTATGATATCGGGGGTGTTTGTTTCAGCTTTTCAAAGCTAACTTATAGCTTTTAGCTTTGAAAAAGTTATTTTGGACTGTTTGGTTAAACTTATTTCAAACAGCTTCTGATTCTAACAGCTTATTTTAACTCAAAAAAGCTGATTCTGAGAAGTTGCTCACCCCTTGCTTCTGATTATCAACTTCTGCTGTAGACATGTTAATTTATAGTTATACTCTTAGATTTTTTTATTTTTTATTTTTTTAAAAATAGATAATGACCCAAATGGACTATAGACTATTATTATTATTTTTTATGAGAAATATAGACAAACAAAAAATAAAAAACCAATTGAAAAAGCTATTTCATAGCTTATGTAACAAACACTACTCAGCAACTTAAATCTATAATCCAACAGCTACACCAAACAGATTCACAACTTCTGATTAAAGTCATAATCTATAATCTGTTAAGCTATAATCTATAAGCAGTTTTAACAGCTACACCAAATGGGGCTATCATCTGACTTATAATTTAATGAAACGGATGTGCAAAAGCTGAGCCGGTAGAAAACAAATCGACCTTTTTTTCTCGGAGGAATATTGATGAACAGATTGCAGTGGTGCTTCAGAGGGTGAAAGTTGTTGGAAAAATGGTTTAATATAGGCATATTTTTTAGCCCAATTTTTAGTGGGCTTCAAACGTTGTTTGGGGTGGGTCCGAAGAGGTAAAGTGTTCCTTGCTGCGTGACAAGTCACACGGTGAAGACGGAATGTCAAAACCATTTATGAGTGAATGGAAAGTTGACATCGTTTTTGGGTCTAACATTAATTTTTTAGCTAAAATTATTGTGGGAATTTAATTTAATTCTAAAATTCAAATTTTTGGGTTCCTAAGTGGTTTCCTAAAGTTTGCAATTGTGGGAATTTAATTTAATTCTAAAATCAAATTTTGGGTTCCTTAGTGGTTTCCTAAAGTTTGTACTTCTTCCTTTATTTATTAAACTATTTAAATAGTTTAATATATATATATTTCAATAGTTTAAATAAATAAAGTTGCTACAGGTTTGACTTGGTCCACTACGGTTTCCTTTTCAAATTGTTTGGAAGGAAATCAATTCCATGTGCAACGGTCAAACTAACTTTGAAAAGTTGGTTTTCCTGGTCAAACATATTGATGCACCTTTTCACTTCAAAATTGGATCTGTTCGGGTCTTAAGTTTTGTGCCTATATATACCCATCAATTCCAGCAGTCTTGGTACCCAATTTCTGATTCGGAAAAAACAGTCTGTTAAGTTTCTTTGTGCTGTCCAACTTTTCTTTTGTGCATTATTCTTCATTTTAGTTTAGAATAAATATTCAAAGAGTTAGAACACAGGTTTGGTTCGCCGAACAATTTGTTTTGGAGTGCTACTACAAATTGGTTAAGATCATTGTATCCTGGGAGATAGACGCCACTCAACCGTAAGCATCGTAGCGGGGCAAATCTGTCTTAAGGACAGAGTGTCACACACTCGACTTGGTCTTTAATTATTTATTCGGTTCTACAAAATAAATTCTGTAAGTTTTATTTTATTTTGTTTGAATTGTTTCAATTTATTTTATTTACACAGAAGATTGTTCCAACAAAAGTTCTATTTTGGGTGTAGTTACGCAGGAGCTATTTCGGACAAGTCAAGAAAGCCAGGCTTACTGTCATAGCTACTTTGATTACCACAGCTTGTTTATGGTTTTGAAATATGGCGAAGGTGGAGTTTCTTGCTTTTTGTCCTATTTCTTTATGTGTTTCAACACAAACAAGAATTGCTTGAGACTTTGAACTTCTGGTTTTGGGCATGGTTTACAAAAGCTTTGTAAATTGAAGCTTTTTTCGCTATTTGGAATGAACTGAAAGGTAAAACAGTCAACATATGGTCTTGAATGCACATATTTACTTCTTTGGGTTAAAAAATATGTTACTGTAGTTAATGTGCTGTGTAGAATCTGTAGATGCACAAAAGAAGAGTAAATTATACAATTTGTTTTATTTTGGTCCCTAATATTTAATTTGTATTAATTGCATCCCTAAACTTAATATATTCATCCAATGTAATCACGTCCTTTAACTATCTTCTAAAGGACAAAACATAAAATGTTTTTGGCACCATCACATTAGGCATTTGAAGGGCATTTGGAGGAATTTATTTTATTTCCTACCTAAATGAATCGCAAGTTAATCCTTAAATTCCCAAAATTTGAAATTTCTACTTTGTGATTTGTTGTGTCCAAACACTAAAATGGTTGAGAGCCAAATGTAGTGCGTTTAGCTCTTTGGTTGAGAGCATTTGGCACTAATAGATGAGTTAGAATGTCGTTAATACCCTTGAATGTTTGATGTGAGGTTGATGGGAGTATTTACATCATTAGTTTTATTTGGAAAATGTTAAAACTCGGCAGTCTAAAACGGTGAAATTGTATTAGTTCATTCCATGTCAAGCTTTAGGACAGACTTGCTTATTTGTCGTAAGTTGCTAATGACTGGTCCAAGTACTCAAATATGATTTTTTTTACTTTTTTACTTTTTTGTGTTATTTTTTCTTGTTACCTTCTAGATGTGAATAATGTCGTTCGCTTCTCTTTTTCTCCCCTGCTACTAATATGTTCTGAGTTGGTCGATCAACTGTTTAAAATTGGTAAATGAGTTTACATATTGTCCTTCTACCCATGTTTTACAACAGAATATCTTTCAATTGTTGGCTTGAGAGTTGAAATGATTGAAATATATGACCTTACTGTATTGCGTATCCCTAACCTTGAATTGGAGGAAGTAATGTTGCACTTCCCAGTTTTTATGTCAACTAATGTTTTACAATTTTGGGAACCATAGTGTATACTCTATAGTACCTGTCATACATTGGTCTTGCAGTGTAGGCAATGACACTTGTGACGTGAGCTAGTTCATTGAGTGTATCACCTATCTTCATCTTCACCAAAAAAAAAAAAAAAGTGTTGAGAACCCCTGCGCACCTCGCATCTCCTATTGTAGAAACTTCCTCCCCCAACTGCCTCACAATTCCTCCCGTAGAAACTTCCTCCAACTAATTCAAGGGATTTAGTTAGTAAGAAAGGCTTGAGTGAGAAAAATAAAGGGTCTTTTGAACTAGGGGTCAAGCTTTTTTAGTTTAGAGAGAGAGTAGTTTGATTTCTTCCACTGAAATCAGATGAGTCCTGTCCAAGCAATGGGGCGATGGAAAGAAAAAGTGAGAAGTGGGTTCCTTTCGTTTGCGACTACGAATGTTATTTGTTGGGCTATATCTCGTCAAATTTTAACATTATTATAATTTGGCATGAAAAATAGCATTCAATTAGAGACAAGTTTGGAATAGTTAGTAGCCAAATTTTGATTTTGACGTTGAGGATAGCACACAACTAGAGATGTTTTTAGCACACTACGACTTTTGCCAAAGTAAAAAGTTGGCAAGGCTATTCAAAAATTCATTTCTATCGGTTTGCTAAAATTATTGCCGAACTTTGGAAAAATTCTCTTTTTATGTTTCTTATGATTGGTTTACAAATAGCATTTTCATTTGATATTTCATGAGGAAAAAAATAAAAGAAATAACATTCACTCAATTGAAACAAGATTGTCAAATTATAATATGATTAATGATTCATTCACATAATTTTTTCCGTCTGAATGCACACAATTAAGAGTCTCAATTGTGCGCATTTAGATGAAGAAAATTATGTAGATGTAATGGTATTGTTATAATATTTTGAGATTGTTGCATGTCAAAGATTAACTTTAATATTGTCATGATTCCATAGTGCAATAAATTTTTTAAATTTGTTTTGGGGGCAAAGTTAAAACTTCATTGTAATAAAAAATAAAGAGTATATCATGATAAAGGAGTAGATAAATCATAATTCTTGCCATGTTAAAAAGGAGCAATTGGAAGCAACAACAAATATATTAACCTACAAGATCTCTAGCTAGTTCAAACATTATCGAAATGGAAAAAAGTAAGCTTAATTACATTAAAAAGGGGTAAATATATTAGTAGTCTTTACATTTTGTCATTTGTGTCATTTTGGTCTCTAAAATTTTAATTTTTCTTAATTTTGACCCTTAATTTTAGCTTTTGTCAATGATGTAGGCTGAAAGGTACCACATTGAGGCCGCTTAAGTTACATTTATAGTCTTTAAATTTTGTTTATTTGGTAGAGATGATGTGTTTTGTGTATTTGTACAAATCTGACAGGTAATACACAAATTCAAGCAAAAAGTGGCACAAAAGCAGATTCTCCGTGCGAGTAGTGAAAATTCCTGGCTTGCCACCTCACCGTACGTGCAGTCGGGCTCTACCGCACATGTGGCCTACCACCGTTTGAGCGGAAATTATGGGCGCTCGAGCGGCCTACCTAGGGTTGCATGCATGGAAATTTAAGCCTGTTCTGCTGGGAATAAAAAGAAAAAAGAGGCTGTAATTTGGGTTCGAAAATATTTCAGAGAAAATGAGGGGCTAGGGTTTGGAAAGAGATTTCTCAAGCTTCAAGGGTAATTTTCATGGATGCTTCTTCTTTTTCTTTCCACGCCTCCATGAGTGGCTAGGCTCCTATTTCTAGGGTTTTGATGAAACCCTAGCCAAGTAAATATGATTTTCTTTTTGGTTTTTTTTTTATGTAATGGTTTGAACAGTTGTATGGTTCTCAAGAAGTTTTCAAATTTAATTTTTCATTATTTCTTCAAGTATTCTTCTTTTTATGATTGTTGAATGCTTTCCACGTAGTGATTTTTTATTCTTTCATGTTCAAGGTACGAGACGAGCCATACTATGAGGGACGAGTCGTGTTACTACCGTAGTTTAGAGCAAACGACTTGTACTACTTGAGCTGGTTCGTGTCCATACATTGAACGTGATATTTTCTTGATCAATGCTTTAAACTTATAGTCGCGAAGTATTATTTAGTTCGAATCGTAACATAATTGATTATCAAATTGAAACCTTATTTATGTAACTAGTGGTGAATTTATTATCCTAAGTTTTTTCCAAAATCAGTAATTTCATCTTTATTTATAATTGCTAGTTTATTCGCTTTGTTTAATTTAATTATCATTATGTTATGAACAACCATCTTTTTCATCAAAATTAATTTAAGAATTTAGGCCTCGTTTGGCAATTACATGTTTTAGCCAAAAAGTCACTATAAGTTATCACATTACTCTCTCTACTTTTCTGCACGTCTTTTTGTAAAAAGCCAAAAAGTTACTAAAATAACTTGTTCCCAAACGAAGCTTTAATAATTAATTAGTTTAATTTCCTGTTTGTCCCTGTAGATCGATAATTGGACTTACCGTTATTCTAAAGAATTTGGTATAGTTTAGTATTTATTTTTGGTGCGTGAAACGATCCATCAGTCAATTTGATCCAATTAATAAAACCGTTAGACTTTTTGATAGAAAATGATCATTGAGTTGATTGATGTTAAATTACTAAATTGATCAAGTTCATAATTTTGGCCCTAAAAATATGACACATATTGCTTATGTGTGCATTTTCCAAAAAAATGCTAATGATTGAAATCAATTGGACCAATTTAATAAAAAATAAAAAATTCAGAATCAAAATCGAGCCAATTAAAATTATAAGAACCAAAATGACACAAGGGTCAAAGTATAGGGACCAGCGCTATAATTTGTCCTATTAAAAATGGACGACAATTTTTTTTAAAAATAAATGATTTATTTTTTAAATACAAATACGATAAAATAGAAAAGTTAAGATTATCGAATCAATTTAATTTTTTTATTATTAAATTAACAGTATTAATAATTAAACGGGGGGTGATTTTTTGATAAATCCCATTCCTAAGTGTTTTATTCCATCTAACGCAAATTGTTTTTGACTATTCCAATAAGTCTCATACCTAGCTTTTTGTCCAAAACACCCCTGCTGTGTTTTTGAATGTCTCTTGCCATTCAAACCAATAGAATCTGAAAATATAGGAGTTTTCCCACGCAAAGCGAAAACAATCCTGCAAAAATCCTATATTCCATACCTGTGAAATCATTTCATCGCCTCAACTCCTTTATCATCTTCTCTATGTCGTCGGCCGCTAGAATCACCATTCGCATCCTTCGTTTCTGCTGTGAATCTTCACAATGATTATCTGTGACAATCCAACAATCTCATAATGGGTACCAAACGTAAGTGATTTCACTCATTTTGTATATAAATCCTAAGCCCTAACTATTTTTTGCCCCAATGTGAACTTCCACACATTTCCATGATTATATTGATATGATTTTGGTCTTTATTGTTCATATTATTGTTGTTATTTCTCATTTCTTGCATTTATTGTTGGCATTGATGATATCCCCGAATGGATGTAAATCCTCTAAAATTTTTGCTCCTTTTTTTTTCAAATTTTTTTTATTTTTAATTGTTGTTGTTGCTATTCCCATGATATAAACATTCACATAGAAACCATGGCGTGCATAAAATTGTTCCATGATTATTGTGGACCAATTCATTTGTATGTTACATTGTGAAGATTTACATCAAGCTAATACCTATGAAAAACCTCATTTCTTGGACTTGTTATGTGATATATGGATAAAACTATTGTTTTTTGATGTTGACATTCATACCAATGTGAATATTCACAATATGTTTTGATTTCCACAAAAATTGTGGTGGGTGGTTAATGTATTGCTAATGTTGTCATGTTAATGTATTGCCAATGTGAACATCCTCATCATTCTTATACTAGCAGCAACCCGTGCTATGCACGGGAATGTATAATTTAAATAATTTATTATAGTCATTTTTGTATAATAAAATAAAAAATTCTTATAAATTTAAAATATAACAGGAAATTGTAACTAAGAAATATTTTGAATATGATAACTATCTCATACCTAAGTTCATACATTCATTTTTTTCATAAATTTGTCATTTAAAAAATTGATTATAAAATCATCTTAGTCCAAGTAGGTCATTTAGCAACTTGAACTATATTTCTATCGGACATTATTATAGCTTTAAAAACAAATAATGTAAAAATGGGTACTATTACAAATAATGTAAAATTGAACACTACTACAATAATGTAAAAATGTTCAAAGCCTGCATTAAAGAAAACAACAAAAAATGCACCTGGTACATATACACATAGGTATACAAAAAGAATAAAATTCATCAACCCTTGAATCCTACAATTGCTTAACTAATTGTGACGTTGTTGATGGTTGAATGCAATTCGAATCTTAAATGCAAAGCTTGAACAAAACTTTATACCCAATATGCAAACACTAAAAAAACTCTATGGTGTGTTAGAATATATAGCTAAAATATGAAGCATTTGAAAAATAAGATAGAAATGAAATTGAAGATCATTATCAGATAGGAATAAATTTGAAGATAATTATTAGATTTAAGATTAAAATAAATTTAAAAAAGGGATCATATGAACAATATAATGAAAATAAAGTTGGAGATAATGATAGGATTGGGGATTAAAAAAAAAAATTAAAAGGAAGAAATAAGAAATAGAGATAAATGAAGATACAGGAGAAGATTAAGCAAAATAAAAAATAAAATAAAAAGAGATAAGGAGTCTTAGATAATAAAAGATTTTAAAAGTTAAAAATTTAAAATAAAAACAATATTAAGAGGGAAAAAATGTGTTTTATTGGAGAAAAATAAGGATGAAGAAAAATTTAAACATAATTTTGAGAGAGTGACATGTAGGAAAAAGAATATCAACTGTTTGAGAATTAAGTATTGAGACTTTGAAAATTTTAAAGTAGATACTATATTTCCTTATATATAGTATAGATATAGATATATAGGTAAAAAGATAGATATCAAATCTAATTTGAAAAAAGATAAAAATAAAACAAACATCCTAAAAAAAAAAAAAAAAAAGGCATATATATTTTCTTTAATAATAGCAAAATAAATTTACACTTTTAATAAAATTGTAATAGAATAAAATATATTTAATTTTTAAATTGCATGCTTGATGATGACTTTTTTTTTTTTTTTATAAATACATTGATAGAAAATTTTGAAATTGATGGTAGTCAATTGTTATCATTATAGCTTACAAAAAGAATTTAATAGTGGTCAATCATTAACCAATAATTTAGGATAAAATCATGGATAGCCAATAAAAAATTAACACTTAGCAACTTAAATGTTGTAAAAATAAAAATAAAAAAATTGGAAAATTCAGAATAAAGTATTGAAATTTCTCAAATCATGTAGTTAGATATTTTGGTTAATTTTAAAATTTAAATGTTAAATCCAGTAATATTATGCTATGTGTAATAATTCAAAATTTAGATAATACACTAATAGATTTGAGCCACTTTTTTTCTTTCTAATATTGTAAAAAAAAAAATCAAAACTTTAAATTAGACATGTTTAGATAAAATTTAAAGATTTTAAAATTTTAAAATTAAATATTGTTAGATGTACCAATCACTTTAAGCCAAATATATTTTTATTTTTAAAAATTTTAAAATTTTAAAATTGAGAAATTGTGTTTAAGGTTTTGAAGCTGTTGTGTGTGATTGTATTGTTAAGTGGGTGTATATTGATTGTAGATAATCCGAAGAACTCTCATTTGAGAGAGCTTGAAGGAGCAAATGTGAGATTAACTTTATGCAGAGCAAATCTTCTTGAATTCGAGAGTTTGCACGAAGCCATTAATAAGTGTGATGGTGTGATAGACATGAGATAAAATAAATTAAATTAAATTCAAGATTTGATGAGTTTCGAATCTAATTAAATTGAAAAACAAAAGCAAATTAAAAATCTTAAAGTAAGCAAGCTCAAATCATGCAAAATATAATAATAAAAAAGATGAAAAGATGTGTAGATGAACTGAAAAATAATGAAAAAAAAAAAAAAGAAATATATACACACAAAAGTAATAAATACTGGAAAAGTACATATAAAGTAAGAAATAATATTATAAGCATAAAAATGAAGAAAATGAAAAAATTTGTAGATGAACTGAAAAATATTGAAAAAATATATATATACACTCAAAGTAACAAACACTGAAAAAATACATATAAAGTAAGAAATAATATTACACTGACCTTGCAATGATTTTTGCAGATAATCAAACTTGAAAAATATAACAATGGAGAAGATGAGTTATTATGAGCAAATAAAAAATGACTGGAATAAATTGAATAAAGAAACATGTGTGTGGAAGTTGTAGAAGTTCTTGGTTTTTTTTTTTCTTTTTTTTCTTTTATAAATTGAGATTGAGAATGAGATGGATATTATTGTGGATAATGGATATGGATGAATATTTTATTATTTTGAGATAAATATTATTATTGGTGATGGATATGGATGAATATTTTATTATTTTTTAATTTTATATTTTATATAGGGAGAAGGAGTGAGAAGGCTTGAAAAGTGAGAAATGAGGTGAAGGGAAGTGCCACGTAATATTTTTTTTCTTTAAAATTATGAGAATTTAGGATTTAAGTTTTGGAGCCTTTTGACTTAAAAACTACATTTGGTTATATATATAGTATAGATTCAAAACAAGGCTTGTTTTTGTTGTTATGTAATATGATACAATGTTGATGTCAATCTTCACATTAACATTGTGAATTAACATGTGTATGTGAATATAATGTGAAAAATACCATTGACAATTATCCATTCTCGCTTAATGTTGTCCATGTTTGTCAACTTAATATTCACATCATGTTTGGGTATGATGCAAAACTTTATAGTTTGCAGTTAATGAATTGGTGATATTGTCATGGTGTTTGGTAGTATGTGGGTCAATTTTTGACCACACTGCCAAACTAGTACTCAACTGAAGAATACTGGCAGAATAGATGACACCTGGCAGACCTGCAACAGAAAGAGAAGATTCTGGCGGTGGTTCGTCCACCCGGGGGCACTCCGACGATCAAGTCAGTATATCTCTCAAAGATAATCAATAGTGCTTAACTCACTAGACAAAGCATAAAAGACATACCTTAGACCTATGGGGGTGCCTCCCTTTTATAGCCAACATAATCCTAGTCTCAAATAGAAGCCTAGCTCTAATGGACTTAGGATTACTGCTAACTTGGACTCCCAGTAGGATTAGAATAAACTCTCTAAGAGTCTTATCTTTACCCAAACTGAAGTCTTCTCCCATTTTAGGACTCTTGTCCCTTATCTGCTTATCTTGGATTCCGGTATTCTCACAGATAACCTCGGCCTAGCCGAGATCAGCTCGGCATCATGACCAGGACACGTGACACCTCAGCTGACACTTCGGTGTCACCTCGGCCATGTGTTGTCATTCAAAAATTATGTCCCCATAACTGCCCCTTAGGTTCTATTACCTCGGCATCCTGAGGTGATGGAACCTATATCATTTATTCCACTTAGCAAGTCGGCTAAGCTCGCTTCATCATCTATTGCCGAAGTCAGAACTCGTCGGCTCAATATGACCAAGACCTATAGTCTGTTTTCATCAATGCCTTAGAACCAATGACCAAGTTCGTCCAAGTTTCTCAGCCGAAACCGTCCTCCTTTGCAACCGTCTCGGGGTGACACACCTCGGTTATACAAACTGGTGATTTACCTCGGCAAGTACCCAAGTACCTTTTCTTGGCATAACCTTGGTTTCACCTTGTAAATTTTTTCATAAAATTTCAACAAGGGTTTAACCTCGGCTTAACTTTAACTTGTAAATTGTCCACAAATTTCAACAAGTGTTAAGCAATGATTTCGGTTTAACTTCAACTTGTAAATTATCCACAAATTTCAACAAGTGTTAAACAATGATTTCGGTTTAACTTCAACTTGTAAATTGTCCACAAATTTCAACAAGTGTTAAATAATGATTTCGGTTTAACTTGTAAACTTTTCTCAAGTTTCAACAAGTAAACATCATCTCGGTAAGCTCTTCTCTTTTCGGACTTAATCATCTTAGGCCGAGATCATGTCTTCTGGGATTTGGGATTCGAGATCTGGAATCCGGGATCTGCTTACTTGGGCTGAGCTCTTGTCTTCTCATATCCAGTGTTATCTCGTCTTCGCTACGGCGAACCATTTCTCTTCTCTGGTTTGGACGCCTTTGTCCCCGGCGTGTCCTCCTCGGCTCTGACATACTTTTCTATCCTGGCCATCAGCTCCTCCATGCTTTTTGGCAATGTCTTTGCCAGTGATTTTCGAAGTAGGCAGTCATCCTTCAAGCCGCTTTTAAACGACATGACCGCCACCTCTTGGTTGCATCGTGGTATTCGGTTGAATACCTCATAATACCTTTTGGCATAGGCCCTAAGGCTTTCATCCTCGCCGATCTTCAGGGCCATTAGGGCGTCCACCCTAGATGGCTGTAGCTTGTTTGTCACGAACCTGGCCACAAACATCTCGGCCAGGCCTTCCCAGGTCTTCACAGTTCCTTTCGGCAACTTGTGAAACCAATCCGATGCAATTTCTCCGAAAGATGAGGGGAACACCTTGCAGAGCAACGGCTCGTTTTCGGTGTACAATGCCATCGAGTTCAGGTACAAGCCGACGTGAAAGTTCGGGTCTAACTTACCGTCGTATATCTAGAACCTCGGTATACTGAACCTTTTCGGGGCCTCAAATTTGTCCAATTCTATCAAGAACGGTGTCCTCGGCTTGATAGGTGAGGTCACCTTGGTATCGGCGTTCTATTGTTTCCTCTTAAGGTAATCTCTTAAGTCTTCTTTGCTTCGCCCAGGAGCTCGGCTATCTTTCGACTTCAGTCTTTTCGGTATACTACTCTCGGCCTCGTGGTGAGCCTTTTTCGATCTTTCTCCATGAGTTGTGTCGAAGCATAATGCCCGCCCTTGAACATGCCGATGTTCTTTGGGGTCGGCCTTCTTGGTGCGTTGTGTCCTTTGTGACTCTTCCTTTCTTGACTCTCCTCGTCCGACCTCCCTTGAAGGCCGGTGAGAATGTTCCTTGGTCCTATCGTGTTGAGGAGTCGTAGGAGTTGTCTTCTGCCTCCTTGCCTGGGCATCTTTCTTGGCTGCTGGAGTCGGCGTATCTTGTGACGAGAACGGTGGCTGCATGACGTTGTTTTGTATCATGAAATTGACAACCGTTTGCAAGTCCGCCAATTTGTTCGCCATTCTCTTTATCTCGTCGTCCCTTCGTAAGCATCTTTCTTTCTATACCTGGAGGTCGTCCTCGTTATAATACTCGCTTCGGTCTGATTTCTTCGGCACGTCGCCCTCCTGGTAGTGTGTAGGTCAATTTTCGACCACACTGCCAAACTAGTACTCAGCTGGAGAACACTGGCAGAATAGATGACACCTGGCAGACCTGCAACAGAAAGAGAAGATTCCGGCGGTGGTTCGTCCACCCGGGGGCACTCCGACGATCAAGTCAGTATATCTTTCAAAGATAATCAATAGTGCTTAACTCACTAGACAAAGCATAAAAGACATACCTTAGACCAATGGGGGTGCCTCCCTTTTATAGCCAACATAATCCTAGTCTCAAATAGAAGCCAAGCTCTAATGGACTTAGGATTACTGCTAACTTGAACTCCCAGTAGGATTAGGATAAACTCTCTAAGAGTCTTATCTTTACCCAAACTGAAGTCTTCTCCCATTTTAGGACTCTTGTCCTTTATCCGCTTATCTTGGATTCCGGTATTCTCGCAGATAACCTCGGCCTAGCCGAGATCATCTCGGCATCATGACCAGGACACGTGACACCTCGGCTGACACTTCGGTGTCACCTCAGCCACGTGTTGTCATTCAAAAATTATGTCCCCACAGGTAGTATGTGGTTATTATGAATATTCACACTCCTTCCCCCCTCTTTTTGGTTCAATGTGAATTCCAAAACAACTATTTGATATTATCGTTGTTGTGTTTCCCCTTCACGTTTGATTGTAATGTACTAATGTGAAATACATGCCAAATAAATTTGTGGTAATGCCAACACAAATGCATAATGCATCCCCAATCCATTCAATCCTTTATCAGATGTAAATGTTTACATCATTGTCCATATATGCGAACATTCACATCAGTGCCCAAAGATGTGAATGTTCACACTTGTGCTTAGATATGTGAATGTTCACATCAGTATTTCAAATGTTCACATTAGTGTTTTCATTGTAGGAAATAGCAGACCCAACTGATTTTTTTGAATTTTCACACCATGTATTTGATCAATGTAAATGTTTACACTATGTATTTGACTTTTATTGTTTTATCCTATGTTGTATTGTGTTTATGTGAATATTCACATCATGGTTTTGCTCAATGCAACCATGGTCACATTGTTTCACTGTTCACAGCACATATAGTTTGTACTTGTTATCATTTACCATTTGTGACTATTAATAGTCAATTTGTTTTTAATTGAACAAATAGATGTTGCTGATAGATTTCATGGCAAAATAAAAAGAGAACAATTTCACATCAAAGACAAACTTCAACAAATAGCCAGCCCTCCCTGAAAAGTGAATATGAAAAAGGTCAACTATCGATCTAACATCATTGGGTTAGTGAAAACTAATGAGGAGTACTAAGTTCTCGGATCTTCAGCTGGATTGTTTGAAGGAAACACCATTTTGGCAGTTGTTTAATGTGTTGATGATTGATAAAGTTGACCTGAACAAATGTATGAAGTTCAATGATGTCATCGTATGCGTGCTAGAGACATACAAGGCATCCAAAGACACATTTTACATCGGCGAGAAAAATATGAATATGAATTCCACATCTTTTGTGATTTTGTAAATATTAGAATATATTGGACAAAAGAACCATAATTAGTTATTTTGATTGTGCTTAATAAGATACAATGGTATGTTGTCATAATATTTGCTACTAGAAAGTCAATGTTAATATTCATATTGGTTTATGTTATTTTATAATTATGTACACATAACCATTGGCTTAAAGTGACTAAATTAATTCATTTGATGTTTTGTTCGTGATGTTAACATTCACATCAATAATTTGATTGGGCATAAACATACACTTCATGTTTGTGTACACACAAAAATGATGGTTTGTGCTTAATGCAATGTTGAGGTAGTCATATTTTTAGAGATTAAAAAATCAATGTGAACCTTTACATTGTTGTCCGCTGCTTTATAATTGTGTAGACATAATCATTGGCTTAATGTGATTTGTAGGCAATGCAATTTTGATGTGAACTTTAATATCACCATTCCATATTAGTAATTAACACTTTGAAACCACAGTGTCTTCATCTGTATTCCATAATTCATGTGAACCTTCACATTCGTATATTTTAGTGTGAATATTCACATCATGTTTGTATTCAAAGTAAAAGCTGAGGTTTGTCGTTGTGTAAGTTTATGCCATGCTGATGTGAACCTTCACATCACCTTGTCACAGTGGTAATGAACACAGTGAAAACATATTCACCATTCAATATTATATTGGTGTGTGAATAATATTAACACCAATTGATAAGACAATGACAAATTTTCAATTCAAATTAATGTGAATATTAACACTAATCACATCATGCCAAAAAAATAGCTAGTCTATATTTTGCACAACTAATCCCAAAACCGAACACTTAATGAACATTCACATTGTTCATGCGATGTGAATATTCACCATATTCAAAAATTTAAATCAAAACTCAAACACATGATCAACCAAAACCAACAACCCCATACAACCAACCAACCAACCAAAATTTCATCTAGATAATAATGTTAAAAGCAAGAAACAGAGCATACAATGCTTCATATACATTCACATTCTTCCTGTGATGTGAATATTCACCACATTCAAAAAACAGAGCCATATCTCAACCACATAACCAGCCAAAACCTATAACCCCATTCAACAAAATAAAACTTGCATGGGCGAGAAAAATATGAATATGAATTCCACATCCTTTGTGATTTTGTAAATATTAGAATACATTAGACAAAAGAACCATAATTAGTTATTTTGATTGTGCTTAATAAGATACAATGGTATGTTATCATAATATTTGCTACTAGAAAGTCAGTGTCAATATTCATATTGGTTTATGTTATTTTATAATTATGTACACATAACCATTGGCTTAATGTGGCTAAATTAATTCATTTGATGTTTTGTTTGTGATGTTAGCATTTACATCAATAATCTGATTGTGCACAAACATACACTTCATGTTTGTGTACACACAAAAATGATGGTTTGTGCTTAATGCAATGTTGAGGTAGTCATATTTTTAGAGATTAAAAAATCAATGTGAACCTTTACATTGTTGTCAGCTGCTTTACAATTGTGTAGACATAATCATTGGCTTAATGTGACTTGTGGGCAATGCAATTTTGATGTGAACTTTAATATCACCATTCCATATTAGTAATTAACACTTTGAAACCATAGTGTCTTCATCTATATTCCAGAATTCAAGTGAACTTTCACATTCGTATATTTTAATGTGAATACTTACATCATGTTTGTATTCAAAGTGAAAGCTGAGGTTTGTCGTTGTGTAAGTTGATGCCATGCTGATGTGAACCTTCACATCACCTTGTCACAGTGGTAATGAACACAGTGAAAACATATTCACCATTCAATATTATATTGGTGTGTGAATAATATTAACACCAATTGATAAGACAATGACAAATTTTCAATTTAAATTAATGTGAATATTAACACTGATCACATCATGCAAAAAAAATAGCTAGTCTATATTTTGCACAACTAATCCCAAAACCCAACACTTTATGAACATTCACATTGTTCATGCGATGTGAATATTCACCATATTCAAAAATTTAAATCAAAACTCAAACATATGATCAGCCAAAACCAACAACCCCATACAACCAACCAACCAAAATTTAATCTAGATAATAATGTTAAAAGCAAGAAACAGAGTATACAATCCTTCATATACATTCACATTCTTTCTGCGATATGAATATTCACCACATTCAAAAAACAGAGCCATATCTCAACCACATAACCAGCCAAAACCCATAACCCCATTCAGCCAAATAAAACTTGCATGTCCATCAATTCTAGAAAATGTAGTTGGAAAAAAGAATTTAACAATATAGACGTGATACAAAAATAGTTGCGATTTAAATCCATCTCCTCTTTCCCTTTGATTCAATCTAGTCAAATGTGAGTTTCAATCAATCTGCTGAACAAGTTTGTAAGCCATCATCTCTGTTCCTTCGATTCAAATCCTCATTTCTTCCTTTGATTTCCAGTTGAAGTCATAACTATGGCAGAACAAAAAAAAAAAAAAAAAAAACATTGCACAAACTCTGAATCGTCATCTTCTTTCCTATAGGAATGAAACCCTACCGCAATGAAATACTACCACGAACTCTATGTTGTTGTCTTCTCTCCTATAGGAACGAAACCCTACCACAACAAAAACATATAGAAACGTGTATATCATTCTTGTATATAATACATATCAATAATAGACACAAGGGTATAATAGTCTAACAAAAAATATAAATCAGGAAAAAAGGACCTTATGGAATAAAAGTATAAACACGTGGGACTAATTAGGTTATAATTTTCCTTTGTGGACTTATAGGGATAGAACACCTCTAAATGGGATTTATCAATAAAAAACCCTTAAACAGGATTAGTAACCAACATCGCAAACTTTTTAAGTTTTTTCAAATTTAAATGTAAACTTGAGGGAGAGTAATGAAATAAATTGTGTAAACCAATGAGATGAGGAATGGAACTGTTGATCTTAGGCACAAATCTAAGTTTGATATACATTTTCATTGGAGCATTTCTAATGGCAAATGTTATAATAGTATTGTCATTGCCAAATTATGATAATGAATAGTAGACTTTTGGTAGAATTATAGCAATGGTGCTCCAATAGAGACCAGCCATTTTTGTCATTTTGACACAGAAATTTGTGTATAGGGGACGTTCGCCCGATCATTCGGTCGGACGTCCCCCCCACACACCAGTTTTCAGCTTTCGTCTACAAAAATGACGGACGGGAGGAAAGGAGGAAGGTTTTGCTAGGAGGGAGAGAGGGCTGCTGTTTTGGTGAGTTGGCAGTTATGGTAGCTGTCAAAACTTGTGTCAAATTTGACACAAGTTTGGCATTTGCCAAATTTGATAGTTGCCATAACTTGCCATTGGAGCAAGGTTTGATCTTTTTGCTGCCAAATTTTGACAATAACAGCTCCCATTAGAGATGCTTTTAGTGCACTAATTTAACAATAAGGAGAATTCTATTATGTAGCTAATGTTGTAACTTAAGGTTTGCCAATTTTGCAAAACAAAACTCAAAATACTCAAAAAAAGAAAAAAAAAGAAGAAAGAAGATGATTGATATTCATTTTATGTATGAGTTTTCAAAAAGATTATGGTGCACACCTCGCAAATGGTGTACCATATGTACCTTATAACTAAATAATAAAATGACATAATTTCATATTTTTAGAGTCATAATTAAAAAATACAAATAAAAAGTTATAACTAAACAATACATGAGGCATAACTAACGAGCTCATGAGTCATAACTAAAATAAGGTCATAATAAGAAGAAAATTAGTTATAACTAAAAAAAAAAAAAAAAAAAAAGTATAACTTTAGAGCATATATGATATGAGGTGTGTGTAGTAGAATTTTTCATGAATTCTACAACACAAGAATTACATCTAAATCACAAATTCATTTTCTAGTTAAATTTATAGAGTATAAGGCTTCGTTTGGGAAGTGGGTTGGTTTTTTGACTATTTTAGCCTAGGGCTAAACCTCGTTTGAGTTGGGCTTTTTGACTTTTGTGAGAGAAAAAGTAAAATGATTATGATTTGAATGTGATATTTTATTTTATTGATTTTTTTGCTTTTTTTTGTGTGACTATTTTAGCAAAAAGTCCCCCAACCTAAGAGCATCTCCAATGCATTGCTAAAATAGCTGCCAAAGCCATAATATGGCAGCTTGGGCAAAAATGGCTTCTCCAATGGCATACTATAGCAGCTACCAAATTTGCCAAGTCACCCAAAAACCAATGGCTTTCTTCCTTTACTCCTTCCCTTTCAGTTGGGCATTTTCTAGAAAAACCTCCCAAAAATGTTTGAAGGTTTTTTTTTTTTTTTAAAAAAAAAAAAAAAACAAACAAACAAACAAAATTCACCAATTTGTTACTTCAAGGTGTGTCTAAAAAAAAAAAAAAATCACCAAATTCACCAATTTGTGCCTTTCCCAAACACAAATTTCACCAATTTATAGCTTTGAAACAAATTTCAACAATACAAAATGGCTATAGAAAAAAAATATTAAGAATAAATAAAGAAAGAAAAACCTGGAGGCATCGTCGAACACCAAGAAGTGAGAGATGCCCAGATTGTGAGAGAGAGATGGACTGATCAATAGAGGGTTTCGTTGGATTGATCTTGATCTTCGTTGGACTGATCTTCGTCAGAATGATAGATCCGATGAAGGGATAGAGGGGCATGGATGATTTAGGGTTTGTTTGCGCCTCATCATCTTCGTCTTCATCTTCTATTTCATGGGTTTCGGGTTTCTCAAACGATTTAAGATTTGAAGGGCGAGAGAGAGACAGACAGATAGACAGAGAGGTTCATCATTAGAGAGATGATGAGGATCAGTGATGAATGAGAGAAAGCTGAAGAGAAAAAGAAACAGAGAGGTGGGAGTCAATGATCGGTAATTGGTGATAAGGTGATCGTTGATCGGTGATGAGTGAGAGAAAGAATGAGAGAAAGTTGAAGAGAAAAGAGAAATAGAGAGGTGAGAGTGAAAGAGAGAGAGAAAGCGACTTGGGAAGAGAGGGGAAGATGATTCTAGAAGTCGATCTCAGCCGTTAGATTATATAAAGATCCAACGGTGAGGGTGAATTAGATTTTATTTATTTATTTATTTTTTGTAGTAGTTTGTTTTTTGGTGGGGTGAATTATATATATATATATATTTCAAATTTTCAATTTCTTTTTCTTTTTTTTATATTTATCTAGTCGGGTATAATGTAAATATATAAATTTTTTTTTTTTTTGCAAACAGTTAAAAAAATGTCACATAAGACAAAAATTAAACAAAAAAAAAAAAAAATACTGAATACCTATATCTAAACAACACCTACAAACTTAAAGGGAAAATTGGTTAAAATTGCCAAAATAACATGTGTACCATTCGAGCATCATTGCTATAATTTGGCAAATTACTATTATTCACTGCCAAATTATAACAATGGCAATGGTATTATAACAAATACTATTAGAGATACTCTAACATGCCAAATGGGGCTAAGGCTTTTTGAAACTCAAAACCTAATTCCTTAATCACTTGTTAAGATGTAATTTTTTAGTGATTTTTTGGTTGTCTTTTTTGTTTTTTTTTTTTTAAAAAAAAAAAAAACCTTTTGACTTTTAAAATATACTCTATTAGACCAACCAAAAATGTAAAAAAAATAAAAATTCACTAAAACCAATAATAAGGTCCCGTTTAGGAACATGTTATTTTAGTAATTTTTTAATTTTTTGGTTAAAATATGAGATAAAAAAATTAGTATGTTTGGAATAACTTTTTAAGTTTTTACGAAAGGATGTACAAAAAATAGAGAGAAAATAAAATCTTTAACTTTTTTGTATATATTGTTGACTTTTTAATTTTTTTAATATTTTTTTACTTTTAAATTAAAACAGAGAGTTGCCAAATGAGACATAAGTAAAAAATTGAGAGAATTACCTGATAGTAATAATAGTGAAAGAAAATTACAAATTAATAAAAAAATTATAAATATTTATAATATTTTTCAATTTCTTGTAAATATTTTTTGACTAACCCATGTCAATATAATTCCCTTGAAAATGTGTGTACCATATACACTTTATAATTAAAAAAAAAAAACATAATTTTAATTTTTTGAATTATAACTAAACACAACCTACGGTATAATTAAAGAATTTATGAGTTATAATTAAAATAATTATAACTAAAAAAAAATTGATCATTCAAAAGAAAAAATCACATAATTAAGAAGATATGTCATACATCTTTTTTAAAGGGGGTATATTAGAATTTCCCCTAAAAAATGTACTCCTTTTTTTTTTTTAAGTGAATTTTTTTGGATTTATTTTTACCCAATATTCTGGCGGGACTTTTTTGTTCCAATTCCCTCCCAAACCCTTGATTAACATCCCATCTTAAACACATTGCTATCAATACCATTGTAGAGATCGATCACTCCTTTCTAATCCTTTCAATCTAGACCCAAAAAAAATAAAAATAAAAAAAATGATGAAGCAGAGTATCATATCGAAGACGAAGAAGAACAAACAGTCCATCCCAGAACAAGTTCCAATCCAAATCATCCTCGAAATCCTCTCCAGACTCCCCATCAAATCCCTCTTCCATTGCCAACTCGTTTGCAAAGAATGGTTTTCTTCAATCTCAGACCCACACTTCGCTAAACTCCACCTCTCAAGATCACCCATCAGCCTCTTGATCAAACCCATCTTCAGAGCATCCAGACAACTCCGCTTGTACGACCTCCAAATCCTCCACAAAACCCATCCCCGCGAAGCCCATCTCAAGCTCACTTCTGAAATCAACATCCCATATGCGGGTCAAGAAATTGTGAATTCTTGTAATGGGTTGCTCTGTTTGTGCCACATTTCTGTGATTTATGTGTGCAATCCGATTCTGGGCGAGTACATTACCTTACCATATGCAACCTATGATGGACATTACTGTGTTCGCACTGTTACTGCTTTTGGGTTTAGTGTCAGGACTAATCAATTCAAGGTTATACGGTTTTTTATCGAACGGGTTGTCGAGTCAATCAACCCCATTACTGAGTTAAAGACTTATCGTGATGATCCAAAGGCTATGATTTACACAATTGGTGATGGGTTGTGGAGAAACTTAGGTAGTGTTCCTTATTATTTGACGAATCGCTCGTTGAATTCTTTCGCGAATGGAGCTCTTCATTGGCTTAATTTTACGTGTGATAGTCCTGATTTCATTCGATGTTTCGATTTTGATAGCGAGGAATTTCGGGTTGTTCCTGAACCTCCTGAGTTTGGTCTGCGTAAGGAGTTTTCGGATCATATTCGTGTGGGTGTGCTACGAGGTAGTCTCTCCATTTGTGATTTTTCTAGTCCTCTTCGTATCGATATATGGTTAATGAAAGATTATGGGATTAAGGAATCATGGAGCAAAGAGTTGGTTATTGAAAATGGGATTGGTAAGAGAGGAAATTTGGACTGTTATGAGCCAATCATGATTCTAAAGAGTGGTGAAATCTTGATGCTTGTTAACAAGGATGCTCTCAAGATGTATAATCCTAAGTTGGGTAGATTTAAGAAGCTAAATACTTATGGGATTAAATCAGAATTTTATGGGACTGCTCATGTTCCGAGTTTTGTTTCCCTCAGGGATGTTACCAAAAGAGAGAAATTTTCTTTCGCGTGTTAACAGTCGCCAATGCAGGTACATATTTGTATTTGTATTTGTTTTTTGTTTTGGTTTCGTGAAAGTAAATTTTTGAAATTGAAATCGTTATGCATCATTATGAGTTTTTGTATCTGCCATGGAAGCTCTTGTATATGTTATACTTGCTGATAATTTGCTCTACGTCATATTTCTGTTGTTTGGCATTTTGGCTTTGTTGAAGTTTAGTCTTGACCAAACTCATTTGTGTTATGTACTTTCACAAATGCGCTGTCACAAAATTTGTTAGGATGGAGTTTTGAATTTAGAGTCCAGGGGCACTTTCTGCAAATAGAGACAATAGGCATCAGGGTTCAAGGAAAGGCCAAGTCAGATTCTTGCTTATTGTTAGGTGTTTTAACTTTTGCAAGTCCAGTCCAAATGTTTGTGTTTTTATCCTCCCTTGTATCTATACCCAAATACGGAATAGCTGCTTTTGGGGTTGTTTTGTTTTTTGGAAGAACACACTATGTAAATAAGGATTTAAGCTTGGAAGTGCCTGTAGCTGCCTATCATCTTCTTCTTCTTCACAATGAAATATACTTGATTGGAAGGCAGCGGGTTTGGTTTGGGTAGAAGAAGAGCTTGTGATCGGTATGGCTTCAAAAATACTTCATCTATATTTGCCTCATAGCTTTCGTCTGCCAAGTGCGATTTACTTTAACTTGAAATTTTGACTACCAAGTATTGTGGTATACCTATTAGGGAAGTTCGAGTGATAATTAATGTCGAGGAGTGGCATATGCCATGGAATAGATTACGCGAACAGGACCTTTTGCATTATTCTATCTTTCAACCAATATTATTGAGGTATTTTAATAATAATGAAAAAACTAGCTCTCCTTTGCCTTCAGCATTTTCCTTGATGTGGCTTCTTGTTCTATAACTCTTTTTCCTCCTTACCACCGTGTCATAAATCAATGATTTTCAATTTGAGGGTGTTGGCTTATTTTCCTTACGAAGGAAGATATTATAAATACGAGCGTGCCAGCAAGGATTGAAAAATCTTTACAGATTAAATTCAAGCCAATTATCAAGCGATTGCGTTGACGGTTCTTTTGCCTCAATGAAGAGGACTTCAAAATTGCCAAGTGTAGAGAAAAGAAAAATTAAATGAAGAATGAGGGAGACGGATAAAGACGATTGAGTGAACAATCAAAGTAATAATTACTTACCTCTACTCCTATGCTTCGAAAAGGAAATGCTGGAAATAAATGCTTCGAAATATAAAT
The DNA here is from genome assembly GCA_036172215.1 of Camellia granthamiana. Taxonomy (NCBI): domain Eukaryota; kingdom Viridiplantae; phylum Streptophyta; class Magnoliopsida; order Ericales; family Theaceae; genus Camellia; species Camellia granthamiana. Next base: position 47,764,199 of record CM069907.1, on the reverse strand, counting down.
ATATGTTAAACTACTCCTAAGATAAGGAAAATGACAAGAAATATTGAAATCAATTGTCTCTGATTTGAATTCTGGATCCTTTACAATGTAGCCATGAATGGCTATTTATAGGCAAATATTTGTAGGAAAAAACTTCCAGCAATAACTACCCAATAACCACTTAAAACTATCCACTCTTTCATCTTTATTTCCACAATACCACATATCCCTTCACGTCTTCATAACTTCCAATTCATGCTCCATATTCTCCACTTTATTCTCCATCATCTTTTAACATTTCATAACTTCTCATAACCTCCAAATGAGTAGGAGGATGCCACATATCCTGCAATTAAATAAATAATAAATAATAATAAAAATTGCAGATTTATGGTGCCAACATTACCCCCTGCGGCCCTTAAAAATGATGTTTACTTGAATTTTTGAAGGGCTGAACCAAGCACATGACTAATCTAAGCAATAAAGTGCTTCGAATAATATCAACAAAGTGTTTCGAATGATATAATAGCACCAATGAAGTGCTTCGAATGAGCATGAAATTATGGCTAGATGTTGCGAATTATATATATACGCATTGAAGGGATATTATTGCAGAAAAGCTTCGAAGGATAACCACATATTTTCAAGGCAAAGCCAATGATTCACCTTAGCAAACTGTTACACATGCTAAATAATCAGCTTCAAAGGTGGTATAGAGGATCAAAATCATCATTCGAAGGTCGAAAGTGCCGACAAAGGACAAATTGCATCCTTGGAAATATTTGGCAAAGCTTCGAAGGTTCACAACCATCACTATTTTTTCTTCGAAGCTGTTGTTGATGCAAGATGGAGTGCTTCGAAGTTTACAAAATTATGGCAAAAGGGCTTTCAAAGCAACTTTTGCCCAACATTGTAGTTATTCAAATTTTGTATGTTTTGGTTCATACATAATTACATATATTTGAAGGGAGGTACACATTTTGAAAGTTTTCTTGTCCGATGTTACATTTCGAAGGTGTTTATTGATGACAAAACCACCCTTCGAAAGTCACATATGTTACTAAAGGATCAAAGTCGTCTTTCGAAAGTGCTCACGACATCTCTTCGAACCAAATCCAAAGAGTTGGATTACTATGAAATTAGTTTAGCATTTTAACTAGCCATTAATGGCTATAAAATGATATTTCAATGAATAACATGCTTCGAAGTGTCTTGAGACATGCTTCGAAGGTAACCACAAAATCAAATGGTGATGGTTTTATGGATCAACTAATAACCATATTTTTGGCTCAATATATTGCAATAGCAAAATATTATTTGTTAGCCATTCCATCAAAGTCAACGTTTGATGTGATCCACAAATCCAAAATGGATTTCGAACAACAAAAATCATGGTATAGTGTGACCATGAAAATTTATACTTTTTGACACTTTGAAAAATGTCAAAAATTTTGAATTTATGAATAGTGGTTTGTTCCTTATTTTTGACCATGTTTGTTTTAAAAACATGACTTTTGCCAAATTGATTTTCATAATTATTTCGCAAAGTGGGTTGTTTTTCCATGTTAGCCATTAATGGCTTATGAAAATCAACCACATGTATGTTATTTTCATGACTTGATTCTCTAAAAATTGGTTTTGAGATCCCCTGAGCCATGCATGAAACATTATTCTTAGCCAAATTTGGCTCAAGAACATGCTCTTTCGTTATGTTAATTTCATAATTTGGCTCTTTAAAAACGGACTCTTGAACCCCTCGAGCTATTGATGAAATCAACTATTTGCTTTTGCTATTTTTAACCATGGAAAAATTTTGAAAAAATTCATCAATTCCGGCCATTAAAGCGTCAGTTAAAGACTTGATAGTGAGAGTTGATAACTCATCATTTCATTGGCGAATTTCTATATCAAGTTGATGAATTTCTCCAATTAAATGGTGTCTTTTTTCTTCCACCAAATAATATTGTAAGGGATGAAAGCTTATTTCATCAAGAAAATGGATCTCTTCTTGAAGATCCAAAATTTTTTGTTTACGCCAATAAATTTCATCTAGGCTATTTGAAATGGATGAATCCAATTCATTTTTCATTTCTTACACATGACGTCCCACTGGGCGTGCCAAAAATTGTTGGCTTATTTTTCCTACGAAGGAAAATATTATAAATGCGAGTGTGCCAGTAAGGATTGAAAAATCTTTACAGATTAAATTCAAGCCAATTATCAAGCGATTGCGTTGACGGTTCTTTTGCCTCAATGAAGAGGACTTCAAAATTGCCAAGTATAGAGAAAAGAAAAATTAAAAGAAGAATGAGGGAGACAGAGAAAGACGATTGAGTGAACAATCAAAGTAATAATTACTTACCTCTACTCCTATGTTTCGAAAAAGAAGTGCATAAAATGCTTTGAAAAGGAAATGCTGGAAATAAATGCTTCGAAATATAAATCTATGTTAAACTACTCCTAAGATAAGGAAAATGATAAGAAATATTGAAATCAATTGTCTTTGATTTGAATTCTGGATCCTTTACAATGTAGTCATGAATGACTATTTATAGGCAAATATTTGCAGGAAAAAATTTCCAGTAATAACTACTCAATAACCACCTAAAACTATCCACTCTTCCATCTTCATTGCCACAATGCCACATATTCCTTCATGTCTTCATAACTTCTTTTAACTTCCAATTCATGCTTCATGTTCTTCACTTTATTCTCCATCATCTTTTCACATTTTATAACTTCTCATAACCTCCAAATAAGTAGAAGGATGCCATATATCCTGCAATTATATAAATAATAAATAATAATAAAAATTGCAGATTTATGGTGCCAACAGAGGGATTCTGTGTTTCCCCAGAAGACTGTTATCAAAACCCTCAGGCATTATTAGAGTTTGGAAACTGCCTCCTGCCCCTCCCAATCTTCGAAAAGGGAAGAGCCAGAGGTCCCCTGTGCCTTCTGCGTTTGGACCAACATCCCTCGGGGGATTCATAATGATAGTGATGGATCCTTTATACTTGGAGTTACAATCACAACCCTTGGTGTGGTAGTGAGAAATATTAGGATTGAGGGTGGATAGAATAGGTTTGAGTCTTCTTGTTTCATCCCCTCTGATTTCTGAAACTTCACCTTGGAGTTTTGAAGCCGTTTATCCAATCTGATTGGGGAAAACAACCTGATTTCTCAATCATTATATCCAGCCTTTTTCATGGCTCCTCATAAAAGTTCATGCAGTTGGTGCGAACATAAGCTCTCTTGCAGAGTCCCTTCAATTCTCTCGACCCAAGACAAAAAAAAGCGAAGCATGGAGATCTACATTCCTCTTTAAGGGTTTGCTCACGCTCAAGTTTGGCTGCTGCTGTTTTTCAGTCAGATGAAGTCTAATTGTTAAGTTCATTTTCTTAAAAAAAAAAAAAAAAAAAAAAAAAAAAAAAAAAAAAAAAGATGAGTTAAATAAATAAATAAAGAGCAAGAAAAAATTACTAGACATCCGTGGCATACGTGATATTAGAGGTGTTTGGGCTGGTGTCGACTGCAATATATGCTCTGGGCTCTCTATAAAAGTATAGTGTTTTGGGTAGAATGAAATTCACCTGAAACCATTATCACGGACCACAAAGTATTCATAGGATCATCGTCATGAATGTAAACCCACTGGCAAGATTGGTCATGTTGTGAAGATATTACACTTGTGTAGCTGTTTGGAAATAAATTTAGCTGTATGCTGCTGTGGTGCAAGTTCATTAGATTTATTAGTATTCAGTACTGACAGCTACTTTCCTGCAACAATCATGTCATACTTAAATTGATTTATCCATGCTCAATGCTATGGCAAAGATTTGATGTCATTATTCATTATTGTGACATTCATGTGGAAAATCCAAATGGTGTATGTTGTTTAGGTAAAACTCTGTAGCAGTTATATAATTCATCTCTACAGGTAGACCAGTAATCTCTCTGATGCCACTAGTATGAATATTGATTGGTGTGCATTTCTTCTGTATATACACTCATCAAATCCTAATTTGTGCTCGTGTGTAAATGTATCATGTTCCCTTTTTGGGTACATTTTTTGCTGAAAAATAACCTTGTGCCAAGTAACGGAGTAACTACTCTTATCATTATATAGGATCGCATCTAGATTGGGGCCAATTGTTGAAAATCTGACAAACTAGTCTTCCAAAAAATTTATGACAAAGTTCATTTGAAAGATCCAAACTGGTTTTGATTAGAGTACGCTACTGTCTAACTTATAATTTAATGAACCTGATGTGCAGAGGCTAAAGCGTTGGAAAGGAACCAAACCCTTTTTTCTTGGAGGAAGACTGATGGATCGTAGTAGTGCTTCAGCAAGTGAAAGTTTGTTTTTGGGTGTAGTTATGCAGGAGCTATTTTGTTGGCTAAACATACCTTGTTGCTATTTTTGAAAAATATGTTGAAGTTTCTTTTTTCATTCTAGTTCTTTATTGTGTCAGCACAAGCAAGAATTTTTTAAGACCTTGAAGTTTTGGTTTTTGGGTATTGGTTTGCAGGAGTTTTACTTCTTTAGATTCAATGACAAGTTATTGTAGATGATGTAAGTAGAACATATGGACAATTATAGTGAAGTATAAAAAATGAGAAAAATTAATTGTAAATCAGTAGCATGCAAGTGAGATGTATGCTCAAGTGAATGTTGTGTTCTGGGTCACAGTTTTCATTTGCACTTTCCTTGATCTGCAAGTAGTTATTATTTTATTGTTTGAGTTAACATGATGTGGTGAAATTTTACTGTTGGAGCTAATGTTTGCACAGTGAATTATAAAATTTAAAATCACATGGATTTGATGAAAACCTCTACCATAATAAATTTAGATGTTCCTTTTTGAATTTAGATAATGAATAATATAAAATCACATGGATTTGATTAAAAAAAAAAACACTACCAATGTATTTAGATATTCCTTTTGAATTGTTCAGCACAACACATTATTAATTAATTCATGTTATTTCTCCAGTTTTGAAACCCAAGTCATGTGTGATTGTTTGCAATATACAATAAAATTTGGGTGAATTACACTCTCCTCCCTTATGGTTTGACAAAAAAATAGTTAGCCTTACTAGTTTGATATAATTACACTAATATCCTTTTAATAAAATTAAAATCATCAAATTAATGCAATTGGTAGGTAAACAGATAAATAAATAACAAATGTGTTTGGTTTTAGTTTTTTGAATTCAGTTTTTTGAAATTGAGTTTTTTGTTTTTTTTTTATTTTTAAAATATATTTTTAAAATTTTAAATAATTTTTTTACTTTTTTGGATTCACATTACTTAGATATATCTAAATAGTAAAATATTTGTGAAAAGTATTTTAAAAAATTAATAAATACACAAAAATACAAAAATGTACTGAATTTTTGTGTGTTTTTGTTGTTGTTGTTGTTGTTGGTATTTAGTGAATTTAAATTTTTTTTTTTTTACAAATATTATATTTTTTAAGTGTATTTATATTAGGTGTGTCTAAAAATTAAAAAAAAATAATTAAAATATTTAAAAAATTCATTGAAAACAAAAAAAATACGGAAAATAAAAAAATATAATTTTTTGAAAAGTGGTTTCTGGAAATCAAAACCAAACAATTATATGACTTGTAAATTGTTGATGAAAAAGATTCAAGTGCTTTTTTTTTTTTTTTTTTTTTTTTGAGGAAAAGATTCTAGTATTATATAAATTAAAACCTTCAAAGAGATTGGTGTAATTATGTTAAAAATGTAGGACTAATTGTAAAATTTCCAAATTGTAGGGGAGATGAATGTAATTTATCCATAAAATTTTGTAATGGTAATTTAAATGCGCAACGTAAATCCAAAAACACATTCAATTGTTGTTTCAATAGATAATTTAAGCTTAAAAAATAAAAATTCGTACAAATGAATAAATAAATTTTTAATTCCACTTAATCCTAGCACACAAACCTCATGGTAGGGTAGAGCGTGAATTGGTTTGGTTTTGAAATCATTATTTACAATTCTATAAAATTCGTAACTAAATCAAATAATGAAAATTTTAGAACCAAATCAAACCAAAGCATGAAAACCAATTCGATTTGGGTTGAAACTACAATTTTCATGAATTTTTTCATTATCCACAACATGTTTAAAGATCAAGAAATATATTATTATTTTACAAATAAAATTATTTAAATAATTGTTTAGAAGTAGTTTTACTCTTATTTAAGAATACATTTGTAAACAAAGAGTTAAAAACTTACGAATATATACAAGATACCACTAAGATATTTGATTGTCTATTGTAAATAACAAATTATACATATGTATAAGATACTAATAAGATATTTGAGTATATATATCTGAACGGTCCTGTTTGTTTCAAACTTGGATCATGACTATAAAATCATGAACCAAATTGTGAAGTATGATTCACCTATTTTAAGAATTAGGATTGAACCATGCTTTGAAAAAATAGAACCAGTAGCTGATCAAAAAAATAAAACTAGTACGGTTTAATCTAAATTGGACCGATTTGAGTTTTCCAGTGTTCTTCTCAGCCTTAGCCCATGGGCTGAACTCCCTCATGATCTGAACTCGGATGATTAAATTAGTTTCACGAATCAATCTTAGTATTGATTATTAATTTTTGTGGTTACAAAATAAATATTAATATGAGTATTCATATGTATACATACATCATGCGATAAAATATAACGTAATGTGATGAGAGTGGTGAATTGTAAAGGTATGGACCTTCGTGCAAAAAATGAATGAGTCTTTTGATTTCCCAAGCCATTACTCTTGCTTAATTTGCCCTATTAAATGGTTGGAGATTTACTTTCATTGTGTAGGGGATCCAAAATGATCAGTAATAATAATATCACTTAGAGAGGCAAAGCTAAATCAATGAGTCAATAATTTGGATTGATCGGACAGTGGATAACCAGGTGAGGGTGGAGCAAGTGGTCCAGAACAAGGAAATGGCAATGTAATCAAATGGGCAGCATATCCTCCTAATCCCCAAAACATTCTCTCTTGAACCTTGGGAATTGGGTCCTATTTATAGGCTTTCCTTGATACTAGAATATACCAAGTGGCCAAACAGTGTTGTGACATGTGTTGTAGGATATTCCATCCTGAACCACTAAGCCTTCATAGACATGTGTCTCTTGACATGTACTATCTGTTTGGTATAAAACCTCAGCGAGTGTTACTGTACTATCTGTTTGGCACAAGCCTTAGCATATACCTTTTTGGTACGAACCTCAGCAGGAGGTGTCCTAGTTACCGTGACACTTGTCTTCTCAGCTCGATTTGCCCAAAACATGTACTCGCAGGACTTATGACTTATTATAGCCATACTAGTTTCTACTTCAGTGACTCTTTCACCTTTAGCCACCTAACCACAAACTCCCCAGTTTCTCAGGGCGCGGACCACTGCAAGGGTTGTGACTCGTACCAAGTCTAAGAAGGCTTTCTTGGTCTTGCCTATGCAACCAAGACAGATCTTTAACCAGGATATATGAAAATGAGGCCCTTGTTTTTGGGCTACCCTGTTTCCATCTTCAAGGGGTCGTTGTGGTATACTAACATCCTTGGTGCTTGCTATCGACTTCAACTAGTAAGTGTTGGGGCTTGCTATCAGCGCCAAGCTGTCACACCCCAAATCACGCATGATCGGCCATGGCCCATAAGGACTTAGCCCAAGGCACACGTAAGCCCAAACATGAACCCAATATCACAAAAAATAAATGTAACAATAGTCCAAAAATAAATAAATCAAAACCCAATCTAGTTACAAGTCACATGTATAAAAGGCAAAACCAACCCTAATCAATACCATCCAAACTAATAAGATATAAATAACCCACATAACAGAATAATCTTAAATGAACCTCAATAAAAAAATATATATGAATGTCCTAGAGGTCCATGTGATTAAGTCCCTGTTATGCCATGAGTCCATTTTAAGTCCTTCTATCACTTGGAAATGATAAACAATTAAGTTAGCTGATAGCTCAGTGAGTAGAAGTATGGATAGTAAATACAGTTTTGAAAAATAGGGTTCAATTCCAAAATAAGATATATATTACAGAAACTAGATTGACATACAGTTTTGATAAAGACAATCTATTTCAAAAAGAAGGTTCCATAATTCAACAGTTAAAATACTCATGTCTCAAGAATATAACAAATGACATTCTCCACTTAAAACAGATTACAACATGATCATCAATAATTTTCTTGGTGCCAAGAATAACAAGTAACACGCCACAAAGTTCTCAAGGCAAGCTTGTTGGATCCAATATCGAAACACGAGTCATTCTTGGGGTGACAACCTGGGCCTTTTTTTAAGACAATCCGATTTAAGGTCACCTAGCCTAGCCCGGATCTTTTCCTTACAATCGTTGAGTACTAGAGTCATCACAGCCTAATCCGGATGTGTTCCCTAGTAGCCAGAGTCACCACACACAGTGGAATAATTTCCCTGGACTTTTATATACAGATGGTCCTAATAATCAATACAATTCAGTTTCGCAAAATATGGTAGTTCACTATTATAAATATGAGACCATAAATAATAGTTTACAGTATGCAAAGTTTATACATATTTCAGAAATAATTTAATTCCATTGATAATATAATAATTTATCAAAACAATTTAGTCCTGAAACAACAATTCAATTTCTAATAGATCAGGGTAGGGGAACATTTATAAAAAAAATATGTAGCATACAACTACTCACCTGAACACAGTATAATATAATCCTCAAACCAAATAAGAAAGTTTAACTAATGCCTTGAACCAAGTACGAAAACTACATGTCACTAGTAACTCAAAAATACTAAAAAGAATAAGAAACAAAGTAACCCCAAGCTAAATCATACTGTCACTGCTCAACCCAACTCATCGTTCCTATTAAATAATACCTAAGCTCATGTTCTTTGAGGTCTAAAATTACCCAAGACATCGGTTTAGATCGAAACTTAATTAAAAGTAACTTTAAGATAAAACAAAATTTTAAACAAGTTGTCCCAATCCATTCGCTAAATTTGAAAATTAAAATCCCACTCCATGCTGTTATAAAAATTCCAAAACCCTCCAGACATCAACTAATATATCCCAAGTTTCAAACCCAATTGATTTTACTTGATTTGCTTATCAAAATAATTATTTACAATTAATTATATCCAAACAGGTTGCTTTCTGCAGTGCTTTAAAGAAATTAATGGTTCTCTTAGTATACCCAAGCAATCAATGCAAGGAAAAAAATGTAAGAAACTAGACTTGTAACCGGTTCTAATGACGCTAATTTGATAATTTTTGGATTTATACCCAAAGAGAATGACACTTCCAAAGTTACCGTTTTATACTAGTTTTCTGGACAGATTTGAATGCATCGGTTTATATAGATTTTTACTCCCAAAAATTATAAGAAAATTCTGGTATGAAATTCAATATGTAATTAGATTTCTGTAAAAATCTTAGTTTAAAATTCATTCGTTTAATATGGTTTCTAAATTTCTAAAGTCTGTGATTTTGTACAAAATTTTCGAATAAAGAATTACACCCATTCTTTACATATGAATTTAGCTTCTCATATTTTTTAATAGTATATATATACAACATACATACACCTACAATCTCTCCATCAGTGAATTAAATAATAATAGAATAAGGGTAAAGAACAAAAGCAAAAGGAAGAAGAAAGATAAAGACCTCCTATGCACCAAAAAATCCTTCCTTGTTTACAACCTTTTTTTTTTTTTTTTTCCTTCTTTTCTCTCAACCTCTCTCTCCTGTGGCTGTTGTTGCTGCTATATATTATATTAGGCAACCAAGGGTTCCTATATATATATATCTAAACAAAAGCCTCTAGATTATTATTTTTTGTTTTTTTTTTTTAATTTTCTCTCTCCATTAATTTAAATAAAATACAATTATTATTAGATTAAAATATACTAACTAATTTGTCCCCTATTTTTTTTAATAGTAAATCTTGCCTCTAAATTATAGACTTTTACCATAAATTTATTTTAGGTTTACCGGATGTGCAGAGGCTAAAGCATTGGAAAGGAACCAAACCCTTTTTTTCTTGGAGGGAGGCTGATGGACCCTAGTGGTGCTTCATAGAGTGAAAGTTGGCTTTTGGGTGTAGTTATCACTACAACATATAAGAGTTTTAGAGATTAAATTTTTTAGTCTCTAAAAGTGAAAATTTTATTACAAAAGACATTTAGGGACCAATTTCTATCGTCGTGAGGATAGTCACTAAAAGGTCGACTCGAAAAGTAGAAAAAAAGACTTTTAGCGATAAAATTTTGAAAAATATGGTGAAGTTTCTCTTTTGGTTCTAGTTCTTTATTGTGTCAGCGCAAGCAAGAATTTTTTAAGACCTTGAACTTTTGGTTTTTGGGTATTGGTTTGCAGAAGTTTTGTGAATTGAAGGTTTACTTCTTTGGATTCAATGACATGTTATTGTGGATGATGTAAGTAGAACATGGGGAGAATTATAGTAAAGTATAAAAAATGAGAAAATTTAATTGTAAATCAATAGCATGCAAGTGAGATGTATGCTCAAGTGAATGTTGTGTTCTGGGCCACCGTTTTCATTTGCACTTTCATTGATTTGAAATATATCACTTTGTTTGTTTTCAGTTTTCAGAATTCACTTTTCAAAAAATTTTACTTTTTTGTTTTCACTGAATTTTTTTAATATTTTAAGCAATTTTTTTTTTAATTTTTAGACACACCTAATATAAATATACTGAAAAAGTATAATATTTATGAATTTGTTTTTAAAAAATTCACTAAATACTAAAAATACAAAAATGCAATACATTTTTTTTTGGTATTTTTGTGTATTTATTAATTTTTTAAAATATTTTTTCATAAATATTTTACTATTTAGATACATCTAAGTAAGGTACATCTAAAAAAATAAAAAATTTGCTTAAAATTTTAATACTATTCACTAAAAATAAAAAATATGAAAAACAAAATACTCAATTTCAGAAACTGAACACATTGTATTATTTTTATTGTTTGAATTAACATTGATGTGAAATTTTATCGTTGGAGCTAATGTTTGCACAGTTAATTATAAAATTTAAAATCACATGGATTTGATAAAAACCTCTACCATAATATATTAGATGTTCCTTTCGAATTTAGATAATGAATAATATAATATAAAATCACATGGATTTGATAAAATAAAATTAAAAAACACTCTACCAATGTATTTAGATATTCCTCTTGAATTGTTCAACACAACACATTGATATCATTTTGCCTCCCAAACTTTTCTGCATTTTGCAATTTGGCCCCCAAACTTCATATAATATCAATTTGTCTCCCAAACTTTTAAAATTTTGATCAATTTGGCCTCTACTCTCACATTCCATCTACAATCAAACGAAATTTGTTAACGTGGCACAAAATTTCATTTGGAGCTTCATTTTACTCCCATATTATATTTAAAATCCAAAATTAAGTTAATTAACATAAAATTGGCATTAAATGTCAATTGCATGTTGGATTTTAACAAATTAAATCATTTAATCAATTTTTGTATTAACTCAAATTAAAAATAAATATTTTTTTTACAAACGTATCAAACCTTATCCGTACTTTACTTTTTTTTGGATTTTATCATATCGACGCACTCATATCGTACCAATACCAGTGCTCATAGTTGTACTTGCACTTTATAGGTCTCAAATTATCTCGAGTAGATTTTGAAAAAACTTATTGAATCGAATTTTTTTTGGCTACTCTATGTGTGTACACGTAGCATTGTAACTAGTGTATTTCCCAAATTAATTTAAATAGAATTACTCAACTAATAGTAATTTCAAAATTGAGTGGGAAAAAAAATTTAAAATTCAATTACTATCTAAATAATATTCAACAGGACTAATACTCAATTTTTATTTAAAATTTAAATTTTTTATTTTTGAGATAGAAAATTATTAATTAAATATTAAATATATTTTTTTAATATTTACGGGCTAATTGATTTTTAAGGTATAGTTTGGGGATAAAATGAAATTCTAAATGAAATTTGGTTTCACATCAATAAGTTCCCTTTGATTGTAGACGGAATGTGATGGCAGGGGCCAAATTTATCAAAATTTCAAAAGTTTGAAAAGCAAATTGATATTATACGAAATCTGGGAGTCAAATTGAAAAACGTGTAAAAATTTGAGGAGGCAAAATGATATTTCCTCTTCACCTATTTTAAAAATCAAAACCTAATCACATACTGAGAAAATCGAGGCTCCGTTTGGTTTAATTTTTAAAAATAGTTTTGAGATTTGATTTGTATTTTAAAAGATAAGTATTTAAAAAGAGTTTTGAAAATTGAAGGATGCGTTTGGTTCTCTTCTAGAATTATGATTCCAATAAAAAAAATTTAAAACTCTTTTCAAAACTCATAACCAAACACACAACTTAAAACTACTCAAAACTCAATTCAAAAATTGTTTTCAAAACTTATAACCAAACATACAACTCAAAACTCAATTCAAAAATTATTTTCAAAACTCATAACCAAACATACAACTTAAAACTCAATTCAAAATTCCAAAGCAAACTCTTTTCAAAACTCTATTTAAAAAAAATTCAAAAAAATTATTTTTTATTTTATTTTTTAAAATTAATTTTAGAATCATGATTTAAGTGTGGAGTCGTGTTTTGAGTTATAAGTTGAGTTTTGAAAAAAGAAAATTTGTTTAGTTATGAGTTTTGAAAAGAATTTTGAGTTGTATTTTGAGTTTTTTTTAAATATTTAAAAAATTTCTTAATTTTATTTTTTAGGGTAAATATTTATTTATTTAGTTTAACGTACACTATATTTCATACATTTGTGTGCTATATTTTTTTATTTTAAATATTTTATTTTATTTTATAAATACATTTTTAAATATTTTAATTTTTTTTTATGTGTTTGGTTACGATTTAAGTGTGGAGTTTTGAAAGTAGTGTGGCATTTCGAGTTATGTACTTGGTTATGAGTTTTGAAAATAGTTTTTGAATTGAGTTTTGAGTTAGGTGTTTGGTTACAATTAGAGTGTGGAGTTGTGTTTTGAGTTCAAAATATTAAAATTAAAATATTTACAAAATAAAATAAAATATTTAAAAATATATAAATGAAAATAATATATTTAAATTAAAAAAATAAAATTTTCTTAAACATTTTTTAATATTTAAAAAAATAAATCTAAAAAATTTCAAAATACAACTCAAAATTCAAAAACTCATAACTCAAAATACAACTCAAAATTCTTTTCAAAACTCATAACCAAACAAATTTTTTCTTTTCAAAGCTCAACTCACAATTCCACACTTAAATCACAACTCTACAGTTAAATCATAATTTTAAAACTAAACTAAACGCAGTTGAAAATTTCTTTGGTTATGAATTTTGAAAATAATTTTGAAATGATTTGTAATTTTTTTTAGATGGATAAATGGATGTGAAAGAAAAATTGATTGATTGATGTGTAGAATGTAAGAGGAGAAAGAAAAAATGATTGATTAATGTGTAAAAAAAAAAGAGAGAGAAGAGAGAAAAAATAATTTTGAAACAATTTAAAAAAATGATAAACCAAACATATTTTTTGATTTTGTAATTCAAAAGTTAATTTAAAAATTAAACCAAAAACTAGAAAAGCAATCCGTTTACGATTTTTTTCTTGTAGCCCTACTTCGAACTCTGCATGATTGAATTAGTGAGTTTGGCTTCCCTTCAATCCGTGATCGGACTGGAGGGTGCTGTTAGGCCTGTGAAGGCTCATCAAAAATCCCATTTTGATAATCTGAATCGTCAATGTGTAGAACTCGTCGAGTACTATATGCTTGTAAAAAATCACGTTAATCGGATATCGATAACTACGTGATCAAATCAATTTTTTTATAAAACAAAATGGACGGTGAAAAAATAAACAGTTGACAAAAATCTGATCCGATGAAATAGCTATCAATATCTGATTAACGTGATTTTTTGCAGTCATATAGTACTCGATGAGTTCTACACATTGAACGGTTCAAATTATCAAAATAGGAACCCGTGGTAGGCCTATCCCCGCAATGCCTCAATGAAATTGGTACCCAAGATCAACCTTCCAAAGAAGCCACGTATCGTATTTAACCTAGTCAACTCTTGCAATGGCTTGCTTTGTTTGTCTAACCCTCTACCGACGATCCCATTTATGCACGCAATCCCATTTTGGGTGAGTACATTACCTTTCCAAAATCCCTCAATAGCTCAATTCCCATAGACTATACTTGTGTTTTTGTTGCTTTTGGTTTTAGTCCGATGACTAACCAATTTGAAGTGGTATGGTCAGTGCATCCAAAGGTTCTGGACCCTATGACCGGCCCACAAGCTAATGGAGACTACAACGAGGAAGAGATATACATGCTTGGAGAAGGGTCATTGAGAAGCATTGGAAAAATCCCTTATATCATTGTCAATGACTCCTTTGATGCAGTCCTCAATGGTGCTCGTCATTGGCTTCCTTTTTGTTGTATTGTCAATGACTCCTTGATGCCTTCCTCATTGGTGCTCTTCATTGGCTTCCTTTTCGTTGTTCTTGTCCAAACTTTATTTGTCATTTTAACTTCAGGAGTGAACAATTTCGGGCTATTCTCAAACCTTCTGAATTTGATTGCCCTGATAAAGAATTCTCACATTATGTGCATGTCGGAGTGCTACGAGGTTGCCTCTCTCTATGTGATGTTTCTACTATCAAAAATGAGGTTGCAATATGGGTAACAAAGGATTATGGGGTTAAGGAGTCTTGGAGTAAAGACTTTGCAGTGAAAGATATGATCTATAATGGGAAATACCCAAACTATTACAAGCCAATAATGGTTTTGCGAAGTGGACAAGTCTTGATGATAGTTGATGATGAGGCATTTGTGCTTTGTGATCTTGCAAAGAGACATCATAAAAGTGTCCAAATTTCTGGAATTAGAAGTGGATCAACATTCCATGGGATTGGTCATGTTCCAAGCTTAGTTTCACTAAAAGATGTTGCAAAAGGAGAAAACTTGAAGATACCTATATCTCCAAATCAATTGTGTTATTCTGAGTTTAAATTATGTACTACATTAATTTTGTATATGCTTAGCATGGTAATATATAGTTTATTCTTGTTTTCAATTGAAAGATTTGGTTTATCTTGATAAGGAATGATAAGGAAGTCATGCTACAGGCCGCAAAGAAGAGATTGAGTATAGCATAAGTATCATGCTCTTGCAATGTATTAGAATACTTCTCTTGTAACAAGATTCTTTAGTTAGTTAGACAAGTAGTTAGATAGTTAGCTTTGTAAATACAATTGATATATATAAATATCAGTAGTGATGTAAATGATAATAAAGAAATGATAATATCTTTCTGACTCTGTTTGTCTTCATGGTATCAAAGCAAAGTTAAGCTGCAATGAGCGATCTGATATGGTTTCTTCAACAATGGAGGCTTCTTTGTCTTTCTCATCGCCTTCCATACCTGCAAACTTGAGCATGTTGATCTCAAATCTCAACTTATTTGTTACAGTCAAACTTGATTGTACAACCTTCATAATCTGGAAAAATCAACTCCAGAACATTCTTCATGCTACTAATCTACTGAAATTTCTTGATGGATCGTATGAGTGTCCTAGCCCTATGATACAAGATTCATCAGGTATTCAAGTTCCGAATCTAGATTTGATTATGTGGAAAACAATCGATGCTCATCTTTTGAGTTGTCTCACAGCTACACTTTCTTCTACACTTTTCACCTCTGTTCTTCATCTCAGAACCAGTTTGGAGGTATGGAATTCCTTGGACAAGAGATTTACATCTTTATCCAGGTCTCACATTCATCAATTGAAGATTAAGTTGAGTTCAGTTTTTGAGAAATTTGAATCCATGGAAACATATCTCAGTCGAATCAAGGATTTGGTTGATCAATTGCGTATAGCATCATCCACAATTGATGATGAAGACATTGTGCTCATTACTTTAACTAGACGTCTTGATGAGTATAATCCTTTCAAGACAGCTATTAAGGCTAGACCTGAGCCTATTTCTATAAAGGCTCTTTCTTCTTTATTATGCTCCGAAGCCATTCATGTTGAAAGCAAGCTGCAACAATCTTCAGAGTTAACAGTTGCATATGCTGCTATGAAGGATTCAACTTCATCCTCTTTTAAAGGTTTTACTACATATCAATCTGGCAGAGGTTACTCTCGATATGATTCTAGAGGTTACAGAGGAAATAGATCCTCTCATGGCAGATCTTCTTCCAATTTTGTGGCAGATCTCAATCTCACAAGTCCAATTTTGGCATTATTTGTCAAATATGTGGCAAGCCTCATCACTTTACATCTGAATGTTGGCATAGGCTTGATACAAATTTTCATTTTCCTTCTCCATCTACTTCAAATCCATCTTCTTCTTCACTGCCTTATCCGTCTAAGAACTATGTTGCTACACTTTCAGAAGATTCTTCCTCTCAGGTTTCCGCCCCAAGGTTCTTGGATCCTGTAGCAACTGATCACATTACACATGATCTTCATCAGGTGAACTCTTATCAGCGTTACACTAGTATTGATCAGGTAACCATTGGTAATGGTTCTTCTCTTCATATCCAGCATACTGGTAAAGGTATCTTACCCACTTCTCATTTTTTTTTTCACTTAAAGCATGTCTTACATGGCCCATCTAATTCTTCTAATCTTCTTTCTGTTTAGAAATCGGCTACAAATAATAATTGTTTTGTAACATTTGATGGTAATTCCTTTATTATTCAGGACAATCACACCAAGGCTATTCTACATAGGGGTGTCCATACTTATGGTCTTTATCATTTTTTGCATCATTCATCATCTCCTTCTTATGCCTGTCATCACTGTCCAACTACTGAATCTGCTTCCCTTTGGCACCGGAGACTTGGCCATCCATCATCTCATAAATTTCGTATTCTAAGCAATCATTTGCTTGTTTCCATAAATAAAGATTTTCATTCTTGTAATGATTGTTCTATTGCAAAATGTCATAGGTTACCATTTCATCCTATTAATTCTACTGTAAATGCTTCTTTAGCTTTAATCCACAATGATGTTTAGGGCCCTTTTTCTCATTCTAATTATTCTTACAGATTTTATGTGTTGTTTGTGGATGATTTTAGTCGTTTTACATGGCTTTATCCTCTGGCTTATAAAAGTGAAGTTTGTTCTAAATTTCAAGAATTCAAACTATTTGCTAAAAGACAATTTGGTTTTCCACTTAAAATTTTAAGGTCTGATGGTGGTGGTGAGTTTATTAACACTTCTATGCAGTCTTTTATGCACACTACTAGTATTCTTCATCAGTTTTCATGCCCTTATACTCCTTCCCAAAATGGAGTTGCAGAGAGAAAACATTTACATATTGTTGAGACTGCTATTTCTCTACTGCATCACTAGCAGCACGATCACAACACCGATCAATGCTATAGGCTCCGTCATGAGATTCAAGATCTCATCGACAATAAGGTGATAACACCTCCCCAGAAACCCAATGTCACTACAAATCCTCTCCCAACACATAATCAAGTCCATTCACCCTAGCATATAAGCCTCATCCACACATTGGCCGTCCCTTATGACCCTAGTATATCTATCACCCTTTCCCACCTACCTAAACTAGCGTTGTTCATCCCTGAGAGCACGGACTTGTGCATAATGAACACGTGTACACTCCAACCTGAACTTGTGGTGGTGACAGTGGTAGATGAAGGGAGGTTGGCCTTGGTGGAAAATGTCAATCCGTTGCTCGAGGGCTCCGAGGACTTATCTGAAGGGATGTACAACCCGTACTGCTATATTGTGCCAATTAATCAAGCTAAGCTGGAAGTGGTGTTGCCGGCTGGGATGGAGGTCAGTGTAATTCGAGAGGATGGCCTAAGTCAGGGATTAGATGATCTGGTCAACCTGGAAGAAGACTTAGATAATTTGCAGTTCTTTGATGAGCAAGATCAAGAGGACGTGCATATTGATTGGTTTGATCTAAACAGGTCGACAGACAATTCTGGGTAGCTAAGTGATGAACCAGATAGAGATGAGAGAACTGAATTGAAGCTAGAAGAACAGAAAGCGGGAATCGCTACAATGGCCGGAATGGCCTATGAGAAGAGTAAACTGCCGGAAAACACCGGTGTAGAACAATTAATTCAGGAACTGGGCATTGTTAGTACTGTACATATAGAGCAAGAAGCCGTACTGAAGCGTTTTTAGCAAGAAATGGGTGAAAGCAACCAGAAAGCTGGAAAAGCCCAATACCCTGCGGGGGAGATTTGTGACGAGAAGATAATCTGAACAGAGCCGGACAAATGCTTGTCGGCTGTCGAAGGAATCTGGTGGGATAACAACGACCTACACTTGGCCCATACTGATGAGGATTGGGGCGAAGATCTTCTCAACAACACTTGGTATATGGAAGAGGTCGACCATATGACGAGAAGTGGCCGATATTTCAAACCACCGCATCTGGACCAACCTGAGGCATCCGGGAAGGATAAAGAAGTTGAGAAGTAGAGGGAAAGACAGTTGGAAGAAGAGGCTGTGTTGAAACAGTTGAAGAAGATTCAAGCTGATATATCTATTTGGGGTCTGCTTATGGCCTCACGAGTGCACAGACAGGCTGTACTGTTGGCGATGGATAAAGCTAAGTTGTGCATCGACACTATCTCGAAACAACTGGTAGGATTAGTCTTCCCGAAAGGCACTGTGCCAACTCTAACCTTTTCGGACAAGGAACTGTCTCCAGAAGGCTCTGCACACAACAAGCCTTTATAGATATCAATGAAGTGCCGAGAAAAGTGGGTACCAGTGGTATTGGTTGACACTGGGTCAGCAATCAACGTTTGTCCTTGTCACACGGTTTATGCTATTAGCCTGAACCCGGCAGATTTCCTGCCTACAACCCAGGTGATCCAGGCGTATGACAATACCAGCAGAGAGGTGATGGGAACAGTACAGATCGGAGTACAGGTCGGCCCAGCTCAACAGGACATCGAGTTCCATGTCCTGGTTGTTCCGGCCACTTTCAACTCACTACTTAGGCGACCCTGGCTGCACTAAGTAAAAGCTGTCTCTTCCACCATCCACCAAATACTGAAATACCCCATGGGAAAGGGGTGGCCATAGTCTTCGAGAATTCATTTATACATCCTCCGCTAGAGGTCACTACACATGTGCCAGAGATTGTGCATGGTGAAGATGATGTTTTCCTTTCGGGGTTTACCTTGGCTGAGGCCCAGGTAGTGCAAAATATCTTGGCTGTTGATGAGGGCTTGTATGTCAGCACCCAATCTGTATACTTCATGAACAAGCTCCAACACGTGCCAGGAATGGGACTGAGAATGAGTGGCTGGAAAAGTGTCACTGTATTGGCCGATGTCCCACATAACCCGCATGCCTTTGGTCTTGGCTATACGCCCACCAAAGAAGACTGGATTAGAAAAGGGAAAGAAATAGCAGGAAGAGCCAGAGCTAAGCAAACTGGGAAGCACTATGAACTGGTGCACAAACCAATCCAGGGAACCCTGAATGGTCATTTTGTTTGAGAGGGTGAAGACTTCCCATTCTGTGGTTTCCCCAAACCCTGGTTCAATTCTGAGAAATAGCGGGTTCTTGGCTTTGAGATTTTCTTTGACTTGCAGCTGTAAGACAATGATACGGTGGAAATGGCTGAATCGACTGTTGAAGCTGCGAAGAGCACAGAAAGTGATTCCTACAACAATGAGCTTGAAGTAGGAGCAGCACTAACATGTCTCTTTTCGGATCCTCCGATCAACTCAGAGAGCTTGGGGGATGACCTGACCGTTTCCATGATCGGGGACTAATCGGGTGTGAACCCTTTTAGCAGCATCTTGGATACATCTGACGCACCATCCCTCGTTTGGTAGCTGGAGGAGGGCTACCTGTCCAGTAGTTCTGAGTTGGGTAGTGAGCCAGAATCTGATTCCACAGAGTCTGTGGAGTCAGAATCAAATTCCGGTTCTTCTGAGTCTGGGTCCGGTATTCTTGGGGTTGATAACCCGGATGCTGAGGTTTTGTCCAGGTCATCCTTTTCTTTTTCCTTTGAGTCAGTTGTAACTGAGGAACTGGATTATCTTAACCTTGTGAACGAGAATGCCATTGCAGATTCTGAGTATTTCTCTGTGCCTCTTGTTTATTGCATTGATCATGATTTTCAAAATTTTGATGAAAACGATGAGGAAGGAATTCTCTGGTTTTGAAAATTTTGATTAATCGGAAGGAGGAGAGGTTTGCAAAACCCCTTGCTGATGAAATCATTCCAATTAATGTAAGTACTGAGAAGGATCCGCGTCTGGTCCAGATCGGGTCCACGTTGTCTTCAGAGAAGCGCAAGCGCTTGGTCGCTTTATTAAAAGATTTCAAAGATGTTTTCGCGTGGTCCTATTAAGACATGCCTGGAATCAATCCTGAGATTGTATAGTATCGGATCCCTCTCGATCCCGAGGCCCGACCCATCAAACAGAAGTTGTGGAGGATACGCCCGAATTAGGCTTTGAAGATTAAGGAAGAGGTCACCAGGCAGATAGACGTAGGGTTCTTGCTAGTATCTGAGTATCCAACTTGGTTGGCCAACATTGTTCCAGTGCCAAAGAAAGATGGCAGAATTCAAGTGTGTGTCGACTTCAGAGATCTAAATAAAGCCAGTCCGAAGGACGACTTTCTCTTGCCGCACATCGATGAATTAGTGGAATTCACTGCGGGTCATGCATTGCTTTCCTTTATGGACGGATTTTCCGAGTATAACCAAATTCTGATGGTGCCCGAGAATAGAGAGAAAACTGCTTTTACTATGCTGTAGGGAACCTACTGTTATCGGGTGATGCTGTTTGGGCTGAAGAATGCTGAGACTACTTATCAAAGGGCTGCAACCACAATTCTGCATGATATGATCGACAAAGAGGTCGAGGTGTACGTGGACAATATGATTATCAAGTCCAAAGAAAGAGAGAGCCACTACATCGCCTTGAAGAAATTCTTTCAATAGATTAGAGAATACAAACTGAGATTGAATCCACAGAAGTATACTTTCGGTGTAACAACAGGGAAAATGCTAGGTTTTTTGATCACACAGAGGGGCATCAAGGTAGATCCTTCCAAAATCAAGGCCATCCTACAAATGCTACCACCAAGGACTGAAAAGGAGGTGCGAGGCTTTCTAGGTAAAGTACAATTTATAAGACGGTGTATTTCTAAATTAACCTTGACTTGTGAACCACTTTTTAGTCTCTTAAAGAAAGGAAAGAAGTTCCGATGGAATGATCGATGTCAATTTGATTTTGAGCAAATCAAACAATATCTTCAGAATCCACCTGTGTTGTCGTCGCCAGAGCCGGGAAAGCCTTTGATTTTGTATTTGTCAGTAACGGACACAACAATGGGATGCATGCTTGCTCAGGAATTTGAGGATAGGGTGGAGAAAGTCATCTACTATTTGAGCAAGAAAATACTGGACTACGAGACTCGCTATACCCCGTTGGAGAAAGCTTGCCTAGCCTTGGTATGTGCTACTAAGAAGTTGAGGCACTATCTGTTAGCTCACTCCGTAATTCTGGTTTCGAAATTAGATCCCATCAAACATCTCTTTGAGAAACCAGCTCTTATGGGTAGGCTAGCCCGTTGGTTGCTTCTCCTTTATGAATTTGATCTAAAGTATGTTACTCGTAATTTTGTCAAGGGGAGAGCAGTAACAGAGTTCCTGGCAGATCACCCAGTAGAAGGGGATGAAGCGATAGAATACCTGTTCCTAGATGAAGCTATTCTGCATGTCGAGGAAGAGATTTGGACAATGTACTTTGACGGAGCGTCTAATCAGTACGATTATGGGATAGGGGTGTTGCTAATAGTACTCGACAATTCCCATATACCCTTAGCCTTCAAATTCCGGTTCAAGGTATCCAATAACGAAGCAGAATATGAGGCGTGTATCGCTAGTTTGGAAGCCGCCCTAGAACTAGAGGCAAAAAGGTTGGATGTCATTGGGGACTCGAACCTAGTTTTGTCTCAAGCAAAAGGAGACAGGAAGGTCAAAGAAGAAAAGATGAAGATCTATCACCAGACCTTGCACATTCTGATTCCTAAGTTTGAAAAGCTAACCTTCACTCATCTACTAAGAGAGAACAACAGGTTTGCTGACGCCTTATCAACTCTATCTTCCATGGTAGACATTCCGTTTGGAGTCTGGATGCATCCGATCATCATTGAACAGAGATATACGTCGACCTATGAGTTTATTGCCGCAATAGATGAAGTGCAAGATCAAAACCCTTGGTTCTATGATATCTGGAACTTCTTGGAAAATGAGGTTTATCCACCATGGACAAATGCCAAAGATAAGAGGGCAATATGGCGAATGGCCGTTCAATTTATCATCTGCGGAGGTAAACTGTACAAGAGGGGTCATCTGGGAATGCACAAGTTGTGTGTCAAAGCAGAGGAATCAAAGCGCCTAATGCAGGCCCTCCATAGAGGAGAGTGCAGAGCGCACATGAATGAAGTAATGTTAGCCCGAAAGATTACTGGTCTACTATGGAGGAAGATTGTATCGGTTTTGTTCGGCGATGCCACAAATGCCAAATTCATGCCAATCGCATGAACATCCCGCCGTCGAAACTGTACGACATGACTTCACCATGGCCTTTCTCGGTCTGGGTAATCGATGTTATCGACGCAGTCACACCGAAAAGGTCAAATAGGCATGAATACATTCTGGTGGCAATTGACTACTTTACAAAGTGGGTGGAAGCTCAGTCTTATGCAGTGTTGAAAGCAGTGCATGTGGCTAAGTTCATCCAAAACAACATCATTTGCCGATATAGAGTCCTGAACGAGATCATTTCAAAAAATGGCTCCCATTTCAAGAAGGAAGTGATCGACTTGTTGGAGAAATACAATGCATCTTTCCATAAGTCATCTACATATTGGCCGCAGACCAATGGAGCTGTTTAGGCCGCCAACAAGAACATGAAGCATATTCTGCAAAACATGGTTGAGACCTGCAGGGACTGGCCAGACAAATTGCCATTTGCACTCTGGGGCTATAAAACTTCAATCCGGACGTCTACAGGGGCAACTCCTTACTTTCTTGTCTATGGGATGGAAGCTGTTATGCCAATTGAAATAGAAGTTTTGTCGTTGTGGGTTATGGCTGAATGTCAGATAGCAAAGGGGGATTGGCAATAGAGCAGGTTCGAAGAACTGATGTTGTTCGATGAGAGAAGGCTGAAAGCATTATACCATGTTCAGGGTTATCAACGCAGGATTGCCAGGGCTTTCAACAAGAAGGTTAAGTCCCGGAATCTCAAAGAAGGGGATTTGGTGCTGAAAGACAACCGAGCTCCCATCCAGGACCCTAGGGGCAAGTTCAAACCTAATTGGACTGGTCCTTACATCATCAAAACTATCTGGTCGGGTGGGGCTGTTATTCTCATGGACCTGGATGGCCTAGAATTTTCCCAACTGATCAACATGGACAAGCTGAAGAAGTACTATCCCTGAGAGGCTCGCTAGGCCGAAAAGTTGGAAGGGCGACCTAGGCAAAAGTTAGAGCACAAAAATTAGAAAAAAGAAAAAATGAGCTTGCAAGGTTGAAAACCCTAAAGGGCGACATTGGCAAAAGTTAGAGCACAAAAGGAGAGCATAAATACTTGAGTGAACCCAAACCGAACTACGTAAGGCCTGATTTCCATCTTCGAGATACGTAAGCAACTTCATCCTGAAGTTCGACCGTAAACACCTCCAAATCAACTATTCTGTCCATGTGTTTGATCAGGTCATCTTTGTCTATCCTTTATCTAAATGTTCGGTTGTGATCCTCTCTGCGAACTGGTTACAGTGCTAAGCAGTGCTATTCAGTCAAGGGCCCTGTTTGGTAGAGCTGTGGGAAAGTGCTTATAACTTATGCCTAAACAACTTATAGCTTATAACTATGAACATAAACTGATTTCTGACTTATAAATTAAGCATCTCCTGCCCCACTCAAAGAATAAGCTGATTTCTGACTTCCAAAAAGCTATAAGCTATAAGCTAAAAGATAAACCAAACACATCAAAATAGCTTAAATTAAGCTGAACGCTGAAATAAGCAGCTTTTAAGCTGCACCAAACAGGCACAAGGAGCAATTTGTGATCTTTGGATTCGGGATTTTACATCTTGAGGATTGATTCCGTGCATGTCAAGTAGTGATCCTTTTCGAAAATGGTTTTGAAAAGTTTTAATAAAAGTTAACTTTGCTCAAATTTTACCTTTTACAACTTAGACCATTTTTGGACCAAAAGGAGAATTTTCAGTGCTCACAACTTTAATTTCATTGATTTCAATACAAAGTTCTCTAACTCTCGATACAAATCAAAGTTGCTTTTATTACATTCATAAAACTTGAAAAGTAAGATCAAAGCAATAAACTAGGGGCATAGATGAGACAGGTGCTCCTGCGTCCCCCGTTTGTGCTTGTGGAAGCTTTTGATGCTAAAGTAGGCTCGGTTTGTGCCTCATCTTCGAGCCAAGTCAGGCACTCACCAGAAAGGGCACAGTTGAAACTAGGGGCAAGCGCCAGAAGCTCTCTCGTCCTCTAAGCAGTGAGGTACCTAGCCAAATGTGAACCTCGGATGAGGAATGAAACCAAGTACTCTACCCCCTCCTCTGGGCAAGTCTGATCATGTCCAAACTAACGCCTGAACCAGAATGAAAAATAGAATGCACAGTGTGTAAGGCCAATCAGTTGAATGCCAGGTTGCTGAGTCATGCTGTAGCTCATTTCAGTCAGATTAAGCCAGGGGCAACGCCAAACAATGTCAGCAGCAGACCTGTTGCACATCCAGTGGCACCACCATCCTTCATTCGAGAAATCCACTAGCTGTTGTTGGAAAAAAGTATGCTCGGGATGAGTGTGTGGGGTAAGAGTCCACTACCTTTAGCTTGTACATTAGCCACACCTAGGGAGGGGTGAAAGAAAAGAGAGATTAAAGAATAGAGAGATGTATGTTGAGAGAAAAGTGAAAAAAGGACTTTGAGAGAAAAACAGAGCATGAATACCGAGTGGTGTGAGAAGTACATATTAGAAAGGGTGGGAAACATTACCTGAAGAAGTAGTGGACTCCCTGCGAATTTGTTTGTCTCTCGCCAATGGAAGGCGTCTAAGCCCATCAAAGTCTCAGCCACTACCAAGCCGATGCAACTCCTGCCCTCTTTCAAACCTTGGGCCACTTCAATTAGACGAATGCTAGACCCGCCAAAACTAGGGGCAAGAAGGAAATGAGCTAGCATATACAAACAAAGGGCGTGTGGCCGAAAACCCTGCCAAAGAAGATCGCCTCGGTCGCCGACTTCAAAAAACCGGCGAATCAGACTAGGAATGTCCAGCTCTCCATTGTGAACCAAGGATCAAGCCTCCTGTAGAGTAAGCCCGCACATCCATCCCAAAGCTTGGATGTGGCCAAAACAGGGCTGAGGTATGATTTCGTTATCGTGCTGGGATTCTATTAGTGCCTCAAATTCTTCAATTGTCGAGCATACCTCTTGTCCCCCAAAGCTAAAGACGTGTGTAATCGAGTTCCAACATCTAGTCGCAGCATGAAGGAACAAAAAACAAAGCGGAGAACGGCTCAGCGGGAATAGTGCATTTAAGCCGAAACCCCAGAAATTTACCTTTTTCGAGCCAGCCAAAGTCACAATCCAATTCGAGAGTTTTTGGGCGAAAAACTGCTCCATTTGTGAAGAATTTGCAGCTGAAATGAAGAAGTTACAAAGCTTAACCTTTTGTAGAAGATAAAACAGTGAGTGGAAGCCAGGTGTCAACAATTTGGAGGTCCTGAACATCGATGGCCGGCAAGATGCATTGATGGCCGGCAAGAGGAAGTGATGGCCGGCAACCACCACTCATGGCCGACAGTCTCTCACTCTGACCTGTTGTCCTTCTTTGTGCTGAATAGTGCTGGAAACATGTGTTTTGTTCTGCTTTTAGTCTATTTTAGAGTCTTGTTTTGAGTCCTTTTGGGCTTTAGCAAGTTTGTTGAGTTCTATTCATTTTGTTTTGTTTATTGAGTTATTTGTTTTGTTTCTGCTTATCAAGTTGTCGTTGTTTTGTTTATCGAGTTGTTGTTGTGTTATTTATCGAGTTGTGTATTGCTGTCATTTCAGTTGTTGGTCGGTTCATTACCTAATTAAGAATGTTGTGCCAATACAAGTGTTCAGTTTTTAGTATCAAATTCAATCTCATTTCCATGCTAAGTGGTGCTCATGAAGCAAAATACAACACTTAAAAAAAAAAAAAAAAAAAACCAGTTTTCATTCTGATCATGGTTGTCTTTACAAAAGTGCAATACAAGTTTTTAAAGCAAATAAAACATGTCTAAAGCTGTACAATGTGCCAAAACTATAAACAAAAAGAAACTAAGCAAAAATACAAAAATCAGCGCTGGCCACCTCAGGTTCGAGAAGCCCTCTTCGTCTTCTTCCTCAGAGGAGAGGACTCTGGAGCACTGTCTCCGTCAGCACTACTGTCTGACTTTCCCTCTGAACCAAAGTCTGAACCAGAGCCATCTCTGCTCTCCGCCTCGGAGCTCACCTCAGCATCGCCCCCACTCTCAAATGACTCTGAATGCCGACTTGCTGCCTCCTCAGAGTCACTCATCTCAGCCTCGTCATCACTCAGAATGGGCTCTGAAGGGCCGCTCCGGTCTCAGGTGCCTCTAGCTCTACCTCGGCCGCTTGTTGGAACCTGTCTCTCTCTCTCTTCCTTGCTGTTGGAGGAGGAACTACTAGTGCAAGCACTGCAACTGCCATTGGTGCCATCGGTATGGGTGGAATCTGAAAAAGATAGTTGTTGCGTATTAGTTACAGTATGTGTATCAAATGCAAGCATGGCATCCAGAATGAATATATGCAGAAGTCAGATACAATGTGTGAATACAGTATGCAAGTGCAGTATGTCAGATGTGGTCTGTCAATGCAATGTATTAATACAGTTTGGGAAATTTTCAGTTGAAATGTCAGTGTTAGTGTGTCAGTGGAAATTTGATGCCTGGAATGTAAAACTAAAGAAATTACCTAAATACCGTAGAAGCCGAGCAGCGACTCTCTCCTTTATACCATCCCCATTAGCGAGGCTATCAGCTCGAAGGCGCCTCCTGTATACTCAATCGATGCATGTAAGTGCAACTTGAATGATCAGTATTTGCAAATGAATATATCTAAAATGACATATGGAGTGCAAGTGCTAAAGTGTGGTTCCTACTGGAGTTGGGCTTCGGACCTCGACAAGCTCATGACTAGCTGCTGCGGGCTCAATCGGGATCTGGTAGGCATCCCCGGTGTGTCGCTAGCAAGTCAGTGTGGTGGGAAGCTCTGGCCAATCAGCCCTCTGCCACGGGCCTTGCTCGCCCAGGTCACTCTGTGCCTCGCTCTCACGGCAAAAGCCCTCGCCTCCTCATCTCCACGAACACCGGTCAGGGGCGGCATCAGGTGTGTCTGGATGAAAGCCACATAGTCGCCCTCTGCTCGAAAGAAGTCGACATCAAGGCCCACCATGAACTGGATGACCTCCTCAATAAATAGGCTTTCTGTAGACCGCATAGACTCTGGTGGAGCCATCGGGACGATCAGGTCCGGCAGGCCCATAATCTGGCGCACGAAGTACTCACCCAAGAACCAAGCCCGACAGACTGGATCCTCAAGCAGAATGCGGTAGCGGGAGACGGCCCAAGCGTAGGCAAACTGGTCCCGGATCCCCCCTAGCATCAAGGCCCACGGCTGCCACGTGATCTGCAAACAAAAGTTGTACAGATTATTAGTTGTTGTCAATTGCTAAATGTGTGAAGTAGAACAGTTTCAAAGAAAAAATGGTTGTGTTTCGGATTACCTCATGGGTAGCTACTGTGTCAAAGTACTGCCTGAAGAATGTGAAAGGCTCACTGGTCCTACGGCGAAGTTGATCGTCGTATATCTGCGAATAGGGTACTGTCAACGGAAACTCCTCTACAGGCTCCGGGGCGAGAGTCAGAAAGTATGTGTATACTCATAGCTACAAGGAAAATGCAGCGGTGTGTGATCAGTATAATATCGAGCCAATACAGAAAGTGCAAAACAGAAAGCACAATATATGAACAGTGTTTGAGCAAGTATAGAAATGCGAAGCAGAAAGCATGTATTGAAATAGATGTAAAGTAGAAACTATAAAGAAAATATAAATTACAAAGAGGGAACTGAGATGTGTACCTCCTAGGCTCGCCAGTAGCCTCTAATTGAGTCTCCCTATAGATGGGAGGTAGAGCTCATATATCCATACAATGTGGTGAGGCCAGCTCCGCCCTGGTTATAGAAACGAACCCGAGGAAGGGTCACCAGGGCACTCAGTAAATACAGGCTAACGTTATTCCACTTGTTCGAAAACAAGGTGGTACCGAAGACGAACATCAGGAAGCCCCTAGCGTACTGCTCGATCTCCTCTATCGTCTCGGGCTCGGTCCCTCTGTATCGCTCTACGAACTAAGTGTATCTGACCATCCTTGTCCGGTATATGGATGGGTATGCCCCCAGCAGCTCGAACCAGGCTGCCTCCTACTCCTCCATATCTGTAGCAATAGAGATTGGATTGCCCCCTACGTGTAAGCCAGTGATCATGGCAAAGTCATAAGGAGTCATCGTCATCTCCTCTGCAGTGGAAAAGTGGAAGGAGTTGGTAGTATCCCACCACCTCTCCACCAGCGCTCCTAGGAAGGGACGGCTCGCGGTGACCCGAGTCAAGCTAGAGCAGAAGAGGCCGAAGCCCGTCTCATCAATGATGTCTCGAACTCGAACTGGGAGCTCGTCTAACGGTAGTAGCACCATAGCCTCTGAAGGCGCAAGACTCGCCCTGTGGCAGAAGCCAAATGCATCAGATAAGGGTAGTGCATGAAATGTAATCAGATGAGGACAGTGCATGAAATACAATCAGATGATAACAGTGCATGAAATGTATCAGATGAAGGCAGTGCATAAAATACATTAAGATACAAGGCAGTGTATGAAATGCAATCAAGTGGATCCGATACAAGGCATTACAGGAATTACAAATAATAAAAGGTAGAAATACATGAAAACAGGGTGCCTACCTCAACGACAATGACCAACAAGTGAGAATCTGGCTCCCTCAGTAAAAGGTCCTCCAATGCACCACGAGCAAACTCGGTGAAGCATTTTATGCCTCCAAAAGTGGGCAATATGTGTGTCTGTGGGTGATATCTCACCGGATCGAAAGGTCGTACCCTCAGTGGTTGCAGCTTTGGCTCGGCCTCGGGCTTGAACTCCGTCTCTAAGTTAGCCTTAAGGTCAGCTATCAGCTCCGCTACCTCCGGCATAGGTGGAACTACTGAAGGAACCTCTGGAGGAGCCCTGTCATGAAGAATCTCGTCCGCCATCTGAAAATAGGTGCGAAATGGGTGAAAAGTGAAGAAAAATGAAGAAAAAGGTTCAAACTTGGAAAAAGTCAAACCCTAGGAGAGAGAAAATGAAAGAAAAAGTCAAAGTCAGGAAAAGTGCACAAAACTCGAGAGAAACTCAGGGGAAATGAGCCTAGAATGGTGGCAATAAGGAAAGAAGCACCGAAATCAAATTTCAATCAGTTCAAAGTGAAGGAAATAAAGAGATTTTAGCGAATCAACTTCGCGTGGGGTGTTGAAAAATGCATAGAAAGTGCAAATCTAGAGAGAATGAGTGTTTAGAGAGAGAGCGAGATGATTTTCAAGCATAAGGAAGTGAGGAAATAAAGTGTGGGGGTGAATATTTAAAGACCCAAACTGAAATGACCAAAAAATCCCCAATCTGCCATCGATGGCCGACGACCCTCCCTCATGGCCGGCAGGTGGCCGGTAGCTTTCCTTGGGGTCCTGGTGTTGTTTTGTGTCCTTGGTTTCCAAGAAATGAAGGGATTGTTCACTGTTTGGTTCATAATGTCTCTACAGAAGCTTAAAACTGTGTTTTCGGTGCGCGATGTTCGTCACTTGTTAACGTGAACGAGGTGTATCCTTTAAAAACATTGTAATTCTTTCAAGAGGTGAATTAGAAGTTGCTATTGAGTTTGTTTCGTTAAATTATACTTTGATATCTTATATGGAACATGCATTTCCTATTCGTTGTTGCATGGAACATGCACTTCACTTGTGGCATAGAATATGCATTTCACATATGTTGTTGTAAGATGTGCAGCTCACGGGAATTGCCTGCGTGTCTTGCATTCATTCTTGATTCGTGCACGGAATGTGCATCCACTTTTAAATCACGCATAGAATATGCTTCTTGATAGTTTCTTTCTCTTATTGAACATGTCATTAATATTGTATCTCGGTTGTTTGTCTGGCATAGAACATGCATTCCTACTGAATTTCACTTGTTAGGTTTCCTTCTTAGAAATGCACGATATTGTATGTACAGTTCATTTAGAGGAGTTCCAGGTACAATCGTTTGTGCTCTTCGGATCGCATCCTTTTACTCCTCCTCTTCTTGGGTGAGACGCGTTAGGATTGCATCGGTTAAAAACATTCAGGCGCGTCCTGGTGTTCACACCACCTTCTTCGGTTAAAAACATTCGGGTGCATCCCGGTGTTCACACCAACCTCCTTTGGTTAAAAACATTCGGGTGCATCCCGGTGTTCACACCACTCCTTTGGTTGAAAACATTAGGGTGCATCCCGGTGTTCACACCACCCCATCGGTTAAAAACATTAGGGTGCATCCCAGTGTTCACACTAACCCCTTCGGTTAAAAACATCAGGTGCGTCCCAGTGTTCACACAACCCCTTCGGTTAAAAACATCGGGTGCGTCCCAGTGTTCACACCAACCCCTTCGGTTAAAAACATTTGGGTGCGCCCCGATGTTCATACCACCCTTTCAGTTAAAAACATTCAGGTGCGTCCCGGTGTTGACACCACCTCTTCCTCCTCTCGCGTGAGACGCATTAGGATTGCTTCGGTTAAAACCATTCGGGTGCGTCCCGGTGTTCACACCACCCTTCCTCCTCTCGCATGAGACGCGTTAAGATTGTTTGTATCAGTTAAAAACATTTGGGTGCGCCCAGTGTTCACACCATCCTTTTTCTTCTTCCGCGTGCAATGCGTTAGAACCTCGGTTAAGACCTCGGGTGTCCCTGACGGTTACGCCGCCCTTCGCCTTTCCTACACATCGCGTAGTTAAGCTTGCATAATTTTCTTATATCCTTTCTACACGAATTGTAGTTTGGACTTATGTTTGTTTACTTGCTTCTTTTAATAATCAGACTTGTTGTGCCTTGTTTTAGTTTGTTTAACTGTGGCATTTCTTTGCATAGCATTTGCATTTAAATGTTTCATTGCATAGCCTCATTGCATGATCATAAGTTATGTTCCTGCATCATGCATATTATTTGCATTTTACGCCAGAACTACGCTGGTTTGATTCCTTGCAAAAGGATACATAGGCAGCCTGCGGGTGCAACCATTTTGTTTTCTGTCTCGATTATTTGTCCAAGTCTTACAACCTTGTCAAAATGGGTCATCTTTGGGCTTTGACATTCACTCATGTCATTTTATGACTCTGAGTTCTGTTAAAGAGGGACAACTGTAGACACTCTATTTTTTACGGCCCTTCAAGACTTGGATATTCTTGCAGGTACATCCAATAACGAGTCTGATTGCTTGCCGAGCGCTCAAAATCCTCAGTGGAACGCCACAACTTTGAGCCTTTCAAACCCTGCATCTATTTTGTCTCATTTTTGGACCATGCCTTGGTCTTTCCCTCCTGCAGTCTCTGGTGGCCTACAGGCCATCTATGGAGGCTACCGGCCATTGATGTGCCTTGCTAGCCATCACTGATGGCTGGCCAACCACTAGTGTTTTCTGCAGATATTTTATGCCAGCTGTTTGCACAGATGCTTGCATCTGTCCACACGTGGAGAGCTGGATCACCTTGTATAGATTTCATGCTTTCTATATATAGGGACCCCCTCTCTCATGTTTTGGGGTTAGAAGATTTCATACTAAAAAATTCTCTCTCTCTCTCTCTTTCTCCCTCTCTAGATTTCTCTCTCTTTTGCAATTTTGTGCACACTTGCCTAGTTATATCACTCTTTTGCATACACATCCTCAACCAAAATTGATCACCTTTGAGTTGAGATCCCTTAAGGTCTTGTTGGAGCTCTTGAAGGTGGTTTTGACTTGTATTTGTGCCTAAAGTTGTGCTTGGCTTCAAGAGGTATAATACTTGTCTTTTAACTTGTCTTAGTACACTTGTTTCTCTATCTTTTCCCACCGTTTTGGGCCATTTTTGAGCTGTAAAAATCTCTGTTTTAATGGGCTGAAATTGGTGTTTTAAGCTATTTAAGGTTAGGGGGTGTCTCACCCTTCTTTATTCCTTGCTTTTAAGGTTTCTGCACCTTTGTTTCCCACTTTCAAACCAACCTTTTTTCGGCCTTTAACCACTGAATTTCAGAGTATTTTCAGTGGCAAAAAACATGGTTTGAAGTCCAAAATTGGAGGGGTTAGCCTCCCCTCCTTGTGTCTTGTTTGCTAGTCTAGTGGATTCAATATGTTAGCATGATTTTCTAACTTTTTGTAGCTATATTCCAGCATGTTTTTGCCTTTGGTTTAGACTGCTTTAGCTCTATTTTGGGCTGTTTGGGTTAGTTGAGTCTTGTTTTGCATGGTTGTAGTGTAAAGGTCCTCACAAGAATGGTGTTTTAGGCCATTAGGCACCTCTTGTTTGAGTTGATTGCATGCTTTGGTGTCATTTTGCACTTCATTTCAACACTTATAAGCTCTGCAACCTCCCTCATTTCTTGGATTTTTAATTTTCTTTGAGGGTTGTTTCAAACTTGGGATTCTTTAAGCTTAAGATTGAGGTTCATGCTTAATGGTTTAATCCTCTTTTGAGGGTTCATTACCAACGACATGAAACTTCTCTCACGCCTTAAACTACCCCTTGTTTGACACTTCCTTCCCTTTAGAAGACCTTAATTCACCTTTTGGCCTTAATTGGATTAAGAAATGGTTGGTAAAGTTAAAATGAGCAATTAAAACTTGGAACTAAAAGTAAGCCAAGATAAGAATTTGGTTGTGTTTTTGATGTGTTCAATCAGACGTTAATTGAACGGATGAAACTTGGACCATTTCATACTTGTTAGTGATGAAATGATCCAAGTCTCAAAGGTCAACTTCTTTGCTTGATCTTTCATGAAAGGGAGGAGGTTTGTGTCTCATTTTGCATTTATTGAACTTACACCACTTGAGTCACAAGCCATCATGCAATGAAATTGCTTGAAATGGTGGTTTGTGGCTTAAGTTCACCTTTCCTTGGATTTGTTCATGAAAATGAGGAGTGAGTTGTGCAAACAATCTGTGAGAATGCCTTTCTTTTTGCTCTATTTGTCCTCTGTTGCAACAGGTGAAATAGTGCATCAGTGGCCAGCAGGTGGCCAGCAGGTGGCCATAGGTGGCCGACAGTCTTTTCTAGTGGCCGGCTGCCTACTGATACAAACCTCAGCAAAATGTTGGTAAGGTGGAGCAAAATGATCCTGGAAGTGTTCAACTCTGCAAACAGAGACTTTCGAGAGCAAAACGGAGGTCTTTTCGGGTGGTATCCAAGCATGTGCATCTCTCATTTCCCGAAGCGGAGTAGTGGCAGCATAGTTAGAGACTTTAATTACTTAGTTTGCTCAAATTTGTGTTGTAACTTAATTAGTTAGCTTACTAGTTAATTCATTCAAGTGATGTAATAATTAGTTAATTAGTTTAATTATTTATTTCATTTTGGTTTGTAATAATTAGTCTAATTAGCCTAATTAGCTTAGCTTGGTTGGTTAGTATATTCATTCGGACTCTCCTTCGTGAGAGCGTAATGTAATAATGTGTATGTCTTCCAATCTCACGTCTTTCTCACTTTTATTTATCTGCTTATGATGGTTAGATTAGGGACATGTTTCAATTAGCATATCTTATACTTGCATCCATTCATCCGTATTGCATGCACCAAGGCTCAGCGCATCATTCTAACTACATTGTCATTTCAATCCTTCTTTGAATACGTATTTAAACGCATGTTATCAACTTAATTCATATGCCATATTAGTAGCCGAGCCTATTAGTTGCATTCTTTGCATGCATTGCATTAGTAATTTTGCATGGATAGGAATCATGCATATTTTTCTAACTCATATCTTCTTAGCTTGGAGTATAAGGTCAGTTTTTAACGTTTTAGTATACTTGCATGAGTGTGAGTGATTACCATGTCTAGTATGCTTGCCATGAGGCTAAATACTTACTGCTAAACTGTCTGAATGCCTGTGGATGAAGGCTTGTTGCTTGAATTGGAACAATTCAACGAATGTACGTTTTAAGCCCACTATGTTTGGTGGCAAATTCACAACTTTAAGCCCACTTGAGATGGCAAATTCAAACCCTTTTCCCAAAACAAACATGAATTTGAATTGTTTCAACTTGAACAAACTAGTTTATACTTGCTTGTGCGCATCACACAATAAAATTAGCTTAATAACCGGAACAAGAGCACATAAGGTTTATAAAAAATCATATTATGATTAGTAGAGGCTGATCTTTGATCGGACGAGTGGGGGTGCTCAATTCATGACCTTTCCCTCTTGTACCTAAGTTCCCAAGCCGAGGCAATCTTGGTGATGACAAACATGTGGCCTTTGGTACGAGTCATGGGTTTCCTAAATTTCCCCAAAATAAAATATTTAAGTGGCGACTCTGTATCTGGCAAAGCAGTCCAATTTTGACATTTTTTTTTCCTAAAATCAATTTTCCAAACGATTTGCCAGATTTGGACTCTTTGGTGTTTATCAATTTCACATTGTACTTGTGAGATTAGATTCAGAACCACAGGAGTCCGAACTGTAGGGTTTCTTTTCGAGTTTCCGAAAGGGGGCACGAAAAAGTCGAGCTACAATTTGACACATTTACACACAAGGAATTAGCTTCCCTTAGAGCATCTTCAATGGTGCATCAATTTTTTCATCAAATTTGCGTAAACATTTGAGTAAAAGTTTCATTTGATGTCAAGTGCTCCAACAGAGGATTTTGGATCTTCATCAGAACATCGATCGACTAGGTGGATGTCTGGCCCATTGATCGACTAGCATATTTATTTTTTTTTTAAAAAACCTTGAGGTGGTCAATCGAGCGGTTGACCAACTAGTGCAATTTTTTCAGAAAATTTTTGCCTTGAGGTGGTCATCCAGGAGGACATCCAGGGGGACATTCGGCAATGGCAATGAACAGTAATTTGATGAAAGGCACATTTGTCCTCAGTTTGATGAAAGAAAAGTGAAATTCTCAATTTGATACTTATTTGATGCAAGTGTTGGAGCAAGAAAAAAAAACTCATTTTTCATCAAATTTAAATTTGATGAAAGGTTTGAGTAACCATTACAGATGGTCTTAAATTGGGTTTCTCAACTTGAGCAAATTGTTCAACCTATATAAGTTTTTCACGAAATTCATATCGATAATTCAAATTGTTCAATGTGTGCAACTCGTTGAATATTATATTTTTGTGAAAAATTATGTTGATCGGCCAATGTAATTATTTTATTTTATTTTATTAACCTTGAGGTGGTCAACTGGGTGATCGACCAACTACTGCAATTTTTTCACAAATTTTTGCCTTGAGGTAGTCACCCAAGAGGACATCCATGGTGACATCCAGCAACGACAATGAACAATAATTTGATGAAAGGCACATTTGTCCTCAATTTGATGAAAGAAAAGTGAAATTCTCAATTTGATACTTATTTGATGCAACTGTTGAAGTAGGAAAAGAACTCATTTTTCATAAAATTTAAATTTGATGAAAAGTTTGAGTAACCATTGCAGATGGTCTTAAATTGGGTTTCTCAACTTGAGCATCTTGTTCAACCTATATAAGTTTCTCACGAAATTCATATCGATAATTCAAATTGTTCAATGTGTACAACTCGTTGAATATTATATTTTTGTGAAAAATTATGTTGATCAAGTATCAATAATTACTTAATCAAATCACGTTTGTATTAACAATTTATTTTTAAAATCATAATTATCGTTGACATATATTTGATCAAATCAATTGACTATTGATATTCAATCAATATAATTTTTTACAAAAATAAAATATTTGATTAATTTAAAATATTGAACAATTTAAATTATCAATGTAAACTCCATAATAGGCCCACAAAACCTAATAACATGGTCCAATTCTATTTCAAACCGGAGAAGCCTGGGCCGAGAAGGAATTAACCATGAAACTTTTCCAAAAAGTTAACCATGAAACTTATCCTAAAGGTGATGAATGATTTAAGGGGGAGTTACAAGCCGGTCCTTTGGATCGGACTTAATTCCTAGGAAGGCCTTACCCAAAATAATTTAATCCATCTTTCGTTTTTACCCCTCACATTTAGTTGACTAATTTTACCCAAAGCCCAAACACATCCCTATCTCTATTTCTCTCTCTCTCTCTCTCTTCTATTTCTGTCACTGACACACCATTTCCTCCTCATCCTCTATCACCATATATGTCGCTCGGCTCAACCACCATCTCCTTCTCCCTTGTTGCCATCACCGTTGTTCCTCCCCCATCATTCATCTTCTAATTTCAACACCGCGATCCTCCATCATCGATTTACCATCTTCGACATCGTCGTTGCCACCGTCTTCCTCCATCACCGATTTGGGATGCAAAGTATCCAATCAGTGCATTGAAAGGTGTTGTTGATCTTCTACAGACGTGTAACTAATCTAATAAATTGTTACTTAATTCAGTGATAAATTTGTTGTGACGCCCCTCTCTCTCTTAAATCAAGTCTACTATTTGTAAATTTTTTAACAAATTCAACAGTGACAAATTTATCACTGGTTTAAACAAATTTATCATTGGTTTAAACAAATTTATCACTGGTTTATCACTAGTTTAAACTAATTTATCACTGGTTTTAACAAATTTATTAATAAATTTATCACTGGTTTAACACAAGATAGGTGTTCTGATTGGCATTGAAAATACCTAGATGAACCCATCATCGTTCTAATCTAACACCCTAAACACCTCTCTCATGTCTCTTTTTCGTCTCACTCGTCCATTTTTAATTGGTACAGAGCTCCAAACTCGTTAATGTCAACACACCCATCTCCATTCATGTTGATTTTCTTGATCTCTCTCAGATCTAACACCATCTCTCTCAAATCCAAGGGCCATTTTCACAACCCAAACCTGCCTCTAAAAGTTCAGGCCATGACTGGCCTGCATTTAGGCCTCAAAAAAAAAAAAAAATTGAAATATCTAAATTATATTGGGGCCTAAAGGGGAAGCAAAATAAATAACAAAACGTCCATTGAGTAGTGTTTATATACTAGGATTAATCATGCCATATAAAGAGTTCACATTCACAGTTCTTTTGTATACAGGTCCAAGTCATATCGATATATATATATAAAAAGTTCACAATCCAAAATTTACATATTAACCAAGTGTTCAACAAAAGCCACCAAAAACTTAACTAAAATGTGGCATCAAAGGAACTTTTCAAAGGACAAAAGGCTTCAATTTTGGAGGCTTAGCAAAACAGGTCCCACAAAAGTTTCCTAAAGCTAACCTAGGGCTAACTTCCAAGCTGATCACCTATATAAAAATATATAAATACAGAGTAAGCGAAGCTTAGTGAATAATAATAAAGTAAAGAGGATCCAATGAAGAGGTTTGAATTAAATAAGAGCATGTGATGTAAACCTAATATTTTTCCAAGGTACAATATTTAGAGCATTCATCATAGTCACGTTAAGCATAGCGTTATTCATAATCACATTTTCAGAACAGCCTCAAGCCTACTTATTGCAGAACGGCCTCGGGCCCACATGTAACAGAACAACCTCAAGCCTAATTACGTGTTAACAGAATGGCCTTGGGCTCAATCACATACTAACGGAACGGCCTTGGGCCCAATCATAATAACAAAGCGGCCTTGGGCCCAATCACATGGTAAGAGAACGGCCTCGGGCCCAATCATAATAACAGAAACAGAACGATCTCGGGTCCACTTTATATGCCATTGTGATCCAATGTTCAATCATCTCTAATAAAACATAAGTTGTATAAAACATGTCAAAGTACATAAATATAACATATAAGCATAACATATTGTTACACTGCTATTACTCACAGTGGTTTTGCAGAAATGGTTAACCGGTCCTCAAATCTTGACCTGCAATGACAATGCCCATAGCACAACATATTGAAACATAAAATTACTTTCTTAATCAAATTTACTTTTCTTAATCTTTTCTTAATCAAATAAACCGATCCCTTACTTTGCTCTTTAACCAATCACTTATGTTGGTTCTAAACTTATTAGTTCTCAATGGGTCATAATCCGTATCTAGGAAAATAGGAAGAAATGAAAGAAAACTGGGTTAGGAAAGGAAATAGCATGAAACAGTCAGAAAGAAAGTGAACATCCTTCACTAATTTGAATATATCTAGTTGTGTACTTTGAATTTGGATATGGGACTACCACCATTGGAAACTAGATTTTCGGGGCTTGAATTTAGGCTCAATAATCACTTAAAACGGAGTTCGGATGAGAGAGATATGCCTATTCAAAGTTAGGCTGAAACAGGGGAGTTATGCACGTGCGGGACCAAAACCGCACTTACTAGAGAATCAAGGCACGTTCGGGGGCACGTGCAATTATTTCAGAATACAAAATGTTTCTGGAAAGAGACTTCCGCATGTGCGGGAAGCCCCACTGCATGTGCAGGAAGCCCACCACAAGTGCGGTTCTAGGCAAAAACCTACTGCCGAAAATATCTATTGGTTCTAACACTTGTTCTTCAATTTTCCAAGCTAGGTTTCAACTCAAATCATTCAAAAACATGTAAAACTAATAGAAAACATGAGATTATGATTGTTTTCTAAATCAAAACATCAAAAATACAATAAATCTTCAAGCAAGAAAGATCAGAATCCTTGTTTTAGTTCTTTTTCAAACTTTTCGACACTTCTTTTTTCAAATTCACATAGATCTTCATTTCATAGATAATTTAATGAGTTCAAACCATAAAAAACCTCAAGATTAAGTGTCACAACCCAACTTGCCCCTACAAGTTTGGGCATGACCATCCTGAAAATTAAGCCTCGGAGTTAAATATCCATAACTATATTTCCTGTGGGGCCTGAACGGAAGCAAATATAATATCAAAATAAACCACCATTGAGTCGTGCCTATATGCCAGGATCATGTCACATTATCCATCATACATATATATATATATATTGAGTCCATACATGAGCGTTTGTACATAAAGGGTAGCAACCCGAGGCTATACAATAAAACCAACTAAGACAAGTCATCCAAAGCTATTAAAACATGCCATTATATATACGTAGATGGGACCTCCCAAAACAAAACAAAAGGGGGTCCCAATTATAAAATAAAAGTCCATCCGGGTAATTCAATGAATTGGGTCCAACAAAAGGGATCCTTAAGCCGACCTAGGGTTGTTCCCCACATTGATCACCTATACACATACATAAACACGGAGTGAGCAAAGCTCAGTGAATAATAGCAATGTAATAAGGGTAAGCGAATAAGCATAAGAGTTAGAAACTATGTATAGTTAGGTAAAGATCACATTCATGTGCATCCTTCAAAACGGCGTCAGGCCCATAATTAATACAGAACGGCCTCAGGCCCACATGTAATACCAAACGGCCTTAGGCCCAACACGTTTCGGAATGGCTTTGAGCCCAACATATTGACAGCTGTCTGGAACAATATAGGGTAGATGGAACATCGGCATGCTTCCGTCTCCCTTGGCTTAAGCGCCATTAGTCACATTAAATCCATATCATCATAACATAGGTGGAACATCGGCATGTCTCCATCTATTTTGGCCTTAGAGCCATTTGTTATAAGCCACAAGCGATTCTTTCGGAACGACCTTGGGCCCACCTTTGTTAAGAGACTTTCAATGGCTTAAATTCATGATAGTGACATTGTTCAATTATCTCGATTAATTCCAATCACATCATTGAATTCATAACATATGTTCTTCACATGTAAAAGCATGATCATAAGGTAAGCAAAGCATAATATTACACTACTATTACTCACAGTGGCACGGTTGCACACTAGTCTCTTCCGATATGCGACCTACACATAGCACTCACACTTGTAAGCATTCCCTTTCTTCCTTAGTCTCTTCTTGTTTATTTACTATTCGATTCGTTAAGCTCCGTTTAATTATACATATTATGGAAGAGTCAAATGGACATTTTAACACATTTAGAGGGTCACGAAGAGTAAAAGAGGTCAACAGAATTTTTCCCCTCAAGCCGCGCGTGCGGAAGCCCCTAACTGCATGTGCGGAAAAGTGCGCCGCACGTGCTTTTATTTTAGAATGCAATCTTCAGGTTCCCCTATTTTTCGAACGTGTGGCCATGGGCCTCGCACGTGCTGTCATAGGCCCTGTTTTGAGCAATCCGAAATTCAACCAAAAATTCAAGTTTCTAGAAGCATCTCAAGGCTAAACTATAAGCAAAATTCCTTCATTATCACAGTATATATCATACTAAACATGACTTTGACAAATAATTAACTCATAACTCATGCAAAGAAAAGAATTTCTACAATTTGATCATACTTCCTCTCATAGTGAGCCACAAGAGATATATACACATATAGAAAAAGAGATACAACGTAGAGGGACCATAATATGCAAAACTTGGAGATTGAAAGATGAATCTCCTTAAGCTATCTCAAAGTAATCCCATACTTCAACATTTAACCCTTAAATTAAGAAAATACAAGGAAAATTGGTGAGTCTTATGTATATCCTCTCAATCACATCCAAAACCCTAATCTAAAGAGTGAATAACTTCCTTCAAATGCTTGAGAATAAGGAATTAAAAGTAGTTTTAGAGTGATTAGGTTGCCTACACTTACTTGGAGTTTCAAATCCTTGATCTCTTCCTCAAATCTACCAAGCTCCTAGTTGATTTGCTCTTTTTCTCTTTCTCGTTCTCTTTCTCTTCTCTTCCTTTCTTTCCTCAAGGAGATATTTTTCTCTTTATTTTGATTCTAAGTCCTCCACATGTCTTATAGCTATCAAC
Organism: Camellia granthamiana; assembly: GCA_036172215.1. Lineage (NCBI taxonomy): Eukaryota > Viridiplantae > Streptophyta > Magnoliopsida > Ericales > Theaceae > Camellia > Camellia granthamiana. The sequence goes on along the minus strand of CM069907.1, from coordinate 47,723,038 downwards.
TTACTTAAGTCATGAGTCTAAATAAACTTAATTTGAGAATTGGGCCCAATTAAATTAATTAATTTAATTCGTTGCAAATCGAATTTTTATAAAAAATCGCATTATGGCTTAAAAATCATGCTAATCAAAACTGTAAAGTGAATTTTGAATTATCACGCCTCTAAGGCTTTCAATTTCTAATCTATATGTTTCAATTCCAATAGGTTTCCTCATAACCGACAAATATATTGTCATGAACGGATATAATTCATTCAGTTAAACATAGATTCACATAAAATTCTGTGGCAATATATATGATTACATCTTAATTAAACAAAACAGAACAATGTCTAAAGCATATAAGAGGGTCGGGTCATTACACTCTCCCCTCCTTAAATAAGTTTGGTCCCTCAAACTTGTTTTACCTCAAGTTAGAAACAATTCTGGGTACCGTTGTTTCATTTCTTCTTCTCTTTCCCACGTGGCTTCCTTCCCGTAATGCTCTTGCCATTCCACTTTCACCATTGGGATTACTTTGTTCCGCAGTTGCTTCACTTGTCGCTCCAAGATCTGAATCGATTTTTCTTCATAAATCAACTTGTCATCCAAAGTTATTTGGTGGTAATCTATGACATGAGATGGATCTGGGAGGTAACTTCGTAACATAGACACATGAAATACATTATGCACTTGGTCCATACTTGGCGGAAGAGCAATTTGATAGGCTATCAGGCCCACTTTTTCTAGAATCTGAAACGGACCAACATACCGGGGTGCTAACTTACCCTTTTTACCAAACCTTGGGTGTCCCTTCATCGGAGTGATTTTCACAAAAACGTGAGTACCCACGTCAAATTCCAAATCCCTTCGTCAGTGATCCGTATAACTCTTTTGCCTGCTTTGTGCGGTTCTTAATCTTTCTTGAATGGTTTTAATCTTTTCTGTCGTCAACTGTACGATCTCTGGCCCAAACAATGATCTATCTCCGATTTCAGCCCAACACACAGAAGAGCGGCATTTCCTTCCATACAAGGCTTCATAGGGGGTCATTCCTATGCTTGAGTGATAGCTATTATTGTATGTAAACTCTGCCAACAGAAAGTGAGTTTCCCAACTTCCTTGGAAGTCCAAGACACACATTCGTAGCATATCTTCCAATGTCTGTATTGTTCTCTCAGATTGGCCATCTGTTTGAGGATGAAATGCCATACTAAATTTCAATGTTGTTCCCATAGCATTCTGTAAACTTTGCCAAAATCTCGATACAAATTTCGGATCCCTATCGGACACAATCGAGACTGAAACACCATGTAGTCTTACAATTTCATTCACGTACAACATGGCAAGTTTATCCGCATTATACTGAGTCTTCACAGGTAAGAAATGAGCGGATTTAGTTAACCTATCAACAATAACCCAGATTGAATTCATACCTCAAGGAGTTTGCGGTAATCCCACGATGAAATCCATAGTTAGGTGTTCCCACTTCCACTCCGGGATTGGGAAGGGTTGAAGTAAACCTGTCGATCTTTGGTGTTCTGCCTTTGCTTGTTGACATTGCAAGCATTTTGAAACTCTGCAATTTTCTTCTTCATACCCGGCCACCAAAAGTGCTGCTTTAAATTTTGATACATTTTAGTATTACCAGGATGGATGGAGAATTTCGAGGCGTGTGCTTCCGCTATGAGCTTCTTTCTCATCTCTAGTACGTTTGGGACACATAACCTATCTCGAAATTTCAGCACTGAATTTTCAACTATGAATCCGGGCCTCGGCTTTGTTCCCATTTCATTGCAAAGCTTTCGTAAAAATTCATCTTCCAATTGTCGTCGCTTGATTTCTTCAATTATCACTGGTTGGACTGACATTGCTGCTAAGATTGCATCTCGACCCCGTGCTACAATTTCCACATTCATTCTTTCTAGGTCGTGTAGTGTAGACGTGCCCCCGAGAGCTTTCCGGGCTCCACGCCAGCGAGGGCGCGAATCTCGTTTTGTTCTGAGCTACTACAGTTCGGACTCAATGTCACGGTTCTGAATCTAATCTCGCAAAGTGCAATACAAGACCGATAAATCACCAAAGAATCCAAATCCGACAAATCGTTTTGGAAAATTGATTTTTATAAAGAAGTGCCAAACATAGACTGCTTTGCCAGATACAGAGTCGCCACCTAAATATATATATATTTTTTTTGGGAAAATTTAGGAAACCCTGACTCATGCCTAAGGCCACGTGTCTGTCATCACCAAAGTTGCCTCAGCTCGGGAACTTGGGTACGAGAGGGGAAGGTCATGCAATGAGCACCCCCGCTCGCCCGATCAAAGATCGGCCTGTACTAATGTAACACGTCCCGCGGGGGACCTCGCTACAGTTCGGACTCCCTTTTGTTGTCGGTTCTTAATCTTGAACCAAAGAGTCCAAATCCGGCAAATCATTTTGAGAAAATAGATTTTTGAAAGAAGTGCCAAACATGGACTGCTTTGCCAGATACAGAGTCGCCACCTAAATATTTTTTAATGGGGAAATTTAGGAAACCCTGACTCGGTGCCAAAGGCCACGTGTTCGTCATCACCAAAGTTGCCTCGGCTCGGGAACTTGGGTACGATCGGGGAAGGTCAGCTATGAGCACCCCCTCTCGCCTGGTCCGAAGATCGGCCTCTACTAACCATGATATCTTGTTTTTGAAAACACATGCGTTCTTATTCCGATTAATTAGCTAGAATTACTATGTGATGCGCACAGCAAAACAAGTATAGACTAGATCGTCTAATTTGGAACAAAGCATTGCATATCCGTTTGTTTGGAAATGTTTTAAGATTTGCTACTCGCAAGTAGGCTAAAGCACGGATTTCAACGAGCTGTTCCAACTCAAACAATCCAACCTTCACCCACAGGCATTTAGGCAGTTTATAACACATAAGCATCTAGCCACATAGTAAGCATGCTGTCATGTTAACATTCACACGCATGCGATATGCTAAAGCATAAAAGCTTACCTAGTACTCCATGCCAAAACAAGAACGTGTTAGCAATCAATGCATGATCCAAGTCCACGTTAAGTGCCTAATGCATCGCATACAAAATGTCACTAGAATAGGTTCGGCTATCCTAAGGATGGCATGTGAAATGAGCAAGTAGCATGTATTCAAGTTAGGTTTGAAATACGATGCAATTTAGCATGATGCGCCGAGCCCGGTGCATGCAAGACTGATGAATGATGCACGCATGCATAGCATAAAGTATGCTAAATTAAACATGACCTAGTACTAACCATCAAAGTAGGTAAGTAAAAGGGAGAAAGAGATGGGGGTTGGAAGACATACACACACTCACCCACACTTATTACAAATTCTCCCTCGCTCGGAGGGGCCGAATAATAATACAAACCGAATAAATAATTAATTGCCCTAGCTAATTAATTATTACAGACCAACTAAATTAATTAAGCAAATTAATTAATCTAATTTAAGCAATGAACAGTCCCGGGATGAAAGCCCAATGCAGTGCGCGCTCGGTTTTGCTCGAAAATCCGCCACCATGCACAAGATGCCTCTGTTTTCCCTGCTCTGCTTCTCTGAGGACTGCCAAAGTCTCAGGGTTTGCTCTATGGATGCCAGGAGACACCACCGGCCAAAGGGGGACACCACCGACCAGGCAGAATTGTCACCGGCCACAACTTTGATCCATCGGCCAACAATGGTGGCCGGTCGGCACTAAATGTGGCCGGTCAGACAAAAGTTCCTGCAGAATCTGGTTTGACAGCAGCAGAGGGCAATACTTGGCATGGCAATGCATTTCAAGCAATGTATGCACTAATCATATCCCTTATCATGTTTATGACTCAAAGGGACATGAACCTTGGTTCTCGGACCACCAATCGCGCATTTCCATGCATGATGGCCCAAGAAACCAAGTGTGCATCTTGATATGGAATGCAATGCACATAAACAAACCAATGGAGCTCAACCTCTATCACAAACACTTCAAGGGGCCAAGCATGCATGCACATGGAATGCAACCTAGACATGGAGGCTAAGTATGCAAAGTGAGCATGCAAGGCATGTAACAATCATGTTAGTGACAAACATGCAACAACATGTAAAGTAGACTAAGCATGGGAACAATGCAAAGTAACTTGACCAATGAAATGCATGCCAAATGCATCATGATTTCAAGCAAGTAATAACACGTAATAGGCCGAATATGCAACAATGCACAAGGCAAGCATGCTATAACATGAAAATGATGGTCTTAAACTGATTTAGGCAGCCCTAATTAGGCTCAAAACAGCGGCCAATAACTAAGAAAATGGAGCCAAATACACATACAAGCATGCATATAAACATGGTTCATCACTTAGGCACAAAGAGCAACCCTCAAGCATACTTAAGAGGATGCAAACATGGATGCAAGGCATACATTACAAGCTCTGAAATAACATGGTAAGTGGTTCCAAATCACTGAAACAAAGCAAGGATGGCATGCTAGAAGGACCAAAGCTTAAGGCATACAAGAGGGATTACATAGTAGCTATACAAAGCAAGGCATGAATGACTCCAATGACTCAAAACAGTCCCTTAGCACATCAAAACATGCATATAAGCTTCACAAAGCTTGGCCAAAAACATGCTAAAACAAGGGTCAACACTTAGATGTATGTTAAGGCAACAAAATGGCATTACAAGGCATGTATGCTAAGCAAGCATGGTGTACCAAAACCAACTCAACACAATGCTATTTCATGGCAAAATAAGCATAAATATCAGTCAAGGCATGGTCAACACACACTTAAACTAGATGCTCCCTTAAGAGGCAAAAATGGGCCATTTCAAGGACAACAAGGAGAGGGGGTGGCCCTCTCCTTCTTGGGACCTCAAGGCACCATCCTCACCTCTGAAATCCCTCAAGATTTCAGTGGTGACGAGGTCCAAACACTATGGTCCCGGAGCTCACACGAAAAGGCACAAAACAAGGGCTAAACAAGGCTTAAGAGGGGTCAAACAACCCCAAAGCTTAAGGCACTCTTAACAAACTATTTAGAGACCTTAAAAACAGAACTTTTATGTATTATATGCAAAGCCAAAAAATAGTTGCAAGATAGGTAAAAGTAGTGTGCAAAAATGGGGAATAAAAGGAAAAAGTGATTACCCTTGTAGACCTCTTTCACAAATGAAGCTTCAGCAGCTTCTTGAGCTCCAAACCAGCTCCAAAACTCTAAAAACAACCCTCAAGGGGCTCAGCTCCAAGAAAAGGTGTGATGGTGGGTGTTTGTGTGCAAATCTAAGCCTAAACACACACAAGAGAGAGAGATAGAGATAGGATATGAACCAAACCCTAACCCTAGAACTCAAACCCTAAAAATATGTTGTCTAAGATGTCTAACCTTTGTCTCACCCTAACCAAGGGAGAAGAAGCTCTCTTTTATAGAGCTTTAGTCTTGTAAGCTTACAAGACAAGCTTCTAAAGAGAGGGATCCCTCCATGCACGTGCATGGAGGGGAGCCAAGTGCAATCCAGCTGTGCCAAAATATCTGCAAAAGCAGATGCACAGTAGTCGGCCAGCCAAAAGTACAATTGGCCAAAAAAAGATAGCCGGCCGGCCATCTATAGTGCCGGCCGGCCAAACATTTGGCCGGTGGCCACAAAACACAGCCGGTGGCCTCAAGCCCTGGCCGGTGATGGGTGGGGATGGTCTACAAGCCTTACCCTGCCTCTCAAAGGCAAAACACAAGTGTTTGGTGCAAAACCAGACACAAAACAGTCGAGTCGAGAGATCCTGAGGCAAGACGCGTAGCCGAAACCTCCGGGAACTCAAGACGAACACCAACATGGGTGATCACCGAGTGTTCAAGCGGTGACATCCAAGTCTTGAGGACGGTCAAAAATGGGGTGTCTACAACTAAGCATGATATTTTGTTTTTGAAAACACATGTGTTCTTATTCTGATTATTAACCTAGAATTACTATGTGATGCGCACAGCATACAAGTATAGACTAGATCGCCTAAGTTAGAACAAAACATTACATGTTCATTTGTTTGAAAATGATTTGAAGTTTGCTACTCACAAGTAGGCTAAGACGCAGATTTCAATGAATTGTTCTAATTCAAGCAATCCAACCTTCACCCACAGGCATTTAGGCTGTTATATCAAATAAGCAATTAGCCTCATGGCAAGCATGCTTTCATGGCAACATTAACACAGATGCAGTATGCTAAAGCATAAACACTCACAATGTACTCTGAGCCAAAACAAAGAACTAGTTAGAAATCATGCATGATCCTAGTCTATGTTAAGATGGCTAATGCAACACATGCAAAAATGCAACTAAGATAGGCTCGGCTATTCTAAGATGTCATGTGAAATGCAACTTGATACATGTATTCAAATTGGAATTGAAATACAATGCAGTTAGTATGATGCGCCGAGCCCGGTGCATGCAAAACAGATGAATGGATGCACGCATGCAAGCATAAGGTATGCTAATCGAAATATGCCCTAAAACTAACCATCGTAAGCGGTTAAGTAAAAGGGAGAAAGAAATGGGGGTTGGAAGACATGCATCACACACACACACGCTTATTACAACAGTTGGCCCTCTCGACGGAGGGTCCGAATAAGAAGCTAACTAGCTAATCTAAGCTAATTAAACTAATTATTACATCACGAAGCTAATAATCCTAGTTAACTAATTATTACAAAACAATTAAGCAACTAAACGCATTAACTACTAAAATACAAAACCAAAGCATAAACTAGCTAAGTAAATTAGATAAGTAAAACAGTAAAGCAATGTCCTCAGAGGAAGAAGAGTGCATGCATGCCCGGTTGCCTCATTCAGAAATCTATCACGATGCCCCGATTTGCCTCTGTTTGCAACTGTTCTCAGAATCTTGCACCAAGCTCCAGAAAGCTTCTAACTCACCTTGGGGACCTATGGGAGGGCTGCTGACCAGTTGTTGATGTTCCCTGCCACTGGCTGACAACTTTTTGTTGCTGCAAACCAGAAAAAGTGGTCGGCCAGCTAGTTTTTCTGGCTGGCCGGCTAGTTTTTGCTCACTTCTCCAATTTGCTGCAACAGAGAGCAAGAAAGGGCATGGCAATATATTTGCAACATATGTGTGCACAACCACCCTCCCTATCATTTCATAAGCTCAAGGGAGTGTGGTTCTCAACCCTCGGGCCACCAATCACACATCTCGATGCATGATGGTCGAGAAGCCAAATTGCACAATTCAATATAAAATGAATGCACACATAAACACATAATGCCTAGAACTCTATCATGTATGATCAAGAGCGTCGGCGACCGAGAATTGAGGCACGTTTCATCACTTCAAGTATGAAACGTCCCTCGTTCCTCGTGTTTGGATTAACACCTAATCCAAATAAATGCAACACAAGTATGCCAAATACAATGTAATGCATGCAACTCAATGTAATGCAACATTAGCATGTAAATAATCATGCAAGGGACAAGCATGCAACAACATGATGTAATGTAACAACATTCACATAACATGCTCGATGGACTTAAACCAAAATGGACAGACCTCAGTCATGCCCAAATCAGTGGCCATAATGCTAAAACAAAGGCATGAAGTATAAAGTAAATGCATGCACAATGCAAAGGCCCATTGACCAGGCATAAGAGCACAACTCTCAAGAGTGCTCAAAGAGTGACAAATATGGAAGTGTAACAACACTATATGCACTGAAATGAAGTAAGAAATGATGCCAAATCATTCAAACAACACAAATAAGGCATGCAAGAGTCCTTAAGGCATAAGGCTAGTAAAGAGGACTACAAAGAGGACATGCAATACATGGCACAAATGCACGAACCAACCATGGATAGAGCTTAATTAGGCCTAAACAAAGACCAAAACATGCTGAGATGGGAGCTCAAGGACCTAGGCAAGATGGCATACATGCTAAGCCGCAAACTAGGCAACAAATGCACAACCCTTAGAGGCACTCAAAGGATGAATGAAGTGGGAACATGGCAATGCTACATGCTCTAAAATGTCATGTTAAATGATGCCAAATCATCCAAACAATACAAATGAAGCATGCTATGGTACCCAAAGCTTGAAGCTAGCATAGGCACTTGTACTACAACCATGCAAAACATGAAGCATATGGCAAAGGCAACCCAAAAAAGTCCTAGAACATGTCAAAATGATACTAAAACATGCATGGAAGGAAGCCAAAATAAGCTAGCATGAAGGGCATAAAGCATGGAATATGCAAGGTAAATAAGGTGGATTACACTACACCTATCAAGACCAAGGATGAGATGGCTTCGCCAACAAAAATCAGAGTTATATCATGGCAAAATAACCCCAAATACACACTGAAATGATAGTTCGCAAGCTTAAGCATGAAGGCATACACAATGATTCATGTTTAAGGCATAAAGGGCAAACCCTCCAACGCATTGAAAGAGTGAAAGATGCAGGTGTATGACCATGAAACATGCACTAAAATCATATTACAAATGATGCCAAATCATTCAAATAGGCCAAGCAATGCATGCTAGTGGACTTGATACACAAAGCTAACAAGCTAAAATGCATTATAGCTATACAAATCATGGCATGCATGACCAAAAAAAACACAAATCAGAGCTAGAGCATGCTAAAACATGGACAAAAGCTTCTTAGAGTTAAGCCAAAAGCATGCTAGAATGGTGCTGTTTGGTGTAGCTGTTAAAACAGATTATAGATTATAGCTTAACAGATTATAGATTATGACTTTAATCAGAAGCTATTAATCTGTTTGGTATAGCTGTTGAATTATATATTTAAGTTGCTGAGTAGTGTTTGTTAAATAAGCTGTGAAATAGCTTTTTCAATTAATTTTTATTTTTTATTATTCACTATTTGTCTACATTTCTCATAAAAAATAATAATAGTATTTTATAGTCCATTTGGGTCTTTTTCTATTTTTAAAAAAATGAAAAATAAAAAAATTTAAGAGTATAACCGTGAATTAACATGTCCACAGCAGAAGTTGATAATCAGAAGCAAGGGGTGAGCAGCTTCTCAGAATCAGCTTTTTTGACTTAAAATAAGTTGTTAGAATCAGAAGCTGTTTGAAATAAGTTTAACCAAACAGTCCAAAATAGCTTTTTAAAAGCCAGAAGCCATAAGTTGGCTCAGAAAAGCTCCACCAAACACCCCGAATGACATGTTAAAGCATGATACACATTAGGCTAGTTCATGGAAATGCACTACAAGTGCATGAAGCATGCAAGGGCCAACCAAAACAAACCTTAACAGAGGTATGACATGGCAAAACATCACCAAAAACATGCTAAAATGGACTCAAAACAAGCTAGAATGACATGTTACTTCATGAAGCATACAAGACTAGTTTATGAGATTTATACTACAAGTGTATAAGGCATGCAAGGGATGACAAAACCAAGTCAAAACAGTGGTATGTCATACTAAAATAAGACCTAAAATAGGCTGAGATGTGGCTAACACAAGCTTAATAAACATGCTCACACATGAGGCAAATGAAGAAAGCATACAAGAACACAAGGAGAGGGGATACCCTCTCCTATTTGGGACCTCAAAACACCATTTCCACCACTGAAATTCCTCTAAGTTTCAGTGGTGAGAAGGCCAAAACAAGGTGGTCCCAATAGCTTAAAAGAATGGCACAAAATAAGGCCCAAACAAGGCCTAAGAGGGGGTAGACCACCCCCAATACAAAAGTGACCTTAAACAAACATTTTAAGGATTGAAAAAAAAAAAAATTCAGTAGGAAGTTAAGCCTAAAACACCATGCAAATAGGTCCAAAAGCTTAAGCAAAAATAAGGGTTTTAAGGGTTAGAAGCTCACCCTTGAAGAACACCTTCAAAGCTGCAACTCCAGCAACTTCTTTGAGCTCAAACCAGCCCAAAAACTCCAAAACAAACCTCAAGAAGCCTCAGCAACAAAAGAATGGTGTTTGAGTGTGTGTTTGTGTGTTAAAGTATGATAAAACTACACTTTTGAGGACAAAAATGAAGAACAAGAGCAATATAGAGACAAAGGTGTATATGTATAGCTCAAGCACTTTTTTCTGAACCTGGAGGAGGAGGGGGGAGGTTCTCTTATATAGAGTACCAAGGCTCAAGCTTGTTGGACAAGCTTGGGGTCCAAGGCCATCCCTCCATACACATGTATGAAGAATGGTTCTGGTGCCTTTCAGCTGTGCCAGCTGAATGAAAATATCTCCAAAAAGGTGATGAAAAGCAGCCGACCACTTGAAGTGGTCGGCCAGCTACTTGAAGTGGTCGGCCGACCACCACAAGTGGTCTCCCAAGACAAAAAGTGGTCGGCCATGGGGAGAGAAGGTCTACAGCATGAAAGCAAGGCAGTGGTATGGTGGCCGACCAGAAAAGGTGGCCCAAAGACCAAGGAGACCAGTTGGCCAACCAGAAAACTGGCTGGCGGCAAGAAAAGTGGTCTCCAAGGGGAAGAACTGATCTCCCATCCTTGTACCACCTTCCAAATAGGGAAAACAAGGTTTGTACCAAAAACAAACCAAAAAGGATGCAAGACGAAAGTTTGGGAGTCAAGGTGCGTGGCCGGGAGACTCGAAAACTAGTCTACAGGCATCAAAAGTGGTCTACGACCACAAAAGTGGTCTCCCGGACCACAGTGTCCCTCTAGGCAGAGGCAACAAGGTGTGGTTCAAAAACCACGCCAAACGGAGAACGTTTAGCGGTCTCGAGACAAGGCGCGCGGCCGAAGACTCTGAAAATCGGAAACTAGTCTCCAAACGGGAAAAGTGGTCTACAACCACAAAAGAGTGGTTTACAAGACCACCCCCTCCCTCCAGGGAAGAGAAACAAGGCTTGGTCCACAAATCGAGCCGAAACACAAAGAGTTCAGAGGCCCGGAAGCCAGGCACTTAGCCGAAAACTCCGAAACCTCGAAACGAGCACAACATGCGCAATCACCGAGCGCTCAATCGATCACGTCTGAGTCTTAAGGTCAGTCAAAAGTGGGGTGTCTATGTAGACATCCCATTTTTGACCGTCCTCAAGATTTGGACGTCACCGCCCGAACACTCGGTGATCATCCATGTGTGTGTTCGTTTGGAGTTCCCGGAGCTCTCGGCTCGCGCGCCTTGCTCAGGACCTCCGAACTTGACCGTTTTGTGTCCGGTTTTGCACCAGACACCTGTGTTTTGCCTTAGAGGGGCAGGGAATACTTTGTGAGGCATTCCCACATACCACCGGCTGTGGCTAGAGGCCACCGGCTGGCTGTATTTGCCACCGGCTGGCTGTATTTGCCACCGGCACTATATTGTGCCGGTCGACACTATTTTGTGCCGGTCGGCACTTGTTTTGGCAAAATGACCAATTTGCCCAGCCGACCACTGTGCACTTGCTTTCTGAGATATTTTCAGACAGCTTTTGAGCTTTTTCTTCCCCTCCATACACGTGTATGGAGGGATGAGCTTGTTTGGTAACTTAACTTGTAAGTTTGGTTGCCTATACAAGAGGACTCTCTTCTCTTGGCTTAGGGTTGAAAAAATTCTTGAGAGGTTTCAGCCATTTTAGAGAGAAACCAAGCTCTGGTTTTAGGTTAGATCATATATCTATTCTATCTCTCCTTTCTTGCTTATTTAGTACACTAGGTGCTTTAGTTCACAATTTTGCACACAAGCACCTAGTGTTTCACTTTCCTTTGGTTCTTGAGGGTCCAGAGGTTTGTTTTGAAGCTTTGGAGCTGGTTTGGTACTCAAGGAAGCCAACACATCATCTTTGTTGAAGAGGCTTCAAGGGTAAGACACTATACCCTCTTTTTACCCCATTCTTGCAACCTATTTTTGCTTGCTTTAAAACAGTTTTTGGGCTTAGTGTTTGGCACATAAAAGTTCTATTTTTTAACCCTCTTTATTGTATATTAAGAGTGTTTTGTGGTTTGGGGAAGTTTGACCCCCTTTAGACCTTGAAAAGGGTCACTTTTTGTGCTATTTTGGAGAGATCCGGGACTTGTGTGTTTGGGCCTCTCCACCACTGAAATCTTGAGGGATTTCAGTGGTGGAGATGGTGCCATAAAGTCCTAGAAAGGGGAGGGCCACCCCCTCCCCTTGATGTCCTTGAAAAGGACAAATTTTGCTTCCTTATGGAGCCTCATGCTTGAGTGTGTGTTGAGCATGTTTGACTTGTTTTCCATGCTTATATTGCCATGATATAACATGCTTTCAAGATGGTTTTGGTCTCCTATGCATGTTTAGTATAGTTGCCTTGTAATGCCCTTTTATGCCTTAACATGCCTAGGTTGTGTGCCTTAGTTTCTAGCATGTTTTAGGCTTGTGTTTGTGAAGCTTTTGTGCTTATATTATCATGTTTTAGGTCTGTCCATAAGTATTTGGGTCAATCTTAGCATGTTTAATATAGCCTCTTTGTATTTGGCTTGTTGGCCTCAAAAGCATGAATATGTAGTATGCCATGCTTGCTTTATTTTTGATAGTTGGAACCATCTAGCATGCCATTTCAGTCCTTCATACATGCCGGTTTGATTGCCTTGCATGCCTCTTTAATGCTTTAAGAGTGTGTGTTAAGTACCCCATGTTTTGGCTTCGATGCATGCCTTTAGCTTAATGATTCTTAGATGCCATCTAAGTAGCCATTTGGCTTTGTTTTGACATGCTAAGAACCTGTTTTTGGTTGTTAAGTGCATGCCATAATTGCCTTGCATAAGTGTGGTTTGATCCCCCATTGACTCGCCTTAAGCCTAGGCCATTTGCATGCTTCGTTTGGCATGTTTCATTGCATGATTTGGCATCATGTTTAACTTGAATTTCAGAACTTTAAATGCATATTAGTTGTCCATGTTTGGCCTCTTTAAGTGTGCATGAGAGTTGCTTTTGTATGCCTAAGTCTTGAGCCTTAACACTTGCATGTGTGTGTGTGCATTTGGTCTCATTTTCTAGGCACTTTGGCTACTGACTTTAGGCCTTTTTGAGTTGCCTAATTCATGTCTAAGTCCATTATTCCATTGGTTTGCATGCTTGTATTATATGCTTGTTTGTATGCTTGCATAAATGCATCGCATAGTTCATGTTGCATCCTAGATAACATGCTTAGGATTGCATCACATTGACATGCATACCAAGCCTCTTGAAGTGAGTTTGATAGAGGTTTGGTACCCCTTTTGTGCCTATGTGTTTTGCATGCATTTGAAAGTGAAGTTGCATTCTTGACTCTTAGGGCCATCATGCATGGAAATGCGCGATTGGTGGTCCGGGAATCGAGGCACATGCCCCCTTGAGTCAATAACATGATAAGGGGTATGTTTTGTGCACACATGCTTTGAATTGCATTGCCATGCATTTTGTTGTCCTCTGCTGCTGTGAGTTGCAGGATCTGCAGAACATTTTGTGCCGACCGGCACTTTTTAGTGCCGACCGGCAGTATTTTCCCAGCCGATGGAACAATTCAGTGCCGGTGGCCTTATCCTTCAGCCGGTGGTGTTCTGCCCCAGCCGGTGGTACTCCCCAATGCCCTGAGAGGCACTCCTGGAACTTTGGCAATTTTCTGAGGAGGATATCAGGGAAAACAGAGGCACATTTGCATGACAGTGCGATTCCGAGCGAGTCCCGGGCACGTGCCGCATTTGAGCCCTCCCCCCGAGGCACTTGCTGCTTTAATTAGATTAATTATTTGTTTAATTAATTTAGTTGATTTGTAATATTTAATTAGCTAGAATAGTTAATTATTTATTCCGGTCTGTATTATTATTTTGGTCCCTCCGAGCGAGGGCACAAATGTAATAAGTGTGTGTGAGTGGGTGCATGTCTTCCAACCCCCATTTCTTTCTCCCTTTTATTTACCTGCTTATGATGGTAGATTAGGGCATTTTAAATTAGCATACCTTATGCAATGCATGTGTGCATTCATGCATTTGTTTACATGCATTCGGGCTCGGCACATCATGCAAACTGCATCATACTTTCAATTCCAAATTGAATACGTGATAGTTGTTGCATCTCATGTGCCATGTTTAGGGTTAGCCGAGCCTACTCTAGATTACATCTCTGTGTGTGATGCATTAGCCACTTAACATGAACTAGGTCATGCATGTTTGCTAACTAGTTTACTGTTTTGGCACGGAGTACGATGTAAGTGTTTTTCGCTTTAGCATATCGCATGCGTGTGAATGTTGCCATGATAGTATGCTTACCATGCGGCTAAATGCTTATGTGGGATAAACTGTTTGAATGCCTGTGGGTGGAGGTTGGATTGCCTGAGTTGGAACAACTCATTGAAATCCGCATTTTAGCCTACTTACGAGTAGCAAAAGAAAACAACACGTTTTTCAAGACAAAACGGATATGCAATGTTTATTTCCAAGTTAGGCAATCTAGTCTATACTTTTGTGCTGTGCGCATCACATAGTAATTCTAGGCTAATAATTGGAATAAGGGCATGTAATGTTTTCAAAATCGGATATCACGGTTAGTAGAGGCCGGTCTTCGGACCGGGCGAAAGGGGGTGCTCATAGCTGACCTTCCCCGATCGTACCCAAGCTCCCGAGCCAAGACCACTTTGGTGATGACGGACATGTGGCCTTCGGCACCGAGTCAGGGTTTCCTAATTTCCCCTCTTAAAATATTTAGGTGGCGACTCTGTAATCTGGCAAAGCAGTCCATGTTTGGCACTTCTTTTCAAAATCTGTTTTTCTTCAAAACGATTTGCCAGAGTTGGACTCTTTGGTTCAGATTTAGAACCGCGACACACAAAAAAAAAAGAGTCCGAACTGTAGCCGAGGTCCCCCGCGGACTTGTTACAGTTTCTGGCGACTCTGCTGGGGATTGTAGAGAGCTTGACTCGAACTCGTGATATCCTGTTTTGACTACACTTATGTGTTTCTTTGCATTGCATGTGCATTGGTGCGCCTAGGACACCGTGTTGGCCATCTGCTATTCCTGAGCGGTTTGCCGGAGGCTTGTCTTGTCAAGGCATGTCCATAAGGCTGACCGGTTGCGGGCTCTGCCAGTATGGGAACACAAACCCCGGTTTTACTGGGGCACCCTTTTTGACCATTCGACCTAGTGCATAATCGGAATCCGTAGTGACCATTCTAAGCTAGGACAGGTTGCTTACCCGACATAGGTTGTTTGAAACCGCTGCGTGCGTAGTGAAACCCTAGCTCCTGACAAAATAGGACAGGGAAACCCTACCCCAATATAGGGGTGTTTTGGTTCTCATCTATCTGCTATGTGCTTTAGAGTGTAACTCTACAGGGAACGTACATATCAGTTTGCGAGATTTGGGTATCCGGCCCGAAGGCACCGGTATCAGTGTTGTTGAGAGTTAGCTGTGTCTGCGGGTATCAGTTCAGTTTTGATAGTGACTCCGGGGAATAGTGTTCAGTAGTAGAGCGCAGTTGTCCGGCTACACCCGTGTTTGATCTGTTTGGGGCTGAAATACTGCTTGTTTTCCGTTTCAGTTCAGAGATTCAGTGAGTTGATCCAGAACAGTTAGTGTCTTCCCCTTTGCTGAGGCAGGACTGAACATGACGCAGAACTCTGAAGAGATTGTGGTCATGACGGCCGCATTGAGTCAGGAAACCATCCCACAGAATGATGCTACTGTTGATATGCCGCACCCGCCCAAGTCGCCCGCTGCACACCCGATCTGGACCCCCCAGTTCTATCAAGCTCGCGAGCCCACTACATTCGAGTTAATAGGGATGATAGGTGATCTTCAGAGGTCCGTGGCGGATCTCGCTTACGGAATGTCAACCTCACCACCGGTTGCACCATATGCTGGGAATTTCGAACCCCAAGAACCCCCGTTACTGGGGCGGATTGTGATTGAGCTTAATCAGCCGGAGATGGCCTCCACATACAACAGTGATATACCAGTGCCAACTCAAACCTCTCATCAGGCCGAGGCCAAAGGCAAAGATAAAGCAAAGGCAGATGCCGATCCCGTTGAACATCTGCTGTGGGCAGTAGAGGCTTTGAAAGCCGGGGGAATGAATAAGCAACAGGTATCCGCAGTTATGTCAAAAGCTGTGGAGGATGCCTTCCCCACTCCGCCTGAGGGCAGTACCAGTCAACCAGAGAATCGGGACAGGCCCCGTCATGCCAAAACAGTCCTTCCCGCCCCCACCCTTGCATCCGGGAAGAATCAGAAATCCAAAGCCGCACCTGCCGACCCATTCGCCAGTGCATCTAGCAGGAGTGTTCAGGCTCCAAAATACCTGCCCCGAGGGCGCAGGGCCTTCCATCCTCTTCACATGCCTTTGTCTAGGGCACTTCTGATTTTGG
Organism: Camellia granthamiana; assembly: GCA_036172215.1. Lineage (NCBI taxonomy): Eukaryota > Viridiplantae > Streptophyta > Magnoliopsida > Ericales > Theaceae > Camellia > Camellia granthamiana. Next base: position 47,706,770 of record CM069907.1, on the reverse strand, counting down.
CCAAAAAGGGGCATCTTACACCCCTCGAGCCTAGGCCACTCCCCAAACCCCTTCCAGCAGGCCATGATGCTACACAGTACTATGCGTACCACCAGCAATCCGGCCACTCCACCGATAACTGCTTTCGCCTCCGCCACGAGGTACAGGATTTGATTGATAACGAGATTATCCTCCCGCCCACTTCGGCCAAATCCGTCACTACAGAGTTCTTGGACTTTAATGACACGGATACCGAAGGCACAGATACCGCGAGTATGTGATCAGAAGGTGAATCGCCTGCGGGCAGTGTCCGGTACATTTTTGGGTGTGGCGTGTGGCACGCATTTTTGAGCACCTGCCAACGCTAGTTTTGTAAATCCTGACTTGGGTGTCGAGTCAGTCTTTTTGTTTTGTTTTGAGTCTGTCTCTCTGTATTGAGTCAGTCCTTTTGATTACAGGGTCTGTCTTGTTGTAACGAGTCAGTCCCTCTTGTATAGTATACCAGGTGATTTCGGGGTTGTTGCCTCAAACACCGTTTTGTCTTTCAATTAGTTGCTTTTGAGTTTGTTTCTGCTGAGGAGCCAGTTATGCCAACAAATCTGAATGAAACAGCTGCGGCTATCATGGGTCGAATTTGTTGCTATTTGAGCCAGCCGTGCCAGAGAATGTGAATGGAACGACAGTGCATTTCACCTGCTCTCTTGTGCCTTAAACATCGTCATAATGACCTAAGCTTTTCATAAAAACCCTTTTCGAACACTGCGGTGATGAAAACGAAGGGGAAGGAATTCCTCGGGTTTTTGCAAATTTTGATCATTTTGAGAAAAAGAAAGGCATGCTAAGCTGTTAATGAATAAAATCATGCTTGTCAGCGTGAGTACTGAGAAGGACCCTAACCTGATCCAGACTGGTTCCACACTATCTTCAACACGAGCGACTTGTCGCTTTCTTAAAAAAAAAATTTCAAAAGCAAAACATTTTGTGCAGTCTTGCGAAGACTGGTGTGGAACCGCTCTTGAGATTGTGCAGCCCAGGATCGCTCTCGGTCTCAAGTCTCAATTCATCTGTTACAAACTGGATCCGTTCGAAACGATCAGCACCATGAAATGCCTGTGTGGCCAGGTTTGGAGCAGCCCTCGAACAAGAGGCATCAACGTCAGATCAAGAAGATCAGATCCCGCCAGGTAAGGCTTGTGAAGCAACCGTGATGGACCTTTCTGCAAGTCGACACAACAGCCATTCCCTTGGATACAGAGGGGTTCGACTTCAAAACCATTTGGCATGGACTTGTTACACTTTTACCCTTTGAGAGGCTCGCTGGGCCGAAAACCCGGAAGGGCGACCCAGGCAAAAGTTAGAGCAAGCAAAAAATACATACAAAAGGAAAAGAAAGAAAAAAAGAGAAAAAAATGAAAAAAAAAAAATTGAAAAAGAAAAGAAAAAGAGGCTCGCAAGGTCGAAAACCCGTATCGAGCGCCTTGGCAAAAGTTAGAGCAAGCAAAAATACATACAAAGAAAAAAAAAAGAAAAAAAATGAAAAAAAATGAAAAAAAAAAATTTGAAAAAGAAAGAAAAACAAGGCTCGCAAGGTCGAAAACCTGCAACAGGCGCCTTGGCAAAAGTAAGAGCCTGAAAATAGTAAAGGTTAAAATACCCGAGTGTACCTTAGCCGGAACTACGTAAGGCTTGATTCCCATGTTTGGGATACGTAGGCAACTTCATCTTGAAGTCCAGCCCCCAACGCTTTCATAGCGTCTCAGTCCATGTCATGGTTTTGATCACTTCCCTCCTCCTAATCCGACGTCTCGGTTACAACGGCTGGAATTGCGTGATCAGCTTTCTCTTAAAGCCTAACCACTAACACCTTCCAGGTGACTGTGTCCATATATTGATTCAAGCCGTCTCCGTCTCCTTCGCGCCCGAGGGTCCGGTCGTCACCAATAAGGAGTGACGCACAGCATGCCGCGGCACCATCCAAACAAGGGGCAACTTTCCGTTGCCCTACGTTGCCAAAAGTTGCCCTAAGTTACCAGTTAAACTAGGGGCAACTTTCCGTTGCCTTATTCCCCCTTCAAGCAAGGGGCAATTTTCCATCACCTTCAATCCGAGGTTGCGCATCTCGAGGGTAAGTTCCGTGCTCGTCGAGCATCGTCTGTTTGCAAAAATGGTTTTTGAAAATTTTTACTGAGGTTGACTTTTTCTCGAAAATTATTTCATTTTCCAAAATCGGACCATGTTTGGACCCCAAAAGGAAAACTTTCAGTGCTCATAGCCTGACTTGCATGATCTCAAATCAAAAATTGAACAAGCATGTTAATCTGGCGTTCATTTTGATCAAAACTGTTTTAGAAAGAAAGCGAAAAAAATGGTCAAAGTAATGAACTAGGGGCACAGCATGAGCCAGGTGTTCTATCTCTCCCTTGTCATCAACGCGCCTTCCAGGAAAGCACTTTATCTATCAGAAGAAATAGCTGTGAGCTAGCTGTATTCGGCATGAATCCGCCGCTTCCTATTCACTCATTAACCACCCAGGGGAGGGATAAAAAAATGAGAGAATAAATAATAGAGAGGTGTAAGTCGAGAGAAAAGTGAGCAAGAGGGTTTGGAGAGAAAAACCGAGTTCGAGGGCCGAGTGGCGTGAGAAATCACACAAATCAGAAAGGGTGGGAAACCTCCCCCGAGGAATTGGCTCCTCAAGGTCTTTTATTTTCAAGCACGTCCGTGTGTCGTATCCTTTAATTTGTCGGTCTCAAGTTAGCTTTGAGTCTTTTCCGAGTGTGTCTCGTTGTGTTTAGGTCGTGTGCCTTTTATTTTCTTCACTTGAGTCCTTTCCATTGTGTTCAGTTGTAGGCTCGATATCCCGGTCGTGGAATCCCTTTTCCCAAAGTCAATCGTTTGTGCTCAGAATGCTGTGCCATTCTCTACATTTACGCAAGGCAAGAGAAGAAAAGGAAATTTTGGGTCATCCGAATGTGTTTCAACTTCAACTGTCTCAGTTTTGGTGATCCGTCTTGTCAGATTGGGCCAATTGTTCAAAGTTTGCCGTGTGCAGAATAGACCGGATATTGTGTTACGGGCTGTGTGCAGATTGATCCCCAGCAGAATATGGGCTATTTGTTCAGTTTGAGCAGTAATTTGTCCGGGTTGTTTGCTGTTAGTTGGTTGGTTATCCGATTATTACAGTGCAAATGCTCAATTTTCAGACAACAGATCCATATCATTTACATTTGAGGTGTAATATGATGTAATGCAGTGCAAAGTATGGAATACGCAGATATATGTAAATGCTACACTTTTTCAGATAAGAAGTTCGTTCCATTTCATAAATCTTTTCAAGTACATAAGTTCTGAAAACAAAAACCTGCCTGTGGCAGTACAAAGTACTCTATCTACCAACAAAAGAGAAAAGTACAAGAAAAGAAATGAAAGAAAAACAGCAGAAGTCTGTAATCGTCATCAATGGCCTCGCGCCGGAGGATCTGTCCTCGCCCTCTTCCTGGGCAGAAGCCCAGGAGCGCCGCCAGAAGTATCGCTGCCTAAGCCCGAGCCCGAGCTCGAGCTGTCTCCGGCCTCCTCCTCAGACAAGTCCACCTCTGCCTCTGACTCACCGTCGCCCGGAACCGGAGCTCGTGAGCTGCTCCCCACGTGACCACGTCCCCCTCTGGTGCGAGGGAATCTCCTGCCATCTCGAGTAGAAATGGGAGGCCCAGCTGGAGCGCCGCCACCCACTGGAGGAATCGGGAAGGGAGGCTGAGAAGTACAAAAGGCAAATGCATCAGTAAACATGAAGCAGTTTATCAAATGTAGAAAGTACAGTGCATGAGTGCCGTGAGCAGTTTATCAGTACAGAATGCAGTATATGAGTACAGTGTGTGAATGCCGTGAGCAGTTTATCAGTACAGAATGCAGTGTATGAGTACAGTGTGTGAATGCCGTGAGCAGTTTATTAGTATAGAATGCAGTGTATGAGTGCAGTGTGTGAATGCTGTAAACAGTGAATCAGTGCAAGACGCAGTGTATAAGTACGGTGTATGAAAACCGTGAGTAGTTTATCAGATTTTTGTGCAGTGTAACAGATTGTGCGAAACAGAGTATGATTTGAGACTGTGGTCAGTAGAACATACCGGCAGGCTGTAGACGGCCAAAGCGTCGAGAGTCCGCTGCAACATCCCCATCAGGGAGGCATTCAGCTCCACAGACTGACGGGTATACTCGGAGGAAGCCTGCAAAAGTATTAAATACATCAGTATTCTGTGGGATATCTGAATGAACTGAAGTGGAATAACAATGCAAGATGCAGAAATAAAGTAATACATACCGGAGGCAAGTCAGGAATACCAGCCAACTCATGACCAGCCGGGGGAGGAGCAAAGGGGATCTGGTAGGTCTCCCCACTCTGCCCCCTATAAGTCAACATGGTAGGCAGAGCGGGCCAGCCCGTCCCTCGTCCTCTCTGCACTCCCCTCCTGCCGCGAGCTCGAGCCCTCTATGATGACCCCACTCCTGCTCCTGCCTCTGCCTGGGCCGCTGGCGCCGCAGGTCTCGCTGGATCAGCTCGGGAGCCCCTGCTCAAAGGCCGCATCAAGAAGGTCCGGACATACTCTGAGTAGTCGCCCTCGCCCCTGTCGGCATCTACGTCCACGGCCCAGCCAAGGGTGTAGTCCTCCATCTGCTGGAAGCTGTACCCCTCAGTCTCTCTCATGCGCTCGGGAGGAAGGATCGGAACTATCTGCTCCGGCAACCCTAGGGTCTGGCGTATGAAACGCTCACCCAGGTACCAGGCCCGACAGACCGGCCCCTCCAGGAGAATCCGGTAGCGCGAGGTCTCGATGGCGCCGGCATACCGATCTCGTATCACCGCTGGTAGTGGAGCCCACGGCTGCCAGGTGACCTGAAATGAAGTACAGTTGATTATCTACTGATATGGAAATGTACGCTTGAAAGCGAAGCTTAAACGGACTGTAAGTAAAACATACCTCGGTAGGGGTGATGGTGTCGAAGAAACGGCGGAAGAAGCTGAATGTGTCTCGGGGCCTCCGAGTGCACCTCCCATCGTAGCGGCGGGAAAAGGGAACGACCAGAGGGGTCTCCGTCTCCGGCACTGGCTCTAGCCTGGGAAAGTAGGCATAGACCCACAACTGCAAGACAGATGTCATCATCAGATAAAGCAGAATACAGAGTAAAGCAGAAATAGCAGAGCCGTGTGTTGTGCAGTGTATTGAGCAGAGTGTACAGTGTGAACAGTGTACAGTCAGTGTAAAGCAGGAGTATGTGAGTGCCGTGTGTACAGTATACAATCCGTGTGAAACAGGCTACAGTCTGTGCAGTGTGCAGAATATAGAAAGTATAGAGCAGAAATGTAAAGCAGAGAAGAAGACATACCTCCCAAGCTCGCCAGTAGCCCCCGAGCAACTGTCCGCTGGCACGGGAAACTGAGCTCATGTAGCCATAGAGAGTGGCCAAAGCGGCGCCACCCCAGTCATAGCGCAAAAGATCTCGGACATCCACCAGTGCACTCAGAAGGCAGAGAGGCACTGTGTTCGCCTGGTCGGCGAAGAGAGTCGTCCCAAATAGAAACATCAAGAAGCCACGTGCATACTGATCCACGGCCTCCTGGGTCATCGGGGCTGCGTCAGCAAGAAGGGGCTCCACCCGAAACTGCACCTCAAACCAAGAATAGCGGACAAAGCCAGGACGCGCCAGAGGCGGTGCCTCGCCAAGCAAGTAGACCTGAGCCGCGGTCCACTCGTCCATGTCTGTATCGAAGGGGATCGGATCACCCCCCACCCCGATGCCGGTGAGCATCGAGAAGTCGTAAGGGGTCATCGTCATGTCCCCAGTCGCCGATAGGTGGAATGAATCGGTGGTGTCCCACCACCTCTCTGCTAGGGCGGCAAGAAGAGGTCTGCAAGCAGAGAGCCTAGAGAGTCCCCGGCAGAAGGAGCCAAAACCCGCCTCATCGACAATGTGGCGAACTGCGTCTGGAAGCTCGCCATACCACTCGCGAGCAACGATATTCCCATACCCACGGATGGTATGGGAATCTCCCTGTTTACAAACAAATGGTTGCAAAGCAATATGAAACATGCAGTTCTGAGGAAACATGTTAAAACTGATATAAGTCTAGCATATATGCAGATTTTCAAATTCAAACAGAAACCGGGTACCGGTGTGCTTACAGTAAACTACAAGCGCGTGATGCGTCAGTGTGTTTTAGATGCTCCAGTGTAAACTTGGTGCATGTGTGCACATTTTTCAGATTCAAGCAGATATCGGGTTTCAGCGTACCAGTGGGTGGGCTACGGCCCGTGATATGTCAGTGCTCCTATGAGGATCAGTGTAAACAGCATGTGTGCGTATTTTTTTTTCAAAGTTCAAATAGAAGCCAGGTCTCGGTGTGTTTCAGTGAACTACAACGTGTGATGTGTCCGCGTGTTGGTATAGTTTTGTGCAAATCTAGCATACGTGCGAGTTTTCAGATTCAAGTAAGCACCGGGTGTCGGTGAATTTGCAGTGCAATGTGTGCCGTGTGTTTGAGTGCTTGAGGCTAGTGCAGTGCGTGTGCATGTGTGTCGGTCCTAAGCAGATATCAGTTATGAGTTTGTCTACAATCAACTACAGTACAGTCCATCAGAACTAAGCAGTTAATGGGTTCAGTTAGCTACGGCAGTTGACAGGAAATCCTACATTGCAGAAAATAAAAGACGAGAGTGTTACCTCGGCGGCGCCAAAAGACAAGTGGGAGGCCGGCTCGCGCAGCAGAAGCTCCGGGTCCAAAGCCCTGTCAAAGCCGCGGAAGTGGCGGAGTCCGTCGGGCGGTAGCACGTGGATCGCCGAGCGGTAGGTCGCCGGGTCGAATGGTCGCTCACTCAGTGGCAGGAGCTCGACCCCGGGATCCATCTCGTGGTCCGGGGGAGTCCCGACGTGTGGAACATCATCGGCCATAGCAATGGAGATGAGAAAAATGGCCGGAAGAAGAAAAATGGGCCGGAATGCGAAAAGTCAACTGGGAAGTCAACCCCGAGAGGGTCGGAAATGGCCGGGAAGGCCGGAAGAGGAAAATACACGGAAATGTAGAGAATACCAAGGGGAACAAGTCCCGAAAAAGCGGAACTAGCAAAAAGTGCACCGAAATGAGATTTCAATCGGTTCAAAATGTCCGAAACGCAAAGAATATCGCGAATTCGACGACGAAAATGGCGCGAAAACTCAAAGAAATGAGCAAAAGAGGAGGAAAAGAGACTCTAGAGAGAGAGAGTGAAAGATTTCGGCGAAGGAAAAGTGAGGAAATAGGGTTTCAAGCCCTATTTTATAAAGCCCAAGGTGAAATGGCAGTTCTGCCCCCGATCAGGCATTTTCTGCCGGTCGGCACTATTTTGTGCCGGTCGGCACATTATTGTGCCGGTAGAGAAGTTTAGGCAGCCGGTGGACTTCCCACCCAGCCGGTGGTGTTCCTAATGCCATGTTTAGGCAAATTGAGGAGTTTTGGGTCTTCATAGCCCAAGAAAGTGCCAGAAAATGCACCCCCGATGTTCAACTAGCCTCCGTTTCGACTTCGGACTGTGTCTACTGTGAGTGGCACTCAAATTCAAGTGAAGATTGTATCCTTTTGTATCCTTTTGTCATTTACAGAGATTCAAAAGTTGCCCCGTGTGCGTTGCGCGCATCCATCGCTTTCTCCGGCGCATCGTATCGCGCCATCTTGCACGTCCCTTGCGACTTGCACTGTTTTGCATTATGGCATGCGTGTCATATTCTTTCATTTTGCATTTCATCGCATCTCGAGGTACGTGTGCCTCATTTTGCATTTCATTTTGCATTCCATTTGATTCACGTGAGGTGTACTACTTCACGTGTTTCGTTCCGCATTCCATTTTGATCCACGTGAGGTGTACTACCTCACGTGCCTCATTTCACATTTCATTGCATCTCGAGGCACGTATGCTTCGCATTGCACTTCCTTTTCCATTCAGTGAGGTATGCGTGCCTCATGAGTATTCCATTTTGCCGCGGTCTGACGAGACCTTAAACACGTATGATCCGGCAGGACCAAAAACACGCGCGGTCTGACGAGACCTTAAACCCGCTTGACTACATTGTCCCGTGCTCTATTACAAGCACTATCATGCATTTGTGCTTTGTACCGTTGCCCCTCACGGTCTGACGAGACCTTAAACACGTACGGTCTAGGAGACCTTAAATCCTCGGGAGGTGCAAGACCTTCGGTGCATTAAGATGTGCACCTCATTGCATTTGGCATGCATTCGCTCGCATTGTTTCGCGCACCTCATCGGTTGCCCCCCCCCTCGGTCTGGCGAGACCTTAAACACGCACGGTCTAGGAGACCTTAAATCCTCGGGAGGTGCAAGACCTTCCGTGCATTAAGGTATGCACCTTGTCGCATTTGGCATGCATTCATTCGCACTGTTTTGTGCACTCGCGTTGTCTAACGCATCGCGCTATTTCGCGCATCATATTGCATATTGCATGCATTCCATCGCGCTATTCTGCGCATCTTATTGTTGCCCCACACCGGTCCGGCGAGACCTTAAACCCGCTCATTTGCATTATCATGCATCTCAAAAGCCGCGTGTTGGCGCGTATTTCAAACACATGCATTGTCATGCATACATTGTACATCCCGGTCTAGGAGACCTTAAATCCTCTGAAGGTGCGATTCCTTTGGTGTTTGTCGTGCCCGAACGACTTTCGGTGGTCTGGTAAAGCCACCTGTCTGTGCTCGCGGTGAGTTCCTAGAAGATCAACTGGGACGGTGAAAACTAAAGTTCGAACGGCTTATGCCTAGAACGCAAAGGTTCGGAATTTCCGAGACTAAAGTCTGGTTTAAATACCCAGGGGGATGAACCCTCGGCTTGAAATCTGTATGGAAGCCCCATAGGTTGAGGCGGCGTGTTTACGCCTCAACTCTGGATACTGAACCAACCTAGTGTATCGCCCGGTTGGTAAGATAGGGAAAGCCGCAATCATAGCCATTGCATCAACATGCATTGTCATGCATCATTGTAAATATTGCATGTGTCATGCATTTCAAAAAAAAAACACATGCATGTGTCATGCATTTCATTGTAGTATAGTGCATCTGTTATGCATTTTCTGTAAATATCCATTGCATTTTAGTTGCATGCATCCATTGCATCACTTCCATCTGTGGCTTGCGCCTTTCCAAGTTGAGCTTGGTCTGGTATGTGCCCATATTTTTCGTGTCAAAACACAGTTGTCGAGCTTTTGTGTCCGAGCTTTGAGGGTAGCGGCACCGCTTCTGTGTTAGATATGGCCTGTATGTGTACATGCCTTTCTTAGGCAAGATTTGGTTTGGCCCGCGTGCCATATCCATTGTATCCATATCCATTGCATTTTAGTTGCATGTATTCATTGCATCATCCTCCATCTATGGCTTGCGCCTTTCCAAGTTGAGCTTGGTCTGGTATGTGCCCATATTTTTCGTGTCAAAACACAGTTATCGAGCTTTTGTGTCCGAGCTTTGAGGGTAGCGGCACCGCTTCTGTGTTAGACATGGCCTGTATGTGTACATGCCTTTCTTAGGCAAGATTAGGGTTGGCCCGCGTGCCATATCCATTGTATCCACTCCCACTGCATTTAGTTGCATGCATTTACTGCATCTCCTTCCATCCATGGCTTGCGCCTTTCCAAGTTGAGCTTGGTCTGGTATGTGCCTATACTTTTCACGTCGAAGCACGGTTCTGTATGCAGAAGTTCTGTGTTAGACATGGCCTGTATGCGTACATGCCTTTCCTAGGCAAGATTCGGCTTGGCCCGCGTGCCACATCCACTGTATCCATTTCCATTACATTGTAGTGTAATTGTTGCATCCGGCATTAGGATCATTATTCTTTCGTCAGCGGGTCGTCACCCCACTTATGTCAATCCACCCAATACTTGTTCTTGTGTCCGTGCGAAGTACTCATAGATCAGACATCGTTCTATGGGAGACGGACTTGTTACCTCCACCAATCTATTTGACATTTGTGTGGTTTCGAACCGCTCATGATTGAATCATGATTCAATTGCCCTGCATGTAGTTTGCATGTAGTTTTTAATTACATTGCATTTTCATTTGCATTAACTATACATAGTTTTGTATATATTGCATACCATTCAGCATTCACATTGCATATGACATGCATGTTGCTAATCATATTGTACCTGTTAAGTTTGCTTTCTTTTCAGGCACGATATTGTATGTACGGCTCATTTACCGCTGGTGGAACCAGACGAGTCGCACAGGTATTGTATTTCTCCGAGTGAGACGTATTGAGAATTCCATAATTCTCTTACATCCTTTCTGCATTGTAGTGTAGATTGTTGCATGTTAGCTTATAACTGTCGCATGTGTGCTTCATTACAGCTTCCTTTGCATGATCATAAGTTATGCTCGGCTTCTTGCATGTTCAGTTGCATTTTGCCCCCGCCTACGGGCGCATATCTTATCCTTGGCATGTGTGCCTCCCGTATGAACTACGCTGGTTTGATTCCCTGAGGGATACGTAGGCAGCTTGCGAGTTCAACCATTTGCGCTTTGTATGTTTGTCCAAGTCTTCGGCCTTGTCAAAAATGGGTCGTCTCTGGACTTTGACATTCACTCCCGTCATTGTTATGACTTTCGAGTTCTGTCAAAGAGGGGCAACTGTAGACACCCCATTTTTGACCGTCCTCAAGATTTGGACGTCACCGCCCGAACACTCGGTGATCATCCATGTGTGTGTTCGTTTGGAGTTCCCGGAGCTCTCGGCTCGCGCGCCTTGCCTCAGGACCTCCGAACTTGACCGTTTTGTGTCCGGTTTTGCACCAGACACCTGTGTTTTGCCTTAGAGGGGCAGGGAATACTTTGTGAGGCATTCCCACATACCACCGGCTGTGGCTAGAGGCCACCGGCTGGCTGTATTTGCCACCGGCTGGCTGTATTTGCCACCGGCACTATATTGTGCCGGTCGGCACTTGTTTTGGCAAAATGACCAATTTGCCCAGCCGACCACTGTGCACTTGTTTTCTGAGATATTTTCAGACAGCTTTTGAGCTTTTTCTTCCCCTCCATACACGTGTATGGAGGGATGAGCTTGTTTAGTAACTTAACTTGTAAGTTTGGTTGCCTATACAAGAGGACTCTCTTCTCTTGGCTTAGGGTTGAAAAAATTCTTGAGAGGTTTCAGCCATTTTAGAGAGAAACCAAGCTCTGGTTTTAGGTTAGATCATATATCTATTCTATCTCTCCTTTCTTGCTTATTTAGTACACTAGGTGCTTTAGTTCACAATTTTGCACACAAGCACCTAGTGTTTCACTTTCCTTTGGTTCTTGAGGGTCCAGAGGTTTGTTTTGAAGCTTTGGAGCTGGTTTGGTACTCAAGGAAGCCAACACATCATCTTTGTTGAAGAGGCTTCAAGGGTAAGACACTATACCCTCTTTTTACCCCATTCTTGCAACCTATTTTTGCTTGCTTTAAAACAGTTTTTGGGCTTAGTGTTTGGCACATAAAAGTTCTATTTTTTAACCCTCTTTATTGTATATTAAGAGTGTTTTGTGGTTTGGGAAAGTTTGACCCCCTTTAGACCTTGAAAAGGGTCACTTTTTGTGCTATTTTGGAGAGATCCGGGACTTGTGTGTTTGGGCCTCTCCACCACTGAAATCTTGAGGGATTTCAGTGGTGGAGATGGTGCCATAAAGTCCTAGAAAGGGGAGGGCCACCCCCTCCCCTTGATGTCCTTGAAAAGGACAAATTTTGCTTCCTTATGGAGCCTCATGCTTGAGTGTGTGTTGAGCATGTTTGACTTGTTTTCCATGCTTATATTGCCATGATATAACATGCTTTCAAGATGGTTTTGGTCTCCTATGCATGTTTAGTATAGTTGCCTTGTAATGCCCTTTTATGCCTTAACATGCCTAGGTTGTGTGCCTTAGTTTCTAGCATGTTTTAGGCTTGTGTTTGTGAAGCTTTTGTGCTTATATTATCATGTTTTAGGTCTGTCCATAAGTATTTGGGTCAATCTTAGCATGTTTAATATAGCCTCTTTGTATTTGGCTTGTTGGCCTCAAAAGCATGAATATGTAGTATGCCATGCTTGCTTTATTTTTGATAGTTGGAACCATCTAGCATGCCATTTCAGTCCTTCATACATGCCGGTTTGATTGCCTTGCATGCCTCTTTAATGCTTTAAGAGTGTGTGTTAAGTACCCCATGTTTTGGCTTCGATGCATGCCTTTAGCTTAATGATTCTTAGATGCCATCTAAGTAGCCATTTGGCTTTGTTTTGACATGCTAAGAACCTGTTTTTGGTTGTTAAGTGCATGCCATAATTGCCTTGCATAAGTGTGGTTTGATCCCCCATTGACTCGCCTTAAGCCTAGGCCATTTGCATGCTTCGTTTGGCATGCTTCATTGCATGATTTGGCATCATGTTTAACTTGAATTTCAGAACTTTAAATGCATATTAGTTGTCCATGTTTGGCCTCTTTAAGTGTGCATGAGAGTTGCTTTTGTATGCCTAAGTCTTGAGCCTTAACACTTGCATGTGTGTGTGTGCATTTGGTCTCATTTTCTAGGCACTTTGGCTACTGACTTTAGGCCTTTTTGAGTTGCCTAATTCATGTCTAAGTCCATTATTCCATTGGTTTGCATGCTTGTATTATATGCTTGTTTGTATGCTTGCATAAATGCATCGCATAGTTCATGTTGCATCCTAGATAACATGCTTAGGATTGCATCACATTGACATGCATACCAAGCCTCTTGAAGTGAGTTTGATAGAGGTTTGGTACCCCTTTTGTGCCTATGTGTTTTGCATGCATTTGAAAGTGAAGTTGCATTCTTGACTTTTAGGGCCATCATGCATGGAAATGCGCGATTGGTGGTCCGGGAATCGAGGCACATGCCCCCTTGAGTCAATAACATGATAAGGGGTATGTTTTGTGCACACATGCTTTGAATTGCATTGCCATGCATTTTGTTGTCCTCTGCTGCTGTGAGTTGCAGGATCTGCAGAACATTTTGTGCCGACCGGCACTTTTTAGTGCCGACCGGCAGTATTTTCCCAGCCGATGGAACAATTCAGTGCCGGTGGCCTTATCCTTCAGCCGGTGGTGTTCTGCCCCAGCCGGTGGTACTCCCCAATGCCCTGAGAGGCACTCCTGGAACTTTGGCAATTTTCTGAGGAGGATATCAGGGAAAACAGAGGCACATTTGCATGACAGTGCGATTCCGAGCGAGTCCCGGGCACGTGCCGCATTTGAGCCCTCCCCCCGAGGCACTTGCTGCTTTAATTAGATTAATTATTTGTTTAATTAATTTAGTTGATTTGTAATATTTAATTAGCTAGAATAGTTAATTATTTATTCCGGTCTGTATTATTATTTTGGTCCCTCCGAGCGAGGGCACAAATGTAATAAGTGTGTGTGAGTGGGTGCATGTCTTCCAACCCCCATTTCTTTCTCCCTTTTATTTACCTGCTTATGATGGTAGATTAGGGCATTTTAAATTAGCATACCTTATGCAATGCATGTGTGCATTCATGCATTTGTTTACATGCATTCGGGCTCGGCACATCATGCAAACTGCATCGTACTTTCAATTCCAAATTGAATACGTGATAGTTGTTGCATCTCATGTGCCATGTTTAGGGTTAGCCGAGCCTACTCTAGATTACATCTCTGTGTGTGATGCATTAGCCACTTAACATGAACTAGGTCATGCATGTTTGCTAACTAGTTTACTGTTTTGGCACGGAGTACGATGTAAGTGTTTTTCGCTTTAGCATATCGCATGCGTGTGAATGTTGCCATGATAGTATGCTTACCATGCGGCTAAATGCTTATGTGGGATAAACTGTTTGAATGCCTGTGGGTGGAGGTTGGATTGCCTGAGTTGGAACAACTCATTGAAATCCGCATTTTAGCCTACTTACAAGTAGCAAAAGAAAACAACACGTTTTTCAAGACAAAACGGATATGCAATGTTTATTTCCAAGTTAGGCAATCTAGTCTATACTTTTGTGCTGTGCGCATCACATAGTAATTCTAGGCTAATAATTGGAATAAGGGCATGTAATGTTTTCAAAATCGGATATCACGGTTAGTAGAGGCCGGTCTTCGGACCGGGCGAAAGGGGGTGCTCATAGCTGACCTTCCCCGATCGTACCCAAGCTCCCGAGCCAAGACCACTTTGGTGATGACGGACATGTGGCCTTCGGCACCGAGTCAGGGTTTCCTAAATTTCCCCTCTTAAAATATTTAGGTGGCGACTCTGTAATCTGGCAAAGCAGTCCATGTTTGGCACTTCTTTTCAAAATCTGTTTTTCTTCAAAACGATTTGCCAGAGTTGGACTCTTTGGTTCATATTTAGAACCGCGACACACAAAAAAAAAAGAGTCCGAACTGTAGCCGAGGTCCCCCGCGGACTTGTTACAGTCTACATGTAGTAATTCCTTCTATCCCGTTAGTAAATTGCCAAATTTCCCATGCCTTTCCAGCTAAGGGCATCTGCAACAGTGTTGGCGTTTCCAGGGTGGTAGTGAATTTGCAAATCATAATCCTTGATGAGTTCTAACCATCGCCTTTGCCGTATATTTAATTCCTTCTAAGTAAAGAAGTATTTAAGAGTCTTGTGATTGGTATAAACTTCACAAGTAGTACCATACAAATAATGTCGCCATATCTTCAAAGCAACGACTACTGCAGCTAGCTCAAGATCATGTGTGGGATAATTCTTTTCATGAGGCTTAAGTTGGCGAGAGGCGTATGCAATGACCCTTTCATTTTGCATGAGCACACAACCTAATCCTTTGTATGAAGCATCACTATATATGACAAATCTTCGATACCAGATGGCAGAGCAAGAACTGGTACTGTAGTTAGCCTTGTCTTTAATTCCTGAAAGGCAAATTCTTATTGTTTTGACCATTCAAATAAAACACCCTTCTGAGTTAATTGGGTAAGCGGCACAGTAATTTTTGAAAAATCCTTAACAAACCGCCGATAGTACCCTGCTAATCCCAAGAAACTACGCACCTCTACTACATTGGTAGGTGTTGGCCACTTCACAATAGCTTCAATCTTATGTGGGTCAACAAAAACACCCTCCTTAGTTATTATATGCCCCAAGAACCCCACTTCGTGTAGCCAAAACTTGCATTTCTTCAACTTTGCATATAATTTCTTCTCCCGAAGTGTCTGGAGAATTAATTGTAAATGATTCTCATGTGCTTCTATACTTTGGGAATAAATCAGGATATCATCAATAAACACAACTACAAAATCATCTAAATAGGGCTTAAAAACTTGATTCATTAAATCCATGAAAGTTGCAGGTGCATTAGTAACCCCAAACGACATAACCAAGAATTCATAATGTCCATAACGGGTTCGGAAAGCAGTTTTCTCAATATCTTCGGCTTTAACCTTCAATTGGTGATACCCGGATCTCAAATCTATTTTCGAAAAGATTTGCGCACCCTGCAACTGATCAAATAAATCATCGATCTTAGGCAAAGGATACTTATTCTCTATAGTTACTTTATTAAGTTCCCTATAATCCACACACAACCGGAGGGTTCCATCTTTCTTCTTCACAAAAAAGACGTGTGCGCCCCAAGGAGATACACTTGGACGAATGAACCCTTTGTCGAGTAGCTCTTGCAACTGAATCTTCAACTCTTTCATCTCAGTCAGTGACATTCTATACGAGGTCTTGGAAATGGGTTGAGTTCCTGGTACTACCTCAATGGTAAACTCAATCTCGCGGTTGATTAGCTCTCCCGGTAACTCTTCCAGAAAGACATCTGGAAAGTCACGGATGATTGGAATTGCATTAATGCCCTCATCCTTTGGTTGTTCATTCAAAATGCTACATAAATACCCCCGGCAACCCTTTTATAGTAATTTGCACACCTTCATGGAAGAAATCAAATAAGGTGGAGAGATACCCCCTGCCCTCAACAATAAACTTAGACTGTCCTGGAGGTTGAAAAGTAACTTGCTTGGACACACAATCAATAATCGCATGGTATTCACTTAACCAATCCAACCCCAAAATTATGTCAAAGGAAATCATACCAAGAGGCAACAAGTTGGCATCAACCCAAATATCCCCTATTAAAATTTCACACATAAGATAGATAGACTCACAGACCATACATTCCCCGATGGTGAAGACACAATCAAAGTATAAGGTAATGGTTCCATAGACCTAGCTAAATATTTAACAAATGCTTTGGACACAAATGAGTGAGGAAAGCCCGAATCAAATAACACATATGTAGGGTGGACATTAACAGAAAATATACCTGATATCACATCCTCGGTATTTTGCACGTCACCTGGAAGCAACGCAAATACTTTGCCCTGTGTGGCTGTTTCTTTGGCATTAGTAGATTTTGCAGCGGCCTTTGGGGTTGGGGTTGGGGTTGAACCAGCTGAACTTGTGGTAACTCTGTTCCCATTTTGTTGATCCCTTTGCGGGCAATCCTTTACCAAAGACCCGTTTTTCCACACTTGAAGCATGCCCCCGTCACCCGGTAGCAAGTCCCACGGTGCCTCTTTCCACAATCTGGACATATGGGTACTGAGTCTCGGGTGGAAGTGGAAGTACTAGTAGTCCTTGAATTCGGTTTCTTACTTGGTGGTACCGTGGATCCCCTCGGCGCTTGAGTATTCTGTCTCTTCCCTTACCAGTCAGAAATTCGATTTTGAGTAGCAATATTTCCCTCAGCCATAACTGCTCTTTCCAAAACATCAACATATGTAGGTAATTTTCATACGTTGATCCGGTCGAGAATAGCATTCCGTAGTCTGCCTTCAAACTTTCTTGGCTTCTTATAGTCCATATCCACCATATGTGGTGTAAAACGGGCTAACTCTGCAAATTGGGCTTCATACTCCGCAACAGTCTTATTCCCTTGCCTCAAGGTCTCAAATTCTATCAACTTCTTGTCTCGCATACACTGTGGAAAATATTTGTCGTAGAAAAGTTCTAGAAACTGAGCCCAAGTCAACCCTTGATGTTCGATTCTCGTAAGGATCCACCATCTTCGTGCTTCGTCTTCAAGAGTGAAGGCAGCAAGCTGTACTTTCTGAGCTTCGGTACATGGGAAAACCTCGAACAACTTCTCCACGCCTAGCACCCATGCCTCTGCTTTCATTGGGTCAATCCCTCCTTTGAATAAAAGTGGCTTCATCTTCTTAAATTCCCTCGTAAGTGTAATAGTTCGATCTTCAGCTTGATAATCTTGCACCACTGGCGAAGGTACCAGTGGCGATGGTGGTTGTTGCTGCTGCTGTTGTTGTTGCCGCAGGGTTTCTGCCATTTCCACAATCATCCTTTCCATTCTGTCTAGCCGCACGTAGGTAGAATCCTCCGGATCATCCGTCCTTGTCCTTACCATGATCTACACAACAATTAATTACAATATACGCACAAAAATACACGAATAAATAGAATAATAACCATTTCAGAATACTTAGTGGTAAGCATAACATATACAATCTTGTTGCTATCTATCACTTAGTATGTATCAAAGTATCATACATGGAACCTAAGTCTTATCTAGACGCTCTAAAGCTCAATGCATTCGGGGGTGAGATAGAAACTTGTGCTCTGATACCAACTGTTACAACCCAACTTGCCCCTAAAAGTTTGGGCATGACCATCCTGAAAATTAAGCCTCGAAGTTAAATATCCATAACTATATTTCCTGTGGGGCCTGAACGGAAGCAAATATAATATCAAAATAAACCACCATTGAGTCGTGCCTATATGCCAGGATCATGTCACATTATCCATCATATATATATATATTGAGTCCATACATGAGCGTTTGTACATAAAGGGTAGCAACCCGAGGCTGTACAATAAAACCAACTAAGACAAGTCACCAAAAGCTATCAAAACATGCCATTATATATACGTAGATGGGACCTCCCAAAACAAAACAAAAGGGGGTCCCGATTATAAAATAAAAGTCCATCCGGGTAATTCAACGAATCGGGTCCAACAAAAGGGCTCCTGAAGCCGACCTAGGGTTGTTCTCCATGTTGATCACCTACATACATACATAAACACGGAGTGAGCAAAGCTCAATGAATAATAGCAATGTAATAAGGCTAAGCGAATAAGCATAAGAGTTAGAAACTATATATAGTTAGGTATAGATCACATTCATGTGCATACTTCAAAACGGCCTCGGGCCTATAATTAATACAGAACGGCCTCAGGCCCACATGTAATACCAAACGGCCTTAGACCCAACACGTTTCGGAACGGCTTTGAGCCCAACATATCGACAGCTGTCTGGAACAATATAGGGTAGATGGAACATGGGCATGCTTCCATCTCCCTTGGCTTAAGCGCCATTAGTCACGTTAAATCCATATCATCATAACATAAGTGGAACATCAGCATGTCTCCATCTATTTTGGCCTTAGAGCCATTTGTCATAACCCACAAGCGATTCTTTCGGAACGGCCTTGGGCCCACCTTTGTTAAGAGACTTTCAATGGCTTAAATTTAGGATGGTGACATTGTTCAATTATCTCGATTAATTCCAATCACATCACTGAATTCATAACATATGTTCTTCACATGTAAAAGCATGATCATAAGGTAAGCAAAGCATAATATTACACTACTATTACTCACAGTGGCGCAGTTGCACGTTGGTCTCTTCTGATATGCGACCTACACATAGCACACACACTTGTAAGCATTCCCTTTCTTCCTTAGTCTCTTCTTGTTTATTTACTATTCGATTCGTTAAGCTCCGTTTAATTATACACACTATGGAAGAGTCAAATGGACATTTTAACATATTTAGAGGGTCGAGAAGAGTAAAAGAAGTCAACAAAAGCCCCTAGCCACACGTGCAGGAAGGTGCGCCACACGTGCAGGAAGGTGCACCACACGTGCTTTTATTTCAGAATGCAATCTTCAGGTTCCCCTATTTTCCGCACGTTCGGCTGTGTGCCCCGCACGTGCGGTCGTAGGCCCTATTTTGAGCAGTCCGAAGTTTAACCAAAAATTCAAGTTTCCAAAGGCATCTCAAGGCTAAACTATAAGCAAAATTCCTTCATTATCACAGCATATATCATACTAAACATGACTTTGACAAATAACTAACTCATAACTCATGCAAAGAAAAGAATTTCTACAATTTGATCATACTTCCTCTCATAGTGAGCCACAAGAGATGTATACACATATAGAAAAAGAGATACAACATAGGGGGACCATAATATGCAAAACTTGGAGATTGAGAGATGAATCTCCTTAAGCTATCTCAAAGTAATCCCATACTTCAACATTTAACCCTTAAATTAAGCAAATACAAGGAAAATTTGTGAGTCTTATGTATATCCTCGCAATCACATCCAAAACCCTAATCTAAAGAGTGAAGAACTTCCTTCAAATGCTTGAGAATAAGGAATTAAAAGTAGTTTTAGAGTGATTAGGTTGCCTACACTTACTTGGAGTTTCAAATCCTTGATCTCTTCCTCAAATCTACCAAGCTCCTAGTTGATTTGCTCTTTCCCTCTTTATCTTTCTCCTATCTTCCTTTCTTTCCTTCAGGAGATATTTTTCTCTTTATTTTGATTCTAAGCCCTCTACATGTCTTATAGCTATCAACTTACTTAAGTCATGAGTCTAAATAAACTTAATTTGAGAATTGGGCCCAATTAAATTAATTTAATTCGTTGTGAATCGAATTTTTATAAAAAATCACATTATGGCTTCAAAATCATGCTAATCAAAACTGTAAAGTCAATTTTGAATTATCACGCCTCTAAGGCTTTCAATTTCTAATCTATATGTTTCAATTCCAACAGGTTTCCTCATAACCGACAGATATATTGTCATGAACGCATATAATTCATGCAGTTAAACATAGATTCACATAAAATTCCATGGCAATGTATATGATTACATGTTAATTAAACAAAACAGAACAAAGTCTAAGCATATAAGAGGGTCGGGTCATTACATTAAGGCTCAACTTCTCACAATCAACTTCATTTTATACAAATCAAGGCCCAAAACCTTTCAAACCATGTTGAATTAAACAATTCTAACTTCAATGAAAATCATGATTTTAAAGCAAAGCCAAAATTCCATTTACAAGCTCAAAGACTTGAAGTCAAGAAAAAAATCAAAGGCTATGCATGTGATGAGTTCTAATTTCAAAATCCATGGAGAAAGTCCCTGAAATCTTTATGAATCTTAGAAATCATGCAAGAAAACAAGTTATAAACATGAATCTTAGGAAATCATGCTATGTTCTTGCCTTATGTAACAAAATACAAGTAAAAGTCTCCATAAAATTCATAAATCTAACTCTTAATTCATGATCTTCAAGGTTTGAGAGGTAAAATCTTACCTAGAATCTTGATAGCTACTTAATCTTGCATAATCTTGATGTATTCTAGCTTGATCGTGAGTCTCTTCCTCCATCTCTTCATTTCTCTCTCTATTTCTCTCTACTCTTCCTTTCTTGGATGACTCTCCAGAATTTTCCACTCACAAAATAAAAGGAGATGAGCTCAAAAAGGGGCTTATATCACATGTATATATATTTACCTAGGACACTTGCCAAACACGCCTTAACGAATCAGACTGAATCAATTTTCAATTAAACTTTCCAAATGGCTCTAAAAATTCCCATTAGCATATCCATATACTCAATTTCGTTTTCTGAACCCATTAAAGTCGTCAATTTCAACTTCCTTAAGGGTTTAGCTTAAATAAATCTAATTAATTCATTACAAATCAAATTTTTACAAAACTTCATATTATATTCTAAAAGTCATGCTAATCATAACTGTAAAGTCAATTTCGGTTTATCGCACTTCTAAGGCTTTCAATTTGCAATCCAAAAGTCGTAATTTCAATAGATTTTCTTATAACCGGCAAATACAATCTCATAAGCACATAATTCACACATTTAAACATGAAATTTCATATCAAACATATAATTACACAAATAATGGGGGGATTAGAGTATAAGCAGCATATGAGAGAGTCAGGTTATTATAGCCATAGAGGCAGTTCTTATGTTTACCAACACCAACGAACAACCGTTCGATTGCCGAGTCTTCGGCGCAAACTTCCTCACCGCCATCAATGCCATGACCCCTTCGTCTCCCCCCAACATTACAGTAGCGCAATCAATGGCTGTGGTAGTATAACAGCAGGGGCAAAATTGAGATTAAAAAAATATAATAGGACTTTCTGGTACATGAGATAAAAACTTAGGACCTAATGGGTAATATATTCAATTATTGGGACCGGTTGGTTAAAAACCCATGATTTAAATGTAATTTTTTTTTTTTAATAATGTGACTTATAATTTTTGATAAAATTGAAAACAGATAATTAAATACTAACAGTAGACTATTGAATTTTTTAAACTAAAAATTTATTTGATAAAAATTTAACTGTTGTTGAACTCAAAAAAGTTATTTAATATGTAGAATATTAAATTTGAAATTATTATTTTTTAATAATATTTTTTAATTTTATACTGTAATAGTGAGTTGATGATGGTGATAGTGGTGGTAGTGGTGGAGGCAACAATGGTGCGTATGACACCAATGACAATGGTGGTGGAAATAGAGGAATAGTGATTGTGGTAATTGTGGAGAGATAAAACAATTGTGGCGACAGTGGTGTAATGATAGTAGTTATTGTGGTGGTGAAATGATGGTTGTGATTATGACAACGATGGCAATGGTTGTTGAGGTGAAATGTTGTAGTGGTTGTTGTTGTGAGGATGGCAATACAGTGGTGATTATGGTTGTGGTCAAGGCTGGCTCTGAACATTTACGGGCCCAAAGTGAAGTGTTAATTTTGGGCCCTATATTTCTACATATCACTTAAAAAGAAAAAAATCAATAACACCAAAGAAAATTGAATGCAGTATCACCTAAACGTTACTTTTTCTTACATTTTTAGTTGTAGAATTAAGCCAAGAGTTCTTGTTGAGATTCAATTAATTCTTCTATACTTTCTCGGAAATATGATTAAATAAATAATCTATTCCATAGCAAACAATTGAAGCAAAACTTGAAATGATTTGGCAAGTTGGTTTGTGGCTTTTTAGCCACAAAAGACAAAATAGGCTATTTTAGCCACAACAAACAAAACATCACATCCAATCCATAATCATTACACTCTTCTCTCACAAAAAAAGTCAAAAAAATCAAAAAGCCGAAAAGTCCTTCCCAAACCAAGCTTTTTAGCCCAGGCTAAAATAGCCAAAAAAATCAAAAAGCCAACCCACTTCCCAAACGGAGGCAAAATTTGAAGTCATATAAAGAGAATATTAAGACCAAAAAAGTTTAATCTCAAAATGGTGAATTGAGTTGGAGGGGAGTTTGATAAAGTGAAATTAGTTACTTAGAGCTTTCCAGTAATAAAAATAGTATTAGGTTTGGTATTAAGTGCTCAATGTAGTTGCGTTTTGGTAAGTTAAAATCAAAGTAATAAGAATCCTCCATATATAAGAACTGTTTTGTTTTGAGTTTGGTGTTAAGGGCTTAGAGTCAACTCAATTTTAATAAGTTAACAATCAAATTAATTGACGCCTTTATTTAATTGAGGTCTTAAAAAAAAATTTAAAAAAAAATATTTGCTCAAATCTGGAGGTACAAAGCGATGGCTTTGCCGGCCTACTCCCAGAGCCAATCCTGGTTGTGTTAATGAAATGATTGTGGTATTTATGGCAACAATAATAATAGTGATGACTTAAGACATTTAGGATCAGTTTATTTTCAGAAGTAGAATGGAAGGGATTAATAATGAGGAGATTGATAATCAGAGGATTAAGTAAAATTGTGTTTGTTTTTATGATAGTTGTTGGTGTACGGATTGTTAAATTATTTTTATATAAAATAAATGTAAAATAATAAAACAAATAAAAAGTTGTTGGTGTAAGAATTGTTTAGATACACCTAACATAAATGCACTTAAAAATTATAATATTTGTGAAAAAAATTGAAAAAATTCATTAAATACCAAAAATACAAAAAAAATACAAAAATTTAGTACAATTTTCGTATTCTTATGTATTTATTGATATTTTTAAATATTTTTTTACAAATATTTTACTTTTTAGATACATCTAAATAAGGTGTATCTAAAAAAGTATATAAAAAAATTGTTTAAAATTTTAAAAATAATCATTAAAAATAAAAAATAAGAAAAAACAAAAAAACTCAATTTAAAAAAAATTGAATTCAGAAAATTAAAACCAAATACAATAATTTTTTTTTTAATTTGAAGAAAAAAAAGTCCAAAATGAACAAATTTATTATTATTTTCTTTTACTTTGGAGATTCGTTTACAAAAGACGGATTGGAAAGTTAAAAATTTTGATATATTAAAAAAAAATTACTAAATACAAAAATAAATGAAAAAAATAACTTTTTTTTTAAGTATATGCCAAACAATCTTGATTGGTAAGACTCAAGTAATATACAAACTCAAGTGATATACAAACACAAAAATATATATACAAACATAAAAATAAAGGTCTGTTTGGGAAGGGCTAATTTGGTTATTTTAGTCACAAAAGACAAAATAGATTATTTTAGTCATAAAAAACAAAACATCACATCTAACTCATAATCATTACACTCTTCTCTCACAAAAAAAACTAAAAAAGTCAAAAAACTAAAAAATCCTTTCCAAACCAAACTTTGTAACCTAAACCAAAATAACCAAAAAAATTCAAAAGTCAAAAAGTCAACCTACTTCCCAAACCAACCCATAAAATGGGAGATTTGGCAAGAGGGTTTTTATATTTAGCGGTTGACGCGCGCACACAATATTACCCATGTTCCTAATTTTTCTCCCATCATCCAAGGACATGAGAGGCTATTGTATAACAGTTGTTCTCTTTGTGGGGCCCATTTGGGTTCTATCTCGATTATTTTTAGTTATTCATCTTTTAAATTTTGTTAAGTAATATTTACATGTAAAAAAATTAATTTGATTAAATATTAATAACCTTTTGATAAAATGATATTTGTATTTAGATTAACACTTAAAATCACACATATCATATAGTCTTTATATATAAATTATCTTTATCAAAAAATTATTAATATTTGATTAACTTGATCTTTTTATTAATATCTACTATTTAGGCCAAGTTTGGAAAGACTAAATACGTGCACTTTTTGACCTTTTATGAAATATGGGTTGGATTTGGGTTGGGTTTGAAGTGATGTGTTAGAGAGGTGATGTGACTTAAATAAGATGATGTGACTTAAATAGAATAGTAACTTTTTGACTTTTTAGATTTTTTTGAGAATGCCAAACTTGACCTTAATCGTTTTTAAAAACTAAACAGTTGAAATAATTGCTATAAAATTTGGAGCGAGTCCCATTAACAGCAGTCACCCATCGCCCCATCATCCATACCACAAACAAAAAGGTCAGAAGCAATTACCAAAGAATTGAGACAGTAATTTAAACATGTAAATTTAATTTAGGGAAATAAACAATGTTACATGCTTTTGTCTACAAAAATTCACATTATAATATAGTGTCAAGTTTTTCTTCAGTTTGAAATTAGATTGGAAATTAGATTGGAGTGAGTGTATTGTTAGGTTTCATGGGCCCACTGCGAAATTCATATCAATGATATGAACTATTGAACATTTAGAATTCATCAAGTATTTCATCCTTATAAAAAATTATATTAATTGAATATCGATAACTACTTGATCAAATCAAATTTGTATCAATGGTAACTATGATTTTTAAAATAAATTGTTAATACAAATATGATCTAATCAAGTGACTACTAATATTCAATTAATATGAATTTTTACAAAAATAAAATACTCGATGAACCCTACATATTGATTAGTTTAGACCATCGATATGTACTCCATGGTAGACTCACATAGATCCAACAAAATGCTCTAGTTGGAAAACCTAACTAGAAACAAGATAAATCCATGGATTGACTTTTTGGCTATTTTAACCTGAAGTTAAAAAGTTTGTTTGGATTGATTTTTTTGACTTTTGTGAGAAAAAAAATTGAAATAATTATGATTTTGATGTGACATTTCATCTTATTGGTTTTTTAGTTTATTTTGTCTTTAGAAAAGGCTTCTCTCCAGTCCACATAATGGACTAGAGCATACTGTTGGGCCCATGAGGTTTACCACGGGTCCCGTTTCGATAATTTGAACTATCAATATGTAGAGTTCGTCGAATACTTTATGTCTGCAAAAAATCACGTTGATCTGATATCAATAGCCCTTAATCGGAACACATTTTTATTAACAAATTATTTTTAAAATCATATTTATCATTGACAAAAATGTGTTGCAATGAAGAAGCTATCAATATCCGATTAACGTGATTTTTTATAAACATAAAGTACTCGACAAACTTTATACATTGAACTGTTCAGATCATTAAAATAGAACCCATGGTGAGCTCCACGGACCCAACAATATAGTGAACTAGGGAAAAGCCTCTCTCTGTCTTTGTGATTAATTTAACTAAAAAATCCAAAAAAATCCACATATCAAACTAGGGCAAAATAGATTAGAAGAATGACAAGTGTTAGATTTTTATTCTTGGCAATCCCGTTTGACAAAACTTCTTTCAGTTGCACTTGTTTTCGTTCTTTTATTTCAGTGAGGTTATGAGTTTTTAGATGCGAATCCAATTTGAATTGTGTCTTGCAGAGCAGTTTGGGTTCCAACAGTTTGACCTGCCTGCAAATATACTGCGAGGCGTGTTTTTACGCTCGAGCGTACATCCTGGTTTGGAACACGCAATATAGAGTCCCCGCTCAAGCGTCCATTTCCACGCTCGAGCGGTCCTCGCGATTTCAGCTTCTATAAAACCTCAAGTTGCTCCAAATCTAAGGTTACGTTTTTCAGATCTTCTTTGAGAGTTTTAGGGTTTTCTTTTGAGGCTATTTTGCTAGTTTTCTTTGATATTTGATTGAGTATTCAACTCATGGTTTAAGAAGTATACATCAAAGGCACATAGGGATCGGTTCGATTCGGACATAAATTCACTAAGTAATTAAAAGTACACTTGTGTAATTCCTTTATGTTTTCTTAGTGAATTGTTTTCTGACTCTTGCCCGTGATTTGTTATCACAATTAGAGGCGCTCCAATTATGATTTTTCCACCTAAAATCGTTATGTCAGTTTGTCTTCATTGTTTGATTAAAATTGTTATTTATTGTTTAAAATTGATACATAATCACAAATCAACATCTAAGGGATTTTTAAAATTTTCAACTAAGTTTCACAAATTTGCTCCAACATGTACAGAGTACACCAGGAGCACATAGCTTGTTTGTGAAAAATATCCTTGTATTATTTTTAAATTTTGTACCTTTGAGCATAGATGTTCACTTTTTTTTTTTTATAAAATTATTATTTTTATAATATTCTCTTATCTACTAAATAAGACCAATATTCTATTTAAAAAAAAGTAAAATTTTTCTATTTTAATGTAAAAGTTTAACAATAAAATTTTAATTTTACCATCATCACCACCCTCATTATGACCAGTAAAAATATTTGAAACACTCAAAATTCTTAAAATAAATGGAATAAAATTTTACCGCCAAATCAAAATAGTGAAATCTATCACCACCACCACTAATAAACATCACAACCACCCTCAGCCCAAAAAAAAAATTAACAAAGCAAATAACTATTGTTTAAATAACTCCCATTACAAGATGAGTTGCATCCACCATACAAGTGACTTTCAAAACACGAACAAGCAATAAGTAGTGTTAAGATGACTCACATTCACACCCATTAATATCCATCACCACAAAGGGAAAACCATCAGAAGCACAAGCCATGGCTCCTCAATAATGCTGCCAGTGAAGACTCGCCCCCGCCGTGCACCTTCTTAGCTTTGAGCCATCCAATTATACCTTCATCAGTAGGAATACTCATTAACATCTCCCTGTTCACAGCAATGTCCATAAGTGATACACCGTACTGGATGAGGGGATCAGAAGGGTCAATTCCCGAAAGAGCGTACAACTTTGCAACACAATCCCCAATCGAAACTTTTGAAATCCCTATCACGTGGTTGACAGTTATTTCCCTGCTTTGTGTCTTCAAAGATTGGATGAGATTTTCCATGCCATTTGCCAAAGCTAATGCTCCACTGTTCACCCACTTCTTTTGCTTCTGAATGACTCCACCTTGCTGTTGCAATACAAAGCAAGGATAAACTATGAACTAGAGAAGCGTTGCAAAATGCAGAAAAACACAAAGCAAAGTGACTTTACATGGTTCTGTCAATCTATGAGCAAAGAAAATTAAGAAATATTTCACTATGGAGAAGAACATGATGGTAGAAGGTGGCTCCAAATCCTTGCAAGCCTAATTCCTTCTTACATAATGAGTCATCTCGGAAAAAACCCCCAAAAAGACTTGCATATCTGGGTTTAGAACCACACACGAGTGCTTGCACACACACACAAAAAAAAAGGTTAGGGGCAAGACCCTCGGAGCCTTGCAAAGTTAACAAACACCTAGAGTCTAACTTGGCCTTTCCTCAAGCATTAGCCCTGTGTTCTCTTTTGCTTGCAGAAAGGCCCCTTGGACTTTTAAGGCACCATCCTAATTTTTTTTGGTCACAAATTGTTCTAAAACATAATCATCAACAAATAGTATATAAGCATTAGGCCTTGAGAAATAGTGTCACATCTCCAACAAATAAAAGCTGCACATATTTGGGCATGTGGAAATAACACACAATCTTAGAAAGCACAAACAATTTTGTTCAAGATGAAAATTTCAACAAAGTTAAAATGCTAGACAGCAAAAATATATATCAAACAAACTAGAAATAGAACACAAATTTTCTCCAAGTATAACACAAACAAGAGCTTTCATAATAGATACAAGAAACTCAACCAATAAAAAATTTACCTTCAAGAAACAAAAGGAAAGAAAGAAACGTACCGTCAATCTTTCACCTTTGGCAACGTCCTTGAGGGAAACAAAGCTCGGAATATAAGCAATCCCATAAAATTCTGATTTGATCCCAAAAATATTTAGCTTCTGTACGGGGGCGAAATATCCTTTGCTCTCCGTACGCCTTGAACGTCAAGCTTCCGTCAACGGCGTCTATCTCTGCAACACAAAAGGGTGAGCTGCCCGGCGGTGGTGTGCCGGAAAAACCCTCCGACGCTCAAATCAGTTCAGTGAGCAAGAAGGCAATGAGAAGAGAGAGAGAGAGTTTTTTTTAGAGAGTTGGTTCGCATACCTCTAATGTCGCTCCTGCTTCCTATTTCTAGGCTGGCCATGCAGCCTCAAGGTTGTGCGCACACTACTTCTGTTGTCCTTCCCTGGACAGGTGGCAGTGCGCGCCTCTCACCACCTTACGCGTGTAAAGGTTTGTCCTCCAACCAGTACATACAGAGCTTTTACAACGGTATTGAGGCGTTCGTGGAGCAGATGTCCTCTCCTTCACGCCATTGGCCCAGGTGGCACCCTTAACCGAGGTACCCTGACCGGCCTATCACTTGTGGAAAATTGCCATCACGTGCTCACAACCGTGCTAGGTGCCACCGACCTGTAACTCGGAACCAGGCAAAAGCATGACCACCTCGGCCGAACTATTCTGGACCGGTTCAGCAGGACCAGCCGATTGCGAGGCATGCCGGCCTCCAACCGTTCTATCTTCAATCTCGGTCACACGAAGGCTGCCTACCCCAGGCGACCGGTTAGGTGCATACCGGCGCTAACCGCGTCTCAAGTTTAGCCCGGGCTACCTTTTAGCTCGGCACCATCATCCGTAACCCTGGGCTCCGTCTATTTCGTGCAAGTCGCAGCTCGGCTAAGCAAGCTGGCGCATGACCGGTCAATATCTCCAACCGTTCAAGTTAGGTGGCCGGCCAAGTCGACGGAGGGGTTTGCCCGGCGCCGTGCAGTCCGTTACGTCCGTCGTTATCTTAGCTCGGCCGTACAGTCTGGTGCAAATCTTCCCTCTCAGCTTCTTAAAACTACCTGACTTAGGATTATACAGCATGAGAGCATTCTTGTTAACAAGCATCAAAACTTTCCCACTCTTTAAAATAATAATTGGCTCATAAGAGCACAAATGCCCTCTGTTACCAATCCCATTTTCAATAACCAACTCTCTGCTCCAAGATTCTTTAATCCCATAATCTTTCATTAACCATATATCGATACGAAGAGGACTAGAAAAATCACAAATGGAGAGACAATCTTGTAGCACACCCACGCGTATATGATCATGAAATTCCTTATGCAGACCAAACTCAGGAGGTTTAGGGACAACCCGAAATTGCTCGCTGCCAAAATCAAAACAACAAATGAAGTCGGGACTATCACATGCGAAATTAAGCCAATGAAGAGCTCCATTGACGAAAGAATTGAATGAGTGATTTGTCAAATAGTAAGGAACACTCCCTATGTTTCTCCACAACCCTTCACCAATTGTGTAAATCTTAGCCTTTGCCTCATACCGATAAGTCTCTAACTCAGTAAAGGGGTCGAAAGACTGAAGGACCCGTTGAAGAAAAAACCGTATCACCTTGTATTGGTTAGTCTTGGGACTAAAACCGAGAGCATTGACAGTGCGATGATACGTAATTCCATCATATGTCGTCCATGGTAAGACAATGTAGTCACCGAGAATTGGATTGCATACGAAAATTTCAGAATCATCAAAACACAAGCAAAGCAAACCATTGCAGGAGTTGACTATTTGGCGTCCAAGAAGTGGGAAGTTAATTTTGGGGTTGAGTTTCAATTGGGCTTCGCGGGGAGGAATTTTATGGACGGTTTGGAGGTCAACCAAGTGGAGTTGGTTCGATCTACGGTTGCGATAAAAGGGTTTGAGCAAGAGGCTGACTGGTGATCTTGACAGGTGGAGATTGACGAAGTGAGGATCTGAGATCAGAGAAAGCCAGTGCTTGGAAACGAGTTGGCAAAGGAAAAGGGTTTTGATGGGGAGTCTTGAGAGGA
Organism: Camellia granthamiana; assembly: GCA_036172215.1. Taxonomy (NCBI): domain Eukaryota; kingdom Viridiplantae; phylum Streptophyta; class Magnoliopsida; order Ericales; family Theaceae; genus Camellia; species Camellia granthamiana. The sequence goes on along the minus strand of CM069907.1, from coordinate 47,676,775 downwards.
TTTCGAGGATGATTTGGGATGGAAGTTCTTTTGGGATGGAGTGTTTCTTCTTCTTCTTGCTGGGTATGCTCTGTTTCATCATGGTGTCTTCTTGTTAACATGGAGATTATTTATTTGTTTCTCTTGAATGAAAGGATAGAAAGGAGAAATATAACTTGTTATATATATATATATACTGGCGGTTGGGCACACGCGATGCGTGTGCAATTTCTTTTTGAATTATAATATGAATTTCATATTATTTTTTCTAATAATATACATATAAATAAAATGAGTAACTATGTTCAATGTAATATTTGATATTAACGTATTTGATAAATAAAATACACGTACATTAAAAGATGTACAAATCTTTGCCAAAATACAATATTTACTAATCTTAACTAAAAAATATGTACAACAAAAATTCATATAAAATCTGAATTTGGTAACATGAGACTAAAGATCCTGCAAATCCTGCAAAAATATTGTTGGCTACATATTTTGTAAAAGCCAATTACAGTTCGACACGTGGCAAAGTAAGGGCAAGTTAGGGAGACTACTCGAGTCTTCGATCCTGATCGTACACGTGGCAGTGAAATTTGGTTCTCACGTGATCTGAGTAGTACTGGATCAGTAAAGAGATACAAGGTGACATGGCTTCAACGGTTACTCATATTCAAATTCGAATACAGGAGGGAAGCCCAACTGCAAGTGATGGCGTAGTGGAACTACTTCTAAGGCAGCATGATCAGCGATCATGGAGGAGCAGTTCAACGGTTTGAAGTGCAATTCGATGCTCATCCTTGAGGAGTATAAATAGCAAGGAGGTCCCCAGAAAAAGCCCCCAGACTCAGATCATACAAACCAGTCTTACTTTATATATTTTCCTTTCCAGTTTTTTACATTTCCAGTATTTACATTCCTGCACTTTAAATACCTGCTCTGCACTTCATTTATAGGAGTAGTTTCAAGTAGATTCAAGTAGATTGTCGCTGTAAACCTCTACGAGGCTGAGTTCGGACCATTGTAAGTTTTCATTTTAATGAAATACTTCAATTGCTCTTTGTTTAACTGTCATTTCGCTTAATTTCTCCTAAGTCAAGCCACCAGTAAAAGTCCTCTTCATTGAGGCTGAAAGAACTAAAACACAATCGTCTGATAATTGGTTGGCAATTATAATTTCTGTAAGGACTGATTGATCCTTGCTGGCACGCTCGCATTTACAAAATTACCCTTCGAAAGCCAAAAAGCCAACATATATTTTTGGCACGCCCGGTGGGACCAATTAAAATGGCTAGACGAAGACGACAAGGAGAAAATGAACGTCTAGAAGAAGGTGTAGAAGGAGAAGTAGAAATACCTAATCCAGAGAGTAATGTGGTAACACATCCTATGGAAACTCCCATGTTATCAGAACCTATGGTCGAACAGACCAGTACTTCGGGACAAGAACCATATGTTCATAATGTTGGACGAAACCAAGGAATTGGACCATCCACTGTGCCATCTACTCAGCCAACAAATCCATGGGATGGCCTAGTAGATGCCATGGGACAACAATTAATAAACACGATGGAAAGGTGGGCAACATCCTTTTTGGATCGAATGAATAACCACCAACCAACTTACACAAGATACATAGAGGAAGTTTTAAATGTCCCTCAACAAAGATTGGCTAAAGATAAACAGCCTATGCAAGTTAATGGGCACTCTAATGGTCAAACTAGTAATCAGAATCATGAAAGAAGTAATCAGAATCATGAAAGACCATCGCCTCAGTCTTGGTATGAACCCATTTCGAGGCCTGTAGCAGGCCAAAATGCCTCAGTACTCAACAATGAAGCCACACAAGTTGGTGGATCTGGTCAAGTACAAGAAACCGACATAAGAATGGTTACAAATCCCATGTTCGAAGCCATACCTGGCACAAGGGGGTACACTAATCCCTTATTTGAATTTATACCCGGGGGGTTGGAGGGTTTTCCTGCAAGTGGCAGAGACACGACACCAGTTCCAGTACCCTTTGCTGGTCCTTTCGCGGGTCAGGCCCAAAGGGGTTACCCATACCCCCAACAGCAACCTGCACCACAGGGACAACCAGTCCCAAATGTACCACCTTACGGACCAAGAGGACCACAAGCACAAGTTTGTCCACCAAACCCTGTGTTTGTTCCTCCAGTAGTGGTTCAGCAGGCACAAAATATGGTCCCTAGGGACCAAATTGTTGATATTGTTAGGGAGATGTGTGGACCGATGGCTCGGGGGGTCCAGACTCCTGTATATAGAAAGCCATACCCAGAATGGGTAGATAGGGTACACGAATACCCAAGGGGGTTCAGGATATCAGATTTTACCCTTTTCTAAGGGACTGGAATCAATCAACAATAGAGCATATTGCTAGGTTTGTTGCTCAATGTGGTGAATTTACTAATCATGACTATATGAAACTAAGATTATTCCCAAATTCTCTAACTGGGGGAGCGTTTGTATGGTACATCAACCTTTCACCTGGTTCCATTCAAAATTGGCAACAAATGGAAGAGGCATTTCATGCCCAATTTTTCCAGTCGGAACCAGAGGTTTCCATGGCATACTTGGCCAGATTGAGTCAAAGGCCTGAAGAGAAGGCTACTCAATTTATTGCTAGGTTTAAAAGGGCTCGAAATAAATGTAGAGTCATCCTACCAGAGCCAATATTCGTAAGATTGGCTCAAAACGGTTTAGAGTTCAGGCTTCGAAAGTAGTTTGATTCAACTGAATTCAGAGATTTGGTCGAACTAACCTATAAGGTGTCTCGATATGAAGCATTATTAGAGGAGGAACAAGATCGAAATAATGCATCATACAAGACATATTATAGAGATCCTAATTATGAGATTGATGCAGCGGAGATTGTGGGCAAAGAACCTGTGATCTGTGAGGCATTAGTTCATAAGGATACAACAATTGACCAGCAGTTTAAAAAGAAAGACTTTCACAGAAAGTACTCTTTCGATTTAACAAAAGCAGATGACATTTTTGATCATTTGCTTGCGGCCAACTTCCTTAAATTACCAAAAGGAGTAAAACTGCCATCTCCAGATAAACTTAAGGGAAAAGTATATTGTAAATGGCATAACTCTTGGTCTCACTCGACTAAAAACTGCATTGTTTTTCGAGACAAGATCCAAGAACAAATTCGGAAAGGAAGTTTGAAGTTCCCAGCCAAAACAGAAAAGACCATGGGGATCGACAGTAATCCGTTTCCAGAAGTTGGAGAAAGTACAGCTAATGTGGTTGTACCAAACTTCCAGAATCTATCTCTGCAGGAGTTGGAAGAGGTCAATGTGCAGATGCATATTGCCAACCAGACAACTACCAAGAAGGACACTAAAAACCCACCAGCTATTGGACAAGGTTTCTCACACCCAAAGGAACACTCTGATGAAGAAGTACTGGATGATGATTCCTTGGAAGCAGCTGTAATGCAGAGGATGTGTCCCAGGTGCAGACTGAGTTATAAATGGTTGAAAGGGCTTCCAATTGATGGGAAGCAATACTACAGGGATGTTCAGAGACGTCCTAAATCAACCAACGCTTACAACAAAAGGCCGTATCCGGCTAGTGATAGGCAGCGACCACCAGTGGTTGAGCCTGCAATAGACAGAATGCATGCTAAAGGCAAGAGGCCCTTACATGAATCTAGGCCACCTAACTATTACAGAATGGAGAGCAGTCATTCTGAAAGAAGACTGAAGAGAGGCTCATTTCATGGGATCAAGGCCAGGGATTGGCCTCCTAGACCAACCTCACGCAGGACAAAAAGTGGCCATCTTCATCGAAGGTCTGAATTAGGTTTAAAACATGAGGTCAGAGCCAAACACTTACCTTCATAGCCAGCTTCGAAGATGGCCTCGAAGGTTGGAAAAAGCAGTTCAACATCTGAGTCAGCAAGTTCGTGGGTACCTGGAGTCCCAGACTGGTTTGTAATGCAAAACAAACCCAGGGAACTGCTTGCCCGGAGAGATGTTGGAATCCAAGGCAGGATGGTCAAGCCTCCTATGGTGGCTCCGAACAATTGGGTATTGCTTAAACACCCAAAGACAAAAGAACCAGATACGGTCCCAGTTATTTCAAGATCACAAAGGAGAAAAATTCAGCGCAGGTACACTCAGTACCAGAACAATATAAAAGAAAATGGAGAGAGCTCTTCATTGGTCCAGACAGAAGGAAAGAAAACTCCAAAGTCCGACCATACTCCAAAGCCAACTTTACAAAGCAAAATAGGTTGCAACAGGGAACAATTGGCTAAGGTTCATTCTGAACTAAAAGCCAGAGAGAAGTGTAGCTTAGCAGGATTGGAGAAAGCTCTGATGGAGAGTGATAGCGGGACAGAAGGAGAGATTGGCATAAGCCAGAAGAAAGAAATGATGGAGGAAGAAATGTTCGAAGCCTTCATGGCTGAGCAAACATTTTTGGTTGAAAAATCAGTCGAGAAAGATCCTTCGAAGGAATCTGTTAACAATGAAGTACCAGAGTGCAGCATGGAGGATGCTGCTGAAGTAACTGAAGGTGGCCAAGAGAGGGAGCAGGTACAGCCAGCCATCCAATTTGGCTCATTTCCTCCAGTATCAGTCAATATGGTACACATACTGCCCCATGAGTTCCAGGCTGGAAATGAGAACCAAGATGACCAAGACATGGATCCTATTCCTGTTTCTAGTGAAGACTCGCAAGTAAGTATGGTACAAGATGATCCTGGGATGGCTACCCCAATGGAGACTGAATACGAGAGTGAAGAAGAGGTGAGCATTAACCTCTCATATCCTTTTGAGTATCCTTCGAATTCTATGACACAACATGTCAAGCCGTTGTACATCAAAGTGTTCTTCGATGGGATACAACTGAACTGTGTCCTGATAGACAATGGGGCAGCAGTAAACTTACTACCGAAATCTTCTTTGAAGAAACTAGGAAAAAAGAATCCCAGGTTGATTCCAACCAGCACAACCATCGCTGGCTTTGCTGGAGACAAACAGATGGCTCAGGGGATTCTACCCATTAACTTGAGTGTAGGAACCAGGGACTGCATGACAGCATTCTTCGTAATCGACAGTAATGCTAAATACAATGCTTTACTTGGGAGAGATTAGATTCACACTAACAAATGTGTGCCTTCCTCCCTGCATCAGAAGATTATGATGGCCTTAGGCAATGGGGAGACGGAGGAAATTGATGCAGATCCTCAACCCTTCATAGCCTGTGCAGACTTTGCAGAGGCTAAGTTGTATATTGAGGGTGTAACACCACTCAGTATACTGAGGAAAGCTGATGGCTCAGCCGAAGTGACGGCCGATGAGGATGTGACACACCTGAAGCACTTAGTCCAAGAAAGTGCTGATGAAGAGATTGTCATTAAGGATGACAATGATGCCTGGTTGTAGGCAAAGAGATGAAGGACAAGAAGCCAAGTCTTTGGCTCTAATTAAATTCTCAACATTGGATGTAAAAGCCATAGTCCAGAAAATACAGGAGCAAGAGAGAGAAGCCATGATAATTGGCTGCGAACAGGAACAGCAGCGGGTCAGAATTTTGACCCTTGGCAAATACTGTGCATTGGACATTGAAACAAAAGTCCAGGAAATACAGGAAGAGGATGCCTTATGGACAGACTTTGTTTATGAGGAAGAGGGCGAAGATGTTGAACTAAAGAACCTGGGAACAGAACAAGGCGAGAAGGTTGCTTCGAAGGTAGAGGAAACCAAGCAAGAAGCTTCAATAAGTTCTCAGACACAGGATCCCTTAGAAGAAGTAAATTTAGGGGAAGGTTCTATGCAACAGCCCACCTATATAAGTGCTTTCTTGAATAATCTGGACAGATACCAATTATTGGTAGTTTTGAAGAAATATAAAGATTGCTTTGCATGGTCATATAATGAACTACCAGGATTGGATAGGTCATTAGTCGAACATAGGCTCCCTATGAAGCTTAATTTCAAGCCATACAAGCAGAAACCAAGAAGAATGAGTCCAGAAGTAATTCAAAAAGTCAAGGAAGAGATTCTTAGACTACTCAAGGCAGGCTTTATTAGGACAGCCAGGTATGTTGAATGGCTATCTAATATTGTGCCTGTAATCAAGAAGAATGGTAAAATGAGGGTATGCATTGACTTTAGAAACTTAAATCTAGCAACTCCGAAAGATGAGTACCCTATGCCTATAGTGGATCTGTTGGTAGACAGTTCAGCAGGGCATCAAGTTTTATCAATGATGGATGGACACTCTGGTTATAATCAAATCTACATTGCAGAGGAGGACATCCACAAGACAGCATTCAGATGTCCTGGAAACATTGGCACCTTCGAATGGGTTAAAATGCCATTTGGCCTGAAGAATGCTGGAGCCACATATCAGAGAGCTATGAACACTATCTTTCATGACCTCATTGGAGGGTATTTGGAATGTTATATTGATGATATTGTAGTCAAATCCCAATCCATAGGGGAGCATTTGTTTCACTTAGAAGCAGCCTTTGAAAGAATGAGAAGGTTCAAATTGAAGCTCAATCCTCTTAAGTGTGCTTTTGGCGTATCATCTGGAAACTTCTTAGGTTATGTAGTGCACAAGAAAGGGATACAGATTGATCAGAATAAAGCCAAAGCCATCATTGAAGCTAGGCCTCCATCAAGTAAGAAAGAATTACAAAGATTCCTTGGACAGGTTAACTTTCTTCGAAGGTTTATTTCTAACACTGCAGGGAAAACTAAAGTATTTTCTTCCTTGTTAAGGCTAAAAGATGAAGAGGAATTTGTGTGGATAGCAAAGCATCAAATTGCTTTCGAAGGTATCAAAGCCTACTTGGCCAACCCTCCAGTGCTGATGCCACCAAAGGATAATAAACCCTTGAAGTTGTACATAGCTGCAGCAGAAGATTCATTGGGAGCTTTCTTGGCTCAAGACAATGAAGAAGGCAAGGAACAAGCTGTTTATTACCTTAGTAGGTTTTTAAATTCTTGTGAATGTAAATATTCAGCTGTAGAAAGGCTGTGTCTTGCTTTGTATTTTGCTGCAATGAAATTAAGATATTATCTTTTACCTACAACTGTCTTGGTAATTGCAACCACAGATTTGGTTAAGTACATGTTATCTAGACCTATGTTGAGAGGGAGAATTGGCAAGTGGATACTAGCCTCATCAGAATTTCATTTAGAATATGTCCCTCAAAGGGCAGTAAAAGGGCAAGTTCTGGCCAATTTTCTGGCAGATCATCCCTCTCAAACAGAGAGCCAAGAGATAATGGAACTTGGCATGGCTAGTGTTGAGCCATGGTAGATGTGGTTCGATGGATCGAAAGCCAATGGCTTGATTGGAATTGGTATTGTGATTAAATCTCCGCAAGGGGTAAAGACCACACATGGGTTCAGAGTGGATGAAGCTAGCTGTTCCAATAACCAGGCTGAATATGAAGCCTTAATAGTGGGACTAGAAATCCTTATTGGATTACAAGTACATGCAATTGACATATTTGGAGACTCTCAATTGGTGGTTAACCAGGTGAAAGGGATTTTCAAGTGTCAAAGCATAAGTATTTTGCCGTACTATGTTGTTGCATTATATTTGCTTTCTCAATTTCAAATAGCAAATGTAACTCATGTTCCAAGATTCTTGAATAATAGAGCTAATGATGTGGCTCAGAAAGCTTCGAACTTCAAGAGAAGGGGGAATACCCAAAGGGACATAAGCCAAACAACATATCAAAAATTGATACCACCTTTGAATAAAAGGAATGTGGTCTTGGAAGTCCATCATAATGACTTACAAGAACAAGATTGGAGACATCCAATAATGCAATACTTAGCTGGTCCATCTTCGAAGGCCAGTAGGAAAATCAAATTGCAGTCTATGCAATATATGATATATGGCAATGCTCTCTACAAAAGGGGGGGAGATGGTTTATTGCTGGACTGTTTAGGCCCAAAAGAGGCATTAACAGCTATGGCTGAGATTCATGAAGGCATCTGTGGTGCTCATCAGCCTGGTGTAAAGATGAGATGGTTGCTTCGAAGGCATTCCTACTATTGGCCGACTATCCTTAAAGACTGTATAGAATATGCAAAGGGTTGCCAGGCATGTCAAAAACATGGTACAATAAGGCATGTGCCAATAACTGACTTACATGCAGTAGTGAAGCCTTGGCCATTCAGAGGATGGGCCATGGATATGATGGGAAAAATACACCCACCTTCTTCGAAGCATCATTGTTTCATTCTAGTGGCCACTGATTACTTCACTAAGTGGGTCGAAGCCAAACCATACAAGGCTGTAGATCAAACAGAAGTCATTGGGTTCATTAAAGATTTGATACATAGGTTTGGCATCCCACAAACCATAACTGTGGACAATGGGACTGTGTTCGATGGGAAAATGGTGAAGTCTTTTGTGGCAGAATTTGGAATTAGCCTTATTAATTCCACACCCTATTATGCACAAGCAAATGGTCAAGCGGAATCATCCAATAAATCCTTAAAAAAAGGAATACAAAAGGTTGTGGAAGATAATCCCAGGGATTGGCATAATTTGTTGTTGGATGTTTTATGGGCTTACAGAACTTCCCCAAGATCAAGCACAGGAGTTATACCTTATGCCCTAGTATATGGGCATGATGCAGTGTTACCTGTAGAGATTAATGTTAAATCTTTGAGGGTAAGATGCCAAAACCAGTTGGATCCGGAGCAGTACCATCCGAGTATGTACTTGGAATTAGAAGGCATAGATGAGGCCAGAATTTTGGCATTAAATAGCATTCTTCTCCAAAAGAAGAAAGCAGCCAAGAATTATAATAAGAAAGTCAAACACATTGGCTTTGATGAAGGTGATTTGGTATGGAAAACAATACTCCCAGTAGGAATTAAAAGCCATAAGTTTGGCAAGTGGTCACCTAACTGGGAAGGACCATATCAAATTCATAGAGTTCTGCCTTTTGGAGCCTACCATTTGAGAAATTTAAATGGGTATGTACATCCCAAAAAGATTAATGGCAGATATTTGAAGCCTTATTTTCCAACCATTTGGGAAACACAAGAAATAAAATAAACATTAAATACAAGAACACAAGACTGCTCAAATGATAGACAAAATTTGTTCTTTCATAAAGAATTAAGTACATTGTGCCACAAATTGGCCCAGAAATCATTACAATGTCTTAATTGTTTTTGTACAGTAGATTTCCTATTGTTAAGTGATGGAAATAGTTGAATAGCTGCAGCCATCTCTCCCTTGCGATCGGCCAGTTCTTGGTTGGTGATTTGCAATTTAGTGTCAGTTCGAACCAAGGCCTGGTTTACTGCAGCTAACTCCTCTTCAAGTTGAGTTTTCCTCTCCACCAGCTGGGCTCGAAAGAGGGAGGCCGAGGAGTGTTGTTCCTTAAACTTTGATACTTCAACATGAACTTGAGAAACAAAACTCTGGTCGCCAGCCAATTTCTTAGCCTCAGCCTTGGCAGCTTGACAAATGCTGATGTAAAAGTCGACAGTGGCTGCTGCCTCAGACAAATGACTTGAAACATCCATGCCTGACTGTTCAGCAAGTTTACAGCACTAGAGGAACCCATTTCTAATTATAGGCCTTTGTAGAGCCTCGAAGGGAATCCTCGAAAAGGAAATTAGTAGTTCCAGGCATGTGTCCAGGTCTATTGAAGGTACAGAAGGCTTGCGGCTGGAAGAAGAAGAGCTCTCAAGAATTTCCAACAAGGAGTTAGCCAAAACTAATGGCTCAGCTTCAATACTGGATATTGGAAAGGTAGAAGGGATGTCAAAAAAACCAGCTAATCTGGCCTCAAAAACATAAACCTCATCCATAGACATGAGGGGTGCAGAGAGTGTTGCAGTGGAAGGCATAGAAGACTGCATGGGGATAGGAGAAATGAAAGGAGCATCTTTGGTAGCTTCTATGGTCTTAGCCACCAATGAATCAAGGGAAGAGGGGCTGAAAGTAGGCAAAGGTGATGAACTATGGGTTGGAAGACTACCAGCACCCTCTGTGAGGGGATCAACTGCCATCAGAGATGGAATAGCAGTTGGAATTTCTGTGAAGGAAGGAGGAAGAGCAAGGTTCGAAGGAGAAGTGGACTGAGGTAGATCAAAAGTCAGAAAAGGGAGGTATTGCTCTAGGCCAAGAAGGAGAGATGCAGGAATGCTTGATCTTAGGGAAAGTACAGGAAGTGTAGACCTTGAAAGTGGGAAGATAAATTGAGTAGTCCTCACATCCTGCATCTGGCCAGTCCTCACATCCTACATCTGGCCAACTTCAACTGAAACCGAGGGAGGCCTCACTGGAAAGAGAAACGCAGTAGTTGTTGCTGTAAAAAGAAGAAATACAAAGGACTGTCAAATTTCAGTACCAAAAGTTGACAAAAGAAAAAAAAGGCAGAAGTGTGAAAGAAAGTACTCGTTCCAGAGGTATTAGCACTGATGGGGGAACTGCGAAGGGAGTAATGTTCGGCAGTTTGTCGCCTTCTTGCAGCCTCCCTTTGTAATGCATCAGCAGCAGCGGCTTCATCCCTCAAAAATTGTTGCTGCCGTCTCCTCTCGGCCCTTTCAAAAACAATTATTGCCTTAGAATGTTCCTGCTCTACTGCCTTGGCAGCTGCTTCGTGAATGGGGTCTTCAACCAAGTCAGTAGCAGGAACAGTCACTTTCCTTCTTTTCCTTCTTGGCAGTGCTGCTACTGGCTCCTTTTCGATTCCTCTTTCTTCAAATTGGGGTTCAGATTCTTCAGAGGTAAGTTCTTTCCCCATCACTGTAGTAGTTTCCTCGAGATGAGGATGTTCGATTATATCAGAAGGGGAGACAGCCACCTTTTGTTTCTTTGTTCTTTGCAAAGGCACTTCTTGCTCTTGCTCAATCTCTTCTTCTTCCAGAGATTCAGATTCCTCAGGAGGGAGGACTAGCTTCCTTTTCTGTTTTTGTTGTTGTTTCTTTTTGAGGATAGCTAGAGTTTCAGCTCTCTTGGGGGATTCTTCTTGCGGGGACCCTGCACCAAAGAACATAAGTGTAAAGGAAATGAACAAAAGATTCAAAAGAAAGAAAAGGGAAATTTGAAGATATTTACCCTTCTTCGAAGCAGCTCTAGTAACTCTAGCTGGAGGGGATGAAGCTGCAGGAGTAGTTGTGGCAGTTTCAGGAAAAAGGGGAATGTTCTCAGCCGTTGCTGACTTAGCCTTTGAAAGCACTCCCAACCCTATTAGCAAGTCATGAGGGTGCACAGATAGACGCACTTCCATATTGGCTGTCCACCAGTTCTGGAATCTTTTCAAAACTAAGCCAGATGGAAGAAAGGGGACAAATTGGAACTCATTCAATTCCTTCAGCAGTTTGAGTATTGTCGTCTCTAGCTTGGATTTGGATATCCTCAAATCTCTAGCAGTAAGGTGGACATTCGAGAGACTGCAAAGTGGAATAGGTATTCCTTGAGTGAGCCCAAATTGTCTGGCAAATTGAGAAGGGCAATACACCTCAGAGATGCACTTATAGGCTCGAGGGTTCAAGGTGCCAATGAACAATTCCCTTGGTAGCAGTATAGAGGCCCACATATCTTTATGAGGTGAAGTGGAGCACTCTGTATCATCCAGAAAAGTCTGCAGCCAAGACGGTCCTCTATTGGCTTCGAACGGACAAAAGAATGAGGCAGACAGAGAAATAGGGAGTTGATAAAAGAAAGTAAAGTAATAAGCAAAAGAAGCAGGATAAAGGACAATCCTAGCATACTTCTCCCCATAAGTGCTAGGATCCTGGACAAGGAATCTTAGGCATTTTGAATGCAGATCAGTAAAATAGGCGAAGAGCCAGAGCTGGAGCACCCAGAGGGGACCTCCTTGGTTAACATCAAGTGGTCTTTCACAAAATTGGGAACAAGCTCTGTAAACATGACCTAAAAGGTAAGGAGCAAGAGCTATATGTTTTTTCAAGACAAGTGCCTTCGCGAGGGGAGCGAACTCAGGCATAATCCTCTGAGACGATGTGCAAAAAAGAAATTTGCATAACCAGTATAAAATAAAGGAAAAGAATTCTCTGTCTTTCACAGGGCCTTCCTTTTTATTTTCAGCCTTCACAAAGTCACTATAAGAAGAATTTAAGGCTGGAAGGGAAAATTTGACAGGGAGGTCCGGATAGTTGGGAGTAAAAGGAGAGCCATGAGGGGAAAGCCCTAAAAGATGGCAAATATCGAGAATGGTGGGAGCCATCATGCCACATCGAAATTGGAAGAAATTAAAAGCCATATTCCAAAAACATAAAGCAGCTGGAATTAAAAAGGGGTCCTCAGGGATGATGAACCTGGAAAGACGAAGGGCGTCAAGGATATAGAGCTCTTGTAAGTCATCTTCTCTCGCAGGTACAACCCTGTCATACCATTCCTCCCATTCAGCTCTCAACGTCGGCCAGCAACGATGAGGCCGGGTCAATCTCCAATTGCTCCAGTCAAGCCCTCCTTCGTAGAGAAGAAAGTGATCCTCCAAACGAGGGTATAAAGCTGGGAGTTGGTCAAGAGCTTCCCGAAAGATGGGGCCTAGAACGTATTCTTGTTGGCTGCTGTGACGAGGAACAAAGAGATGTCCATCTATAGCGCTCGACCCACCAGTTGTTAGTTTGGTGATTTCTTCATCGATGCATTTCTTCAAAGCCATGGTAGGGCTAATACGGTCGCCAGCGAGCACTTTCAGCGAAGAAGGATCCATTGAGAAAGAAAGGGTTATTAGAGGATCGGTAGGGTTTGTGTGTTAAAAGAGCAAGTGATTTCAGGACACAAAACAAAAGGGCTTGTGAAGGTTCCGTGTCTGAAAAATATATTGCGTAAGTCATTAAGTACTAAAAAGAACGAATACGAAGAGTTTTCCTTCAATATTGGTACTTTTGGAGGGACAAAAACACAACCCAGATACTGAGGCTGGCTTCAAAGTAGGGTATTTCGCTTCGAAGCCAAATTTTGGCGCCAAAAAATCAAACAACAACGGCTGCGAAATGCAGAAGCCGGCTTCGAAGCATACTACATATTTAAAGATGCTAGAATGCTCGAGTATTGGTCTACTTCAAAGGGTTTAAAGACCTGTTTCAGGGTTATCAATGAAAATAACGGCCTTCGAAGCAAAATCAAGGATTCTTTAAGGGTGGGAATTACTATTCGAAACATCAAAACCAATCGTTGGTTTTTATAAAAGGAGACTGTCTTTTAAACTAAAGCAGCATGGACTGCTCCTCGAAGTAAAAGTGGCCAATTTAAAAATTGATTGGTTATATCAACCATGGCCATATATTGGTTGTAGTTAGTTTTGAAAGGTAAGGTTGTTAAATTCGAAGCACTAATTCTAGATGATATCAGCCAGAATTGTCAACTTTACTCCATAAATTGGAAAAAAGACATGTTGGTCCCTTTTAGTGTTTCATTAAAAAAATTGAGTCCAAATTCGAAGAATGAGTTTGTTCGGTTCGAAGCTTTAAATTGGTTCTCAAAGGCAAATGGAGACAAATGCCAAATGAAAGATTCTATTTATAATTTAAGCCAAAGCAATTACATCAAATGACCCTATCTGGGTATGAACTCAAGTTCATAAAAATAAGGAATAGAGTAAATAACAAGATCATGAAATTTGATCCAACAGTGATCAATGAATTTCTGTTCTTTCTTTATTATATCTTCTATTTCTTCTAATGTTGGCTGCATAAGTTGGTGAGCTCTCACTTCGTAGTAGAGTTCTTCAGCCTTTGTTTCGAAAGCTTCCTCTCTCAATCTTTGTTCCAATTCGTCTATGACTAAATCATCCCAATACGCAGAATCTTTGTTTTTGAAATCATCGAATTCTTCGATAAAGTTCTCTGCTTCATACTGGGCTTGAATTCGGAGAGACGAAAGTTGGTCCAAAGATTGTGTAGTAACCATGGAATTTCGATGCCAGTAGAGGAGCACTGGGAGTTGGTCGAGGAACATATGAAGTTCTGCTTGGGCAATGGGATTAAGGACATGGCCCCTAGTCAGAATATCACAAGCCCATTGAAAGTTCTTGAGAGGGACTTCGTCCTCAAGAACATTGAAGGGCAAGTGAGAGAAAGCTGCAAGCAGAAGTTGAGCTTCTTTCCGCTCAGCTGAGGTAGGGATTGACGGAGGTTTGTAAGGTGGAATGACTTCATTCATGGGAAGGGCAAGCCTCAGTTTCTCTGTCCAGGAAAGCGTTGATGGAGGAGAAGGGGTAGATGGTTCTGCTTCAGAAGATGAAGAAGAAGGAGCAGATGCTTCTGTTTCAAAGAATGGAGAAGAAGGTGTGGATGCTTCTATTATGGGAGATGGCACGGGAGCGGAAGGAACAAAAGCATTAATATAGTCCAGCCAGTCAGAAGAGCCAATCTTCACCTTCTTGGCTAAAAATGATGGGTTGTACCCTTGTGCCTCTTCTGGGCGTCGGGCAACAAGCACTGACTTTGTAGGCATGGAGGATGTGTACCATGCCACGAGAAAGTTCTCCTCCGAACTACGTCGATAGTCAATGGGCACGTAAGGGTAGACCACTGAACTTCGAGCATAGGAAGGAAACTCCAAAGGGTCAGTGAACTCAACAAAATGATGGTTGATTCGTTCCCTCAAATCATAAATCTCAGGTGTTGACCAACTCGTCCAGCCAGAAACTCCAGAAGATGAAGAAGTTATAGCTTCATCCCATGTAGAATTTTGTAAAGAAGAGTTTCCTAAGTCCATATTTGCAACTTGCCAAATCAAAGGTTTGAAAGCAGTTTGTTCGAGGTACAAGGGGGAGTCAGAGGAAGAACTTCTTGTATCTGTGTCTGCAACTTGTTGAATCGAAGGATTAAGGACAATGTGTTCGTAGTCCAAAGGTTGGTAATTTGCAAAGGCTCCCATGACCTGAATATAGAAAGGCGGATAAAGGTGGCTAATGAATGCGTGAGGATTCTTTCGAGGGGAAACAGCATTACTCAATGGCTTTTCGTGTGCTTGATCAATAGAAAGGGACATTGATTTAGCCATAGTCTGTTCGAATGCTAAGGTATTGGGATGTTCAACACATTGGAAAAGAGTTAATGCAAATGATCACCAAAGAGATGACGGTTGTGTTTCCAGAAGATAGACTCTATGCACGTTCCAAAAGCGCGGGAAAGGCTGTGATCCACTAATATCACCAAGTATTGGGTATATTAGTGCGGGGGGTAATGTTGGCTACATATTTTGTAAAAGCCAATTACAGTTCGACACGTGGCAAAGTAAGGGCAAGTTAGGGAGACTACTTGAGTCTTCAATCCTGATCGTACACGTGGCAGTGAAATTTGGTTCTCACGTGATCTGAGTAGTACTAGATCAGTAAAGAGATACAAGGTGACATGGCTTCAACGGTTACTCATATTCAAATTCGAATACAGGAGGGAAGCCCAACTGCAAGTGATGGCGTAGTGGAACTACTTCTAAGGCAGCATGATCAGCGATCATAGAGGAGCAGTTCGACGGTTTGAAGTGCAATTCGATGCTCATCCTTGAGGAGTATAAATAGCAAGGAGGTCCCTAGAAAAAGCCCCCAGACTCAGATCATACAAACCAGTCTTACTTTATATATTTTCCTTTCCAATTTTTTACATTTCTAGTATTTACATTCCTGCACTTTAAATACCTGCTCTGCACTTCATTTATAGGAGTAGTTTCAAGTAGATTCAAGTAGATTGTCGTTGTAAACCTCTACGAGGCTAAGTTCGGACCATTGTAAGTTTTCATTTTAATGAAATACTTCAATTGCTCTTTGTTTAACTGTCATTTCGCTTAATTTCTCCTAAGTCAAGCCACCAGTAAAAGTCCTCTTCATTGAGGCGGAAAGAACTAAAACACAATCGTCTGATAATTGATTGGCAATTATAATTTCTGTAAGGACTGATTGATCCTTGCTGGCATGCTCGCATTTACAAAATTACCCTTCGAAAGCCAAAAAGCCAACAAATATATATAAGATATATGTAAAAATTAGTTTGCTAATAATATACATTGATTAAATTAAAATTTTACGTTCTTAAAGTGAGGCATAATTATACATATGCGTACTTTAGCTAATACAGTACAACAATTACTTTGGTTTTTTATAAACAAAATTAAAAACTTACATTTTGACATAGATTGACATAGTCTATTTTTTTCTCCAAGGAAACTAATAACATAATGAAACTTTTTATTTTATTTTTTAATTAAGAAAATAAAATGTATACTTAACAGTGTACACACAAAATATGAAAATACAAATCCATACTCTTGGAACACTTACAATAAAAAAGATTTGATATACACAAATAAAAATAATAATAAACTATTAATATAAAAAATAAAATAATAAAAATGCAAAAAAAAAACTATTTTTTTTTAAAATAAATTTTAATACTGTTATTTTAAAAAAACAACAGATACCCAAACCTAATACTCTTACAATACTTATAGTAGCCAAAAAAGAAAAAGAATATTTACAATAAAAAAAGATTTGATTTACATAAAGAAAAATAACAATTACAGTGACATAGATTTGATATAAACTAAGAAAAGTAATAGTCTATTTTTTTCCCCAAGGAAACTAATAACATAATGAAACTTTTTATTTAATTTTTTAATGAAGAAAATAAAATGTATACTTACACACAAAATATCAAAATACAAACCCATACTCTTGGAACACTTACAATAAAAAAAGATTTGATATATACAAATAAAAATAATAATAAACTATTAATATAAAAAATAAAATAATAAAAATGCCAAAAAAAATAAAAAAAATAAAATTTTTTAATACTGTTATTTCTAAAAAACAACAGATTTTAAGAATGCTAAATTGTTTTTTTAAACACACACATAAAATTAAGAAAACAAAAAACCAAAAAAAAAAATCACAATTTTTGCTACTAAAAAAAAAAAAAACCAAAAAATCACAATTTCTGAACTAACAGAGAGCTGAATTGTATATAATAAACGTAATGTTTTCTTAGTTTATGAGTGAAATTAATATTATTTATAATTTTAAGTTTGACCAAATCATATCAAAATTCTATTTATCATAACCATCTATTTGCAATCCTACCACACCAGATCAAATCTCTTTTCTTTTCTTCCTCAGAACTCCATTGCAACTGGTGATGAGAAGATGAACCCAGAAAGTCTAAGAATGACTTCACAATAATAATGACTTCACAATCAACCAATTTCAAAACACACACACACAGAAATTGCAAAGTATAGAGGATAAAAGAGAGATCTTGTGTGAAGATCTGGATCACTAAGACCAACCAATAACTTCTCTCAAATTTAACGGTGTCTCACACTCCTATACATATATATGTTGACTCAACCCACGATCTTTATAGAGTTTAAGAACCTCAATGAAGTACTCAGATTAAACTTTTCTGATTCCAAAACCATGAAAGTTGTACTTCTTCAAACTGTTTCGGTCCTGGTCTACCAACATTCCATCTTTCTTGGTTCACTAAGGCTCTGTACTTCACCTAGGATTTCTCTGGTCAATCGTCGGACTGATTTTACTCCAGTGAATGGAATACGAAGAGTTTCGTTAGATTTAGAGTAATTTATCATCGTGTATTGCATTGTGCTAATATTGGCATTATCAACATTACCTAACATTTATAGATTGAAAATGGATTAAACCTTGATACAGGGGAAGAGAACTACAACGAAGATACAGTTGAGATACAAAATACAGTGAAGAGACACATTCATACAAAAGAGAACTTACCAAATAGAAACATTCAACCAATCATATATCCACAGAATGCTTTCAGAAGAGACGTTTCAGAATTTTTTATGTAAAATACAGTGAAGTTGTTAAGAATATTTCAGTGAAATCAGATGAAAATGCAAAATGCAATGATGTTGTAACTACCTGAGGGGTGGAGACGTGGAGAGTGGGAAGTGGGAAAGTGGATTTGGTTGTTTTAATTTACAATTTTACCCCTAATTAAAACTGATGTAAGTGTAAGAAATTAAGGTCATTTTAGGAAAAATTGGAAAAAATTTCTGAGAAGTGGCTTCATGACACCAAAACCACTGTTCCCTTTTAATAATAGAATAGATAGATACATATTGCAATTCTAGGGGAGGATGGAATTGAAATTTGAGAAACATTTGGGCGGTTGTTTTTGGAGGGAGATCAAGCAGAGGGTCCCTCTCCTCTCATATTTGAACTTGGGAGAAAATTTGAGGCGAAATAGATTCGCAGGAGGGTTAGGGATTGTGAGACCTTTGATATGGGAAAGACAGTGGAACCGTAATGTGTTTGGTTAGAGATTTGATGAGTGATTTGGAAACGAAAATTAAAAAAGTAGATAAAATTTGAATAAAATATATCTATATTTTATCTAATTTTACCAACATTCTCTGTTTTTCTTTTCAAATCTTCAAACCAAACACAGCGTAAAAGATCTCAGACATTTACCTACACAAGGGATTACCATGAAACTTTTCCGAAAAGTTAACCATTAAACTTATCCGAGAAGTTAATCATGATTTAAATAGTTTATTGATTTATTTTGGTCATATTACTTTTTTATTTTATTTTTATACATTTTTTTATAATAAGTAAAAAAATAAAATAAACTTATTAGAGCATTTGTAATGCCTTATCAAATTTTTCATCAAATTTGAGTAAAAAATTGATGAAAAATTTAATCTGATATGATGCACTTTAATAGTTTTCATCAAATTTGTCGGTCGTTTGGCCGGTCATCCGGCCGATCACCCAATGAAAAGTAAATTTTCATCAGATTCATTTCAAAATTTGATTGTCCAGGAGATCGTCCAATTAGTCGTTCACTAACAGTAATATCCAAAATTTGATACACTGATAAACGCATGCTTGATTTGATGAAATTTTTAGGCTATGTTTGGTGAAGTTTTTAAATCGTAATTCTACATCTTGGTTTGAGTGCTGTGTTTGGTTAGAGTTTTCACAAATTGATTCCACACCCACTTTTGAAAACTTGTCTACCTAGTCATCCCCTCAGATGTCCCCCCGGACATCCGACTGATTGATCGGAATAGTGTTTTTTTTGTTTTTTTTTTTTTTGGCACCTGTTATTTTTATATTTTTAAATAAAAAAATATTTTCTGAATTTTTTTAAAAAATTTTGTGAACTTGGTTATGAATTGTAAGTTTTTGAATCAAATATCATATGACACATCAAAAATTTCAAACTCAATTCAAAACTCATAACCAAACAAATTTTACATACTTAAATCATAATTCTAAAACTCACAAACTCAAAATACAACTCTATTATCAAATCATAATTCTAAAGCTCTACCAAACACTACCTTAGTTTTTCCCTCATTTGATATGTGTTTGATGCCAAACATAACATGGAGTCTGTTTCATCAAATTTAAATCTAATGAAAAGTCTTAGTAGAATTGGAGACACTCTAAACCATACCCAAACAATCTTTTGTTTTTAATGTGAGTAGGTAGTAGTATTTAAGGGAAATTGTATGGTATACACTCTTTCTAGAGTGTATATTGTATGTACCTTTGCTTATAACTTTTGAATTAATAGTTATGATACATTAGTTATGACCAAAATGTCGTTATCATTCAAGAGTTGTTTGATTATGCCTCATGTGATTTTTAGTTATAACTCAATTTTTTTTAGTTATAACTCTCATAATACTGAGTTATTTCATTTGTCATAATCAAACTCATAAACAACATACCTTACACATACACACCCTAGGGGAATGTGTACCATAGTATTTCACTTGATAAAATTGAAAGCAGAAATAAGTTCTGAAAGTAGAATTTTGAATTTTTTTAAATTAAAAAATTGTTTGATAAAATTTTTTTTTTTAAATTACAGAATATTAAATTTGAAATTTTTTATTTTTGAATTTTATATTGTGATAGTGAGTGATGGTAGTAGTGGAAGCAACAATGATGCCTATAATGCTAATGCCAATGGTAGTAGAGATAGAGACAGTGGTTCTGGTGATACTAGACAGATAATATAGTGGAAATAAAATAATTGTGGCGACAATCGTGTAATGATAGTAGTTCTTGTAGTAGTAGAATGATGGTGGTGATTATGACAACGGTGACAATGGTTGTTGAGATGAAAGGTTGGCGTGGTTGTTGTTGTGGGGGGTGGTAATACAATGGTGATCAAGGTTTTAAAAATCGGACTGGACTGGCCGGTTCGACTACCTGAACTGTCGACCGGTCGAGATTCCGATACGAATACACCCACTAAACCGTTCGAAGTGACAAATCAGCTTATTTTGAGAGAACCAAGAAAACCGACGGTTGAACCGCCGAACTAGTCGTCTCAGTGACGGTTCACTAGGTCAATAAAATCAATTTTTTGTTTTTTTTATTCTTTCTTTCTTTTCTTTCTTATTTTATATTATATATATAAGAAAATTTTAATTAAAAACTCTCTTTCAAGGGTTTCCTCGTGTGAGGAATCCAATTGGGAGTTTGAAATTATTGTGAAAGCCTCTACCTATTTATAAGAAAAAAAATTATTCTAAAAAAACTCAAGAAATCTATGCGGGATTCAATCAAATTTATTTGAGGGAAACTTAAAATTTTGACATCCCTCAAAAAATTTTGCTCTTCTTTCAATCAAATTATTTGAATTAAAATCATATAGAGGGAATATTGAATATTTGATTTCTTCTTCTAAAATTAAAATTAATAATATTTTAAAATATATTTTTATATTTTTTAGTAAAAAAAGTATTAGGAGAAATATTTAAGATTATTTAATTTTTTATTTTATAATTTTATTATTTTTATTTTTATTTAAATATAATTTTAATATATTTATGACATCACGGTTCGATTCCGGTTCAACTCGACGGTTGAACCAGTGATCCGTCCACCCGATCTTTTTTCCAATTCACTCATCGATCCAATTTTTAAAACATTGGTGGTGACTATAGTTGTGCTAGTGAAATAATAGTTGTGCTTATGATAACAATGATAATGGTGATGACTGTGGCGGTTGTGAAAGGGTGGTGGCAGCAGTGATGGTGGTGATAGTAGTAGTAATGGCAACGGCGGCAATAATGGTGATGGTAGCGGTAACAGTATTGGTAAGTGACTTAATTAATTTTTATTTAATACATTTAATTTTAAATACCACCTTACACCTAACATTTATTTTCAGGTGTTTTCTTGAGTATTTTTCTAGATGAATTTTCTAGATCCCAGTATATAGAAGAAATTGAATCATTTTCATCGTGAGAGGATATGGGTTTTTGGAGTTTACCTTTTCAAGTGATTGTTTAAAAAAAAAAAAAATCAAAAAAATTTAGATAGCATTTGGTTTAATTTTGTAATCATAATTTCAACTAAATAATTTCAAAACTCATAACTAAACATTCAATTCAAAACTTTTTTCAAAACTCAAAACTCTATTTTTAAAATAAAAAAATTTCAAAAAAAATATTTTTTATTTTGTTCTTTAAAATTATTTTTTATTTTTTATTTTTTTGAAAAAATATTTTTTCTAGAAAATGGATTTTTCTTTTTATTTTTGAAAAAAATATTTTGTTATTTTTTAAATTATTGGCCAAATAATTTGTTATGATTTAAATATATATGGCAATTCAAATTTTTAAAAAATTAAAAAATTAAATATTTAAACAATAAAAAATAATAATAATATATATTTAAAAAATAAATAAAATATTTAAAATAAAAATTATATATTTAAAATAAAAAAATAAATATTTACAATAAAAAAATATTTACCCTAAGAAATAAAATTAAGAAAAGTTTTAAATATTTTTTAAAAAATAAACCCAAAACAATTTCAAAATACAACTTAAAACTCATAACCAAACAAGTTTTCTCTTTTCAAAATTCATTTCAAAAACATATCTTTCAAAATACAACTCATGATTCTAAAACTAAACTAAATGGATTAGGCTTTTAAGTTTTACTTGACTAAATGGGCTGAATGTTTTTTTTTTTTTTTAATTTGAATAAAAAAAAAAGTCCAAAAAGGACAACAAAAAAATTAATACTTTTTTTTATAATTATTTTCTTTTACTTTTTCTATTCGCTTTCAAAAAATTGATTGGAAAGTTAAAAATTTTGACATAATTTTTTTAAAAAAAATTGTTAAATATATGTAAAAAAAATCTTGATTGGCAAGACTTTAGTGATATACAAACACAAAGTATATATAAAAATGGGAGATTTGGCAAGAAACTCCACGTTTTTATATTGCTCGCTCGGATCAAAAGTCCAAAATTAAATTTTCATTGTCCAAAAGTCCCGGCATTCATCCCCTCTCTCTGACTCTAGTAAACACTTCATCGACTTCCTCTTCTCCTCTTTCTCTCACCAACACCCTAGCCTCAACCTCCTCCATAATCGTTGCCACCACAGTTATGAGATCTCAAATCTAAATCCAACGACCACTAATTGACCCTTCTCTCTCTCTCTCTCCATCGTGTCCTCTAACAAACTTTTTTTTTCTCTATCTTTCTGTGTAAAACTCTCTCTCTCTCTCTCTCTCTCTCTCTCTCTCTTGCAATTGTAATTTTTTTTTTTTTTGTTGATTGTTGTTGATTATTGTGGTTGTTGTTGGTTATCTCTCTGGTTGTATGTGTGTATGTGTCTATCTATTGTGTTTTGAACAGAAAATGTTGTGTTTGATCTAAAATAGAACATATAATATTGTGTTTGACACAAAAATTGAACAATTAAGTGAAAAAATTGAAAAGATAAAAATATATGATCAAAATTTAAACAGAAAAAATCAAAAAAAATGAACAAATAGGGTCAAAATTTGAACAGATAGATTAAAAATAAGCTTAATAAATTTAACAGATAGATTCAAAACAATTCAACATAGAAAAAAGAGAAGAGAGAGAAACAGATAGAGAGAATGATTGGTAGAGAGAGAAAGTTTGAAAATAGTATGAATTTGAACAAATAGAAAAAAAAAATTATAAAAATATAATAGATAGGTTAAAAAAATTCAATTGATAGACAAAAAAATTGAACAGATAGATATAAATTTGAACAGATAGACACAAAATTTAAACAGATAGAAAATAATTTGAACAAATAGAAAAAAAAAATGTAATAGATAGATATAAATTTGAACAGATAGTCGACAAAAACTCAAACAGATAAAAAAAGATAAGGGGTAAAATAAAAAACAAAATGTTCTCCAGGACTTCTCACTAAATTATTTTACAAAATGTGGACTTCTCATCAACAAAAAACATCTCACCTAATGCCTTAGACAATTGTTAGAGTGGATTTTTCACCAATTTTCTCTTTTATATTTTCTAGTGTTTGGCACATGTAATGTGTGTCAATATTACCTATGGCTCTAATTTTTCTTATTGTACCGTGGCGACTCTAGAAATTTATAAGAACGGGGTCATTCAATTTGGTAATGATTGCTAAGTTTCATAAATTTTATGAGAAAAAAAAATTAAACTAATTACTAACATTTAAACTTGAGAAAATTATAAATAAATAAAAAATCAAAATTTGACCTTTGTAACAAAATGAACTCTCTGAATCTTTAATTTTGTCAATTTAAATAATAATTTTTTAATATTTTATAAGCAATTAATTTGTTTCTCACTAGATCTCATCACTTTTGGTGAAAATGAAATAGGCTTGATACGGGAATTTTTTTTCCTTACAATTTTTCATCATTTTTCGCCAACTTATAAATCAAACCTGAAAAAAGAGTTCACTTTTTTCATTATTTCTTCTTAAATCACCTTCAATCAGAGTGTAAAAATTTCGACTTTTAATTAGTGTATTTTTATTGTTATTTTTTTTTATTGAGGTCAATTTGTTATTATCCAAAACTTCTAAGGTAAAAAACAAATACTTTAAAGCTTGTTGGTGTGGGTGGATGGACCCCATCTCCTGCTTTATAGGGTAAGCGAATTGATTTGGTTTGGAGTAAAATTAGAACTAATCCATTATTTATTGTTTTATAAAAATTCGAATTAAACCAATCCGTTTAAATTATGAAATCAATTCGAATCAAACTATTTAAACATTGTTCGAATCGATTTGGAACCATGATTTCACATAATCTCAACATGTCATTATAAGAAAAAAGTTTTTCCTAGTGTTTTTTAAGTCCTGATAAAAGTCTCAAAAACGCTGGAAAAAGTCTTCTCGGCATTTTTTTCGACGATTTTGGCAAGTCCTGGCAAAAGCAATGTCGGAAATACTCCCAGCATTTTATAAATCCCGACAATAATGCCAGCATTTCATTCCTAGAAGATTTGTTAAAACTACTCTGAATTACAGACTTTCCTACCAAAAGACTGAAACACAACAGTGATGCATTGAACAAACAAATAGAAAATTAGCTAAAGCATAGCAAAATGAGCAAATATTTTTACTTCACCTTACCAATCAAAAATTAAAGAAACATGACTTCACAAGAGATATTGAAATCATAAAACTTATATTCCAAAATAATTATTTTAAATCACATAATGTAGAATATACGACAAATGGTCTGAATCAGTTCTAATCCGGAATCGTGAACTAAAAATTGGAGCCAATCCGTGAATTATGGTTCCTTAATTTTTCAATCCAAGACCAAATTACGGATTCAAAAAATCAAACCAAACTTATCAGATTGGATTAGACCGGTTTAGTTTGCGGATTATACGGATTTCTTGTTCAGCCCTACTGCCTCATGTTGTCGCCCATGTTGCTGTACAACAATCACTGTTGTTCTTTTGGTGGGGTCTCTTTTGGGTTCAATCTTGATTATTTTTAGACGTTCACTTTTTAAAATTTGTTAAGTAATATATACATGCAAAAAATTAAGTTGATTAGACATTGATAGCTTTTTTAATAAGATCATATTTGTATTCAGATTAACACTCAAAATTACACATCGTTCATTTTTTCAAATATAAATATATTTTGATCAAAAGATTATTGATGTCTGATTAGCTCTATTTCTTACGAGTATGTACCAATCAACTAACTTTAAAAAGTACAATTCAAATAATATGTTAAAATTCACAAAAAGACAAAATAGACTAAAACAGTCAATAAGACAAAAGCCTCTTTTGGGGTCCTGGTTAAAAATCACTTTTTGGCTTTTAACCTCGTTTAGGTCATATCACCGCTCTATTTTTTTATACATTTTTTCAAAAAAAGTAAAAAAAAAAAAAAAAAAAACTAACTTTTAATCTACTTTCCAAAACAACAAAAAATTTCACATCAAATCCATAATTATTTCACTTTTTTTTTCAATAAAATCACATCTAACTATAAAAAAATTCAACCATCTTCTCAAATATAAATATTTTAATCTATTAAAATAACTAAAAACTAAAATATTAAAATAGTCAACTTTACAAAAAAAAGCCAATTGAGATAAAATTCGGACTGAGTCCCATTAAAAAGTAGTCATCCATTGTCCCATCATCCATGCCACTTGTGGGGACATATTTTGTGAATGACAACATGTGGTCAAGGTGACGCCGAAGTGTCAGCCAAGGTGCCACATGGTCTGGTCTTGATGCCAAGGTGATCTCGGCTAGGCCGAGGTTGTCTGCGGAGATATCAGAATACGAAATGAGCGGATAAGGGACAAAAGTCTTAGGGCAGGGGAGGATCTCAGTCTGAATAAAGATAAAGCTCATAGGGAGTTTATCCCTATCTAGTTGAGAGTCCAGGATAGGCATTGTGCCTGAATCCACTGAAGTGAGGCTTCTACAGGGATCAGGTCAGCACTGGCTATAAAAGCAGGGCACCCCCGTGGGTCTTAGGTATGTGTGATACACTGTGAGTAGTAAGTTCTTTCTTGTGAGTTAAGCATAATTTGCTATCTTTGAGAGATATTTGAATATTGACTTGAACGTCAGAGTGCCCCCGAGTGGACGAACCACCGCGGGAATTCTCATCTTCTTGTTACAGGTTGTTGGGCTTAATCTATTCTGCTGGTGCTCTCCAACTGAGTTCTTCCTTTGGTTATGTGGTCAGAAATCAACACCCACAATTTGCGCCATCGGTGGGAACGTAAGGAGAATAGATCACCAACAACGGGCAGAAAGAGAAGATTGGGGATGACATCCCTAGTGGGAGTGGTAAACATGCCGATCCTAACGTGGAGGAGGAAAACTGTAAGGAAGGACCTCGGGATCAGAATCCCGAGGAGAAGGACGTCGGCCAAGAGGAAGATGCACCAAAGAAAGCAGGTCGAGATAAGTATTACAACGAAAGCGACCTCCAAGTATGGAAAGATAAATGCCTGAGGTGGGATAATGAGATGAAAGGAATGGCAAACAAATTGGCGGACTTACAATCGGTTGTCAACTTCATGATGTAGATCAACGTCATGTAACCACCGATTCCATTGAAGGACACGCCAATTCCAACAGCCAAGAACGACGCCCAGAAAGGGGGGCAGAAAACAATCCCAGCAATCCCGCATCATGGCAAGGAAAATGAGCATTCACATCGACCTTCGAGGGAGGTCAGACAAGAAGAGTCAATGAGATGAGAGTTTCAGAAGACACCTCGTACTAAGGGAACTTATGTCAAAGAATATCGGCACATTCAGGGGAAGGAACTTTGCTTTGATACAGTGAATGAAAAGAAGTCTAAGAGGATACATAACGACAGTAGGAGTAGTGCACCAAAAAGACTAAAATCCGTTGATAGCCGAGCTCCTGGTCGGACTAAGGAGGATTTGAGGGACTACCTCCAGAGGAAGAGGCAGAATGCCGAGGTCACATCCCCCGCCAAGCCGAGAACGCCGTTCTCAGTGGAATTGGATAGATTTGAGGCCCCAAAAAGGTTCCATATGTCGAGATTCCAGATATATGACGGTAATTCCAATTCGAACTTTCACATCGGCTTATATCTGAATTCAATGGTACTGTATATCGGGAACAAACTGTTACTACGTAAGGTGTTCCCCTCATCCTTTGGGGAAATTTCATCAGATTGGTTTCATAAGTTGCCGAAAGGAACTGTGAAGAGTTAGGAAGGCTTGGCCGAGATGTTTGTAGCCAGGTTTGTTACAAACAAGTTGCAGCCACTAAGGATAGACTCCTTGATGGCTCTAAAAATTGGCGAGGGTGAAAGCCTCAGGGCTTATGCTAAAAGGTATTATGAGGTGTTCAACTGAATACCGGGATGTAACCATGAGTCAGCGGTCATGACTTGTAAAAATGGCCTGGAGGATGATTGCACGCTTTGGAAGTCGCTGGCAAAGACTCTGCCAAAGAGTATGGAGGAGCTCATGGCAAGGATCGAGAAATATGCTAGAGCAGAAGAGGATATACTGGAATAAAGGCGCTGAAGCAAGATAAACAAAACGGCTCGCCGAAGCGAGGCCGAGGTAATACTGGATTTAACAGGCAAGAAACAAGACTAAGGGCTGCACAGCCAGTCACCACTGTGTTCCGGATCCCTGTTTATAAAAGGATCAGGAACCAGCCGTATTACAGAGCGCCAGAGAAAATTCCTAGCGAATTTATAGGGAGAAGCCTTGGGAAGCACTGTGCTTACCACAATGAAAATGGGCACCTAACTTAGGGGTGCAAAGCCTTGAAGACACATCTGGAAGATATGGTCAGACAGGGTCACTTGAGGAACTTGCTAAATGAGGCCAGAACAAGGGAAGAGCAAGAGAGACTACCCCAAGCACCAGCAGCACCACCTCCACCACCATAACAACAAGCAGATAGACCTCGGGTGATCAATGTGATTCACTCTAGGGTCAATAAGAACGAGGTACGTAGGGAGACTCAAAGGGTGAGACACTTACAGCATGTGTATCAAGTCCAGCAGAAGAGGCCTAGGACAAACGAGTGTCAAGGACCAATGGTGTCCTTTACTGAAGCAGACCTAGACATGGTGCAACATCCACACAACGATGCTCTGGTAGTAAACCTCAAGATTGGAGAATGCCAAGTAAGACACATCCTGATCGACCAAGGCAGCTATTGTGACATCATGTATGTCAGATGTTACAAGGAGCTTGGCCTTCACCTAGATAATTTGGAGCAGTCCGTCAGACCGATAGTCAGGTTCAATGGAACACCAACATGGCCCCTGGGAGCAATAAATTTGGAGGTGCAAGCAAGCACCAAGAGGGTAAGCACAGAGTTTACAGTGATTGACACCCCCTCCCCTTACAATGTTATTTTAGGAAGGCCATGGTTGCATGCAATGAAGGTCGTTCCCTCGACACTGCACCAATTATTGCGATTCCCAACAGAACATGGAATTGAGGAAGTTAGAGGAGATCAGGTGCAAGCAAAAAATTGCTCCATGGTAGTAATGAAATCCACCTGCAACGTGCAAGAGACAAAGACAGTATAAATTGAAGACGAGGACATAGAAGTTATAAATGATGTCGACAAAGAACCAGCCGAGAAGAGTGAGGAAGCCTTGAAGAAAATTTTGGTCTAAAAAGGAAATGAAGAGCACTTCTTCCTTCGCGGCTCAGGCTTGGCCGAGGATGAAGAAAGGGAGTTGGAAGCTTTCTTACGGGCCAACATAGAGGTATTTTCCTGGACACCATACGAGATTCCAAGCATTGACCTTGAGGTCACATGCCATATGTTCAATGTAGATAGGTCGGCTAAACCTGTCATCCAGCGAGCAAAGAGGCCGACGTTGATGCATATTGAAGCAGTTGAGGAGGAAGTGGACAAACTGCTGGAAGCCAAAACCATTCAAGTGGTAAACTACCCTACTTGGTTGTCCACCACTATGGTAGTAAAAAAGAAGAACGGCAAGTGGAGGGTTTGTGTTGATTTCACCAGCTTGAACAACGCTTGCCCCAAGGATAGTTTTCCATTGCCCGAGATTGATTAGCTAGTGGATGCTACTTCAGGGCATGGGAGGATGAGCTTCCTAGATGCTTACAGGAGATATCACCAGATAGCAATGCACCCCCTAATGAGGAGAAAACTGCGTTCATCACACCAAAAGGGCTGTATTGCTACAGAGTGATGTTTTTCGGGTTGAAAAATGCAGAAGCAACTTACCAGAGGTTAGTAACCAAGATGTTTAGACATCTAATTGGCAAAACAGTAGAAGTATACATTGATGACATAGTCGTGAAGACCAAAGAACCTGAGAATCACCTGGCCGATTTGAAAGCAGTTTTTGATATCCTGAGAACATATCGGCTCTGATGCAATGCTTCGAAATGCGCATTTAGAGTCGAGTCTGGTAAGTTCCTAGGATACTTAGTCACCAAAAGGGGCATTGAGGCAAGCCTAGATCAAATCAAGGCCATCCTTGACTTGAAGAGCCTGACATCGGCAAAACAAGTGCAGATGTTAACTAGAAGGGCCGCAGCCCTAAACAGGTTTATAAGCAGAAGTTCTGATAAATGTAAACCATTTTTTAGTTTCTTAAAGAAGGCCATGGATTTTTTATGGACGGAAGAGTGCGAAGTCGCCTTGGCCGACTTAAAGAAGTACCTGACTACAGCCTCAGTACTGTTAAATCTAGTACCTGGAGAAGAGTTGCTCCTGTACTTGGCAGTTTCAGAACACGTAGTGAGCGCAGTGGTAATCAGAAAAGAGAAAGAGAACAAAGGGCAGTATACTATTTGAGCAAAACCCTAGCAAGTGCAGAAACCAGGTACTTACCCCTAGAAGAGTTAACACTAGCCCTGGTGATGGCTTCGAAGAAACTGAATCATTATTTCCAGGCCCACAAGATTGTGGTGTTGACTGAGCATCCCTTGAAGTCCCTGTTGCAGTAAGGAGATCTGACAGGCAGGGTAGCCAAATAGGCAGTAGTATTGGGCCAATATGACTTGGAATTTAGGCCCAAAACAGCAATTAAGGGCCAGGTTCTGGTCGACTTTGTGGCCGAGTTCACACCCAGGGGAGCAAGAAGAAACCCAACTAGGGCTCAAGAACCCCACTCAAGCAAAACAAAAGAAAGAAGAGAAACCAAAGCCCTGCGACATCTACATCAGCGACTCTTTCCGCCTGTTTGTTGATGGAAGTTCAAACCATCAAGGAGCGGGGGCAGAAGTAGTGCTAGTATCGCCAGATGGGAGAATGTTAGAATAGTTTATTCGTTTGGGGTTCAAGACCTCAAACAATGAAGTAGAATATGAGGCACTGATTGCAGGATTGAAGTTAGTAGCAGCAATAGAAGCCGACAAGGTGGTAGTCTTCTGTGACTCCCAACTTATTGTGAATCAGGCAACAGACAAGTATACAGCTCGAGATGAAAGAATGATAGCCTATGTCAAAGAAGTTGTT
Organism: Camellia granthamiana; assembly: GCA_036172215.1. NCBI lineage: Eukaryota > Viridiplantae > Streptophyta > Magnoliopsida > Ericales > Theaceae > Camellia > Camellia granthamiana. The sequence goes on along the minus strand of CM069907.1, from coordinate 47,646,529 downwards.
AGACTGCTAGCATTGTTCCAGGATTGCTGGCTACAGTAGATTAGCAGGGATGATAAGAGTTATGCCGATGCCTTGTCTAACCTGGTTAGTGCAATGAAATCAAAGGAGGCAAGGACAATAATGGTTGATTATTTGTCAGGCCAAAGTGTGGAACCACTGATCACAGAATATGAAGCAATGTATGTGGAGATAGGTCCAAGTTGGATGGATGCAATAGTGATGTTCCTGAGGGATGGCAAGCTGCCAAACGACCGAAAAAAGGTACATAAGACCAGACTAAAGTCGGCTAGGTTCAGCCTAATAGCAGATGGCCATCTTTACAAGAGATCCTTCACTGGTTCCCTTTTGAGATGTATGCACCCCTCTCAAGTTGAAGTCTTCTTGTATAAAATACATGAAGGGGTATGTGGAAGCCATGTTGGGGGCAAATCACTTCCTCGTAGGGCCATTACTCAAGGGTATTGGTGGCCCCCCATGCAAAAGGATGCTGAAGCCTACGTCAGAAAGTGCGAAAAGTGTCAAAGGTTTGCACCTTTGATACATCAGCTAGCAGCAGATTTGAACCCAGTGTCCAGGCCTTTGCCATTTGCCCAGTGGGGTATGGATCTTGTTGGACAATTGCCTCAAACAACTGGGCAAAGGAAGTTTTTGCTAGTAGCAATTGATTACTTCACGACAACTGGGCAAAGGAAGTTTTTGCTAGTAGCAATTGATTACTTCACGAAGTGGGTAGAAGCTAAACCCCTTGCAAAAATTCGAGATATTGATGTAAAGAACTTCATATGGAAGAACATTATCACCAGGTTTGGGATCCCAAGGGCAATAATAGCAGACAATGGTACACAGTTTGACAATAAGCTAATCAAAAGTTTCTGTGCAAAGTACAAAATCAAGAACTACTACTCCATTCCAAGTTTCCCTCAGAGCAATGGTCAAGCAGAGGCATCCAATAAGACTATCTTGGATGGGATCAAGAAGAGGCTGGAAGCAGCAAAAGGGAAGTGGATGGAAGAATTACCCAATGTGCTCTTTACATATCGAACTACATCGAGAAGGTCAACTGGGGAGTCTCCTTTTGCCATGGCTTATGGCACTAAAGCAGTTATCCCACTAGAAATTGGCATCCCTGGAATCAGAACCCAGGGAGTGGAAAATGGGACCAATGAGTCATTCCTGGCCCGAGATCTAGACCTTCTCGAGGAAAGAAGAGAGAGAGCAGCAATTCAGTTGGGGGCATACCGGCAATAGCTTACTAGGGCTTACAACAAGAAGGTCAACCCAAGAGAGTTTAAAGTTGGAGACCTCGTTCTAAGGAAAGTTGTCGGCAACAAGAAGGATCCTAGAGAGGGCAAGCTTGGCCCAAACTGGGAGCGGCCTTATAGAATCATCTCAGTCGTTGGCAATGGGGCATATCGGCTTAAAGACAGTGATAGCAAAGAGTTGCCAAAACCTGGAACATTTGCAACTTAAAGTTTTTCTATCATTAGATTTTTGTTTTTATGTCATAATTTCATTAGCCAAAGTAATAATAAAATTCTAATCTGATTTTTATGAATTTGAAATTTGTGTGATAAGACTGACTAGTTCTATGGCGATGTTTCCGAATGAAACATGACGAATGACTTAGACTTATTATATGGCAGAGTTGAATTATACTTGCATATAATAGAGTTAAACTAAGTTGGCGATGCTTCTGAATGAAACATGACGAATGGCTTAGACTTCTTATATGGCAGAGTTGAATTATACTTGCATATAATAGAGTTGAACTAAGTTGGCAATGTTTCTAAATGAAACGTGACGAATGACTTAGACTTATTATATGGTAGAGTTGAATTATACTTGCATATAATAGAGTTGAACTAAGTTGGCGATGTTTCTGAATGAAACATGACAAATAGCTTAGACTTATTATATGGCAGAGTTGATTAATACTTGCATATAATAAAGTTGAACTAAGTTGAATTAATCTAGGTTTGCTATGTCGGCAAGTTAAACTCAGAATGGAACTAAGCGTGCTCTAGATGGATTAACAGAGAAACCAAGGTTGAACACCTCGGCTAGTCTTTGTTTGAATCTGACTTCAGCAAAAGACCATAAACGCATAATGTGAACTTAAGTGGAACTTAGGTTCACATTAGGGGGCAGGGAGCTGGAATGATGAATAAACTTAAGAGTTTGGGACTTGTTAAAAAATTTTAGAAAAATTTACAAGGTAGAATTGGCTTAACACTTGTTAAAATTCAGAAAAAATTTACAAGTTGAAGTTAGCCGAGGTAATAATGAAAGAAGTATCCGAGTTACGTATTACCCGAGATGACCAACCAGGTTGCCAAGCTTGGAAAGGTTGGAAGGGTGAAGTCTTGATAAAAGACAACAAGTGGAAGTAAAGAAGTAGTACTTGACTGAATAAGCTTAAAGAAACAAGCACTTGGAAAAATATTTCGAAATATTTTTAAGTGTTAGCCAAGGTATTCCAATTGTTGGCCAAGACAAACAGTCAAGGTATATATCCGAGGTACCCCACCCCAAGGTAATTACACAGTTAAGCTGTGCTTTGAAGAAATACAAAAAATATTCTAAGTATAGAAACATGCATAGAAGAAAAGAAGGCATGCATTCAATACTTAGAAGAAAGGGCATGCATTCATTGAAGAAACTTGTTCGAATACAAAAAGGCACTTCAGCTTGACATAAGAGATTACTTGTCCAAGTTACAAAAGAGAAGTTACAACTGAAAGGGAAAAAGTTCTGAGTAAAAGAAAAGAAATCCTAAGTGTTGGAGACATGGGCACTGGTCTCAGATTGCTCAACCTCGACTGTTGGCATTGTGTCGACCTCGGTTGGCAATGTGGCTTCCTTTTCCGCCACGATCTTGGCATCGACTTCTAGCAAGGTTTGGTCCAAGCTCTTCTCGGCTGCCTGGACCTCAGCCTCAGAAGTTGTATGTTTGGGAGAGGGAGCCTTGGAACCCAAGTCTTCCTCCTCATCATGAGTCAAGTCCAGGACTTGATCATTCAATGTTGGGGACTTGGCACCCTTGGCAGTATCCTCAGATGCGGCCTCTTCTTCCTTGGCCTCACCGCTTGATCCTTTAGGAAACAGAGGAAAGGGCACTTGGAGTTTGTTGATATCGCGGAGATCGAAATCCATTGGGATGGATAGGTTATTCCGAGCAGCCGTCTAACCAAGATAAAAACCTCGGTTGTAGGCTTGGTTTACTTGTTCCTTGTAAGCGTCACATACGTTAGCTTGGCCTTCGGCGTAGGCCTTTTTGTCAACTGCCTTGATTTCGGCCGCCTTGGTCACCAAGGCCTCTCACAGCTCCGCTTCGACTCTGGCAATTTTTGCTTCGACTTCTTTGGCCTCTGCCCTGAGCACATCGGCCACTGCTTCAGCAGTATGGTCTGTAAGGATGTTTTCAGCCTAACTTCAGGCTTTACGCAAAGTTCTTTTACACCATCCATCGGAGTCCACATTTTGCAACCCTCAAAAGTTCAAACATCTCAAATACCACACACGGTAGAAGTCCTATGGCATTTTTTTCCTGATCTCATTACGTATTTTTTTATCAATATAGTTACATTTCTAGTTGCATAATATTAGCTTGATAAGGAATTTTGAAGTGGATATTGCACTTAAGAAGATGAAATCGAATAAGGCTTTAGGACCCGATGACATCCCTATTGAATCTTTTGAAATACTTAGGTAAGAAGGGGGTTGCTGTAACACTCGCATCCTTTAATCCATTGGAGAGTGTATTTAATTCCCTTATTTTCATTTTGGGAGTCTTTAGAGTTGTTGTATTTTGGTTTTGGAAGAGTACAATTCAATTTAATCTTGTTAGGATTGTTCATTCACACTTGTTTACGTTGAAAAGTAGTTTGGGAACATGGAAATCTTGTTCTGTGATCGACACCAGTCTTGGTGGTTGTCATAACCCAAACCCGCCCCTATGGGTTAAGGACATAACTGGCCAGTAATCCTGTGATTACCTACGGCCTCAGACCAAAACAAACATAACTCGTCAGAGTAAAGGGGCCAAACGGAAGCAAAAATTTAAAACTTTGTCCATAGAGCCGTGCTTATATGCACATCAACAAACCATGCTCATATACGTTAATAACCCACATCAAAAGCACAGTAGTAAAACTTCTTTACAGACAGGATCATCTAAGCTGAGCCAACCCATAACAGACTATATACAAATATACACAAAGTCCTTGCCAACAAAACAAAACGTAAATGCATAACAAAATGGCAAGGATGGGTCTCGTGCGTGAGACACAAGGCTGACTCTCCAAAACTCGTGTTGTTCATGGCAGACTTCACTGAGGCTGGGTTTGGACTTCTCTTGGCTCACCTACAAAAAAATTCCTATGCAATAATAAATTATCAAAATTATTTATTGAAAAATATTTCTCATATCAATAAAAATTGTTAACTAACTTAATAATTTATTTATTAACAAAATGGTTAACTAAAAAATATTTTTCATTAAAAATTATTAATTTACTTATTAATAAAATTAATCATTTATTATGCGAGTATGATTTATGTATTAATAAAATTAGTCATTTGTATGTATATATCTATTTTCTTCTACTTCTTTATTAGTTCAGTGACTTATCTTAGTATTTTTTTTAGATAGAAGAATTATCTTAGTATTTGTTTTATATTTATCTGTTGAGAAAATCTACACACCATAATTTTTTTAATATAAATTCAGAAGAAATATTAAAGACTCATAAATTTACCCAAAATGATATGATAATAGAATTGGAGTCGACATCATTGAGTGTATAATAAATCAAAAAATGATACATATCATACCACATAATTCTATCATATATCTAATGATTTATTCTATTCAATTTCATAAAACAATATTTTAATTTTAAAAAAAAAATTACTTATGAATAAATTGATCATTTGTTATGCAAGTATGATTTATGTATTAATAAAATTAGTCATTTGTATATATACGTATTTTCTTCTGCTTCTTTATTAGTTATCTTAGTAGTTTTTTTTATAGGAGAATTATCTTAGTATTTGTTTTATATTTATCTATTGAGAAAAGATACACACCATAATTTTGTTTTTTTATAAATTCGGAAGAAATGTTAAAAACTAATAAATTCAACCAAAATGATATGGTAATAGAATTAGAGTCGACATCATTGGGTGCATAACAAATCAAAAAATGATACATATCATACCACATAATTATATCATATATCTAATGATTTATTCTATTCAATTTCATAAAATAATATTTTAATTTTAAAAAAATTATCAAAATACAAAATTTAAACATATTGTAATAATAGCTCGTGTCTTGCACAGGCCTAAATAAACTATAATATATATATATATATGTATCTAATTATCTATGGAGGGAGAGACTCACAATTTGAGCTTCATTAAAGCTGCAGCAGTAGTAGCGTCAGCAGATGACAACTTCAGGGAAATCTCTCTCGGAAGAGCAAAGACGTGAATCAAAGTAAAGAGTTGCGCTTCTCTCTCTCTCTCTCTACACGGGTATACAGACGGTTTGAAAGTAAATTGCAAGAGGTCCAGACCACGCGCTTTCAGGGACATGTGAGAAGGGCATGGCTGTTCGTTTGGGAGTCACTTTTTTAATAATTTTCCTTGTTAACTTTTTTTTTTTAATTTAAAATATATATATATATAAATCGCGTGTGTTTGATAACGTTTACGTTTTCAGCTTATATTTACAAAAAATTTATGAACTGGTTTTTGTTTATTTTTAGAAAAATATAAACTACAAATGCGTTTGGTAATTGACAAAATATTTTTAAAAAATTTAAAATAAAAAAAAAAAGAGTGAGAAATGGCAAGTGGCGGCGGAAGACGGTGGTGGAAGGTGGTGGGTAGCTGGTGGTGGGGGTGGGTGGTGGTGGTGGTGGTGGTGGTGGGTGGGTGACGGTGGTGGGTGGTGGGTGGTAGCGAGTGGGTGGTGGTGGTGGTAGTGGTGGCAGGTGGGTGGCGGATGGCGGGTGGGTGGTGGGTGGTGATGGTGGGTGGGTGGGTGACGGTGGCGGGTGGTGGGTGGTAGCGAGTGGGTGGTAGTGGTGGTGGTAGTGGTGGCGGCGGGTGGTGGGTGGTGGGTGGCGGTGGAAGATGGGTGGCGGATAGCGAATGGTGGGTGGGTGGGTGACGGTGGCGGGTGGTGGGTGGTGGCGGGTGGTGACGGGTGGCGGATGGCGGGTGGTAGTAGGTGGTGGGTGGGTGACAGTGGCAGGTGGGTAGTAGCGAGTGGGTGGTGGTGGTGGTGGCGGCGGGTGGGGGGGTGGTGGTGGCAGGTGGGTGGCGGGTGGTGGTGGTGGGTGGATGGCTGGGTGACTCTGGCCGGTGGTAGGTGGTAACGAGTGAGTGGTGGTGGTGGTGGTGGTGGTGGTGGTGGTGGTGGTGGTCGATGGTCGGTGGTGGTGGCAGGTGGTCGATGGTCAGTGGTGGTGGCAGGTGGGTGGCGGGTGGGTAGTGGGTGATGGTGGTGGTGCTAGTGGTGGTGGTCGTGGTCGTGGTCGTGGTCGTGGTCGGTGGTAGTGGCGGGTGGGTGGCAGGTGGCTGGTGGTGGCAGGTGGTGGATGGTGGTGGCAGGTGGGTGGTGAGTGGTGGTGGCAAGTAGGTGGCGGGTGGTGGTGGCAGGCGGTGGATAGTGGCTGAAGGTGGCTGGTAGGCGGTTGTGGCGAGTGGTGGTGGCAGGTGGGTGGTAAGTGGTGGTGGCGGAAGACTGTGGTGAAAAATGGTGGCGAGTGGTGACTAGTGTTGGGTGGTAAAAAAAAAAAAACTCAAAACTCAAAACGGAAACACATTTTTTGTGTTTTCATTTTTTGGCCAAATTTATAAACTGAGACTACTGATTTATAAATCATAAATTTTACCAAATAAGTTTTTATTTGAGTTTTTTAAATTTTTGTAAATATAAACTGAAAACTGAAAACGTAAGTGTTACCAAACAACAACTGTTTGAGGTTCGTTTTTTCTTTCTGATTTTACTCTTTTATTTTGAATAATTTACTAATTGTGACTTACATATTGAGTGAAGGTTTTTTCATAATTACACAAATATTCTTAATTAATTATACAACAAGTTTTTTTCGTAATTACGCAAACATACTTGGTCAATCATGAAACAGGTTTTTCCGTAATTACGCAAACATTATTGGTCAATTATGAAATATAAGTCTTTTATTTTTTAACAAATTACAAATACACCCATAAAGTTTGTTTAAAATAAAAATTGGTCATATAATAGTAGAAATTACAACTACCGTTTGTTATAAATTTTTAGTTAACACAATCCTCAGAAGAAAAAAAAAACAAAAAAAACCAATTCTCCTATGCAATAATAAATTATCAAAATTGTTTATTGACAACTATTTCTCGTATCATTAAAAACTATTAATTGACTTAATGATTTATTTATTAACAAAATGGTTAACTGAAAAATATTTTACATATCATTACAAATTGTTAATTTACTTAATAATTTACTTATTAATAAAATTAGTCATTCGTTATGCGAGTATGATTTATGTATTAATAAAATTAGTTATTTGTATTTTTTTTTTCTTTTGTTTCTTTATTAGTTCAAGGAATTATCTTAGTAGCTTTTTTTAGATGGGAAATTATCTTAGTATTTGTTTTATATTCAACTGTTGAGAAAAGTTACACGCCATAATTTCTTTTTTTTATATATAAATTCGGAAAAAATGTTAAAGACTCATAAATTCATTCCAAATGATATGATAATAAAATTGGAGTCTATATCATTTGTTGTATAATAAATCAAAAATGATACATATCATATCACGTAATTCTATTATATATTTAATGATTTATTCTATTCAATTTCATAGAATAATATTTTAATTTTAAAAAAATTATCAAAATACAAAACTTAAATATACTATAATAATAGCGTGTGCGTTGCACGGACCTTCTTAAACTAATATATATATACAAAGGAGTACACCCTGCCTACAATCATGAGCTAGTTAACTCTATTTTTCAAAATAGGATAAATTACAAATACACCATCTAATTAAAATATAAATTATTTCTTATAATTTTGAAAATTACATCTTACTCCTTAAAATTTGAATTTCATAACAAATTATTCATTTTATTAATTAATATTTTTTTAATGATATCATAAATTTATTTCAATTAATAATTCAGGTGATTTTATTATTGTACAGAAAAATAGTTATAAATTTTCTTTTTTCAGTTAATTTTGTTAAATAAAAAATTCTGACAATGGAGTATTTATAATTTTTCAAACTATAAGGACCAATCCGTATTTTAAGTAAATATCAAAAGATATGTATTTGTAATTTAATTACCCTTCAAAATAATAATGTACATGCACATAAAAGTGGCAAGAAATGTGTACAAAAAATCATAATTTGATCCAAACAGTAATACTAGGACCAAGGATTCATATACAAATAAATAAATACGAAAAAAAATTCATGTGATCTAGATTCTTGTATAGTCCGGGTTCCGTTATACAATAGTTGAATAGGGGCATATTGCTTTCCTTTGTATTAGTTCTTGATCCCTAATACTACTGGTGACTTGAATTCATTTTTAATTGGGATCTTCTAGTTTCTCCCTTGATACTTTTTATTTGACAAAATAGACATCATTACATTTTGCATTCCTTTACCACTTACATAGGAAATTAATCTTCATAATCATAAGATTGGGTTTGAATATTAGATTTGTGAAAAGATTTATGGAGATTTGTGAAAGAAAATTACATTCTATTTCATTCACAAATTGTTTTTCCGTTTCTCTCTCTTCATAAATTGTTACATAAATTTAAAATCCAAATACAATTTCAATTTAAATTTATTTTCAGTTTTCCTATCTAAGGAATAAATAATAACATCTATAGCACCCTGACTACAAAAATAAGGGGTTGAGATTGAAAATTTGTTGCTCACAAAACTTCTTTTGGTAAATTGAAGGGAGATGCATCTTTAGTGAACTACATGAGTTCTGACCATTAAATTTTGCTCCCAATACTATCCGATGACACTTGGTAGTTGATTAGCGCTCTAGTTGTTATTAATATATGAGGGGACATTATATTACTAGACATCTTTGGTGTAAAAATGCATTCTTATAATAGAAAGTTGAATTGAAACATTACAACCTCAAAAAAAATTAATGTAAAATTGGTTTAGAAGTTTTGTGGTCTCAAGTTCTCCCTTATGTTTGTGTGTGTATATATAAAGCTTCAAACAAATATCAAATTGCACAGTTCTTACAAAACAAAGAAAGATCAAAGAAAAGGAAAAGATGGTTATGAAATTGAGTATGTCAGCAATTTCTGTGTTGTTGTTGTTGTTGTTGTTAGCTCAAGCTATAGAAACCCAAGCTGCCATTTTTGATGTGACAAAATATGGAGCCAACCCCGGCCGCAACATCTCCCAGGTATGAACATGTTTGGTTTCTTTGTGTTTTCAAAAACAATAGCAATGAAATGCTTGAAAACACTCATAATTTTCATATCCATTTTATTTTTGGGAAAAAAAAAATTTCAATTTTAAAAAATTAGAAAGCATTTTTTTGGTGTTTCCTATAAAATAAATTGATTTTAAATTTTTTTTGCCTAGAAAAATAGCTCATCAAACAAGTTTGCATTTTCCAAAAAATAAAAACAAGAAACAAGAAACAAAAACAATTTGCTGAAACAGTTCTTGCTTTTTCTTTTTCTTTGAATTTTTTTTTAAGGCTCTATTGAGTGCTTGGAAAGAAGCATGTGCAGCAACAAGTGCTGGTAAAGTTCTGATTCCAAAAGGGACATTTCCATTAAATGAAGTGAAAATCGAAGGCCCTTGCAAGGCTCCTGTGGAGATTCAACTCGACGGGACATTGAATGCCCCTGCTCAACTGGGCATAATCAAGGGCGATTCTTGGCTTACCATCGAACACATTGATCATCTTACAATATCCGGTTCTGGAACTTTCGACGGCCAAGGCGCCGCCGCTTGGGCCCAAAATGATTGTGGCAAGAACCCCAATTGCAAGGCCATACCCATGGTAATAACCAAATATATCTGCTGCTACTTCGTTCCATTATGTTGTTCTTATATTGATGTCGATTGAAGAAAAATGCTATACAAACTAACAAAATAAGTTTCTTGATGTGTTTGTGACTTGAAAATAGAACCTGAGGTTCAACTTTATCACCAATTCGATTGTGCGGGACGTGACTTCCAAGGACAGCAAGAACTTCCATGTTAATGTATTGGGGTGTAAGAACTTCACCTTCCAGCACTTCACCATCTCCGCGCCTGGAACTAGCATTAACACGGACGGAATCCACATTGGAGATTCAATCGGGATCAATATATTAGATACAAGCATACAGACCGGAGATGATTGTGTCTCGATTGGAGATGGAAGCCAACAGGTAACTGTCGAGAGAGTGACTTGTGGACCTGGCCATGGCATCAGCATTGGAAGCCTTGGAAAGTACCCAAATGAAGATCCTGTTGTTGGCATCAATGTTAAGAATTGCACCTTATCCAACACGATGAATGGCGTGAGAGTGAAAACATGGCCATCATCCCCTGCTCCTGGCATTGCCTCCGATATGCATTTTGAGGACATTACAATGAATAATGTTGGTAATCCTATCATTATCGATCAAGAGTACTGCCCTTATAACCAATGCCAACTAAAGGTACAAATTACCAAATAAACAACACGGTTCACATAGTTATTTTCTATCTACAAATTAATATCAAGAAATGCCATGTTTGACTGAATTGTTAATCTTTTCTTGTATTCAGGTTCCATCAAAAGTTAAGATTAGCAATGTTAGCTTCAAGAACATTAGGGGTAGTTCTTCGACTCAGCTTGCAGTGAAGCTTGTCTGCAGCAAGAGCACACCATGCGAGAATGTGGAGATTAGTAATATTGACCTGACATACACTGGAAAAGAAGGCCCTGCTACGAGCCTATGTACAAACATCCAACCAAAACTTTCTGGCACACATAATCCTCCGATATGTGCCAACTCCGCTCAAGCTTCTTAATTATGCTTTTTGGACTCCAAGAAAGAGCTGAATGCTTTGCTTAGACATAAAACATATATTCTTTTCTTTCCAATCATAGAATACAAATTAGTATCATACATAGTTCTGCACCCCATCATCCATGCTTAAATGCATGCTTGATTAGTAGAGATGATTGCAGTTGTAAATTGTATAAGGAACATAGTGTATTGTATACAAATAAATGAATCTGAATATGAATATTAATAAATAATATATGTTTGAGACAATTTGTCAGTAACAAATGTATTCCTCATGAGTTCCATATTATTGTGTATTGTATATATATTGTAAAATATATTTAACTGAAGATACATACTGATGATACATATTGATTTATCTCTAAAAAATATCAAATTTTAAGATGTGTATTGTGAATCGTAACACACAACAACATATTTGATATAACAACTCCACCATTTTTTGAATCAAAAAAATACTGGGAAAAAAATGCCACAGCATAAATCCATTTCAAAAGGTCAAATCTCATCTAAATTCCACAAGGTAAACAAATAGGCAATTGGCTATATCATCTAAATTCAATCGACGAAGAAGGTCATCTGAAGAACTCACATGGCCATTGATTATGACAAGCTGTTACCAATTCTTCTGTAACTAGGATCCTACTAACCGCTAAACATGTAGCCTAGTTGGTCAATGGGTATGCTCCCCACATGCCCAACTCATATTCGACTCTTGATCAACGGGTTTACGCTCTTGGGTGGGCCTAAAAGACACTACCCGGTTATTAAAAAAAACTAGGACCCTACTACTCTTCTCAAATATACAGAGAAAAACGAGGGGAATTATGGACAGTAAATGAATTCATCAAAAGAAAGCAGCATGATATATGCAAAGAGAGGAGGTTGGGTTGACTTTTTATGAAAAAAAAGTACAAAATGTAAAGAGAAAATAAAATCTTTAACTTTTTTGTGTTACTTGTTGACTTCTTATTTTTTTTAATAATTTTTTAACTTTTAAACTAAAACATCAACTCCCCAAACAAGGCCCAAAGTATTTAGTAAATAGAAAAAGATGTCAAAATGAGATTTAGAACAAGTAAATGAGAGGAAGAGTATTTTGTGAAACACCCTATACTAAAATTAAATTTTTTCGTAAAAATTAAAAAATCGTTAAAAAAACTAATTTCCAAACACTCCATTAGTATATAACTAACAAAAGCAAGTAACAGCTTGGTTCAATTTTTTCAATTCTTTTAAGTTTTAATTCATAAATTAAACCGTAATTTATGATTCTTAAATTTTTTGAATTAGAACCAAGCCGTTTCCTCAAAAAACACATAACCAAACTATATGATTCGAACCAGTTCGGATCGGGTTTATAGTTTAACCAAAAAAAATTTTAACACCCCTAAAACAGTGTTCATGTCAAATTGTCAATTAGCATGCATATTCCCCTTTGTTTCCTATCCATAAACATATTTTTGAACTCCAAAGTTTACTGTTCTACTTTTCAGGTCCTTCCAACTGTTGTAAATTGGCTGTAGATTCTAGCCAACCACATGGTGGGGAAGATGGCAGCTCAAATTCACATGGTAGGGAAGGAACTCTTCTGGCCATTCACATGGTGGGACAGCATTGGAGTTGGCCATGTGAAGCTTTCAACTGGAAAGTGACCGAAAGGAGAAATGTGGGCTGGCAGCCAACTCACATTGAAGGCCTCTCCATTCTCTATTCTTGTGTATATATAGAGAGGGTGAGTACAGAGGAAAAACAGCAGAGTGAGGTGAGCTCAAGAGAGAGTGATATATAGAGAGAGAATTATCAGAGAGCTTGTATAATTCTTCAATTTGTTCAATATAGTGAATCCGCTGCCCGTGGACGTAGGCGACTTGCCGAACCACGTTAAATCTCTTGTGTTATTGCTTGTTTGAGTTTCCTGGTGTGCTCCCGATCCACAACAATTGGTATCAGAGCTCGGGTGGTGAAAAATCAAATTTTTTCCGAAAGTGCCCAGATTTCGAAGTGCTCGAAATCAACTTTTGACCATACCAGGAGCAAGATCTCCCAGAGAGGAGTCCAGAACAGCAAAGATCATCCCCAGAAGAGCCTCCACGCGCTTTCACGCGCCCCTAGAAATTGGAGCGTGCATCCCACGCGCACCATGCGCCCCACGCGCCGTCGAGCTGAAGAAGACGAATGGAGCGCGCGTGTGTATGACGTTAGCCTGACGTCACCCGGAGCCGAGCCGAAGCCAACGTGCTGTTGACCAAGCCGTTGACCAGTGAGCCAGCCGCGCCCCGCCAGAAGCCGAGCCGTTGACCCAAGCCGTTGACCAGAGAGCCAAGCCACGCCGCACCAGAGAGCCACGCCGTTGACCGCGCCGCCTGCGCCGTTGACCAGCCGTTGACAGGAGTAATTATCCGGTGCATCTCAACGCACCAGATTCTGCAGATCTGAACCGTGCAACCTGTTTTGGCCAGATCAAAGTCATTCGGAGTTCGTTTTTGACGATCCAATAGTGTTTTCCAACTATTTGGAATATTCTGGACACATCCGTACGGTCAGTTTTTTGAATTGAAGTTTCTAAAAAATGGCAGAATCTACAAAGGCTAGATCAACCGAGTCCGTAAGTAATTCAGCAAGTACAAGCAACTCTAGGCATTGGACCCCGGTGTCCCATGCTAAGTTCGAGGTAGAGAAGTTTGATGGAAGCAGCAACTTCGGCATGTGGAGATGCGAAGTTAAGGATATGCTTGTCCAGATGAACCTGCACTTCACTCTGGGAGACAAACCAGATGACCTGGATGGGATAGAATGGGAGAAGGTAAATCTCCTGGCCTGCAGTTCCATCCGACTTTGCCTTGCAAAAGAGGAGAAGTACGCCTTCACAGAATATGATATTGCGAAGAAGCTTTGGAAGGCGCTGGAAGATAAGTTCATGACAAAGAGCATTGAAAACCGGCTCTACTTGAAGAAGAGGTTGTTTCGTTTCGACTACAAGAAAGGTATTTCGATGAACGAACACCTAAATAACTTCAACAAAATTCTTACGGATTTGAAGAATTTGGATGATCACATTGGTGATGAAGATAAAGCACTGTTATTGTTGAATTCCTTGCCTGACTCGTATGATCATCTCACTACTACTTTACTGTACGGTAAAGAGAAGATCAAGTATGTTGATGTTGCAAACGCCTTGGTGAACAATGAGTTCAGAAGGAAAGATAAGTTTGCAAACAGGGACTCAACATCCGAGGCATTGACAGTCAGAGGCAGAACAAATAACAGAAGATATGCAGGGCGAGGAAAGTCTCGCTCAAAATCCAAAGGGAAATCTTCAGACAGGAGACGTCTTGCAAAAGACGAGTGTGCTGCTTGTCGCCAGAAGGGGCATTGGGCAAAAGATTGTCCCAATAAAGACAAGACAGAAGAAAAGGTGAACGTTGCACGAGATGGAGATAATGATAAAGGAGCAGCCTTCACAGTTTCATCATATGGCCAGTCTGATGAATGGATAATAGATTCTGGATGTTCCTACCATATGTGTCCAAACAAGCAGTGGTTCTCGAGCTTACGAGAGTTCGATGGAGGAGTTGTGCTGATGGGCAACGACCAAGCTTGCCAGACAAAGGGGATTGGGACAATTCGACTGAAGATACATGATGGAACAATCAGAATTCTTGAAGATGTTCGGTATGTACCGAATCTGACAAAGAATCTCATCTCAGTGGGAGTTTTAGACTCCAAAGGTTACAGAGTAACCATGGAAGGTGGAGTCCTCAAAGTTGTTCGAGGAGCATTTGTTGCAATGAAAGGTACTCGACAGGGAAATTTATATTTCCTAGACGGTTCTACAGTCACTGGGAGAGTGGCTGTCTCCACCAGCTCAGAAGATGATGCATCAGACACTTCCAGACTTTGGCACATGCGCCTAGGGCATGTCGGTGAGAAGGCTTTACAAGGGTTGGTAAAGCAAGGCCTGTTGAAAGGCGCCAAGACAGGGAAGCTTGAGTTCTGCGAGCATTGTGTACTGGGCAAGCAAACAAGAATCAAGTTTGGTACTGCTATTCATCGTACCAAAGGGATTCTAGACTATGTTCACAGCGACGTATGGGGTCCTTCCAAGAATGCTTCGTTGGGAGGTAAACACTACTTTGTGTCGTTCATTGATGATTTCTCCAGAAGAGTTTGGATTTACACAATGAAGCACAAAGATGAAGTCTTAGACATCTTTCTTATGTGGAAGAAGATGATTGAGACCCAGACAGGCAGACGGATCAAGAAGCTCAGATCTGACAATGGTGGAGAATACACATCAGATCCCTTCTTTGAGGTTTGCCAGAATGCAGGGATAGTGAGACATTTCACAGTTCCTGGAACACCGCAGCAGAATGGAGTTGCAGAACGCATGAACCGCACTTTGATGGAGAATGTCCGGTGTATGCTGTCACAGTCTGGATTGAGCAAGGCATTTTGGGGCGAGGCATTGAACTATGCTCGTCATCTTGTCAACAGACTACCTACTGCAGCACTAGATGGTAAGACTCCCATGGAGGTATGGTCAGGAGTCCCAGCTACTGATTATGATCAGTTACGTATCTTTGGATGTCCAGCTTATTTTCATGTTACAGAATCTAAATTGGATCCAAGAGCCAAGAAAGCCATCTTCTTGGGCTTCGGTGACGGTGTCAAGGGAAACAGACTTTGGTGCCCTGAATCCAAGAAAGTTCTCATTAGAAGAGACGTTACCTTTGATGAGTCTGCAATGCTGAAGCAACCAGATCCTCAACAGAATGAGAAAGCATTGAAGAAGTCAGTGCAGGTGGAGTTTGAGACTCCAGCAAAGACTAGTCAGCCAATCAACCATCCTGAAGAAGTCTCAGAGGATAGCTCTGAAGAGAGTTCAGATGAAAATAAAGATCCAGAGGCTCCGCAACAATCAGAACCCATTGCAATCAGGAAAGGAAAAAGGGTTACTAAGAAACCCGATTGGATGATCGATATGGTAGCCTATGCACTTCCAATCATTGAAGACAATGTTCCTTGCACTTTCAAAGAAGCCGTGCAGAATGCTGAAAGTGTTAATTGGCAGAAGGCTATGGATGAAGAGATCGGGTCACTTCACAAGAATCAGACTTGGGAGTTGGTGCAACTTCCAAAAGGCAAGAAAGCAATTGGGTGTAAGTGGGTTTACACCAAGAAGGAAGGCATTCCAGGCAAAGACAACATCAGATTCAAAGCTAGATTGGTAGCTAAAGGCTATGCTCAGAAGGAAGGAATAGACTACAATGAGGTATTCTCACCTGTTGTGAAGCACACGTCTATTCGTATCTTGTTAGCTTTGGTTGCACAGTTTGATCTCGAGCTCGCCCAACTCGATGTCAAAACTGCTTTTTTACATGGAGATCTTGAAGAGGAGATATACATGTCCCAGCCAGATGGTTTCAAAGTTGCTGGAAAAGAGAATTGGGCCTGTAAGCTAAACAAATCGTTGTACGGATTGAAGCAATCCCCGAGACAATGGTACAAGCGATTTGATCAGTTCATGATGGAGAAAGAATACACAAGAAGTCAATTTGATCATTGTGTATATTTCCGTAAGCTTCCCGACGGTTCCTTCATCTATTTGCTCTTATAAGTAGATGATATGCTGATTGCATCTACGAGCAAGGTGGAGATTGACAAACTCAAGGCACAGTTAGCGAGAGAGTTTGAAATGAAGGATTTGGGAGAAGCAAAGAAAATTCTTGGCATGGAGATCAAGAGAGACAGGAAGAAGGGCACGGTTTGTCTGACACAAACCCAGTATCTGAAAAAGGTGTTAGACAGACTTGGCATAAATAGGAAAACCAAAGCTGTAAGTACACCATCGGCCCCTCATTTCAAACTCAATGCTTCGATGGCTCCACGCACAGAAGAAGAACGGAAGCATATGTCACAAGTTCCATATGCAAATGTAGTTGGTGCATTAATGTATGCTATGGTTTGTACAAGGCCTGACATCTCGCATGCTGTGAGTATGGTAAGCAGGTATATGCATGATCCAGGAATAGATCACTGGCAGGCAGTGAAATGGATCCTAAGGTACATACATGGCACGATCAATCTGGGATTGAAGTTCGAGAAAGATAACCGACTCGGGCAGAATTTGGAAGGATATGTGGACTCAGATTATGCTGGTGACTTAGACAAACGCCGGTCAACAACAGGGTATTTATTTACGCTTGCTAAAGGGCCGGTAAGTTGGAGGTCAACGCTTCAGTCAACGGTGGCTTTGTCTACTACAGAGGCAGAGTACATGGCAGTGACGGAAGCCTTTAAGGAAGCTATTTGGCTACACGGGTTGATTGAGGACTTGGGAATTGTTCAGAAGCACGTTGAGGTGTATTGTGACAGTCAGAGTGCCATTTGTTTGGCAAAGAACCAGGTTCATCATGCCCGCACCAAGCACATTGATGTCCGTTTCCATTTCATCCGAGAAATTGTGAATGAAGGGGATATTCTGCTTCAAAAGATTGGTACTGCAGATAATCCGGCCGCTATGCTCACAAAAGTGGTTTCTGGGATCAAGTTCCAACATTGTTTGGACTTGGTCAACATCTCTCGGAATTAAGCACCTTCGGGTGCAAGGTAGTGTTGATCGATCACTATGTTGGATAAGAGAATCCTCGCCAAGGTGGAGATTTGTTGTAAATTGGCTGTAGATTCTAGCCAACCACATGGTGGGGAAAATGGCAGCTCAAATTCACATGGTAAGGAAGGAACTCTTCTGGCCATTCACATGGTGGGACAGCATTGGAGTTGGCCATGTGAAGCTTTCAACTGGAAAGCCACCGAAAGGAGAAATGTGGGCTGGCAGCCAACTCACATTGAAGGCCTCTCCATTCTCTATTCTTGTGTATATATAGAGAGAGTGAGTACAGAGGAAAAACAGCAGAGTGAGTTGAGCTCAAGAGAGAGTGATATATAGAGAGAGAATTATCAGAGAGCTTGTATAATTCTTCAATTTGTTCAATATAGTGAATCCGCTGCCCGTGGACGTAGGCGACTTGCCGAACCACGTTAAATCTCTTGTGTTATTGCTTGTTTGAGTTTCCTGGTGTGCTCCCGATCCACAACACCAACTATATCAGGAGGAAAAACTTTTCAATTCCCAAAACTTTTGTAAGCCATGTCCACAACCCAAAAGCTCAATCGAGGTCTCAACAATTCTTGTTCAAGATGGCCATTGCAAGAAACTTCACCATATTTTAAACAAACATCAACAGACTATGGCAACTAAAATAAGCCATTGCAGCAAGCCAAGCTTTCTTAGCTTGTTCAGAATACCTCCTGCATAGCTATAACAAAACCAATAAATCCAGGGTCAAAGTAATTTTTTTGCTTAAGGTAACATCATACAGAACTAGAACCAAAGAGCGTATTCATTGTGTTCTAATTAGCATCAGATGAAATCTACTTGCAAATCAAACAATAATAAAACAAGTGTAACCTACAAAAGAAAAGTACTTGACAAAAAACCAATGCTGTAAGTTTGGTCTGCTTCACTTTTCAAGGTGCTCCAACACAACCATACCCAAAGCCAAAAAGGCGACTTCTACTTCAGAGAAACATTTAAGAGATTTGTTTATTTGTCTTCCCTCCCAAAAAAGGCCCATTCCATTTCCCACAGCTCAGTCTCTGCACATCTGTAACCATTATATAAGAAACTTAAAAGTCAGCCAATAAGAAAAGTTAGTTTAGATTTTAGTCGTAATTCACGATATGACAAAAATCAAATAAGTTCATTTGAGAAAAATCGGGTAAGTCAACATTTTCTATGAAAGACAACGTATTACATTAACATTGAACAAGTATACAATCAAATCAGTGGGCATGAAACAGGAAAGATTATTTAGTAGTCAATAGTTAATAATTAATCTCATGAACTTGCATTTCATATTCTCAAAAAAGCACCCCCATATAATACCTTTCATAAAAGAATAAAGGTTGTCAGTGGGTGTAAATTCATATTCATGATCCTGTGAGTGCTTCCCTATGGTCTGTGAGGATGTTTTCAGCCTAACTTCAGGCTTTACGCAAAGTTCTTTTATACCATCCATCGGAGTCCACATTTTGCAACCCTCAAAAGTTCAAACATCTCAAATACCACACACGGTAGAAGTCCTATGGCATTTTTTTCCTGATCTCATTACGTATTTTTTTATCAATATAGTTACATTTCTGGTTGCATAATATTAGCTTGATAAGGAATTTTGAAGTGGATATTGCACTTAAGAAGATAAAATCGAATAAGACTTTAGGACCCGATGACATCCCTACTGAATCTTTTGAAATACTTAGGTAAGAAGGGGGTTGCTGTAACACTCGCATCCTTTAATGCATTGGAGAGTATATTTAATTCTCTTATTTTTATTTTGGGAGTCTTTAGAGTTGTTGTATTTTGGTTTTGGAAGAGTACAATTCAATTTAATCTTGTTAGGATTGTTCCTTCACGCTTGTTTACGTTGAAAAGTTGTTTGGGAACATGGAAATCTTGTTCTGGGATCGACACCAGTCTTGGTGGTGTCGACACTTGTTTTTTTTGTTGGCCTCAAGGGTCGACACTAGTCTGGGAAGGGTCGACACCTTGCCTATTGCACACATTGCTTTTCTTCCTGAAGGGTCAACACCTCTGCCCGAAGGGTCAACACCTGTGTGTAATTTTCAGATTTTTAGGTTGGTTTAGGCCCTACTTTTTGGAGATTTTTGACTTATTCTTTTCATTGACCTTAGGGCTATTTTCTACTACTATAAATAGACCCAAACCACTTCTCTCATTATTTTTCCTCTCCTTTTTCCCCTCAAATCATGAGTTCTCTTCTCTCTCTCTCTAAACTCAAACTTTTTCACCCAAGATCTTTAGATCTACTCACCTAGAGTGATCTTTTTACCGTGGTCCTTTGAGAAAGATTGTAGATCTCGTCAAGGGCTTCCTTTTGGTCCGAATAGTTCGTGGTTTCGTCGCCAGTGAATTTTGGATCGTCATCTCTTTGTTTCAAGAGGTAGGGGTTTCTAGTTCTCCTTCAATACCCTCATTCATAGATGGATTTGCTGTATTTTCTTTATATAAATACAAAGTTCGTATTTTTAAGCATATTGTGATTAATCATGAGATTAGGGGTTAAGGTTTGAAGAGTTGGGATTTACTTGTTGGGTTATGATTTGGATCATGAGTTTGGGTGTAATAGCAATAAAAGGGTTGAAATAAAATGTGTTTTGTGAAAAGCTTTAATTTCTCTTAAAAACCTTAGTTTGGTCCATGAAGATAGACGACGGTTTTGCTTAAATTGATAATAGAATCATGAAATTGAGGTGTTAAATTACACGTCCTAGTTTAATTGAAATTTTAAAGAGTTTAAAAATTTATGTAAAAGTTATGATTAAACTCTTAATGTCGATATTTTAAATTATGTTATCATATGAAACCAAACTTGGGAGAAAGAAATTACTAATGGTATGGATGATATGAGCTTTGTGATAAAATGATGATGTGGAGGTTCAAGAGTTGTATTGAATTATGCTAAATTGCATTGGATAGTGTTGAAATGGTTGTGTTGAATTTTGTTGTGAGTTATGTTGAATTGTATTGAGTTGAGTTGGATTATGATGTGTTGTATTGAGTTGAGTTGAGTTGTGTTGAGTTTAGTTGAGTTGTGTTGTGTGGAGTTGAGTTGTGTTGGGTTGAGTTGAGTTGTGTTAGGTTGTGGTTGGTACCCGCGTAGGGAGTTAAAAAAGGTTTTTAGGGGCCCACGTCCCGCCGTATAATAGCCGGCAAATGTGAGGGTGGTTTTGAATTAAAGGTGCCCAAATGCCCTATCTAGGCTTATCGCTGGACGAATGTGGAAAAAATGTTTTTGGGTGTCTACACAATCTCGCCATATAATAGTCGACAAAAGTGGAAAAATGATTTTTGGGTGTCCACACAATCCTGCCGTATAATAGCCGGCAAAAGTAGAAAAACGGATGGTTTTGAAAATGGTTTTGGGTACCCACTTCCTGCCGTATAATAGCCGGCAAATGTGGAGATGGTTTTAAAATTAAAAATGTTTTTTGGAGTCCACGTCCTGCCGTATGACAACCGATAAATGTGGAAAAACATAGTTTTTGGAAAAATATGATTTTTGAAAAAACGGGTTTTTGAGAGTTCACTTCCCACTGTATAATAGCCGGCAAAAGGTAGAATGTGCCATGAATTGGGTGCTCGCTATCCCGTCGTATCAAGTCGGCAAAAGGTGGAATGTATTGAGAAATGTGTTGAGTTGGTGATAATATGTGTGACTTGTGATGAACTGATGAAATTACAATTTGATGTGTACCTTGGTATGGAAGGGAAATGTATATAAAAATTATTTGAAAAAATGGATAATGAAATAGTAACTAGATAAGGGATTGGTGATAATGAATTCACCGGATTGTTTGCAACGATAAGAAAAGATTAAGAGTTTTGTTTTGTAATTAAAGAAGAAGTTGAATTAAAAGGGTTTATTGTCCTTGTGATATGTTGAATTATAATTGATAATGCAAGTGTGTATGTGATGTAGTTGTTAGACAAGTAGAAGTCGAGTGTAGGACAACAATTATTGAATATAAAGGAGATTTGGATTTCTACGTTAAGGAGTTACAGCAAATATGAATAGACTAGTGGGAATAGAGTGTATGAGGGCTGTTTTGGAGTATTAAGGGAACTTGAACTTGAGGTCATAATGTTATAATAAATGTAATTAGTAAAAAGGGAAAATGGAAATAAAAAGTGGAATGTTAAGATGGAAAGTAAATGAGGAATATTTTGAAATGGGTTAATAAATTTAAAATGATGTTGTTCCTTAAATAAATTTGCTTTCAAAAAGGATTCAGATTTATGGTCTCCTGATGATAAGGGAAAGTTTTTATGGTTGAAGGTTTTCCTTAATTATTCAAATAAATTTTGAGAAAAAGATACTTTATGTATAATATTTTGAACTTACAAAATGTCACCTTACTATATGGTATCACCCTGCGTGCATGATCATTTCCATCTATGTGATGGCTATTGTTTTAAAACTACGAGATCCCTACTAGGCAATTGTGCTCATCCCTGGTTGTTTCTTTTTTTTTTTACAGGAAGAGAATACGGATTTATTAATTGGAGAGTTAAGAAATCCATGAGTCTCTTTGTGTAATTCCGTTGTGGATGTGAAGGAAATAAATATTGTATATTGATATATTCTAATTATTTAATTGTACCCCACAATGGAAGTTGGCATGTATTATTGTTATTGTTGTATTCATTGCAAGAGAGAACATGTGTTGTGATGTTTCTATTACTCAAGGGTAATAAATATTTGTAAAAAAAAAAAATAGACCTAAATTAAAAGCTTTTGGTAATGTTTCCGAGTAATTAAAATTTAGGGCATGACAGTTGCTTGGTTAACTAGGCTATTTAGCAAGATTTTATTGATTAGGAAAATGCTAGATGAATGGAAGAAGAATATTTTAGTGTCAATCTATAAGAATAAAGGAAATGTCCAAAAATTGCAATTATAAAGGAATCAAACTAATGTGTCATATAATGAAAGTGTAAGAAAGAGTGATGGAACGTCAATTGCAAGATACAACAGAAGTGTCAGAGAATCAATTTGATTTATGCCCCATAGAAGCGATCTATCTTTTGAGGAGAATAATAGAAACGTATAGAGAAAAGAAAAGAGATATTCATATAGATTTTATCGATCTTGAGAAAGCATACGATAAAGTGTCTCGGGATATGAGTTGACAAGAAATATTCAATATGATATGCCATGGTGTATGCTTTTGGCAAATAATATCGTGTTACTAGATGAAACTAGAGAAGGAGTTAACAATAAGTTGGAGATTTTGAGAGAAGCACTTGAATCTAAAGAATTTAAGCTAAGCTAAGTAGAATTAAAACCGAATACATGAAGTGCAATTTTAGTAACAGTAGAAATAAAAATAGAGAAGTGAAGATTGAGAACCAAAAACTACCTAAGAGTGAACATTTTCGTTGTTTAGGCTCGATTATCACAACAATTGAGGAGATTGAAACAGACGTGGTCCATAGAATTAAAGCGGATTGGCTTAAGTGAAGGAGTGCATCTGAGGTACTGTGTGATAAACGAATACCCACTAGACTAAAAGGAAAGTTCAATAGAACAGCTATTAGACTAACAATGTTGTATGAGACAAAATGTTGGATAACTAAGAAACAACATATAGATAAGATAAGTGTTGCTGAGATAGGGACGCTAAGGTGAATGCGTGACAAGACTAGAAAATATAGAGTTAAGAATGAGTATATTCGTGAATGGGTACAAGTAGTACCGATAGAAGGTAAGTTGAAAGAAAATAGATTAAGATGGTTTGGTCATATACAGTAGATGAAAATGCTAGGAGAAAGGGCAGATTTAGATTGACATGGGATAGTATAATAAATAGAGCTATAAGCCTCCTTAATTTGACTAATAAGTAACCCTTGATAGAGCCGACTATAGAGAAAAGATTCATATAACCGACCCCATTTGATGGACTTAAGGCTTGGTTTGATTTGGTTTGGTTTATGTTTGTATTTTGAACTTAAGTTTATAAGATCATTATTTTTAATATTAAACATACTTCATGTTTTTTCTTACCAAATTGGAAGTTATCCACAAGTATAATTAGTAAAGCAAAGAAAATTAAATAAATCCAACAGTAGGAAAATTCTCCATAGTGACTTATATATAACTAATATAAAAATTAGTATCCATATTTACAACTAACAAAAATACTAAAAATCATTTTGAATCACACTAAATGGGATTCTAAAATAAAAACATGCGTATCGGTATGTTTTCCTAAAGTTATGTAAAGAATTAAAAAATTCATGGTTCCAGTTGCCACCACCATTACGCTACGGCCGTTACACCCCACAACCATGTTGTCAACACTACCACTACCATTACGGTAACCGCCACCGTTATTTAAAACCTTGATTCCATTGATGACTCCTTTGCTCCACTATTTGCATGACTCATCCAAATCAAGATTTCTATATTTGGTAAGAATACCTTGTTTGTTACAAGAAATGCACAGAAGAAAAGCAAGCAAGAATCATAAAAATTACAAAGTTCCCTTTTTCCTTTTTTTCTTTTCTTTTTTTTTTTTATCCTAATGCAATTTCTCAATTATTATATGTGAATCATCTACTAAATAACATATCGAACTCGGGGAATGAGAGATGCAACACTAACTCCACAAAATCGAAAATAATGAAAGATGCAAGTAATTCGTTTTTTTTCTCAAACATTCAAATATAATGAAATTGGAAAGCTGCATCACACATGATGAGGTGAGAGAGCACCTCATTCACCAGTGCAACCCCTTGGCCTCAATGTTTTCATAGTTTCAAATATGCAGGTGGAGATAGTACTAAACCAGATAGATAAGATGAACCAAATCTTTCAATTGAAAACAACAATAAACTATATATTACCACACTAAGCATATACAAAACTTAACGTAGTACATAATGTAAACTAAGAATAACACGATTGATTTGGAGACATAGGTACCTTCAAGTTTGCTCCTTTTGCAATATCTCTCAGCGAAACTAAGCTTGGAACATGACCAATCCCATGGAACGCTAATCCACTTCTAATTCCAGAAATTTGGACAACTAAACACAAATGCCTCATGATCAACTATCATCAAGACTTGTCCACTCTGCAAAACCATTATTGGCTTGTAATAGTTTGGGTATTTCCCATTATAGATCATATCTTTCACGCAAAGTCTTTACTCCAAGACTCCTTAACCCCATAATCCCTCATTACCCATATTGCAACCTTTTTTTTTACAATAGAAACATCAAAGAGGCAACCTCATAGCGCTCCAACATGCACATAATGTGAGAATTCTTTATCAAGGCAATCAAATTCAGAAGGTTTGTGAATAGCCCGAAATTGTTCACTCCCGAAGTCAAAACAACAAATAAAGTTTAAAAAAGAACAACGAAAAGGAAGCCAATAAAGAGCACCATTGAGGAACGCATCAAAGGAGTCATTGACAATACAACAAAAAGGAAGCCAATGACGAGCACCATTGAGGACCGCATCAAAGGAGTCATTGACAATGATGTAAGGGGTTTTTCCAATGCTTCTCCATGACCCTTCTCCAAGTGTGTACATCTCTGCCTTATCATAGTCTCCATTAACTTGCAGTCCGGTCATAGGGTCCAGAACCTTTGGGTGCACCGACCGTACCACTTTGCACTAGTTAGTTATCGAACTAAAACCAAAAGCAACAAACGAAGAAGTATAGTCTATGGGAATTGAGCTATTGGGCGATTTTGGAAGGGTAATGTACTCACCCAAAATGGGATTGCATACATAAATGGGATTGTTGGAGAGAACGACAGAGAGAGAGGCAATGAAGAGCGACAAACAACACCGAAGAGAGAACGGCGGAAGAAAAGTGAAGCAGACAAAGACGAAGTCACGAGCACCGTCATTTCATCCGATTCTCAAGCTGCACCGCCGCCATCCAGCACCGCCATACAACCTCCTCACAGTACTCGCACCTCCAGCGACTATGATCCGCGATCTCTAGTGATCTCCTCAGTGTCCGACGATTCACCGATCGACAATCTACAAAGATAGAGTGAACTGCAACCTATGTAACATCTTGTTACAGGTTTCAAATCTTTCCATTGTTATTCTTCCTCATTTTTCCCCAATCTGTTTGCTGAAAATGGGTAAGAAATTAAGAAACAAGAGAGGTAGCTCATCCAAGATCTCACTTAAAGAATTCCAATCTAGCTTGGTGGAAAAAAAAAATGGGCCCTAATAGTTCAAATCAAGCCAATGATAAAAACCAAAATAATAGACTATATGCAAAGGCAATTAGAACTTGAGTTTAAACATGATGATTTTGACATTGGAGAGTCTTATTGTGATTTCCCTGAAGCTTACAATGCCATGGTAGGTTCTAATATTTACCATGGCTCTTCCTTAGAACAAGACCTGGGCAAAACAACCATACTTGAACCAACTGGGGATATTGAGACAACAACAAAGGGAAGTACCGCAACCACAAATGTGCAAGATATCAATGAGACAAAAGGGCATGATCAGGTTCAGATGTCATGTGTAAAGGGATTGGTGGGTGCTATGGACTCATCCGATCAGATTGAAACAAAAATGGTCCAAAGCCATAGTTCCAATAGGTTGGGTAAGTCTTCTTCCCATAATGTTAGTGTTATCTCTACGCCCTAGAGTGGTTTATTTAAATCTGAGATTGCTAAGAAGAAAGTAATTAAAAGCCTCAAGAGATACTCGATGGGTTATGAGAACGATCAACTTCAAATCCCATTGGAAATCTCTAAAATTGGGTTTAAGCAATGGGAACATGCTCTTGTGGGTTATTTTATTGATAGAAAATTGTCTTTCTTCCAAGTGAAGACTTGGACTTACAAGTTATGGAAAGAAAATCTTGAAGAGGTTGTAACCTTAGATAATGGCTACTTTGTATTCAAGATGAAAAATGAAGAAGCTTTAAAGTCCATTCTTGATGAGGGGCCTTATTATATTGGGAGTAAATTGATTGTTATTAAGAAATGACACCCCGGTATGACTCTTACTAAAAATGTCTTCTCAAGTATACCGATATGGGTAAAAAGTTTCAATGTGCTACTTGAACTTTGGAGTGAGGAGGAATTGAGTTACATAGCAAGTTTTATCAATAATCCATTGTACCTTGATGAATTTACTCAAAACCATAGCCGGTTAACATTTGCTAGAATTTGTATTGAGATAAAAGCTACTAAAGAGATTCCACCCTCCTTTGTTGTAAACTTAGGATATGGAGAACCATTTGAAATCAAAGTAAAAGTTCCTTGGAAACCCCAAGTGTGTGGAGAATGCAAAATATTTGGTATGCTACAAGTTTGTGTCCAAGTATACCGATAACTCAAGCTCCTAGTAAACTCAAACAAGAGTGGAAGGCCAAAGAAGTGGTCGAGACGAAGGAGGAAGGCAAGCCAAGTGAATGGGTTGAAGTGAAAAAGAAAAAAGGCAAGCACGTCGTTAATGATCCTATGGGTAACTTTGTTCCTACACCTCCTCCATCTTCATCGAATGCATTTGATATTCTCAATACTTGTGTAGCCAATGAGGAGGTTTCTTTTTGTGTGGATCTTAAGAGCGTGCTTAATGCGAATTGCTCCTCTTTGAAAGTGAGTAACCCCTCAAAAGATATTCCGAATGAAAAGGCTTCAAAGGAAGAGAAAGAAATTGCCAGGGATGTGGGTAATATAAATGTGTTAGCCCCCAGACGATCTTCACTTTCCAAAGGAGCTCCTCAATCCCTTTCAGATGGAACATTCTTTGTTCCATGGACAAACCCATCTTCAAAAGTGGAAAACAAGAAAAAGCTCCTTGAAAGAATTGCTAATCTTAAACTTGCTCAAGAGGTTAGCCTCTCTATCAAGTCTAAGAAATCAAGTCGTAAGAACCCCCATGGTCGGGGTGGCAGAGGGTTCCCAAATATCTGAATGCACAAGAGCAAACGGGGCAGTAGAAATAGAATTACTTTTATTAAAAGGTAATGCAGGCTGTTTAGTAATTTGACAAGGTAAACAATCAAGATTTTCAAAAATAACACGACCTAACCAGCCACTAGAAACCAAAGTTTTTAAACGACTAAAAGAGACATGTCCTAAATGACAATGCCAAAGGTGAAAAGAAGACAAAAATAGAAGCAGCGGAAGAGGCAATAGAAGCAACAGTGGATGATATAGATGGAATGCGAAGATAAAGAAGCTCGAACAGACGTCCATGCCTACGGGCTATCCCAAGGATCTGTTTCGTCTAAGGGTCTTGCACCAAACAACCATTAGCAAAAAAAGTGACAGTGAGACCAAGTTCACACAATTGACCAATAAAAATAAGGATTAATTTAAGAGCAGGAATGTAATAAACATTAGAAAGAGATACAGTGGAAGTAGAAATTTGACCAATGTGACTAACAGACATATGAGAACCATCAGCAGTATGTATAGGGGGAGCGGAAGAGGCAATAGAAGCAACAGTGGATGATATAGATGGAATGCGAAGATAAAGAAGCTCGAATAGACGTCCATGCCTACGGACTATCCCAAGGATCTGTTTCGTCTAAGGGTCTTGCACCAAACAACCATTAGCAAAAAAAGTGACAGTGAGACCAAGTTCACACAATTGACCAATAAAAATAAGGTTTAATTTAAGAGCAGGAATGTAATAAACATTAGAAAGAGATACAGTGGAAGTAGAAATTTGACCAATGTGACTAACAGACATATGAAAACCATCAGCAGTATGTATAGGGGGAACAAAAGAGGATGATAAGATAGAAGAAAATATAATAGAATCAGAGGTCATATGATTACAGCAGGCGGAATCAAAATACCATAAAGGATTTCCTTATGTGACTGAAAGAGTAGGAGAAGGAAGAGTATCGAATTTGGCAAGCACCTACTGGATAATGGACTCAACATCATCCATAGAAAATGATGGAGCAATAGGATCAGTAGAGTGGTGAGTGCAAGAACTCTGATGCAGTAACAGCAGCAGCAGTATGAGCAACACGAGCATATTTGGACTAATGCCCAGAACATGAAGACCCTTTCCTGGATGAAGAAACAGGGAGAGCTCGAGGACAATTGCTTTGGAAATGACCTGGAGTAGTCTTGTGGCAAGTCAAGCATTCACAAACTTGGCACTGAAGTAAAGAATGATTGGCAGTTAGGCCACGATTGCGACAATAAATGCATGAACTAGAAGGCTGTGAAGATAAAGAACCCCATGATGATGGCGTAGCAAGAATAGAATCCAAGTTTTGAGTTTTGAAAATCCCAAAACAAGTTTCTTCTAACAAGAGTTAGGTAATGGCTTGCTCCAAAGTCGGTAAGGGCAAACGATGGAACAAGGAAGCACGCACAGGTTCAAAGGTGCTATGAAGAGCCATAAGAAACTGCAATAGCCACTGATGATTCCTATGAACAATAAACAACTGTGCATCCTCAAAATGTGCCCAAGTAGGTTTAGAAAGAGCCAACTGGTCCCAGATAGATGACATCTGGGATAAAAAAATCATTGATGGACTAACCAGGCTCTTAGCGCATGTGATGAAGAGTTTGTAGGAGTTAATATTGGTGAGCATGTCCAGTAGTTTGATAGCGGTCCTTCAAGAAATCCCAAATTACCTTGGCAAGAGAGAATGGAATCATCATCCTGAAAGCGTCCAAACTGAAGGTTAATGGAAGGAACAGAAGTAGCCCAAAACCATGTGATAATCTAGTAGTTCTTCCCTTCTCGTTCATCAAGACGCTCATCGAAAGCAGATGCAATCTCTTTTTCTTCCTGGATGGGTTTAGAAAGAGCACCAGTGATAATACACCAAAGCCGCTTCCCTTTGATGAATCTAGAGAGAGCTTGGGCCCAGAAAACATAGTTGGACCCATCAAGTGTAACAGAGACAGAATGGATGTTGTCAAAACGATCCATAATGCTCAAACAGGGCCAAAAAAAAAAAAAAAAAAAAAGGTGCTTTATAGAGGCTAATTTTGCCAAAACAAAACACACCAGCAACTTCAAGAGGCCGAAAACTGTTGGGATATGGTCTGAACAGGCCAAAAACACGACCAGAAAGGCAGTGAATCGGTTGGTCAAAATGGTTTGACCAATTTGGTCAACTAGGGCTGATGTCACAGCAAGATGGATGACGTCAACAGGCGCAGCGCACATTAGCAGAGATGTGCAGGCGCATGGTAGCAAGTGGAGCAGCAGCGACGCACGAAACCACTGCTAACATCAAAAACATGCGACTCACATTAGCAGATGAGGCCGCAGTGCACAATAGCGCAAGACAATAGCAAAAGGCACGTAGGGCGAGTAAGAAAACGACATAACGCGTGGCCCTTTCTCTCTTTCTTTCTCCTTCGGCGTTGGGGCTTCGATCCGGCTCTGATCCATCCCCCTCCATCCTCTCACTCTACAACTTTCTTTCTTCTCATTTTTCTCTCCCTCTCTACACATACATACATGTATATACGTAAGTGAATTCATGTGTCTGAAAGTGAAAATTTTACAATACAAAAACTCTTCAAGTTTGATTTTTTATTTAATTTTTCTTGATTATTCTAATGAATGAAGCACAAAACTAAAATTTTTAATTTTTGATTAATTTTTCTTGAGGATTCTAATAAGTGAATCACAAAACTGAATATATTCATGGCTATTTCAATTCAAACCTTAGGATTAGAAGAGACCCAAAATCATAGTCAAGGAGAGAATCTGGACAAAACTCAGAAATCTTGCTTTTGTAGAGAGAATCAGAGGAGATATGGGGTTGTTTGTGTGGTGTTGAGAGGGAGAGAAAGTTGTTGGGGTTGTGGAAACAGCTAGGGTGGGTTTGATAGTTTTTAGAGAAGGAAAAGAGAGAAGAGAGAGAGGAGGAAAAAAGAGCAGATCTGCCACCTCGCTATTGCCGCCAGTGTTGCCATGCCGTCTCCGTCGCCGTCACCTCACCATTGTCGCCCTCCTTTGTTCTTGCTCTTGGACTCGTCAGGTAGGTTAGAGTTCTACCACTGAGAGAGAAGAAAAGAGGGAAACAAAAACAAAAACAAAAAAAGATCAAAACGACGTCATTTGGCACCATGGCAAGAAATATCGCAGGATAGAATGGCAGAGGATCCAAACTCCTTATTCGCGCCTGCGAAATAAATTGTCGCGCCCGCAATTTGCAACTTCCAAAAATCAAACTCTCAGTATCTTTCTCTGCATCCCGCCAACGTGCCAACTCGCATTTCAATGCACAAAATTAGGATTAAAAATCCTAACACTATCTAATTAAAAATGCTAAAAACAATCCTTATGACTCCGAAAATATATTAAAATATTTTAAAATATATATGTATATCATAATTATAAATATTTTAACTTCATGTATTTATTATTTCATTTGGAAATTAACTAATTAACTCAAAGTTCCCTCCCCCCCTCCATGTTTGGAGTTTTTTTTCTGTGCCACAGTTGAGGGATTTCCCTTTTTGGAAATGGTAATCATGAAAGTAAACAAGAAATTATCAATGACATTATCCGCTGATCATTTAAATACATTAACATGTTGGGTTATTTTTGGTAATTGGTCAAAATAGTCACACACACAAAAAAAAAAAAATCAACAAAAATAACCAATTCCCAAAATAGGAAGCAAATGCGCATGCAAGACCAATGTCTCTGTTTTTACTCTTTAGTTTCTTCCAGTTAGGGCAGGAGGAAAAACTTCAGTTCACAAAACTTTTGCAAGCAATCTCCACAACCCAAAAAGTTGATCAAAATCTCAATAGTTCTTGCTTGTGCAAACACAGCAAAAAACTAGAACAAAAAGCAAGAAACTTCACCATACTCTAACCAAACAGCAACAAACTATGGCAATTAAAATAGCCATCGTAGCAAGCTCAGCTTTCTTAGCTTGTTGAGAATAGAGATCCTGCATAGCTACAACCAAAACAAAACTTTCATTATATGAAGAAGAACCAAGGACTGTAGCCTCTGCACATCGGTGTCATTAGGATTCTAAGACAGACCTTTCAAAAGAATTTCTTTCTTTTACTCGTAAATTTTCCAAAGGACCCAACATATCACATTTTCTAAGCGTTCAGATAAGATATCTACACTCCAAAAATAATTATTCTGGCCAAACCACTCCTACCATGGTGGCACAATAGCCATCATTTGATGGACGGGTGTGTATTTAAGGATTAAGAGTCATGAAGTCCATGAGGCACGGTTGCCACATCTATTCTGTCCAGGAGAATAAAAGGGACCAAGAATTATACATGGCTCTATCATCACTTGCCAATCAACTTTAGAATATGAATCATCACAACACAAGAAGTTGGTTCCCATTGCTTCCAAAAGTATCATATTAATCTTAAATTATTCTATTGATGACTCATTTGTTCCACAATTTGCATGCCTAATCCAAATCAAGGTGTCTATGTTTGGCAAGAATACCTTGTTTGTTACATGAAATGCAACAAAACTAAAGCAACCCACCCCAAGAATCATCACAATCACAAACCTCCTTTTTTTTCTTTTTCTATTGCAAAATGTATGAATTATTATATGACATTCATCTACCAAATAGCTATGGCAAACAAGGGATTGAGAGATGCACACCACTTCTGCAACAAACTCGAATATAATCAAAGATGCAAGTGCTTTTTTTCCCCCAACATATACAATTTCAGTAGGACGCCTCATTCATCAGTTCAACCCTTTGGTCTCAATGTTTTCATAGTTTAAAATATGTAGGTGGAGATAGTTAGTACAGAATCAGAGAGAGTAGACCAACCAAATCTTTCAATTGAAAACAAGAATAAACTATATCTTGACATGATAAGCACATACAAAACCTAATGCAGTACATAATTTAAACTCAGAATAACACATAATTATCTTGATTTGAAGATAGGTACCTTCAAGTTTTCCCCTTTTGCAACATCCCTTAGAGAAACCAAGCTTGGAACATGAGCAATCCCATGGAAGTCTGATCTTTTCCTAATTCCAGAAATTTTGACATTCTTATGATGTCGGGTCTTAGGATCATAAAGCACAAGAGCCTCCCCATTAACTAAAATCAAGAGTTGCCCACTCCGCAGAATCATTATCGGCTCGTAACAGTTCGAGTAATCCCGATCATAGATCACACCTTTAATAACAATGTCTTTACTCCAAGACTCCTTGACCCCATAATCCTTCATCACCCATATTGAACCCTGATATTTGACAGTAGCAAAATCACATATAGTGAGGCAACCTCGTAGCACTCCGACACGCATTTGACATGAAAATTCTTTCAAAAGCGGATCAAATTCAGAAGGTTCGGGAACAACCCGAAATTGCTCACTCCCAAAGTCAAAACAACAAATAAAGTCTGGATTATTAACGCCGAAAGGAAGCCAATGAAGAGCACCATTGAGGAACGCATCAAAGGAGTCATTGACAACGGAGCAAGGGGTTTTTCCAATGCTTCTCCATAACCCTTCTCCAAGCGTGTATATCTCCGCCTCGTTGTAGTCTCCATTAGCTTGCAGGCCTATGACAGAGTTTACAACCTTTCGGCTCAAGAACCGCAACACTTTGTACTGGTTAGTCATTGGACTAAAACCAAAAATAGGACTACGAGTGTTGCAAATTGTGCCAATTGGGCTTTTTGGAAGGGTAATGCACTCACCCAAAATCGGATTGCATACATAAATTGGGTCATTTGTGCCGGGCTTGCACAAGCAAAGCAAGCCATTGTGTGAGTTGACCATGTTAACTGCGATTCTGGGGTCGTTTGGAAGGTTGATTTTGGGGACCAATTTCATTGAGGCATTGCGGGGATGAGTGTAGGGGGCGATTTGGAGGTCAACTAAGTGGAGTTTCTTTGGTTCCCGTATGCGATTGATGGGTTTAAACAAGAGGCTAGGGTGTGATCTTGAGAGATGGAGTTTGGCGAACTGAGGGTCTGATGAGATGAGAGAGAGCCAGAGTTTACAAACGCTGCGGCAATTGAAGAGGGTTTTTATTGGGAGTCTTGAAAGTATGTCGAATACGATGTGGGTTGGGAGCTCTGGGATCATTTGACAATCTTCTTCTTCTTCTTCTTCTTCTTCTTGATGGGTTTGATCTACTTCATCGTCGTTGATTATCTGTCTCTGCTCTTCTTTTTTTGCTAGTAGTGATAGACATTTTTTCTCTGCAGAACTGGATTGACTAGAAAGAGGTAGAAAGAGAAAGCTCTTTATTATGGGGAGGTTGTTTTTGGAGGGAACTCGAAGTAGAAATTCGCGCCAAAACTAATTTAATCATCCAGAATTCGGAGTAGGGCTGCGATAAGAAAATCGTAAACGGATTGCTTTGGTAGTTTTTGGTTTAATTTTTAAATTAACTTTTGAATTGAAAAATAAAAAATATAGGTTGTGTTGGTAGAATTTTGTAAATATGATTTGAGAGTATGAGTTGTATTTTGAATTTGTGAGTTGCGGAATTATAATTTGAGTGTAGAAAATTTATTTGGTTATGGTTTTTGAATTGAGTGTGGAATTGAGTTTTGAAAGTTTGATTTGACATGTGAAGTAAGAAAATTTGTTTGATTATAAGTTTTGGAAAGAGTTTTCAAAACTTAATTCAAATTGTTATAACTCATAACAAAACACACTACTTACACACTATTGAAAATTTTGATCAACGCTCATAACCAAACTCTTTTTAAAATTCAATTAAAAAATTTATTATTAATAAGAAATAACATTAATCAATTTTTTAATTAAAAATATTATAAAGGAAATAATTTTTTTTCAAAATAAATATTCAAAAAATTTAAATCGTAAAAATTTAAATAATTTAAATATTCAAAAATTTTAAATAATTTAAAATATTAATATTTTAAATTTAAAAACAACTTTACACTCAAATCATAATCAAACACATAAAACAAAACTCAATTAAGAAATTATTTTTAAAACTCATAATCAAACACATAACTCGAAACTTCATACTATTTTCACAACTCTGCACTCAAATCGTAATCAAATACATAACAAAAAAAATTAAAATATTTAAAAATATTTTTATAAAATACAGCTTGAATTTATTTTTATAAAATATTTAAAAATTTTAAAAACTAAAATCGTAATATTTTGAAATTAAAATATTTACAAATATTCAAAAAATTTAAAAATTTTAAAAATCGTAACATGTTTAAATATTAAAATATTTAAAATCTTAATAAAATTAAAATATTTTTAAAATATTTAAATATTTAACAAATTAAAATATTTATTTGAATTAAGTTTTGAAAAGAGTTTTGAATTATGTGTTTGGTTATGAGTTTTGAAAAGTAATGATTATATTTTAAATTGAGTTTTGATAAATGAGTGCAGAATTATGATTTGAAAGCTTAAAACAAACAACACACTCAAATCAATGGGTGGAACTATAATTTGAGAGGCTTACCAAACGGAGCCATATATTTAGTTTATCATTTTTTAAAGGATGAAATACTAATAAATCTCAAAATGTGATTTTATTAACGGTTTAGTTTTTTTTTTTTTTTTTTCTTATAAACCTATATAAAAAGATAGTCACTTACATGTTTTGGTTTAATTTTTTAAAGACAAAAGTAGGTTTCTCAAAATGTAAAACTACACATTTGAACAGTTTGCACTATAGAAGTTTTGGATTTTTCCTTATTCTATAACAAATCTCATATTACGAACAAAAACCTAACGCTCTAATGTAACTGTAAGAACCCAAATATACAAATCAAATAAATAATTAAGTAATAATTATTTTACAATCTCAAATATTTTGCTTGTGAATCTTCAAGTGCAAACTAAATATTATTGAAAGATCTTTTAATTATAATACCTAAAATAAATTTATGGTGAAAGTCTTTAATTTAGAAACAAGATTTATTATTTGAAAATAAAATAAAATAACATGAATATAGAAGAGGGTGTGACTTGAACTTTAGACCACAATTTGATAAATAATTGTAACGCCCTCAAAATAATAACATTAATCCCAACAATATAGACATGCTATGATATATAAAAGGTCCACATCCTTCCATTCATCAGAGTTTTATTACAAAGAGTATCACATGTTAACAACAAAAGCAAATGCCCTAAGGGCTTACAGCTTTCCAAGTTAACACTTGGTTACACAAAAGTAGAGTGCTAACTCATTTACACATAAAGCCCTCGGCTTGAATTTACATGTAATACAACAAAAGGAAAGATAACCCAAAAAGCCTGTCCGCCACTAGCCTCCCAACTAAGTCCTTGGGGGTGGCATGCTACCTGTACCTGAAAATGATGTTCCCATATAGGGTGAGCCACAGCCCAGTAGAAATATACTAAACCAATTATGAACAATGACTAAAAGATTAACAGTTGATAGATGGTCAACACTTTTACATTCATTCATAACATAACACAATTCCAAGACACTCAAGTCTATATTTCCTTTCATTTCCATTTCATTCCTTTTATTTGCCATTTCATAACCTTGGCTCAGAACCTGGCCAAACATCACACATGAGACAAACACTCATGCCAACACTTTTCACTTCATCAAAGATAAACATAACAGTTATATCAATACTTCCAACGACAAGCATATACGCTCTGTCAATACACTTCTAGATAAGCATACCAGCTCTATCTACGGAGTTCATCCCCTATCTCCTCCCAACAACACCCGGTTTAGAGGTTCATCCCCTATCTTCCCCTAAACCGTGGAGTACATCCCCTATCTCCTCCAACACAACACAATGCATATAAACAACAATTATATACATCACAAATCAATACAATTAATTATCCAAATTAATCAATCAATGTAATTAGGGCATTCTCCATAATTAACATCACAACCCTTAGGTTCCAATTTCCTTAATGTTTCAACATTAATTCCATGTTTCTATACCAAACATGCTTCTAGGTTTATCATAGATGAAAACCCCAACTTTTGTAAAATTACACAATGGCCCAAAGTTTCCCAAAATCACACAACAACTTCCAACATATCAAAATGCTAAAATTTAAAGACAAAACTCATAAAGAGGAGTAGGATATCCCTACCTCAAAAGATGAGTTCCAAAGGAGAAGGACCCAAAACCAAAATGCTCCAAACACCCAACTATTCGGATCAAAAGGACGCCCTCGACGATCTACACCCTTTTTGTGAAGACCAAAGGTGAGCAAAACACCCTAGCTAGATCAATACTTAGAGAAAAGTTAAGGTTTTTGAGTGAGAAGCTCTAAAAATGGCGTTTTTGGTAAAGTAAGAAAGAGAAGATAAGTCAAAAAGTGATTTAAAATGCCCAGTCCCACTCAGTTATACGACAGGTCCGCTCGAGCGTAAGCCACTCCGCTCGAGCGTAAAGACACAAAAACATGGTCCGCTCGAGCGCAACATTGTCCGCTCGAGCGCCAAGACACAGACACAAAGTTCGTCCGCTCGAGCGTAGATACCAGCCCGCTCGAGCGCAGTTCTCCCCCTCCCAGAACTCTCACCAAAAACACACTGTCCGCTCGAGCGCAACATCCCCGCTCGAGCGCAACCAGCTCGAGCGCACCAAACCCGCTCGAGCGTGGGAACCACACTTGCAGAAGTTCTGCAGGTGCACGAAATACTGAATGGGTGCATTCTCCGCTCGAGCGCCAAAATCCCCACTCGAGCGTACAAGCAACAACAACCTCTCCGCTCGAGCGTACATACCTCCGCTCGAGCGGACCAGCCAAAACCTGGGCAACTAGACTTGGTTCTTAAGATCAACCAACCTGTAACAAACCTGCCCAACACATCCTATAACTCAAATACAAAGCAGGAAAGGATGTAAATAAGACAATACTCAACTATCAACATCCACGGACACATGTCCGAATCGCTATACAACAGGGGTAAACCCGGGACCGCTATAATAATGGTTTTACCATTTGAGTTGCTTAACATATTTAAACATTTTGTATATTATTTAAACATTTTGCATATTTAAACATTTTGACCTACACATGCTTTAGGTGTATCCAACCACTAGTATTAAATAAAATATACACAAAACCCTACCTTCTTATTTATTCTTCACAGCAGCCATGAGAGAGAAAGAGGAGAGATTTGAGAGAAACTTTTGGCAACATTGATGGTTAACAACTCTAAGATATTGTCCTATTTTATTATATCTATATATTGTGATGGTTCATATGTGTAATCTGCTTGTTGTTGGGAAGGAATAGGAGAAACGGGTGTATTGTTTTGGTGCCAAGTTAGTGATTGGTGATGAGAAATAATGGGTGTAATTCTTAATTCAAAAAAATTATGTACATAACCACAAACTTTAAAAATCAAGAAATCATATCAAATGAATGAATTTTGAACTGAAATTTTTATAGTAGATTAATTACATATTGAATTGCATATATGAATTTTCTCATAATTTTTGGGAGTCAAAATCTATATTAACTGTTGCGTTCAAATTTGTCCAGAAAACTGGTTTAAAACAGTAACTTCGGAAGTGTTGTTCTCTTTGGGTATAAAGCCGAAAATTATCAAATCAGCGTCATTAGAACCGGTTACAAGTCTAGTTTCTTACATGTTTGGCCTTGCGTTGATTGCTCATGTCTACTAAGAGAACCATTAATTTCTTTAAAGTGCTGCAGAAAATAACCTGTTTGGGTGTAATTAATTGTAAATAATTATTTTGATAAGCAAATCAAGTAAAACCAATTAGTTGATATCTGAAGGGTTTTGGAATTTTTCAAACAACATGAAGTGGGTTTTTAATTTTCAAAGTTAGTGAATTAATTGGGAAAACTTGTTTAAAATTCTGTTTTATCTTAAAGTTACTCTTAGTTAAGTTTCGATCGGAACCCATGTCTTAGGTAATTTTAGACCTTGAAGAACATGAACTTAGGTATTATTTAAGAGTAACGATGAGTGGGGTTGAGCTGTGTTAGTGCGCTTTAGTGTAGGGTACTTAGTTTATTATTCTTTTTAGTATTTTTAAATTAGTAGTGACGTGTAATCTTCATACTTGGTTTAAGGCACTAGTTGGCCTTTCATACTCTATTCGAGGATTATATTATTTCATTTTCAAGTGAGTAATTGCATGTTACATATTTTTATAAATGTTCCCCTACCCTGAACTGTTGAAAAATTAAATTGTTGTTTCAGGACTAAACTGTTTTGATAATCTATTATATTATCAATGGAATTAAATTATTTATGAAATATGTGCAAACTTGACATACTGTAAACTATTTTGTTTTTGGTCTCATGTTTATAATGGTGAACTACCATGTTTTGCGAAACTGATGTGTATTGATTATTGGGACCATCTGTATATTTTAGTCCAAGGAAATTATTCCATTGTGTGTGGTGACTTTGGCCACTAGGGAACAGATCCTGGTTGGGCCATGATGACTCTAGTGCTCAACGATTGTAAAGAAAAGACCTAGGTTAGGCTAGGTGACCTTCAAACGGATCGTCTTAGCGAAAAGGCCCGAGTTGCCACCCTGAGGATGACTCTTAGTTTGATATTAGATCCAACAGGCTTATAGCCTTGAGAACTGTGTGGCATGTTACTTGTTATTCTTGGTATCTAGAAAATTATTGGTATTCATATTGTAATCTGTTTTAAGTGAAAATGTCATTTATCATGTTCTTCAGAGACATGAGTATTTTAATTGTTGAACTGTGGAACCTTATTTTTTAAACAGATTGTCTTTACCAAACTATATGCCAATCTAGTTTCTGTGATATATATCTTATTTTGGAATTAAACCATGTTTTCAAAGCTATATTTATTATCCATGTTGCTACTCATTGAGCTATCAGCTAACTTAGTTGTTTATCATTTCCAGGTGTTAGAAGGACTTAAAGTGGACTCATGGCATAGTGGGGACTCAATTGCATGGACCTCTAGGACATTCATTTATTTTGTGTTAGATTGTTATGTCAAATTTGTGCATATTTCTTTTTATTTTTATTGAGGTTCATTTAGGATTATTTTGATATGTGGACTGTTTATATCCCATAAGTTTGGATGGTATTGATTACGGTTGGTTGTGCCGTTTATACTTGTGGCATGTCACTGGATTGAGTTAGGTTATTTATTACTAGACTTTTGTATAGTTGTTCAACGAGATTATGGTTTAGTGGTTAGGCTTACGTGTGCCTTGGGCTAAGGCCCTGTGGGCCACGGCCAGTCATACCTGGTTTGGGGTGTGACAGTAACACTCTAATAACATAACATTTCAATGCAATACACTAAAAAACTCCTTTGTGTACTTTTTCCAAACGTAACAACGTAACACTCAAAAAAACCCTTTAATGTACTTTTCTCAAACGTAACACCCCAATGTAACACACACAAAAAAAAAAAACTTTAGTGTACTTTTTCTAAACGTAACACTCTAATCAGTATAAATTCCAAACGTAACATTCCAATGTAATATACTCTAATGTAACAGACAAAAACACTAAAAAAACTCTTTAGTGTATTTTTTTTTAAACGTAACACTCACAATTTGAAATTATATATTTGCCCAAAACTTACTAAGGAATATTTGTACTCCTTTTGGAATGTTTTGAAAAATCTCATATATATATATATATATTTAGTGTTACATTGGAGTCTTACATTTAGAAAAAGTACACAAAAAAAATTTTGGGTTACATTGGAACGTTATATTTGAAAAAAGTATACCACAGAGTTTTTTTGTGTGTTACATTAAAGTGTTACGCTAAGAAATGTTTTTTGAGTGTTATATTGAAGTGTTACGTTTGGAAAAAAGTACATTAAAAAGTTTTTTTATGTGGTACATTAGAATGTTACACTAAGGAGTTTTTGTGTGATACATTAAAGTGTTATACTAAGGAGTTTTTTTAGAGTATTATATTAAAGTGTTACATTTGAGAAAAGTACACTAATAAATTTTTTGTGTATTATATTAAAGTGTACGCTAAGGAGTTTTTATGTGTGTGTTACATTAGAGTGTTACAATAAAGAGTTTTTTTTTAGTGTTATATTAGAGTATTATATTTGGAAAAAATACACTAAAGAGTTTTTTTGTGTGTTACATTAGAGTGTTACAATAAGAAATTTTTTGTGTGTTACATTATAATGTTACACTAAGGAGTTTTTTTAGAATGTTGAGTGTTACGTTTAGGAAAAAGTATAGTAAGAAGTTTTTTTGGGTTCGTATTGGGATGCCCACCTTTCTTATTCTTTCACATTCTACACATCAATCAATCAATTTTTCTCTCATATCTAGGGCTGCAAATGAACCAAACTGTTCATGAATAAGCTTGGCTCGTTAAGGACTCGGCTTGGCTGAATTCATTTAGTAAATGAGCCGAGCTTGAGCTCGAGCTCAAATATTAGGCTCGTTTAGTAAACGAGCTGAGCTCGAGCTCGCATAAGTTTAGCTTGTTTATCTTTATTTAAATTATAAAATAAATATATTATTTAT
This sequence comes from Camellia granthamiana, assembly GCA_036172215.1. Lineage (NCBI taxonomy): Eukaryota > Viridiplantae > Streptophyta > Magnoliopsida > Ericales > Theaceae > Camellia > Camellia granthamiana. The sequence goes on along the minus strand of CM069907.1, from coordinate 47,605,385 downwards.
ATATTAAATAATATATAAATAATATTTTTATTAAATGTCTTTTGGTATCAAAGCCAAATTATGTTGCATTCTGTTTCCTGTTGAACCATTATTTCAGTGTCTACTCATTCTCTTGTGTTGAAATTGTTTACAGTCTTTTGTCTTAATCTGTCAAAATTTTATTCGTGTCTTTCCACTTTGCTATTAGCCACCCATCCTTCGTCCCAAATCCTAGGTAAGTCCTTTGGTTAGGCAGTGTTGGATCTTAGGGGTTTTCTCGAACTGGGTATGTGTGAAAACATAGTATGTGAAAACATGATAAAATTCGACAATGTATTGAGATCACTGTAAACTATTTCAAGATAAAATGAGTCGATTATTTAGAAGTAATTCTTCAGTCAGTTCTAAGTCAACAACTTTGCCTTCTATACCTAATCAAGGTTTAGTAATCAATGAAGAAGATGTAGAAATACAAAATGATAAAATTGATCTAAGTTGGAATATACCAAGATTACCAATTAAAGAAATTTATAAAACTACTTTTATACAAAATACATTTAATGTTAATCTCCATGTTAAAACTTTAGAACAAGTCTATGCTTTAGAAAAACCTAGAGAAACATGTCAATTATTTGATGCTAATACTATTAAACGTCATTTGAAAACTGGTCAAAATTTTATTCATTTAGGGTTAATTCAAGTTGGAATCAAACCATTAACACAACAAGGTAAAAATACTTCTGTTTTACTATGCTTAAGAGATGCTCGTTTTCTTGATTATAATGATAGCTTAACGGGTATGGTGGAAACTAGTCTTCACAAAGGACCCGTCCATTTTAATTGTTTTCCTGATTTCACTCTTAGTCTTAGAGACCCTCATATACTAGATGCTTTAACTCTAAATATTCAATTACATGGCTCATTTACAAATATGAAAGAAAAGGCTCATAATATTGCTTTAATTTATCGTGTTCATTACAAATGTATTAAAACCAATTTGAATGTTCAAGCCTTACATAAAAGTCCTAAAGACAAAACCTTACTAATCCAAAGTAGTAATAATGATACTAATATAAATATTCCTCAAATGATTGAATGGAAAAATATTACTCTCCCCGACCAATGGATTACAGTTAATGAAAATTACAAACATAATCAACGACAACCTACTTGTCAAGATATTCAACAATTTATTGATAGATTTGTTAGGATCAAATTTAATCGATCTCAATCTTCTCGTCATAGTACTTCTAGTATACCTACTGATGTTGAAACTGAAGATAAGATATTTAATACACCTTTATTCCGAAAAAATAGTCAAATTCATCTTGGTCAAAATTCCCATAGTAAAATGAAAGGAGTTGACAATTCAACAACTTTCCAAATTAGTAAACCTGTTTATTCTACTCACACACATCTACATGAAGAAGATACTGAGTCTCAAGACTCTCCAACTCAAACTGATTTCGAAGTACTACCTCCAATAAATCCTCAATTAATGACAATTAGTACACCTGCTCCTGATCTTGATAAATTACATATTGAATTTAAATCAAAAGAAAATAGAACTAAACGACATGCTTATCGCTCCAAATATGATTCTCATCAGCAATCTCGAATTACCCGCAAATGGTATGATTTTATGATTGAATATAATACTGAAGTTCCTTTCTTTGAATTCTTAGCAAATTATTACAAAAAAGTAAACACAATCACAAAACATAAATGGAAAACTTCTCCTAATACTACTGTTAGTTTTAGTCATCCTCTTTTATCTACCATAATCATTGAACACCAAGGATTTGAAGTCCCAGCCTCTCCTTTTAAGTTGCCTAGTACTGACCCTGAAATCAAAAAAGTTATTGAACAAAATAATTATACTAATCAATGTTTAAAAACTATTAGTAAACAATTAGATAAAATAGAAATCAATTTAGAAGATTATTCAGTTAACACTACTTCAGCTAAACAATCTTTAGACCAACCTTTGCTTAATTTACCTAGTAATCGTTCCAAAAGAACTAGTTTAGTAACTCAAGATAATTCTACTGTTAAAGCTATTGAACAATTATTTACTAAATTAACTACTACTGAGAAAGCTTCTCCCTCTACTGAAAAAGGTCTTATTGTATTAAATCAAAAACAACCTACTTAGAAACTGTTTCTACTCACGCTGAAACTGATACAACTGATAATAAAATTAATCAATTAGCTCAACAATTTCAATCCTCTAATCTTAATAAACTTCATTATCCTAAACCTAATCCTACCTCTCTTACCAAAAATTGGTATTCTCGACCTACTCCTCCTGATTTCCAATATGAAGAAACTAATCTTAATAATCAATTCTCTGTGTCTGCTAAAAAATTATACGAATGAAATATTGATGGTCTCAGTGAAGATCAAATACTTCAAAAATTAAATCATTTATCTATGGTGTCAAATAGTTATCTTAGTAACTACCTTGATTATTCTCAACCTGAAATTGTTTCCTTAATCACCTCTGGTTTTACCGGTATACTCAAATATTGGTGGGAAAAATACCTTACTAACGATCAAAGAGAATCAATTTTACATGCTAATCAAAAAGATGAAAATGATTTACCAATCTTTGATGAAACTATTGGTTATTATAAACCTGATGGAATTAACACATTAATCTATACTATAGTCAGACATTTCATAGGAACTCCTACTAATATATATTCTCGCATACATGATCAACTTAGTAACCTTACTTGTCCAACATTAAGTGATTTTCGATGGTATAAAGATGTATTTACCTCTAGAGTTATGTTAAGAGAAGATTGTACTAAATCTTTTTGGAAATAAAAATTCATTAATGGCTTACCTAGTCTTTTTGCTCACAAAATTAGAGATGTTCTTAGTCAACCTACTGGTGTTATTGAATATGATAATTTAACTTATGGTGATATAATTAGCACTATTCAAAAAGAAGGATTAAGGCCTCGTTTGGGAACAGGCTATTTTAGTAACTTTTTGGCTTTTTACGAAAAGATGTGCAGAAAAGTAGAGAGGTGATGTGACTAGTTTTAGTTGGCTTTTTGACTTTTTGGCTTTAAACATAAGGCTAAATATGAATTAGATAATTTCTGTAAACAATACGGTTTACCTCCTGTAGCACCTTCTCAACGTAAAAAACATAAGTATACTAAACATAAATCCTTTTACAAATATTCTAATAAATACAAAAAGAATTATTCACCTTCCAAATCCAATGATAAATTTTATACTAAATCCAAAAAGAAATATTATAAAAAATCACATCCAAAATCTAAATCTAATAAAGATATTACTTGTTACAATTGTGGTCAAAAAGGTCATTATTCTAATAAATGTAAAGAAAAACAAAAATTAAAAGATAAGGTTAATCAACTTCAAATCAATGATGAATCAAAAAATCAATTATTTGAAATCTTCCAATTAAACCAATGTGCTAGTAATTCCTCATCTGATAATCTTACTACTTCATCTGATTACCATTCACCTAGTGAAGATTCTGATAACAATATTGAATTAGGATATAATGATGTTTGTTGTAAACTAGTTAAACAAATCACTGTTCTTCCGAAACAAAATCAAGAAGAAACTGCTCTTATTGAATTAATTAGCCGTTTAGAAGATCCATAATTAAAACAAAAATATACTAATAAATTAAAATCCTTATTAACTAATAAAGATACAAAACCTAAGCTTGATAAACCAATTATTAGTTTATCCAAAACCTTAGAAAGATTTAAAAATAAACAAAAAGAAGTTACACTATAAGATTTACAATATGATTAGTTTATCCAAAACCTTAGAAAGATTTAAAAATAAACAAAAAGAAGTTACACTACAAGATTTACAATATAAAATCAATCAGATTAAACAAAATATTAAAGAATTACAAAGTAAAGATAGAGCATTAGGAGATGAAATTATTACATTAAAACTTAATAAAAGTTTAGAAAATTTCCAAGACAACAATGCTGAATCTCTTAATGAATCTGAACATGAATCTGATGATCATACTAACCTTGATAATTTCTTGTTTGATAATCGATCACATCAATCTCAATCTCATAATCTTGACGATAAACGATTAAATCTTATTAATAAAATTCATATTCAAAAATGGTATTCAAAAGTTAAATTAGTTATTGACAATTTTGAATTAAATATTATTGCTTTAATTGATACTGGTGCTAATCTTAATTGTATTCAAGAAGGATTACTCCCTACTAAATATTATGAAAAATGTCGTGAAAAATTAACTTCTGCTAATGGTAGTAAAATGCGTATTAAATATAAATTACCTAAAGTCCATATATGTCAACATAATGTCTATTTCAAAACCTCATTTGCTTTAGTTAGAAATATGACTGATAAAGTTATTTTAGGAACACTATTTATACTTATTATATCCATTTACTACATCTAGTGAAGGAATAACAACTCAAGCTTTTGGTCAAACAGCTACTTTTAAATTCTTATCACCACCTGAAGTATTGGAATTAAATCAATTAAAAGACTGTTCTATTTCTCAATCTATTAATCGATTAACTCGTCAGTTACGTTTTCTCAAAGAAGAAGTCAATTATAAACGCATTGAACAACAATTAACTGATCCTATTGTTATATCTCAAATTGAAGAATTTAAATTAAAATTAGAAACAACTGTTTGTTCTACTTTACCAACTGCCTTTTGGCATAGGAAAAAATATGTAGTCACTTTACCATACATTAAGAATTTTAATGAAAGACAAATTCCTACTAAATCTCGACCTATTCAAATGAATCATGAATTAGTTGAAATGTGTAAAAAAGAAATCAATGAACTATTAAAAAATCGAATTATTAGTCCTAGCAAATCACCATGGTCTTGTCCTGCTTTTTATGTTAATAAAAATGTTGAATTAGAACGAGGTGTCCCTCGCTTAGTCATCAATTATAAACCATTAAATAAAGTTTTAGAATGGATTCGATATCCTATTCCTAATAAAAAAGACTTAATCAAAAGACTTAGTCAAGCTGTTATTTTTAGTAAATTTGATTTAAAAAGTAGTTTTTGGCAAATACAAATTCATCCTAAAGATAGATATAAAACTGCATTCACTACACCTTTTAGTCACTATGAATGGAATGTCATGCCGTTTGGATTAAAAAATGCTCCTAGTAAATTTCAAAATATAATGAATGATATTTTATATTCATTTAGTCATTTTTCCATCGTTTACATTGATGATATACTTATTTTCTCTAAATCCATTAATAAACACTGGAAACACCTTACTGCATTCTTTTATACCATTAAGAGTCATGGTCTAGTCATTTCTGCTCCTAAGATTAAATTGTTTCAAACCAAAGTCAGATTTTTAGGTTATGATATTCACCAGAATACTATTTTACCTATTAGTCATTCCATTGAGTTTGCGTCTAAATTTCCTGATGAAATCTTAGATAAAACCCAGTTATAACGTTTTTTAGGATCACTGAATTATATTGCTTAATTTTACAAAGACCTTAAGAAAACTTGTCAACCTCTGTTTGATCGGTTAAAAGACAATCCTCCTTTTTGGTCTTCTACTCATACTGCTATTGTTAAACAAGTTAAACATTATGTCAAATCTCTTCCTTGTCTTGGTATTCCTACTGAGAATTCATTCAAAATTATTCAAACTAATGCCTCTGATATTGGTTATGGTGGCATCTTTCTCCAAAAAATTACTCCTCAGTCATCTGAACAAATTGTTCGTTATCATTCTGGTGTCTGGAATAAAGCACAAAAGAATTATAGTACTATTAAACAAGAAATTTTATCTATTGTTTTATGTAAATTTCAAGATGATATTTTAAATCAAAAATTTTTGCTTCGTGTTGATTGCAAATCTGCTAAATATGTTTTAGAAAAAAATGTTCAAAATCTTGCTAGTAAGCAAATTTTTGCCTGATGGCAATCTATATTAAGTATTTTTGATTTTGACATTGAATATATTCCTGGTTGTCAAAATTCTATTCCTGATTTTCTTACCAGAGAATTTTTACAGGGTGGATAATAATACCTATTCCCACTATTTCATCCCATAAACAGAAAATTAAACACTACACATCCCTGATTAAGCATACTGCTCGTCGCCTTGCCTTTCTCAAATCAACCCATTTACCTACTCAAAGAGCCCAGTACATACAATTTCATCGAATTAAAGCTCAAAGCTCAGAAACAACAACTTGCTCATTATATTAACTGTTTACATAAACATACTGATCAATTAGATATCCTCAGTGGATGCTAATTTATCTCCTTTATTTCACAGATGTCTCGTCCACGGCCTCCTTCCAAAGCCTTGGTCCCATCTAGTCAACCGTTTGTTCCTCCTCCATTGGAGTTAGTCACCAAATACCATCCTGCTGAATTGGTTAACCGTTACCAAATTCTTGGTAACATTCATAAACCTAGTTATACATCTGCTTTGGCTACTGATCCTTTTGCTTTATCTAGTCAAGCAGTTATTTCATACCCTCCTAATCCTATTAAATCAGCCCGATCTGATTATGTTAAATCCACCACTACTAATCTCTTTTTCAAAGAACCTAGTCACCCAAAGAGTCATACTGTTCATGATCTGGTTAAATCTTATTTCCCTCCTAGATGGCATTTTATTCCTCTCCATATAGAAAAAACAATTACTTTCTATAAAGACATCATGTTCAACCATCAGTCAATTGTGATTAAACCCATTTATGATCGCACTTACACAAGTAAAATTGTGTACCATTCACTCTATATTCACAACTTTGTTTCTCTAGTGGATTGGAGTTCTCCTTATCAACTACGAGATCCGCCTGGTCATTCAATTCAATATAGTTACTATGATTACATTGATGCTTGGTTCAAAGTTCTCTTGTATCAAAATGAGTCCAATAGTCACTCCTGGTTTCTCCAATTTGATCAAAAATTCAAATCTAAATTACCTACTTGGTTTCTACGATGGTGGACTCAGTATGGCGCCATCCCAGAAATCTTCCCATCCATAATTATGGATCAAGTCAACTATTTCTCCACTGCTTTCTCATTCACTCCACAGCAAAGGAAATTCTCTCCATTGCTTATTTTTATATCCAAATACAAAATCCCTTGGATATTCAAATGGCAATATGGTCTTTCTGATGATGTTATTTACCAGCAACACATGGTTAAATGGTGGGATAATTTCAAGATTCCACGCATTGTTGAAATTGTTCAAACTGAATTTCCAATCAACATTCATGCCCCTACACCTGCCATGATTAAAACTCAGTAGAATCCAACTGCTCCATTAACACAAGGAAGCCAACTTCCTCCAGTCAATCTTGGGAGCCCAACATCCAATTCTTCCAAGCCCAAGTCATCCAAATCAAAGATTAAATCCAAGACAGCAAAGCCCAGTACTGATCAGCCCAAGTCAAAGGATAAGTCCAAATCAAAGGTTAAGCCCAAGTCCAAGTCATCTAAAGATGAGCTCCTTCAAATGGCTCGTCTCCTCATGGCCCAAGCCAAGTTAGAGTCGGATAACAGCAGTTCAGAAGATAGTTCAGACAGTTCAAACTCTTCTGAAGGATCAACTACTCAAAATCCATATGGACCCGAGTTTCAAGATGTTCAGGACCCATATGCTTAATTCAATCATTGGATTCTATATAGCTATAATTATCAGCTTCAATCAATACTTGTCTTTTGAGAAAAGCTGCTGATATATATATATCTATATTGATTCCCTCACTCACATGCCTCCAAGCAATGAATAGTAAAAAAGTCAACTTTACTGTTCACTATTCATCAAAAAGTCAACATTACTATTCATCATTTATCATGATTCATCCCACCGACAAATTCAGCAAAGTAAAAAGCAGCCATCAACCTTAGTCACCTATCGAAAGCAGCAGACAGCTCCCATGTGCTCCTGATGCTCCTTTCAAGTCAGAATAATTCACTCACAAGGCTAACAGTAGTCTCTTTTGATTATAAAAGGGTCTCTTCAGTCAAGAATAAGGCAAAGTTAGAAAAAATTGAGAGTGCTTATTCCTCAAGAAAAATGTCTCTGTAATTTTATTTTCAAGTTCGTTTTCAAGTTATGTATTTTGAAGAACAGTTTGTTTCATTCCAGTAAACAATTGTAAATCTTATTATTTGTATTGTAAGTCTTATTATTTGTGTTTATAATATTTAAATAATATTTTTATTTAAATAATATAAATAATATTTAAAAAATTATCAAACTGAACTAAACTGGGCCTAGTTCTTTATCGAGCCGAGCTCGAGCTCAAGCTCAATAAATGAGCTTGATAAGTAAACGAGCTGAGTTCAAACTCAGTAAAGCTCAGCTCAGTTCGGTTCATTTGCAATTCTACTCACATCCATCTATTCAACTAAAAAAAACTACAAATCATTCCAAAATTATTTTCAAAACTCATAACCAAACAAATTTTCAATTTTCAAAACTCTTTTTAAACACTAATCTTTCAAAATACAATTCAAAACTCAAAGCTTTTTTTAAAAATTAAACCAAATGGAGTCTCGATTTCTCAATATATGATTAGGTTTTGATTTTTAAAATAGGTGAAGAAGAGGAAATATCATTTTGCTCTTCAAATTTTTATGCGTTTTTTAACTTGACTCACAGATTTCGTATAATATCAATTTGCCTTCCAAACTTTTGAAATTTTGATCAATTTGACCGATGCCATCACATTTTATCTACAATCAAACGAAACTTACTGACGTGACACCAAAGTTTATTTGGAATTTCATTTTAGTCTTCAAACTATACCTTAAAAATCAATTAGCCCCCAAATATGAAAAAAATATATTTAATATTTAATTAATAATTTTTATCTCAAAATGAAAATTTTAAATTTTAAATAAAAAAAATTAAGTATTAGTCCTGTTGAATATTATTTAGACAGTAATTGAATTTTAAATTTTTTCCCACTCAATTTTGAAATTATTATTAGTCCATCAATTCTATTTAAATTAATTTGGAGAATAAACTAGTTATAATGCCACGCGTACACACATAGAGTAGCCAAAAAAAATTTGGCTCAATAAGTTTCTCCAAGACCGACTCGAGATAATTTGAGACCTATGAAGCACATGTACAAGTATGAGTATTGGTGCTAGTACGATACGAGTACGTTGATATGATAAAATCCAAAAAAAATAGGGTACGTATATGGCTTGATACATTTGTAAAAAAATATTTATTTTTAATTTGAAATAATACAAAAATTGATTAAATGAATTAATTTGTTAAAATCCAACATACAATTAACATTCAATGCCAAAATTACAAGTCTAAGATAAGCCAAAATTAAATATTATTATATTAAATAACTTACAAACCCTAACTTAATTTTCAAATCATACTAAGCATAAAACTAAAAATGAAAAAAGAAGTGTAGTAAAAAGTATTTTATCTTTGTAGTAAAAAAAAATAATGTTTCAACTAATATACAGCACAGCTTAAATATATGCTAGGTATATTTAGGTACGCCAAAAATTAAGAAAAAAAATTTAAATACATATTTTGTGTACCCGATACATGTGCAAAAATACATTACGTCAGTAAGTACCCAATATGAGTATTGTTGAAATACCCATGTTTCATAATCTCAAAATAATTCTAAACAAAGATTTTTATATTTTTTTGCAAAGTATATATTATTTAAAATTTAATTTTTTCATTATTGAGATAAAAAATTATTTATTAAATATTTTATTTTTTTTTATTTTTAATATTTGGGGGGCTAATTGATTTTTAAGGTATAATTTGGAGGATAAAATAAAATTCCAAGTAAAATTTAGTACCACGTCAGCAAGTTTCGTTTGACTGTAGACAGAATGTGAAGGTAAGGGTCAAATTAATCAAAATTTTAAAAGTTTGGAAGACAAATTGATATTATACTAAGTATGGGGGCCAAATTAAAAAATGCATAAAAGTTTAAGAGGTAGAATGCTATTAAAGTGTTGTGTTGAACAATTCAAAAGGAATATCTAAATACATTGGTAGAGTTTTTTTTTTTTTTAATTTTATTTTATCAAATCTATGTGATTTCATATCATATTATTCATTATCTAAATTCAAAAGGAACATCTAAATATATTATGGTAGAGGTTTTATCAAATCCATGTGATTTTAAATTTTATAATTAACTGTGCAAACATTAGCTCCACTCCAACAATAAAATTTCACAACATCACTGTTAATTCAAACAATAAAATAATAACTATTTGCAGATCAATGAAAGCGCAAATGAAAACTGTGACCCAGAACACAACATTCACTGCATACATCTCACTTGCATGCTATTGATTTACAATTAAATTCTCATTATTTTATACTTTACTATAATTCTCCCCATGTTCTACTTACATCATCTACAATAACCTGTCATTGAATCCAAAGAAGTAAAACTTCAATTCACAAAACTTCTGCAAACCAATACCCAAAAACCAAAAGTTCAAGGTCTTAAAAAATTCTCGCTTGTGCTGACACAATAAAGAACTAGAACCAAAAAAGAAACTTCACCATATTTTTCAAAAATAGCAACAAGGTATGGTAAGCCAACAAAATAGCGCCTGCATATCTACACCCAAAAGCCAACTTTCACTAGATGAAGCACCACTACGATCCATCAGTCTTCCTCCAAGAAAAAAAGGGTTTGGTTCCTTTCCAATGTTTTAGCCTCTGCACATCCAGTTCATTAAATTATAAGTTAGACAGTAGCATACTCTAATCAAAACCAGTTTGGATCTTTCAAATGAATTTTGTCATAAATTTTTTGGAAGATTAGTTGGTCAGATTTTCTACAATTGGCCCCAATCTAAACACGGGCCTCAGCTTATTTAGGTCATATCGTCTCTTTACTTTTTTGCACGGTTTTTCATAATAAGCTAATAAGTCGAGAAAAAAAGCCACCTCCCAAAATAATGATAAGAATTGATCAGTGTATATACAGAAGAAATGCACCATTACTTGGCACAAGGTTATTTTTCAGCACAAGGTTATTTTTCAGCAAAAATGTACCAAAAAAGGAACATGATACATTTACACATGAGCACAAATTAGGAATTGATCAATGTATATACAGAAGAAATGCACACCAATCAATATTCGTGCTAGTGGCATCAAAGAGATTACTGGTCTACCTGTAGAGATGAATTATATAACTGCTGCAGAGTTTACCTAAACAACATACACCATGTTGGATTTTCTACATGAATGTCACAATAATGAATAATGACCTCAAATCTTCTGCCATAGCATCAAGCATGGATAAATCAATTTAAGTGTGACATGATTGTTGCAGGAAAGTAGCTGTCAGTACTGAATACTAATCAATCTAATGAACTTGCACCACAGCAGCATACACCCAAATTTATTTCCCAACAGCTACACAAGTGTAATATCTTCACAATATGACCAATCTTGCTAGTGGGTTTACATTGTTAACGATGATCCTATGAATACTTTGTGGTCCATGATAATGGTTTCAGCTGAACTTCATTCTACCCAAAACACTATACCTTTATAGAGAGCCCAGAGCACATATTGCAGTCGACTCCAACCCAGACACCTCTAATATCACGTATGTCGCGGATATCTAGTGATTTTTTCTTGCTCTTCATTTATTTATTCAACTCTTCGTTTTTCTTTTCACCTTTTTTTTTTTTTTTTCTTTATAAAGAAAATGAACTTAACAATTAGACTTCATCTGACTGAAAAACAGCAGCAGCCAAACATGAGTGTGAGCGAACCCTTAAAGAGCAATGTAGATCTCCAAGCTTCGCTTTTTTTTGTCTTGGGTCAAGAGGATTGAAGGGACTCTGCAAGAGAGCTTATGTTTGCACCAACTGCATGAACTTTTATGAGGAGCCATGAAAAAGGCTGGATATAATGATTGACAAATCAGGTTGTTTTCCCCAATCAGATTGGATAAACGGCTTCAAAACTCCAAGCTGAAGTTTCAGAAATCAGAGGGGATGAAACAAGAAGACTCAAACCTATTCTATCCACCTGCAATCCCAATATTTCTCACTACCACACCAAGCGTTGTGATTGTAACTCCAAGTATAAAGGATCCATCACTATCATTATCAATACCCTACGGCACAGGGGACCTCTGCCCCTTCCCCTTTCGAAGATTGGGAGGGGCAGGAGGCAGTTTAATGCCTGAGTGTTTTGATAACAGTCTTCTCGGGAGACCTAGAATCCCTCAAATTGAAAATCATTGATTTATGACACGGTGGTAAGGAGGAAAAAGCGTTATAGAACAAGAAGCCACATCAAGGAAAATGCTGAAGGCAAAGGAGAGCTATACTCTTGTAAGAATTCTGAAGAATTTCTGTATATTCAATTGTATTTACTGAACAAAGAATACATCACTTATATAGAACACTAAATCCTAATCCTAAATAGAAAACAAGAACAAATCTAAACCTAAACCAATCCTAAATAAGAAATAACAAGAATAAACCTAAACTAATCTTAAATAGGAAACAATATTCACATAAAATATACTATACTAATATTATTCTCACACCCCCACTCAAACTCAAGGTGTTTGGACAGAAAACACTGAGAGTTTGCCAAGAAAAAACTGAAACCAAGCAGTAGTGTGAGTCTTGGTAAAGAAGTCCGTAAGCTGCAGAGCCGAAGAGACGAAAGGAAGCGAGATAGAGCTAGACTGTAGATGCAGACGAACAAAGTGACAATCAATCTCGATGTGCTTGGTCCGCTCATGAAAGACAGTGTTATGTGCAATCTGAATAGCACTGCGGTTGTCACAATAGAGGGAGGTCGGGGAAGACTGAGGGACGCCCAAGTCAGAAAAAAGACAACGAAGCCAGACAATTTCAGCAGTAACATGAGCCATAGCATGATAGTCAGCTTCGGCAGTAGAGCGAACAACAACAATTTGTTTCTTACTTTTCCAAGAGATCAAGGAATCGCCAAGAAACATACAGAAACCAAACGTGGACTTGCGATCAGTAACATCACTAGCTCAATCAGAATCAACATAGGCCACCAAATCCAAAGAGGAAGTAAAGGACAATAGTAAACTCTGAAAGATAATACCTCGAAGATAGCAAATAATTCGAACCAAGGCAGCCCAATGTGTGGAGCGAAGAGTAGAGATAAATTAGCTAACCACATGAACAGTATAAGCAAGATCAGGACGAGTAACCGTCAGATAGACTAAGCAACCCACGAACTCTCGATATAGAGTAGGATCATCCAGAAGAACCTCATCAGTAATGTTGAGCTTTACATTAAGCTCAATAGAGATATCAGAAATCTTAATGTCAGTAAGACCGGCACAATGAATAACCTCATTGGCATACTTGACTTGAGAGAGAAAGTAGCTCTTGAGAGAAGAAACTACCTCAATACCAAAAAAACACCGCAATGGGCCCAGATCCTTCATTTCAAAGGTGTGGAAAAGATGCTGCTTGACCTCAAATATAGCAGAAGAGTCAAAATCAGTAATGATCATATCATCCGCATACAGTAATAACACAACAAATCCAACAGAGGTATGGAGAAGAAATAAAACAGAGTCCTGGGCACAAGGATGAAACCCAAGCTTAGTAACAGCAGTATGAAAGCGATCACACCAAGCACGAGGAGACTGCTTCAGGCCATACAGAGCACGCCGAAGATAACAAACCTGTCCAGAGGAATGGTGAAGGTCAGGAAGAGGACGCATGTAAACCTCCTCAATGAGATGGCCATTAAGAAAAGCATTCTTAACATCCATCTGATAAAGAGGCCAAGAACGAACAGCAGCGGCAAAGATCAAAGTACGGACAGTAGTCATCTTGGCAACAGAAGCAAAGGTCTCCTCATAATCAATACCATACACCTGTGAGAAACCTTTGGCAACCAAACGAGCTTTGTAACGCTCAAGAGAACCATCAGAATGAGTCTTGACTTTGTAAACCCATTTACAACCAACCAGATTCTTACCAGCAGGCAAAGGAACCAACTCCCAAGTACTAGTTTTCTGTAAAGCACACAACTCATCCTCCATAGCTTGAACCCAATGAGGATCCTAACATGCCTCCTTATAAGACTGAGATTCTGAAAAAGAGTGAATAACAGACAAAAAAGTACGATAGGAAGTAGAAAAACATGTATCAGACCAAGCCAACCTGTTTAGAGGATGACATGCTCGAGTAGGATATCGGTGTGCAACAGGATCAGAGTCGTCAAAAGTAGGAGGATCAACAGCAGGGGCAGAGACAACCGGTGGAGGAGGAACCTTGCGACGAGAATAAACTAACAACGGAGGAAGAGAATAAACTAACAACGAAGGAAGAGAATAAACCGAAGGAGTAGTAGCCAGAGGTGAAACAAGAGGAGAAGATGAAACAAGCTCAAGAAGAACTGTGGAGATGTACTCATCAGATGGGACCTCAGAAGGAAACGAATCAATATGAACCAAATCCTCTTTGAAAACTAGGGTAGTAAGAGAAGGAAGCTGAAAGTAAGGTAGACGTTTGAGAAAAGAAACATGACAAGAGACATAAAGACGACGAGAAACAAGGTCGTAACACCAATAGTCTTTCTGAGTAGGACTATAACCCAAGAAAAAGCAGAGGACAGATCGGGCACTAAGTTTGGTCCTATCTTTGCGAAGAAGACGAACAAAACAGGCAGACCCAAACACACAAGAGAGTAGTTAGGAATTTGGGAGAACAAAGCCTCATAAGGAGACCGACCAGAAAGAAGAGGAGTAGGTATGCGGTTAAGAAGAAAAGCAACAGTAAGAACTGCCTCTCCCCAGAATGGAGCCGGAACTGAGGCAGAGAAAAGAAGAGACCTAGCTATCTCAAGGAGATGACGGTGTTTACGCTCGGCTCGACCATTTTGGGCAAATGTATCTGTACAGGAAGTTTGGTGAATAGTACCCAAATTGGCCAAATACTCACATAACTCATTTTTAAAATATTCCCCACCTAAGTCAGACCGTAACACTTTAATTGTAGACCCAAATTGAGTAGTAATCATAGACTGAAAGGTACGGTATATCTGATAGAAATCAGACTTATGAGTCATAAGATAAACCCAAGTGTAATGGGTGCAGTCATCAACAAATGACGCATAGTATGCAGAACCCCCTTTGGTGAGAATAAGAGAAAGGCCCCAGACATCAATATAAACTAAAAAAAACGGTGTAGTAGATATAGAAGTACTTTTATGGAAAGGTAAGGCTGTCATTTTGGCAAGTTTACACCCCCGACACTCAGTAAGTTGACTAGGAGAAACTTTACCCAATATACCTGACTGAGTTAAAGACCGTAAGCGGTCAGCAGACAAATGCCCTAATCTAGAATGCCACAAATAAAAAGGACTTGACAGAGAATCTAACTGAAAAGAAAAAAAGGCAATCGGAGAGGTAGTCATAGGTAAATGCAAGCTCTCCACCACATAAAGGTCTCCAACTTTACGACCAGTCCCAATTTGCTGCTTGGACATCCGATCTTGCACAAAACAGATAAAAGAAGAAAAGATAACATCAAAACCAGAGGCATCAAGTTGACTGATAGATAATAAACTGACAGATAACTGAGGAACATATAAGACAGATGGAACGAAGACTGCAGACATAACAGACAGTAAGACAAACCCAACAGATATAACTGACATACCAGACCCATTAGCAGCATTGACAGTAATAGAAAAGGAAGGGGGAATGCAATTCTAAAAAAAGTAGAGATGGGAGTCATATGATGAGAGGCACCAGAGTCAAAAAGCCAGACAGACGAAAAGATACCTGAAGAAAACCTAAGCAAACCTGAATAAAGAGAGAAAACAATGAAAGCAGACAAAGATGGCAGGGAAGTAGACAGTGTATGCTGAAGTTGACTAATCTAAGCATTTAAGGAAGCCAAGTCAGGATCAGGAACTGGAGCAGATACAGTAAAACCAGCGGAAGCCTGAAAAATACTCGGAGAAGAAGGGCAAAACTGAGTCCGAGACTGCTAAGAATACAAGCCAGACAGGCATCCCAATCCCTTCTTGGGACAGTGATACTTCCAATGGCCCCTCTAATGGCAGAAGACACACTCATCTGAAGCAAGGAGCCCATTCTTGAGCTTTACGGAAGCTAAACCCGTTATCATCATAATGAACCAAAAAAACAATAGAGAACCATAATAAACTGAAAACTGATGGGGCAACTATGTAATATCAAGAAACTTGTTTGGTCCAAACAAGAATAAAAGAGAATAGTGGTCAGCCAAAGAAAAATGCCCAGGTCCACCAGACTCGGAACAAGGGAGAGAAACGACAAACCAAAAATAAAAGGTTAGGGTTTTGAATACAACTCTGATACCATGTAAGAATTCTGAAGAATTTCTGTATATTCAATTGTATTTATTGAACAAAGAATACATAACTTATATAGAACATTAAATCCTAATCCTAAATAGAAAACAAGAACAAACCTAAACGTAAACCTAAACTAATCCTAAATAGGAAACAATATTCACATAAAATATACTATACTAATATTATTCTCACAACTCTACCTCAATAGGGTTGGGTTTTTTCATTATTATTAAAATACCTCAATAATATTGGTTGAAAGATAGAGTAATGAAAAAGGTCCTGTTCTAATATTCTACCCCATAACATATGCCACTCCTCGACATTAATTTCACTCGAATTTCTCTAATAGGTATACCACAATACTAGGTAGTGAAAATTTCAAGTTAAAGTAAAACACACTTGGCAGACAAAAGCTACAAGGCAAATATAGATGAAGTATTTGCAAAGCCAGACCAAGCTCAAGCTCTTGTTCTACTCAAACCAAACCCATTGCCTTCCAATCAAGTATATTTCATTGCGTAGAAGAGGAAGAAGATGGTAGGCAACTCCAGGCTCTTCCAAACTTAAATCCTTATTTACATAATGTGTTCTTCCCATAAAAAATTTTTATAAAAAAAAAAAAGAAAAAGAAAAAAAAGAAAACCAAACGCAACTATTATTTATTTGGGTATATGGCTTCCCTCCACTAGAGGGTGTTATTGTGCCTGTGGAGGCCCACCACGGGTCCTGTTTTGATAATTCGAACCGTTCAATATGTAGAACTTGTCGAATACCATAGCCTTGTTTGGTTTGATTTTGGGAGATAAGTTTTCAAAAAATATTTTGGAGAGAAAGTTTAAAAAATTTTGTAGTTTGTTTAGTTGTATATTTTGAAAATAATTTTGGAGTTTAGAAGTTTTGGATAATTTGATATTTTATTGTAACTGAGTAGATATATGTGAGAAAAAAAAAAGTGATTGAAAAGGTGAGAGAAGAGAGAAAAAGTAATTGATTGATGTGTCGGAGAGAGTGATTTTGAAATTTTTTTGAGAAAAATTACAAACCAAACAAAATTTTCAAAAATTTTCTCCAAAATCTTTTTCCCGAAGCCAAACCAAACAAAGCCTATATGTTTATAAAAAATCATGTTGATCGGATATCGATAGTTACGTGATCAAATCAGTTTTGTATCAAAAAAAACAGACGGTGAAAAAATAAATGGGGTTGACAAAAATCTGATCCAATGAGATAGCTACAGCACCCTCCAGTCCAATCACGGACTAGAGGGAAGCCAGACCCACTGAACAACAAGCAAGACGCTGACTTGGCCTTTCCTTGAACCCTAGGGCCTATTGTCTCTATTTGCGGAAAGTGCCCCTGGACTCTAAATTCAAAACTCCATCCTAACAAATTTTGTGACAGCACATTTGTGAAAGTACATAACACAAATGAGTTGGTCAAGACTAAAAATTTCAACACAGTTAAAATGCCAAACAACAGAAATATATAGTGGACAAACTTGACATACAGCAAATTATCAGCAAGTATAACATATACAAGAGCTTCCATGGCAGATACTAAAAACTCATAATGATGCATAACGATTTCAATTTCAAAAATTTACTTTCACGAAACCAAAAAACAAAAACCACAAATACAAATATGTACCTGCATTGGCGACTGTTAACACACGAAAGAAAATTTCTCTCTTTTGGTAACATCCCTGAGGGAAACAAAACTCGGAACATGAGCAGTCGCATTAAATTCTGATTTAATCCCATAAGTATTTAGCTTCTTGAATTTACCCAACTTAGGATTATACATACTGAGAGCATCCTTGTTAACAAGCATCAAGATTTCACCACTCTTTAGAATCATAATTGGCTCATAACAGTCCAAATTCCCTCTCCTACCAATCCCATTTTCAATAACCAACTCTTTGCTCCACGACTCCTTAATCCCATAATCTTTCATTAACCATATATCCATACGAAGAGGACTAGAAAAATCACAAATAGAGAGACTACCTCGTAGCACACCCACAAGTATATGATCCGAAAACTCCTTACGCAGACCGAACTCAGGAGGTTCAGGAACAACCCGAAATTCCTCGCTATCAAAATCGAAACATCGAATGAAATCAGGACTATCACATGTAAAATTAAGCCAATGAAGAGCTCCATTCACGAAAGAATTGAACGAGCGATTCTTCAAATAATAAGGAACACTACCTAAGTTTCTCCACAACCCATCACCAATTGTGTAAATCATAGCCTTTGGATCATCACGATAAGTCTTTAACTCAGTAATGGGGTTGATTGACTCGACAACCCGTTCGATAAAAAACCGTATAACCTTGTATTGATTAGTCCTGAGAATAAACCCAAAAGCAGTAACAGTGGGAACACAGTAATGTCCATCATAGGTTGCATATGGTAAGGTAATGTACTCGCCTAGAATCGGATTACACACACAAATCACATATTTGTAGCACAAACAGAGCAACCCATTACAAGAATTCACAATTTCTTGACCCGCATATGGGATGTTGATTTCAGTAGTGAGCTTGAGATGGGCTTCGCGGGGATGGGTTTTGTGGAGGATTTGGAGGTCGAACAAGCGGAGTTTTCTGGATTCTCTGAAGATGGGTTTGATCAAGAGGCTGATGGGTGATCTTGAGAGGTGGAGTTTAGCGAAGTGTGGGTCTGAGATTGAAGAAAACCATTCTTTGCAAACGAGTTGGCAACGAAAGAGGGATTTGATGGGGAGCCTGGAGAGGATTTCGAGGATGATTTGGATTGGAACTTGTTCTGGGATGGACTGTTTGTTCTTCTTCTTCTGCGATATGATACTCTGCTTCATCATTTTTTTTTTTTTTTTCTTTTCAGATTGAAAGGATTAGAAAGGAGTGATCGATCTCTACAATGGTATTGATAGCAATGTGTTTAAGATGGGATGTTAATCAAGGATTTGGGAGGGAATTGGAACAAAAAGTCCCGCCAGAATATTGGGTAAAAACCATAAATCCAAAAAAAATTCACTAAAAAAAAAAAGTATTTTTTAGGTGGAGATTCTAATATACCCCTTTAAAAATAGGTATAACATGTACCTTCTTAATTATGTCATTTTTTTTAGTATGATTAATTTTCTTCTTTAATTATGATATTATTTTAGTTATAACTCATGGATTCTTTAATCATGTCTTATGTTGTGTTTAGTTATGATTTAAAAAATTGAAATTACATTTTTTTTTTTTAGTTATAACATGTATCTGGTATACACCTTTTTAAGGAAATTATATTGACATGCGTTAGTCAAAAAATATTTACGAGAAATTAAAAAATATTATAAATATTTATAATTATATTTATAATTTTTTTTATTAATTTGTAATTTTTATTACTATCAAGTAAATCCCTCAATTTTTTACTTATGTTTCATTTGGCAACTCACTGTTTTAACTTAAAAGTTAAAAAATATTAAAAAAAAACTAAAAAGTCAACAACATATAAAAGGTCAAATATTCCATTTTCTCTCTATTTTTTGCATATCCTTTCATAAAAAATCAAAAAATTATTCCAAACATACTAATTTTTTTACCTCATATTTTAACAAAAAATTAAAAAGTTACTAAAATAATTTGTTTCTAAACAAGGCCTTATTATTGATTTTAGTGAATTTTTTTATTTTTACATTTTTGGTTGGTCTAATAAAGTATATTTTAAAAGTCAAAAGGTTTTTAATTCTTTTTTTAAAAAAAATCATCAAAAAAAAAAAAAAAATAGACAACCGAAAAATCACTGAAAAATTACATCTTAACAAGTCATTAAGGAATTAGGTTTTGAGTTTCAAAAAGCCTTAGCCCTCGTTTGGCATGTTAGAGCATTTCCAATGCTATTTGCTACACATCACTTGAGCTTTCATATTCACTTTTTCCCCAAGTTGCTACCATAGCCTTCTTGTTTCTTTTGTAGTCTTTTTCATGATTCTTCAATTTTGGACAATCCATCTTCATATATCCAAGATTTTTGCACTCATAGCAAATAATAGGTTATTTCTTATTATCTTTGATGTACTCCTTTTTGAAAGGTCTTTTTCCTCCATAATTATTTTTCTTGAAATGCTTTTTGAGATATCTACCAAACATGGCATAGCTTTCATCCTCACTGGAGTTTTTATGTTCTTCTTCATTTGATGAGGCTTTGAATGCAATTCCACTTTTCTTTTTATTTTTAACATCATCATGTCCTTTCATGGTGATCTCATGAGTTATAAGGGAACCCATAAGTTCATCAAATCCAAGTGTGAAGAGATTTTTGGCTTCTATAATAGCGGTGACCTTTGCTTCCGAATTCTTTGGTAAACATCTAAGCATTTTTCTCACCAACTCACTGTTAGTATAAATTTTGCTAAGAGATTTTAAAGAGTTTACAATTTCAGTAAATCTAGTAAATATACTTTAAATAGATTCACCAGAATTCATTTTAAATAATTCATAACTATGACCAAGCATATCAATACGAGATTTCTTCACTTGATTTGTACCTTCATATGTTACCTCAAGTTTGTCTCAAATTTCTTTTGCTGAATCACAACTTAAAATTCTATTATACTCCTTAGAGTCTAATCCACAAATAAGGGTGAGTTTGGCTTTAGCATTGGCTTGCAATAATTTGTGATCCCTCTCATCACATTTATCTTCTGTTTTAGGTACACTAATGTCGTTTACTAATTTGGTAGGGATTTTTGGACCTTTGGTGACAATAATCCACATGGCATAATCAGTGGTTTGTAGGTATAGAGTCATCTTATCCTTCCAATAACTATAATTGTTTCCGTCAAACAATGGTGACCTATTTGTGGCTTGTCCTTCAGATAAGGTTGCCATGGATCGAAACTCCTATATGATTAAATCTAAAACAGGAGTCTAGGCTTTGATACCAATTGTTACCCAAAAGACAACCTAAAAGGGGGGTGAATTAGGTTTTTACAATTAAAAATCAATAATACCTTAATAAAAATTATGACTAGCACAATAGATAAATATAGTTAATGAAATAAAAATAATTAAAACAAGTATTCTAACAACTATGTCAGTTAATGATTTTAACACAGTGAAAATGTGAAATATAACTATAGCAATTTAAATAAAATAAAGAGATAAGAGAGAGAGAGAGAGACAAACAAATTTATAGTAGTTCGGCTTCAACTCGGCCTATGTTCACTCCTTAAATTTCACTTGAGATTTTCTACTATGCTCTAGCTTCACTTGGGTGCTAGCAACCTCTTTACAAATGGAGCAGTCCTCCACGAATTTTACACAAACTTTCTAAGTCAAGAACACTGAGTGTACTGCACTCTTACAACGTTGAAAAGAAGGTATTCTTGCTTTCATAGAAAGTTACAAGAATTTTCTCTCAAAGATAGATATAAAAATGAAACTCGGGTTTTTCTGTAAACCTCACACAGGAAAGATGGGCTTAAAGCTATACATCTCAGTGTATAATTTCTGAAAGATGATGTAAACAAAAATTAAAGAATACTTCTCAGAGAATTTTTCAGAGAATATATGTGAGTGATTATAGATCAAAGAATATTTTTTGATTTTTCTTGTGCCTTGTTTACATTAGAGACTTTGGTATATATAATGAAACTTATAGCCGTTTATAGTCGTTGTACTCCATCATTACTAATTTGAATATCTTCCACTTAAACCTTTTGAACCTTTTAAAATATTCATTTGAATTTATAGCCGTTGTACTCCATCATTACTAATTTGAATATCTTCCACTTGAACCTTTTGAACCTTTTGAACTATTCATTTGAATTTATAGCCGTTTATAGCCGTTCTACTCCATCATTACTAATTTGAATATCTTCCACTTGATCCTTTTGAACTATTCTTTTGAATTTATAGCCATTTATAGCCGTTGTATTCCATCATTACTAATTTGAATATCTTCCACTCCATCATTACTAATTTGAATATCTTCCACTTGAATCTTTTGAACTGCTGCTGTGCTGGACTGTTTGAACCTCTGTTTTTGGGCTGTTTGAACACCTGATTTAATCAAATATTAAATACATTCTAACAACATTTAGGATAAAGGTTTAGGTGAGAAATAATGGAGCAAAATAAATTTTGATTCTATTTTTCTCTTTTAAATAAATTAAAATATAATTAAATAAATCATCAAAATAAATGTTGATGCTATTTTTCTCTTTCAAATAAATTAAAACATAATTAAATAAATCATCAAAATAAATGTTGATTCTATTTTTCTCTTCCAAATAAATTAAAACATAATTCAACAAATTATCAAAATAAATAAGTCTAACAGTTTTGAAGTGAGAAAAGTTATTTGGCTATGAGTTTTTAAAAAAGTTTTCAAAACTTAATTGAAAAATTTATAACTTATAACCAAGCACACAACTTAAAACTCTATTAAAAATTTTATTCAAAACTCATAACCAAATTCTTTTTGAAATTTTCAAAAAAATAATTATTGAAAAAATTAATATTTTTTAAAAAAATTTAAAAAATTCTAAAAATATTTTTTTATTTAAAATATTAAAAAAAATATTCAACTAGTGTTTTAAAATTACTTTTGATTGTGTATTTGGTTTGATTTTTTTTTTAAATTGTTTTGTTTGACAACAATCTAAAAAAAATAATTTGTATATTTAAAAAACATCAAAAACAAATATACATTTTTTGTTTTCAAATAATGGGTTGTAATTGCAAGAATAAAAAAATAAAAAAAAATGTTCCTGTCAACCAACCGAACGTCCGGTGGGATTTTCGAACGAACGACTCAATTTGCAAATTCAAAATTAAAAAAAAAACATGCATTGGAATGTATATTTAAATGTGGCATTGGAATTGATTTTTGAAAACTAAAACCAAACATAGCATTCAAATATGAGAATAGAAAATTAATTAAAAACTCACACCAAACATAGCCTCAATAAATTATTTGAATTTCCTAAAATAACTTTTAGCAATTTTAGTTGGGATGGTTTTGAAATTTGAAACATTTGGGCAGTTGTTTTTTGAGGGAGCTTAAGTAGAGAGTCTTGCTACTACATTGATGTTGGGCCCCGTTTGTTTTGAGGGGTAGAGGGTGGAATGGGATTATAATGGAAGTGGGGTCCATTTAGTGTTGTGTTTGTTTGTAGAGTTGGGGAAGAAATTATGATAGAGAAGAGGATTAAAATTGTCACGACCCGCTCTCCGTACCCAAGGGTTAAGTATCGTGATGGCCAGTAACTGACGTTACCTCCGGCCAATTCATAAACAAATCAATAAACGCAAGCGGAAGTAATATTTAAGTGAGGGTACCAAAATAATTACTGTGTGTGTCTATTCTGCAGCCCCGCGTTTAAGACTTTCCAAAGCTATTTTTGAATTGCACTGTTTTCTGAAAATTGGTAAAAAACTATAAGCACAAGGCAGAGTGATAAATATTATACCAAGAGTATAAGGGACACGAAATAACTATGGATCGTTAGTTAGGCCAAAACGTTTACATAAACAAATCATTTAAGTAGCAAAAACTGAAATACAGATATTATATAAATATATAGCCATAACCACGGTACATAACATAACAGAACAGAGGTCACAGAAGTGACAGTCAGAACAGAGATACGGATTCAAGAGGTGGCTCGTACGGATTCTAAAGGTGGCTCCCACAATAGTGTAGCACTTAGCTCCGCACAGAACAGAGGTCAATGGATCCATGACAAACAGAGGGCCACAAAGTGATCAAATAGAGGCCAATAGTTATTTAAGTCCCCTAAGGCGTGGGACTCCCGTGGTGGTACTTACAAAACATAATTGTTTATAAGGTCATAGTCAAATATTCTTTAAAATATAAACAAACATATCCATGGGCTTTCTTTTAAACAAATAGAGTTCAGAAATAAAACCACGTAACTAAAACCTTTATAAAACATAATTTTTATTAATATACTAATAAAACATACTTGTATAAAATAGATTTTGGTAAGTCAAACCATATATAAAACACATTTTGGTAACTCAAGGTATAATATAACTCACCTTAACTTTAATACCTTACTATTTCTTTCCACTATCAAAGACCCTTTCAACTTCCACTATTCTTTCTTTTCTTTCCTCTCTTTCTTTTCTTTCTTTCTCTTTTCTTTTCTTCTGTCCTTTTTTTTCTTCTTTCTCTCCCAGGTGAAACTATTCCTCTCTATTTATAGCGCGAGAGAGAGCAGACGTGGCTCGTGTTAGATTCGATTAATAATTATATAGATTCGGTCTTATCCTTAATAAATATTTAAGAAAATTATCTTTTAACCCAATATTTTAATATAATTATATAAATAAATTAATTCTTAATTAAATTATACTTTATCTTATACTAACAGAAAATTAATTATTTATTTTACTATCACACCTATTATTATTATTATTTATATTATCTATATTATTATTATTTATATTTTGACCCCTAAACTTTTAATAATTATATTATTTTATAAAATTACACATAATAATATATAATAAATTATATATTTTCCGAACTGAGATTAAATAATATTAGTATAAATTCTACAGAATAATTAAAAATTTGAGTTGTTACAAAAATGGAGGTTGGAAGGGGGGATAAGGATGAATGAGGTGGAGGTGGTATTAGAAAAATAGTGTGGGGACTGGAATTTTTATTTTTATTTTTTTTATTTTTTACATGTTGGGCATTTTTTTTTGAACATTAATGTTTAATTTTTTGTATTTTTTTATTTGTTTTATTATTTTATATAAAAATAATTTAATAATTCTTATACTAACAACTATCATTAAAACAAACACAATTTTACTTAATCCCCTCACTATTAATCCTCTCGCTATGAATCCCTTTCATTTTACCTTTGAAAACAAACGGGGCCTTGATGTATAGACCTGCGGGAAGATTGAGGTGAACAGATGGGAAGCGAGTTAGGGATGGTGAGACCTTTGGCATGTTGCTTTCTGTATAAAAAGGATGGATATGAAAGTAGGACAGGATATAGGGGTGTTTTGGAAACTTTTCAAACAAATCAGCTTTTTATCATTTTTACATAAAAAAGTCACAAAAAATTTATAAAAAAGCGAGTTTTTTTAACACAAAAAAAAGCCAAAAGACCACAAAAAAGTGTCAAAAAATCAATTTTTTACCAACTTTCCAAAACACCACATAATATAAGATGCATTTTACACACTTTTTTTGTCTCCTTATATCTTGTATTTGGTTGCTTAGAATATAGGGAGTCCAGATAGTATATGATACAAAAGGGGATATGCAATATCACTTTCCATAGTATTGTGTATCTCCCACTGTTGGATATAGGGAATCTTTTATCTAAATGTCAAAAAATTTCATTCAAATATTAAAAATAATCACTCTCCTCTTATCCCATCCTATATCCAATCTAAACCAAATAGAATATAAATGACCTCAGAGCATCTCCAATGGTGAACCATTTTTTTCATCAAATCTGAGGGGAAAAAAAAAACGATTTCCTCAATCTAATATGAGGTGCTCCAATGGATTGCACTGTAGCTTGTATCAGAAGACTGGGGACGTCCAGTGGGACGATCGGCCAATCGACTGGTTAAAAGACTGAAATTCTCTCCCGAATTTCTCCTTTTAATTTTTCTTCAACTGAGCCATGTACTAAGAAGCTTCTTGTAATTTTCCAAGCATCATCAAAGACTCTTGCAAATCAAGAGCTCTTTTCAACAAATCTTTCGTTATTTCTTTTGAATTCCCATCAAAGCTCGTTCTCTTAGACCACGAATCGATCACTTGGTTGATCTTATGAGCGCCTTTTAACACCTCCATAAGCTGAAAGCAAGATGGGTTGCTAGGTGAATCTTCAACGACATTTTTAGAGCCCATCTTCTCTCCTCCTTCCTTATGTGACTAATGATTTCTTTTGATTTTATCTGATTTTTTAGAACTAGTTTTGGATTTTCTAATTGTCCTACATTCAATGACACCTTTGGGATCATCATATGTGACAAATGATCTGTAGACAGCTGATCTTAGACTGTCTTGAGGCATATTTCTATGACATAAAATTCCATTGAAAGAGTCAAATGATGATAATCTAGTTAAATTTTGCATAAAATAGTTGCGTAATTGGGTTTATTCTAATGATAATTTTCAAAGATACACAATTCTTTGGTGTTGTTGAAAGAGAAAGCAAAAATAAACAATCAGTTGTCGTCGAATGAAACAAAAAATGTGAATGTTAAAATACTAAAAGATCATTCTCCTGTTGAAAAATTCAAACACTCAAAAGTATAATTTTACACTAATTTCTGTCAATTTTCAAGAAACCAACAAAATTATATGGCGAGAGAGAGAGAGAGAGATAGAGAGAGAGAACAAGCCTGTGGTAAAAAAATGTGACTGTTAAAATACTGAAATATCATTATCTTGTTGAAAAATTCAAACAGGCTCAATTGGGTATGTTCAAGTATAATTTTACACTAATTTCTGTTCATTTTTCAAGAACCCATCAAAATGAAGAGAGAGAGAGAGAGAGAGAGAGAGAGAGAGAGAGAGAGCAATGCTATAGTAAAATTTTGAGTGTTGGATCTAAACTTGAGAAAGGTTAATTGTAGATGATAGTAACAAACAGAAAGCAATAACATCATATGTCCATGAAAATTTCAAGCATGATACCTGAATTCTTGGGTATTTTCTCTACAAACAAACAGCCTCTGTCAATCCTGTTCCACCCAATTCTTTGTCCTTTGGCATCTACTTGAAACCCAACCAAACACTGAAGCATTGCACAGGAGCTTGGCATTTTTTGTATGTAAGGGACGACCAGTGGGACGTCCTATGGATGACCGGTGGGACAATCGGTGGGACGTCCGGCTGGTTGTCCGGTAGGACCCGCCTTCAACGTAAACACACAGTGTTTTGGTGAAATCTGCCCAGCTCCTCAGTTTGGTGAAATTTTTGGGTGGTTTTCATTTTGATATCAGTTTAATGAAACTGTTTGAGCCAAAAAAGTTGCTTTTTTTTCACCAAATTCAAATTTGGTGATGGTTTTGCTTAACCATTGGAGATGGTCTCACAATATATAATCCATCTCATATCCTACAGCATATTATATCTAATTTTTATACTTAAGTATTACATATCCTCTTCAAACTTTTATATTCAATATGGACAACCAAACGAGACCTTTGATCAAAGGAGAGAGAAACAAGGCCCTCTTTGCTGCAGGTAAAAATAAAATAAAATAAAATAATATAATAAAACTAGTTATAACTTATTTTAATTTGAAAATTTGTCTCAAATAGTTTGATATAATTTTTGCTTACAGAGGGCTCGTTTAGGAAGTTGGCTATTTTAAAACAAAGGCCCTCTTTGCTGCAGGTAAAAATAAAATAAAATAAAATAATATAATAAAACTAGTTATAACTTATTTTAATTTGAAAATTTGTCTCAAATAGTTTGATATAATTTTTGCTTACAGAGGGCTCGTTTAGGAAGTTGGCTATTTTAGTTGATTCTTTTGGCTTTTTTGCTATTTTAACTTGGCTAAAAAAGTTGTGTTTTGAAAGTTGTTGTTGTTGTTCTCATTTATTTATTTATTTTATAGTTGTGAGAGAAAAAGTGAAGTGAAATGAATTATCCACAGAATTTGTTGTTGCCCGAATCGCTCAAATTTATGTTAGCTGGAGAACCCTCCTTTACCGCAATCGTCACAAACTCGCTCTATCATTTGGACGACCGGTATGAACAAATTCGGACGACATCAAATTCGGTAGATCTAGCATTGTTGAAAAGTGAAATGATTATAATTTGAATGTGACATTTTATCTTATTAGCTATTTTAGCCAAAAAAAAAGTCATTGCCAAATAGGCTCAGACAAAATAGACTAAAATAGTTAAGAAGACAAAATATTACATTCAAACTATAATTATTTCACTTTTTCTTTCACAACTGTCAAATTTTAAAAATTGTCAACTATTATTTCAAATATAATTTTTTTAGCAAGGTTAAAATATAAAAAAAAAATTAAAAGCCAACTAAAAATAATTTACTCTTAAACGGGCCAGATTATTAGTTAAAAATAACTCTAATAAACTAACCCCCCCTCCCAAAAAAAAAAAAACTGATTATCTAGTTAGCAGGGAGATATTTTAAACTTCTACTTTTTGATTATCAATTTTTTTATTTACAAATTGCGCCAAATAAGCTTGTTTTTGCAACTCGGCTAAAAGCCGTTTTTTTTACTATTTAACATTTTTTTTTATCACATTATCTCTCTACTTTTTTTCTTTTTTGTTTCAAAAAAATTTTTTTAAAAAAAATTTAACTTTTAACCTACTTTCTAACACAAGCAACAAAGATGAGAATTTTAGAAAACTTTTCCATATCTTGAAAAGTAACGAGTGAATGATTTAGGGTTTGTTTAGTTTGTATCTCAAGAAATTTTTTCTCTCACATACATCTACTATACATCAATCAATCACTTTTTCTTTCTCCTCTTTCCTATACATCAATCAATCACTTTTTTTTTTCTCCTCTCTCATTCTGAATCACTTTTTCTCTCGCATACATCTACTCAATTACAACAAAATATCAAATCATCTTAAACTCCCAAACTTTAAAATTATTTTCAAAATATAAACCAAACAAACCAAAAAAGTTTCTAAACTCTCTCCCCCAAATTTTATTTTATTTTTTGAAAATTTATCTCAAAACACAAATCAAACACACCCTTAGTCCTCGTTTGACAATGGGCTAAAATGAGGTTGGTGGCTTTTTTAAGTCTCGTTTGGGAATAAGTTATTTTAATAACTTTTTAGTTTTTTATGAAATGATGCGCAAAAAAGTAAAGAATGATGTGATAACTTATAATGACTTTTTAACTAAAACGTATAGTTGCCAAGTGAGACCTTAGCCACCCAAAAAAAAAAAGAAAAAAAAAAAAAAAAAGCAAACAAACAAACAAACAAAATAAGGTAAAAGCTAATAAGACAAAATGTTACATTTAAATCATAATCATTTTATTTTTTCTCTCACAAAATGTCAAAAAAATCAAACTTTTTAGCCCTAGGCTAAACAAAAAGCCGACCCATTTCCTAAACAAAGCCTTACGTACCGTTTGGTTTCGTTCAAAATCATGATTTGGATCAATTTTTTTTTTTCTTTCAAAATTTATAACCAAATAAATTTTTTACAACTCAATTCAAAAGTTTTTTTCAAAACTCATAATCAAACTCTTTTTAAAACTCTATTTTAAAAAATATTTTGTTATCTTGTTTTTAAAAATTATTTTTATTTTTTTGAAAATATATTTTTTATTTTATCTGAAGAAAAATACTTTTATATTTT
Organism: Camellia granthamiana; assembly: GCA_036172215.1. NCBI lineage: Eukaryota > Viridiplantae > Streptophyta > Magnoliopsida > Ericales > Theaceae > Camellia > Camellia granthamiana. The sequence continues at coordinate 47,575,674 of CM069907.1, read as the reverse complement.
TTTGGAAAAAATATTTTGTTATTTTTTTAAATATTGGCCAAATAATTTATGGGATATTGATCAATAAGTTCCTTATTTTAGACTTGTAATCCATGTATTATCTTTTTTTTTTTGGTATTATATCTAGTCATTTTGAATTTGTAATGACTCATTTGGCCGCCACATTAGAGTATTAGATTTGGAAAAAGTACATTAAAGAGTTTTTTAGTATCGCATCATGTCCGCTACGTCAAAGTGTCACATTTGGAAAAAAACATTAAAGAGTTTTTAATTTTTTTAGAGTGTCATATTATACCCGCCATATTGGAGTGTCACATGTCACGTTTGGAAAAAGTACACTAAGAAATTTTTAATTTTTTTTTAGACTATCACATCATACTCGCCACGTTATTATGTTTGAGAAAAGTAGAATAAAGAGTTTTTATCTTTTTGAAGTTTCATATCATATCTACAACGTTGTTACATTTAGAAAAAGTATATTAAAGAGTTTTTATTTTTTATTTTTTTAGTAAAAGTTTTAGAGTGTTATATTATACTCGCCATGTTGTCACATTTAGAAAAAGTACACTAAGGAGTTTTTAATTTTTTTGGAATGTCATATCATTGGAGTGTCACATTAATACCTGTCACATTGAAGTATCACATCACACTTGTCATATTAATAAAATGGTATAGTTATCCACCAAAACACTACCAAAAAAAAAAAATAGGACCGCACAGAAAGAAACTCTCTACTAATAGGACTTAACAGATCAATAGAAAAAGTTAAGACTAATTGGAATACTTGTTTGTAAGATGAAATTTATTGGTAAATTTTATGATTTAGATATATATGGGCGATCCAATTTTTTTTTTTTAATTTCATAATATTAAATATTTATAAATATTTATAAATATTTATAAAAAAATATTTAACTTTTTTAAAATATTGATAAAATAAATTTTTTCAAATAAAAAATTAAAAAATATTTAAAATAAAATTAGGGTAAATTATTTATAAGTTGTATTTGGAAAATTTATACAAGATATAGTCCTATGAATTTTAAATTTTTAACCATATAGATATGATTATAATATATGGTAATATTAGATTTTCTATGTATAGTATTATCATTAATCAGGTTATTAGATGTGTCCACAAGAAAACTGCAGGATCCATTGGGTTATATATTGAAAAAAAAATTAAAAAATTTTAAATATTCAAAAAAAAAAAAAAAACCAAAAAAATTTCAAAATATAACTAAAAATATTTTTGAAAACTCAAAACTCAAAACTCTTCACCAAACAGTGTGTTTGGTTTCAGTTTTCTGAATTTAGTTGTCTGAAAACTGAGTTTTTTTATTTTTTGTGTTTTTTTTGTTTTTAGTGAATATTTTTAAAATTTTAAGCATTTTTTTTTTACATTTTTAGATGTACCTTTTTTAGATGTATCTAAAAAGTAAAATATTTGTGAAAAAATATTTTACAAAATTAATAAATACACAAAAATATGAAAAATATACTAAATTTTATTTTTTATTTTTTTATTTTTGGTATTTTGTGTTTTTTTAAAGTTTTTTTTTTTTCACGAAAGTTATACTTTTTAAGTGTATTTATATTAGGTGTGTTTAAAAATTAAAAAATTTGTTTAAAATATTTTTAAAAATTAATTAAAACAAAAAAAATACAAAAAACAAGATAGTAAAATTTTCTGAAGAGTGTTTTCAAAAAACTAAAAACAAACATAGTGATTTTTTTTTTTTTTTTTCCAAAACTTATTTCAAAAACTCAAAACTCAAAATTCAAATCATGATTTAAAAACTAAACTAAATGGAGCATTAGATTTAGGCCTATTTTGGCAACACGATTAAAACCTAGATTTTTGGCTTTTTAGGCTGTGTATGATGCAGCTTTGAAAACTTAATTTCATCCCTTCATTTGCATACATTGTTTGAATGGAGTTTTGAAATTGTGATTCCATTACACATTTCAAAACATAAACTGTTTGCTATTTGGCTACTCTCTTTCTTTTGTGTTCTCTATTCTGAAAAGCAAAGGATTTTTTAATTTTGAGTCTACTCGGGTCATCCTCCTGGACGTCTCCTCGATGTTCGACTGGTTGACCGGAACAGTGTTTTTGTTTTTTTTGTACTTGTTATTTTTATATTTTAAATAAAAAAAATTTTAGAATTTTTTAAATTTTTTTATGAGTTTTTAATAGAATTTTGGATTGTGTGTTTTGTTATGAGTTGTAAATTTTTGAATCAAATTCCATACTCAAATCATAATTTCAAAACTCACAAACTTAAAATATAACTCTATTCTTAAATCATAATTTTAAAGCTTTAACAAACACAACCTTAGTTTTTTTAAGTCACAACACCTTTATATTTTATTGCACGTTTAAAAAAAAAAAGAAAGAGAAATGCCTTTGACTCTCAGTGGGGGTGACCCTCACCACCCCCACAGTTTTTTGATCGGTTGAAATTTTTTATTTATTTTTAGTCTTGAGAGCATAGCCCCCCATGTAGGGGTGCAACTTGGGCGGGTTCAATCCGAGCAACCCGAGCCCAGCTCGAATTTTTTTAGGGCTTGGACAAAATATTTTCAAATTCGGTACGAGCTTGGGCAAAAATTCAGAAGCCCGAATTAAATTTGGGCGGGCTTGGGCAAAGATGTCAAACAACCCGAGCAACCCGAAGCCTGAATTATACATATATAGATATATAAAAATATTAAATATAAATATAAATCATTAGTCATTACATGATATTAAAGTAATTTATATTATTAAATCATATTGAATATATATTATATATACAAATAACATAAAATCTTACTTTTTTTCTTTTTATTTTCACTCATAAATTGTAAGGACTATTATAGTGGTATCTCTCTTACATTATATAAATTATTTGTCATGATAGTATTCATGATTTTCTATAATAAAAAAATAATAAAAATAAATAAATAAATAAATAAACTGAAATTCATTTACAATTCGGGCAACTCGGGTTTAGCTCGGGTCGAGCTTGGGCAGACAACCTCGGGTTACAATTCGGGCTTGGGCAAGTCTCAGCACAACTTGGGCTGGGTTTGGACAACCTCCCAACCCGACCGAACCCGCCCGAGTTGCACCCCTACCCCCATGTGGAGCTGGGGTCACCCCCCACTGGGGGTCCCCAGCACGATTGAAAAAAAATCAACTTTTAACCAAAAAAGTCAATAAGATAAAATATCATTTTCAAATTATAATCATTTTATTTTTTTTTTGAAAAAGTCGAAAAAATTAAAAATTCAACTCAAACGAAACTTTTTAGGGGGTGTTTGGAAAGTTAGTTTTTATGTTTTTTTGTTTTTTGTTTTTTTTTTCACTAAAAGACAAATTAGTTACAAAACAAAAAAAAAATAAATCCAAACAAAATATTACATCAAACCCTGTAATCATTACATTTTTTCTCTCACAAACATCACATCCAACCACAAAAAACACAACTATCTTCCTAAACACAAAAAAAAATTTCTCCAATAATATCCTGCAATTAAAAAAATTTACAAAAAAATTCACTTTCTAAACACCCACTTTCCCTAGATTAAAACATTCAAAAAGTTAAAAAGTCAACCCACTATCTAAACCAAGCCTTTGACTTGGTTTGGGAACTTTCCCTTTTAGTTAAAAAATATACGAGTTTTGATTTCCAAAGATCTTGGGCATGTTTGGTTTGATTTTGAGAGAGTAATTTTTAAAAATTGTTTTGGTGAGAGAGTTTAGAAATTTTTTTGATTTGTTTGGTTGTGTATTTTGAAAGTAGTTTTGGAGTTTGAGAGTTTTTGAATGATTTGATATTTTGTTGTAATTGAGTAGATGTGCGTGAGAGCCAAAATGATTGAGAATGAGAGAGGAGAGAAAAAAAGTGATTGATTGATGTGTAAGAGAGAGAAATGATTTTGAAAATGATTTTGAAAAAATTACAAACTAAACAAGTTTTTTTAAATTTTTTTTCCAAAAATCACTCTACAAAGTCAAACCAAACATACCCCTTGATTCTTGAGTTCAATTCTTGTCTCTCTCGTGCATCATGTTATGTATATTTTTGTGTTTTGTTGTGTTCTTTCTCTGTCATTGTGCACTATGCCAAACATAGTTTTATGGACGAATTACATTAACGATTCTTATAATTTAAGGATTGTATCATTTTTAGTCAATGACTTTTTAATTATAACATATTTGACTCTGAATTTTAAATTTTGTTTCAAATAAGAATAATTGAAGATACTATTGTTTAATTTTAAGGACAAAATCATTAATTTAGCCTCCGTTTGGGAAGTGGGTTGGCTTTTTGGCTTTTTTGGCTATTTTAGCCTGGGCTTAAAAGCTTGGTTTGGGAAGGGCTTTTTGGCTTTTTGGCTTTTTTGAGTTTTTTTGTGAGAGAAGAATGTAATGATTATGGGTTGGATGTGATGTTTTGTTTGTTATGGCTAAAATAGCCTATTTTGTTTTTTGTGGTTAAAATAGCCAAAAAAGCCCAAACCATGGCTTCCCACACAAATATTAATTTATGAACTTATACTCCATTATAAGTCCTAATGAAGATTTTTGGATTTTCAAGTCTCATTAAATTCTTAATAGTCGGAATTGCCCTTCAAATAATGATTGTTCATCATTTATGATTATCTGTATAAGAATATGATAACTTGACATTTATTTTGATTTTCAAAACTTTAAAAACTTCAATTTCAAAACTTTCAAATTGAAAAAACAATTTAAAAAAATTATGTGCCAAAAAAAAAAAAAACCAAAATGTATTTTTTTTTTTTTGAAAAAATTGAAAAAAAAAGAATTATTTTTTTAAGCAAAAATGAAAATTTTAGGATCATAATGATAAAACAGTGATTTACAAAACTGAAAAAATAAAAAATAAAATAAAAAACTTTAAAAATAAAAAAATTGATAATGTTCTCAGCTTTAAATTGGAAAAAAATTTGATAATATTCTTAGTTTTATTGGATAGTTATATCAAACCAATAAGTAGAAGAACAAAAAAGTTTAATCTCATGCTCTGTTTTTTTCATCAGTTAGTGAAATAATTATTTAGAACACTACTATACAAAATTGATAATATTCTTAGTTTTAAAAATTAGGAAAAACTGATAATATTATTTAGTTTTACTAAATAGGACTTACTGATTCAAAAAATCTTAAATAAGACTTAAGCTACTATAACATTTGTAAACATGACTTTTAAGTAATTAGTCTAAAATATAAACTAATCTCAAAATAATATTTTAATTTTTTAAAAATTATTTCTATCTTAAAAATAAAATTATATAAAATTGATAAATTTTTTAGACATTAAAATCACTTATACCACTCTCTATTTTTTTACACTTTCTTTCTTAAAAAATAAAAAAATATTAAAATAATCAATTTCGGAGTGAGGCTTACAAAGCAAGATACCAACTCAGTTTCTTCTGCTCTCCTTTCTTCCTACACACTCAAACGTCTCACTCCATCCCTATCCATTTTTTTGTCTTCAATCTCTCTGCTTCGTCTCCCTCCAAAAACAACCGCTAAAATGTTTCAAATTTCCATACCACAAACTTGCTATATTTAGGTCAAGTTTGGTATCTATTAAATAATATAAAAGGTCAAAAAGTCACAATCCTATTTAAGTCACATTATCTTATTTAAATCATATCACCTCTCTAACACAACACATCACACCAAACCCAACCCAAACTCAATCCATATAAGCCAATAAGTCAAAAAGTATATTTTTTTAAAACATCCCAAACCAACCCTTAGGTAACTTAGGTTGCGTTTGGTAGAGTTTTGTAAATATGATTTAAGAGTAAAATTTGATAAAAACTCATCATTTTTCCTGTTTCAATAGTTTTATCGGATAAGTATTAAGGGCTGGTTTGGTATATCCCAAATAATTCAAAAAGTCAAAAAGTTATTAAAAAAGTTAAAAAATTATCACTATTTACAAAAAAAGAAAAAAAAAAGAAGAAATTACATTAAAATTATTACAACTCGTTCTGATGTCCCATAGACTTTTGTTGATTTTTTAAAAAAATTTGCACAGCGCGCAGGTGCACAAACAACACGGTGCTGTTCGGCCCGTGAGACCCATGACGGGTCTCTTTTTGATAATCTGAACCGATAATGTGTAGAACTTGTCGAGTACTATATATTTGAAAAAAATCACATTGATTAGATATCGTTAACTATATGATCAAATCAATTTTGTATAAAAAAATGATGGTGTTATAGTTAACGGTTGAAAAAAAACTAATCAGATCAGATAGTTATCGATATTCGATCAACGTGATTTTTTACAAGTATATAGTACTCGACGAGTTCTACACATTGACAGTTCCGATTATCAAACGAGACCCTTGGTGGGCCCCCACGAGCCAAACAACATTGTCCATTGTAATGCCTGAAAAGGAGGTAACCATTTTTTATATCAAATCACCCTGCCCAGACGGTACGGGCCGTACTGCCTACTCTCCCTAAATTCTTCTACACACTAATTTATACAATTTTTTAAGACATATTTTTTCGTAAAAAATCAAAAAATTAATCTAAGCAATCATATTTTTTTCCTCAACCTTTTAGTCTAAAAAGTTAAAAAGTGCACTTATTTAGGACATCCAAACACTTCCTAAATTGTGGATACGATAAATCTTTTACCAAATTGAGGATGGTTAGTAGATTTCATCAATTTGCTGTTCATAGTCGTTTCATTTTTAATGTCTCGTAAATGTCCGGCGGATGACCACTTTTTTGTAAAAAATTGTGAAAAAATTACACTGATTAGTCAACCGGCCAGACATCTGTTCGATCGACCGGTGTTTCAATGAAAGTTTAAAATCTTTCGTTAGAACACTTGATATCAAATGAAATTTTTACTCAAATTAATAAATAAATAAAAAACATAAATTGTTGGAGATGCTCTAGGCGGCTTTTAGGCTAAAATTCACAAAAAGATAAAGGCCTTGTTTGGGAAGTTGGTTATTTTTGTAGGTTATTTTAGTTTTTGATTATTTTAATAGATTAAAATTTTTGTGTTTAGGAAAATGAACGTATTTTATTTGTAATTGGAAGTGATGTTTGTGAGAGAAAAAATGAAATGATTATAAGTTTGATGTAACATTTTATCTTATTAGTTATTTTATTTATTTATTTATTTTTGTGAATTATAGCCGAGAAAGTAAAATTGTAGGGCTTGTTTGGTTTGTTTTTTGGAGAGTTGTTTTTGAAAAAAAAAATTGGGGAGAGAGTTTAGAATTTTTTTTGGTTTGTTTGGTTGTATATTTTGGGAGAGATGTTTTTTTGGGAGTTTGGGATGATTTGATATTTTGGGAGAATTTGAGTAGATGTGTGTGAGAGAAAAAGTGATTGAGAAGGAGAGAGGAGAGAGAAAAAGTGATTGATTGATGTGTAAGAGAGAGAAAGTGATTTTAGAAATTTTTTGAGAAAAACTCAAACCAAACAAAGTCAAAATAGGCTAAAATAATTAACAAGATAAAGTATTAAATTAAATTCATAATAATTTCATTTTTTTTCTCATAAATATCACATTCAACTACAAAAAAATCTAATCATCTTTCTAAGCGCAAAAATTTCAGGCCTTGTTTGGAGTACCCTATTTTAGTCCATCTTTTTATCTTTTTTAGATCACATTAATCAATACTCTTCTCTACTTTTCTACACATCTTTTTTATAAAAATTCAAAAAGTGAGAAATCCCAAATCACCCCTTAACTTAAGGGTTGTTTGGGGTGTCATAAATAAGGGCATTTTTTGTCTTTTTAGACTAAAAAATTGAAGAAAAAAAATATGAATGTTTGGATTAATTTTTTAACTTTTTATAGAAAAATGTGTATTAAAAAATTGTATAAATTAGTGTGTAAGGAAAAATTAGGATTGAGAGTTGTGCAGCCGTAATTTTTGACTTTTAATGAATAGTGATAACTTTTTAACTTTTTAAATAATTTTTTGACTTTTTTTTAACTCGTTAAACTTGGCCTTACTAAATAACTAAAAACTATAATAACTTACTAAAATAACAAACTTCCCAAACAAGCCCTTATGTCCACACCTATATCATCACTACTTTTCATTCTTTCTCATTCAAGCCAAACAACAATCAATCTCCCCATTAACACCAGAAAAGCAAACACGAAAAACAAGAAACGATGATGAAACAGATCACACCCAACAAGAAGAACAAACACTCCATCCCAAAAGAACTTCCAACCCAAATCATCCTTGAAATCCTCTCTAGACTCCCCATCAAAACCCTCTTCCTTTGCCAACTCGTTTCCAAACACTGGCTTTCTCTCATCTCAGACCCCCACTTCGCCAAACTCCACCTCTCAAGATCACAAGTCAACCTCTTGATCAAACCCAAGTACCGATCGAGTCTACTCCGCTTGGTCGACCTCCAAATCCTCCATAAAATCCATCCCCGCGAAGCCCAGTTGAAATTCATCCCCAAAATCCACTTCCCATCTCTGGGAAGAAAAGTAGTCAACTCCTGCAATGGTTTGCTTTGCTTGTGTAATGTACCTGAAATTTTCATATGCAATCCAATTCTGTGCGAGTACACTTGCTTACCATTCCCAATATATGATGGAGAATATGATCGTTACGTCACTGCGTTTGGGTTTAGTCCCAAGACTAACCAATACAAGGTTATACGGTTTTTTATCCAACGGTTTGTCGAGTTTTTCGACCCCACCATTAAAAACTTTGTCGAGTCTTTTTTCAACCCCTTAACTGAAGAGCTGGACGACTCTTTTGACCCCATTACTGAGTTAAGGACTTCTCGCGAGGAGGCGAAAGCTATAATTTACACAATTGGTGAAGGATCGTGGAGAAAAATGGGGAGTGTTCCTTACTTTTTGACAAATCACTCATTCAATTCTTTTGTGAATGGAGCTCTTCATTGGCTTAATTTTGCACGCGATAGTCCCGACTTCATTTGTTGTTTTGATTTTGGGAGCGAGCAATTTCGGGTTGTTCCTGAGCCTCCTGAGTTTGGTCTGCATAGGAAGGAATTTCCGGATCATATACGAGTGGGTGTGCTGCGTGAAAGTCTTTCTATTTGTGATTTTTCTAACCCTCGTCGTATCGATATATGGTTAATGAAAGATTATGGGATTAAGGAGTCTTGGAGCAAAGAGTTGGTTATTGAAAATGGGATTGGTAAGAGAGGGAATTTGGACTGTCATGAGCCAATTATGATTCTAAAGAGTGGGGAAATCTTGATGCTTGTTAACAAGGATGCTCTTGTGATGTATAATCCTAAGTTAGGTAAATTTAAGAAGCTAAGCACTTATGGGATCAAATCAGAATTTTATGGGATTGCTCATACTCCAAGCTTTGTTTCCCTCCGGGACGTTGCCAAAGGGGAAAGAGTTTCTTTTGTCTATTAAGTTTCCAATGGAGGTACATATTTGTGTTTCTTTTTTCTTTTTGTTTAATCAGCTTAGAATTTTTGGATTGAATTCATTATCTATCATTCTGAGTTTGTAGTATCTGCTATAAATGCTCTTGTATATGTTACACTTGCTGACATTTTTCTCTATGTCAAGTTTGTCCACTCTATATTTTTGTTGTTTGGCATTTTAGCTTTATTGAAATTTATTCTTGACCAAAATAATTTGTGTTGGAGCATCTCTAATTCTTCACCAAATCCTTTATCAAATTTAAATTTACTGAAAAATTTGGTGAAAGTGAGATCTAATTCATTCATCAAACTTGCATCAAATCAGGTTTTCATAAAAAAAAATTCATCAAATGAGGTATGCATAAAATCTTTCATCAAATTTCCCACCACCTTTTTTTTCACTTAAATTTGATGAAATTGCTCAAAGATAAGGGTTGGAGATGGTGTTTTTTCACTTGAATTGATTAAATGAGGATTTTTGGGATAGGTAGCGTATTTTTAAAAAGATTTGATGGAAAGTTTAATTCTCACCATTGGATTGAGCTAATATTAAATCAAGCTTTTGATTTAAATTGTTGAAACAATTTGATGAAAAAAAAGGTGAAGGGTCAGGAATGCTCTTACATACTTTTCCTAGATTGATGTATTACTTCCACTTGCACATAGTCTGACAAAAATTATTAGGATGGTGTTTTGAATTTAGAGTCCAAGGGGCCTTTTTGCAAATAGAGACCATAGGCCTTAGGGTTTGAGGAAAGGCCAGTCAGCTTCTTGCTTGTTGTTCAGTGTTTGCAAGTATCCAAGGTCAAGACCCCCAGCCTAAATGTTTGTGTCTTTCTCCTCCCTTGTGTCTAGACCCAAATATATAACAGCTGCCTCTGCAAGTATCCGGGATGTTCCGAGCATTCCTTTCCTCCGTCTTCTTTCTCGTGGGTTTGGCTTTGGCAAAACAAGAGCTAGTTGTATTGTATGGCTTTGCAAATGCTCTATCTATATTTGCCTTGTAGCTATTGTCTACAGTGTGTTTTATGAGTACATAGCATTGTGGAATTACCTACTACGGAAGTTGGAGTAATAATTAATGTTGAGGAATGGTGTATGTTATTGAGTAGCATATGAGAACAGGACCTTTTGCATTACTCATCTTTCAATCAATATTATTGGGTTGTTAAAAAAAATAAAGAAAAAATTATTTGAGGTAGAGCATAGCTCCCTTTTACCTTCCTCCTTTTCTTAGTTGTGGCTCCTTGTTCTATAATTCTTCTTTCCCATCGTGCCTATTCTGGGAGTTGGAGTGATAATTAATGTTGTGGAAGAGTGGTATATATTATAGAGCATTAGAAGATGTAGAATCAGACCATTTGCATTATTCTATTTTTCAAACAATACTATTGAGGTAGAGCATAGCTGCCCTTTATCTTCCTCACTTTCTTAGACGTGGCTTCTCGTTCTCTTTTTCGCTGCTCTTACCATCAATTTGACGGATTCTAGGTTTCCCAAGAAGACTCTTATCGAAACACTTGGGCATTCTTAGAGTTCAAAAAATGCCCCTCCCAATCTTCTACAGGGGAAGGGGCAGAGGTCCCCTGTGCCTTTCATGTTTAGACCAATACACCTCGGGATTCATAATGATAGTGATGGATCCTTTATACCTGGAGTCACAGTCAAAACCTTGGTGTTTTGTAGTGAGAGAGTGGGATTGATGGTGGACAAAATGGGTTTGAGCCTTCTTATTTCATCCCCTCTGATTTCTGAAACTTCAGCTTGCAGCTTTGAAGCCGTTTATTCATTACCCTACCCCCTCTAGAAAAGAATGACAGGAAAACTGGGGAGAACAATTTGATTCCTCAATCATAATATCTAGCCTTTCTCATGGCTCCTCATATGAAAATCCATGCAGTCAGTGAAAACATGTGCTCTCTTGGAGATTCGCTTTCTTTAATTCTCTCGACCCAAGTCAATTGCCTTGGCAGTAAGGCTGCTCTCTTGGAGGTTTAAGCTTGGAAATCTGTATTCCTCTTAAAGGTGTCAACCACACATTTTTGCCAGCTGCTTTTCAGTCCAGATGCAGCCTAGTTGTTAACCTCACTTTCTCAAAGGAAAAAAAAAAACAAAAAAGTAATAAATTATGAGGGGGAAAAAAATCAAAAGATATTATAGGCCTATCAAAAGAATTTAAGAAAAAAGAACGAAGTTCAGCTGAAACCATTATCAGACCTTGAAGCATTCATTGGGTCATGAATATGCATGTAAATCCACTGGCAAGGTTAGTCGTATTGTATTACATTGGTGTGGTTTGGACAAATTTAAACTATCGCTGTTGCAGTGCAAGTTCATTAGATTGATTAGTATCCAGTACTGAGCCACTTTGTGTCATACTTAATTGGTTTATGCATGCTCGATGATGCTAGGGCAGAAAATTTGAGTTCTTTATTCATTATTGCGACATTCATGTGGAAAATCCAACATGATGTATGTTGGTTAGGTAAAACTTTGTAGCAGTTATTATATAATTCATTTGGGATTCATACTCCTCTCTATGAATAAAAAAGTTGTCTACTTGGTAGACCAGTAATCTCTTTGATCCCACTAGTACTAATATTGATTGGTGTGCATCTCTTCTGTATATACACTAATAAATACCTAATTTGTGATTCGTGTGTACCTGGCATGATTGTATATGCTAGAAGATGATCTGATTGGTTTTTAGTTGGGTCCATTTTTGTGAAAAAGGTACTATGGTTTGTGCCAAGTAATGGAGTAATTATTCACATAAGATGAATTTGAGATTATGGGCATCTGTAGAAAATTTGACATGCTGGTTTTTTGAAAAATTTATGGCACAAAAAGCGTTTGAAAGATCCAAACTGGTTTTGCTTGGAGTATGCCATTGTCTAACTTATAATTTAATGAACAGGATGTGCAGAGGCTGAGGAGCGCGAAAGGAACTGAAGCTTTTTTTGTCTTTACTGGGAGGAAGAACGATAGATTGTAGTGGTGCTACAGATAGTGGAAGTTCCGTTTTGGGTGAATTAGTTAGTAGCTATGATTGCTGCTATGCAATGGCTATTTTAATTAACATAGCTTCTTGTTTTTCTTGCCTTTTGCTCTAGCCTTTTTTACTGTATCAGCACAAACAAGAATTGTTTAAGACTTTGAACTTTGGGATTTAAGGCATGGTTTGCAAAAGTTCTGTGAACTGAAGTTTGTTTGGGTTTAATAATGTGTTATTGTTGATGATGCAAGTAGAAAATAGGGGGAGTAGTTACTTACCTAAAAAAAAAAATAGGGGGAGTAGAGAAACTAATTGCAAGTAGGAAATATTGGTGGATAGAGAAATTAACTGTAGGGCAAATTCCATTAAGGTATAGCTAAATTATAGATTTTTCTTGAAATTTTAGAAATTATATTTTGTTTCCTGAGATTTGTATTCGCATAATAATTTAACTCTTACTATTAACTAAACGTTAAGAATGGTTAGTTGATATTACTAAAATATAAATTGATGGATGATATTGTTTTTGTTAAAATCCTTTTGATAAATTAACAAAATTTACAAAAGAATTACATTAGATGGGAAAAAAAAAAAATTTAAGCTTTCGGAATCATGTTTGATTTGTTGTTTAGAAAAAAAAAATTAGAATTTAAAAAAAAAACTAATTTAATAAAAATAAATATGAAAAAATATATTTAATTTGTAAAAATTATTTCTAACTGCTCAAAAAGTAAAATTATATAAAAATAATAATCAGTGTATTTGGTTTGAGTTTTTTAGATTAAATTTTTTAAAAATTGAGTTTTTTGGTTTTCGTATTCTTTTGTTTTTAGTGAATATTTTTTAAATTTTAAATTTTTTTTTTTACTTTTTTCGATGCACTTTAGTTAGATGTATCTAAAAAGTAAAAATTTTGTGAAAAATATTTTAAAAAATTAATAAATACATAAAAATACAAAAAATATATTGAATTCTTGTATTTTTTTTTGTATTTTTGGTATTTAGTGAATTTTTAAAAGATTTTTTTTATAATTTTTTTTCTTTTAGGTGTATTTATGTTAGGTGCGTCTAAAAAGTAAAAAAAATTGCTTAAAATATTAAAAAAAATCAATAAAAACAAAAAAAATACGGAGAATAAAAAAGTAGAATTTTCTGAAAAGTATTTTCTGAAAAATGAAAACAAGCAAGCTGAATTATTTTTATTTTTTATTTCTTAACTAAATTAATTTATAATTTTTTTTAAAAAAATAAATTAAAAATAAATTTTTAAAAATCAAATCAAACATATTTTAAGAATTTTTTAATAAGTCATTTCTTGTGTTTTTAACTTATTTAATTATTTGTTAATTTTATGATATTTTCATCATCTGACATTATACCATATAAGAGTTTTAAAGATTAATTTTTTTGATTTCTAAAAGTGAAAAATTTTGTTGCAAAAGACATTTAAAGATTAATTTCTATCGTCGTGAGGATAGTCGTTAAAAGGTTGTCCTGAAAAGTTAAAAATAAAGTTTTTAGCGATAAAATTTCGAAAATGTCAAATAATAAATAGAATTTTAGGAACAAAAAATTTTATCTTAAAATGATTTATTTTTTAAGACAAAAAAATTTGATACTAAAAAGATAATAATTAATCATTAATGTTCAATTATCGTTGCTAAAAATATAATGACGACATTTTTCGCTACAAAATATTTGGTCCCCTAAAAATAATTTTGTCCTTAAATTTTGGTTTCTAAAACCTTATTTTTTTGGTAATGTGATTAGTGTTTTTCCATTTTAATTTTACATTTCATAACTTATTTAAAAATGATAATTTATCTAAACCTTAGGGGGAGAATCTGTAATTTAGCTAAATCTCAAGGGGAAATATGTAATTTAGCTAAACCTCAAGGGGGTGTGGGTAATTTGTCCTTATTTGTCAAAATGGCATTTTAGTCAATTTATGATATCCGTTAACGGCGTTAATTGCGATGAGACGGGATGTAATTTTTGAAATCTCAAGAGGGAATTTATAATTTCGTTACATTTTAAGGGAAGTGTAGGTAATTTGCCCTTAATTGTAAGGTTATTTACACTTTTTTATCTTTATAGTTTGATTTAAATTTTGCTTTGATTCCTATAGTTTTAAATTGAATAGTTTGGTCTTTGTGTCAATTTGGAATTTAAACTCAATGATTTTGGAACACTTGTTAGTCTCCTAAGGTATATAGAAAAAAGGACAAAATTTATTTTATCTTTTTGTGATATAACTTGATAGCACTTTACCTCTTTGTCTTTTAAAAATAGAGATATGTCTCTCACGTGATTTTGGACTAAATTACAACTATTAATACCGTTAATTATAGGTGTGAAATGATTATAATACATTTAAACTTTATATTTTTTGTTATTATTATTATTATTATTTTTTCTATTTCTCATCTCTCATATACATAATTTATAATGTATATTATTAATTTAATTAAATCACAATTAATTATAAAATTTTAATTATTTAGTATAATTCTTAAATTTTCTTTTTGTTTTGTTTTAATTATATTTTAGATCACAATTAATCCTAAATAGTTAACTATTTAGTATTAAATTTTTAATCTAATTTTGATTTAATTATATTTTAGATATAATTTTAATCTTAAATTCTTAATTATTTATTATAATTTCTAACATGTTAATCTAGTTTTAATTTAATTACATTTTAGATCTATTCTTAATTATTGTTTATTTTATATTTTATTTTATTTTAATTAACATATTAATCTAATTTTAGGTTTGGAGAAAATAAGGATAAAATTGTAATTTTGTTGTATTAATTTAATTCTAATTTTTTAAAAAACAAAATCCATTATAAAAAATAGTGTGTAATATTCCTTCTGTTAGTTTGGATAAAAAAATTAATGGTAGCACTTTAGTCTAAAATCACATGGGGGCTTTATGGCTATATTTGAATGATAAGAGCTAAAGTGCTTCAGTCCCAAACCATAAGGGGATAAAATAAATTTAACTCTTGAAAATTTTAACAAAAATTTGATGGAAGGATTAGGAACGAAACTATTCAATTTAAAATTACAAAAACCAATGTAAAATTTGAATCAAAATGCAAAAGTTAAAAATGTAATAAACCCTCATTAGTAAATCAATAGAACGTAAGTGATACATGTGTCCCGATGCAAGTGAGAGCTATGTCTGGGAGCATAATTCTCTCTTGCATGCCCCCTGGTTTGCTATTAGTCTTCTTATTTTTCATTTGATATTTTTCCTTAATAATTTTCAAGCAGATTTTTATTGATGCTGGCTGATGTGAGCATATCATTATGCACTGATTAGGTAACTGTATTATGAAATTTCGGTTGAGTATATGTTTGAGGGAAATTCTAACATACACCCTTAATATTTTCCCATGTTCGACGATTTTTTTAGAATTGTTCATATGAGATATTTATGCAACATCTTAATGAATTGAAAGACATAATTAAATATGAAAATGGGGTATTTGTTATGTGGGGGTACAATAATCATAGTTGTACAGTTATTGGAATTTATTTCGGATATCAATAATTTAAACTGTTTATTTTTAGAGTATATTGGGCAGAATATATTTATAAAATATCAAATTGATCAAGCATCTTTAACTATTTCATTGAATTGCATTTGAAAAGAAAACTCCAATCATTTGCAAAGTAATGAAAAATTTAAATTCACAAGGACTTTATAGATCATCTTAATTATCACATGGGGTTTTCTAAAAAAAATGAAGAGAAATAATTAAAGCAAAAAGATAAAATAAAAATAAAAATAAAAATAAATCCATTAAACTAAACTTAAAAAAGAAATAATATGTGTGTTGGGTTCTCATTTACATTGATAAAACGTGAAATAAATCCCAACAAACTGAATTCTCCAATCCAAATAATAAATTGAAGGTAGGGCTACAAATGAACTAAGCTGAGTTCGGCTCGGCTCATTTACTTATTGAGCTTGTTTATTGAGTTTGAGCTCGGCTCGATAAGGAATTAGATTCGAGCTCAGCTCGGCTCGTTAATATTAATGAAACTTGAGTTCGGTTTGGCTCAATAATTTTTTTTAAAATATTATTTATATTATTTAAATAAAAAATATTATTTATATTATTTAATATATAAATAATGTATTTATACTATTATTTAATATATATAAATAATATATTTATTATATAATTTAATAAAAATAAACTAGTCGAGTTTATGTGAGATCGAGTTTGGCTCGTTTACTTAATGAGCCTAATATTCGAGATTGAGCTCGGATCGTTTACTAACGAACCGAACCGAGTCGAGCTGACCTCTTAACGAGCTTGTTTATGAACAATTCGATTCATTTGTAATTCTAATTGAAGGGAAACATATCATTTTTAAAATTCAAATTGTCAAAAAAATGATGCACAGAAGATGAACTCAACTTATTAAGCGTAAAAATTCATAACCGATTAAGATAGTCAAATTGGTTTTACGATTGTGTTTATATCAGGTATCTAGAAAGAAATTTATGGAAAGAATTGGAATTCTCTTAAGCTCTTACATAAATTTGAGAAAATTTGAGAAAGTTGTGAGATTTATCACAAATTTTGTTTCGATAATTTGAAAAATTCATTTTGTATAATTCTCAACTAGTGAAAACACGTGCTATGCACAGGATGTGAAGTAATTAATAAAATATATTTATATGAAATAATATAAATAATTAGATTTTTGTATGTAAATTATGAAAATAAAAAAAAATATTGAAACTTACAATTTAAGTTTTATAATTTTATCACAATTTATGTATTAATTTTTAATTTGTCACAATTTCAATCATGTAACTTTGAATCCCTTGCTAAAATTGTAAATTTGGGTGAGCTGAACCCAAGCTACTTGAGTCAAGTTTGTAAATTTTTAAAGATTGTGGAACATAATTTTTAATTCGGTGAGAGCTTATATAAAATTAAAAAATTCGAATAAATATGAATAGACTTGGACAGAGACACCAAATAACCTGAGTAATTGAAACAAAATTGTATATATAAATATATAAAATTATTTGCTAATTTATTTTTTAATAATAAATAAGATTAATTAAAAAGTTAATATTAATGAACAAAAGCAAATACACTTTTTAGAAATGGATCATTAAATAAGTTGATATTAAAAAAATTATATTTTATAATGGCATAAAATAATTTAAGTATAATTTTTCAAAAATTATTTTTAATTTAAAAATTACAATAAAGTATTTAGATATAATAAAATTAAATTTCTAAAAAACAAAAGTATGTATATATAAAAAAAAAGTAAAAAGAAAATTTAGAATGGTATTCTCATTTAATCTAAAAATAATATAGATAACCAATAAATTATCACCTATAACCCTCATTTTTTTAAAATAAAAAAAGATATTTAACAAACCATCACTTTTATTAGAAAAATAACATTTATTTGTATTTGTTTTAGCAAAACTCACTTTTTAGGAATTTTAGCCAATTTTTTTTCATTTTTTATTTTAGTTTGTTTAATTGACAACTGAGATTTTAAAAAAAATTAACAGGATCCACCATATTCCGCAAGTGCTAAAAACGTTTAGATGAACAACAAAAAAAATATTAGAGACTCACAAAAAAAAAAAAACTCACAATTGTATCCATAATGATGTCGTATCATATATGTCAATTCTTAATTTGCTATATAGTCAATGATATAGGGTCCAACTCCCTTGTTATATCATTATGGGTGAAAGTGTGAGTTTGTAGCATTGCTGGAACAATAAATTATCACATGTAACTCCCTTTTTTTTATTATATAAAAAAAAATAAGTTTCACCAACTATCACTTTTAATAAAAAAAAATGTTTATTTCTATTTGATTTTAGCAAAAGTCACTTTTTAACTATTTAAGCTAAAAAATTTATTTTTTTTATTTTAATTTGTTTAATTGATAATTGAGATAAAAAAAATAATTCTATTATGTTTGGTAATTGCTAAAAAAGTCATTCATTTTCTAAATATTTTTGTATTTAAAAAAAAAATATTTGTATTAAAAAAAATTCTTGTTCAAGTCCCTATAGTTTAGAAGGATATAATTTTTTTTTATAAAATTTAAAACCAAAAATGACAAAAAATAAAAATATAAACTTTTAATAGTAATTAATAATTTAAATACGTGTATTTAATGACATATTATGTTTAAGGCTTAGTTTGGCATAATTAAAAAAAGTTAAAAATTTAAAAAGTCATTATCCTATTTAAATCACATCATCTTATTTAAGTCCCATCATCTCTCTACCACATCACTTCAAACCCAACCCATACATAACCCATATTTCATAAAAAGTTAAAAAGTACACCTATTTAGTTTATTCCAAACAACCCCTAATAATATTATGACACATCAGAATATTGATCTTATTCTAATTGTAATAACATAATTTTAAAAAGAATTTAAATTTAAAATTTTATTTTATTTTATTATTTAATAAAAAATACATAAATTAAAAAATAAATATTGATTTTATTTTTAAAACATAATTTAAGGGAGAATTTAAATTTAAAATAGCATTCGTAGTCACAAACGAAGGAATCCACATCCCAACTTTGGATTATATCAGTCATAAAATAATCATTACTTTGGATTTTATAAATCGTGATTCAAACACATCTTTCCCAACAAATCAAATGATTCTCTATCTTTCCCACATCTCAACCCTCCTTGTAAATACATTTGCTATAAATACCAATACAAATCAAAATTTCCCAACCTCCCTCATAGTTTTCCAATCCACTCATACCAGAGAAACGATCTCAGGATGATGAATCAGAGCATATGGAAGAAGAAGAAACAGTACACCCCAGAAGAACTTCCAACCCAGATCATCGTTGAAATCCTCTCAAGGCTCCCCATCAAGACGCTCTTCCATTGCCTACTCGTTTGCAAAGACTGGTTTTTTTCAATCTCAGACCCTTACTTCGCCAAGCTCCACCTCTCTAGATCACCAATCAGTCTCTTGATCAAACCCATCTACAGAAACCACCCCGAATCAACACAACTCCGCTTGATCGACCTACAATGCGAAACCCAATTGAAATTCAGCTCCAAAATCAATTTCCCAATTCTCGAACACCAAACAGTGACCTCGTGCAATGGTTTGCTTTGTTTGTCCTGTATTTCTAACCCCATTTACGTATGCAATCCAATTCTGGGTGAGTACATTACCTTACCCATCTCAACATATGATGGAAAACAGCAACATCGTACCATCACTGCTTTTGGGTTTAGTCCAATGACTAACCAATACAAGGTTATACAATTTTTTGTTTATCGGGTTTTCGACCCCATTAACCAAGCCAAGGCTATGATTTACACAATTGGTGAAGGGTCGTGGAGAGACATAGGGATTGTTCCTTACTATTTGATTAATCGTTCAGTCAATTCTTTCGCGAATGGGGCTCTTCATGGCTTACTTTCACCCAAGATAGTCCCGACTTCATTCGTTGTTTTGATTTTGGGTCTGAGCAATTTCGGGTTGTTCCTGAACCTCCTGAGTGTGGTCTGCCTAGGAAGAATTTTATGGGTTTTGTACGTGTGGGTGTGTTAAGAGATAGTCTCTCCATTAGTGATTTTTCTAATCCCTTTCATTGGGATATATGGATAATGAAAGATTATGGCATTAAGGAGTCTTGGAGCAAAGAGTTCGTTATTGGGAATGTGACTGGTATGAGAGGGTATGGTGACTATTATGAAACAATTATGATTTTAAAGAACGGTGAAATTTTGATGCTTGTTAACAAGGGTGTTCTCGTGCTTTATAGTCCTAAGGAAGGTAGGGTTGAGAAGTTAAATATTGACGGGATCAACATCAACCCTGCATTTTATGGGACTGCTCATATTCCAAGCTTTGTTTCCCTCAAGGATGTTGCCAAAGGAGAAAGCTTGAAGGTATACATCTATCTTTCTATTTGTTTTTGTTTTGCGAAGGTAAATTTTTAAAATTGAAATCATTGCGTATCATTCTGAGTTTATCTACCGTGGAAGCTCTTGTATATGTTATACTTCAAGACAATTTGTAATATGTGAAGTTTGTTTGCTATATGTCTTTGTTGACTTTTCTCGAATTTTTAATCTTGAACAAAATAATTTGGCTAATGCACTTTCGTAGATTCTGGACTATTTTCACCTGCACAATTATGTGCAGCTTTTAATTCTCTTTAAATTTCTTGGAGTTGGAGCTTTGACACTTTCTTGAGTTCTAATGCTTACATGGTAAGTGTTGGATGATATGTTTTGGAATAACTTGTGATAAAAAATTGTCAGGATGGTGTCTTCAATTTAGAGTTTAAGGGGCCTATCTGCAGGCAATAGAGGTCACAAGTTTAAGTTTGTTTTGGGAATAAGTGTGTTTTGGTTTTAATTTGAAAGATTGTCTACCTGATATTGTAGAATACCTTTTATGGGAGTTGAAGTGACAATTAATATTGTGAAAGAGTAGTATATATATGTTGTAGATGATGTAGAACAGGACCTTTGGGATTATTCTTTCAACCAATACTATTGAGGTGGAGCATAGATCCCCTTCACCTTCCTCCTTTGCTTAACTGTGGTTTGATTTCTAAAACTTGAGATTCAGATTAAGAGCAATGAAGGGGCTAAATATGAAATGGGTCGGATCCTATCCCTGGGCCGGCCCAATCCATTAGACTCAAGATTTGAGAACTAGGATAAGCAATTGGGCTAGTCAGTTCAGCCCAATCACATTTCAACAATCCACCCAAGTCCTCAAGCACCCGGGCCCAATTTGTGGTGGAAAGGTCAGTCTAGCCATGATGCTGGGCTGGGCCGAGCCGCAGGACCTGACCCTTGGATAGAACCCAAAAGGGGCTTAGATATCATATTGGGCCAGCCCATCTCCACAAGTAATCCCATAGAGGGCCGAGCTGAGGCACACAATGCCGAGGCGAAGGAACACACCAGAGAAACGTGGAAGCTGTGAGTATTTGTGTGTGCAAGTTGCCACCTCAGCTGGTCCCCTACACTTAAAATCACGGAAATAGTTAACCAAAGGAATGTGATTTGTTATCAGCATGGCTACAATGAGTACAAGCACCCTATGACAACTACCAGATGGTCCCTAACCTTGGGCAATGCTAAAAGGAAAGCTGGCAGCACCATAGCTCCATGAAACCATCTTGGGTAACAAGCAAGGAGTTATATATAAACTGCACTGACTTCACATTGAAGGTAACTAATCTAAGCTAAACCCTACTCACTAAAACTTAACTCTCTGCACTTAGAGAGCACTTGGCTTCTTCTCCGATTACTCATTCCCACAGCGGAGGGGTCATCTGGCCAACCCCGGCCGGGCAGCTCTGACGGTGCTCTTTGTTGCAGGGCCTCAATTCCTGGATAGTTCAATCAAGTGCGGAGCTCCGATCCACAATCATCTAGTGCAGTGTTCAGTACACACAAGCAGTATATTCATTACCCACCTCCACCCAAAAGTAAATAAATAATGAAATAAAAACCAAGGGAAAAAAAGAAGTGATAGGGAAACTTGGGAGAACAATCTGATTCCTCAATCATTATATTTTGCTTTTCTCATGGCTCATATTAAAGCCCATGCAATTGATGCAAAATTTGAAAAATTATGACTTGCAAAAAAATCTTTTGAAAGACCTACATTGGCTTTTATTAAAGTATGATATCATCTGACTTATAATTTAATGAAACGGATGTGCAGAAGCTGAGCCGGTAGAAAACAAATCAACCTTTTTTTCTCGGAGGAATACTGATGAACAGATTGCAGTGGTGCTTCAGAGAGTGGAAGTTCTATTTTGGGTGTAGTTACGCAGGAGCTATTTCGGACAAGTCAAGAAAGCTAGGCTTACTGTTATCGCTACTTTGATTACCACAGCTTGTTTATGGTTTTGAAGTATGGCGAAGGTGCAGTTTCTTGCTTTTTGTCCTATTTCTTTATGTGTTTCAACACAAACAAGAATTGCTTGAGACTGTGAACTTCTGGTTTTGGGCATGGCTTGCAAAAGTTTTGTAAATTGAAGCTTTTTTCACCATTTGGAATGAACTGAAAGGTAAAACAGTCAACATATGGTCTTGAATGCACATATTTACTTCTTTGGGTTCAAAAATATGTTAATGTAGTTAATGTGCTGTGTAGAATCTGTAGATGCACAAAAGAAGAATAAATTATACAATTTGTTTTATTTTGGTCCCTAATATTTAATTTGTATTAATTGCATCCCTAAACTTAATATATTCATCCAGTGTAATCACGTCCTTTAACTATCTTCTAAAGGACAAACATAAAATGTTTTCGGCACCATCACATTAGGCATTTGAAGGGCATTTGGAGGAATTTATTTTATTTCCTACCTAAATGAATCGCAAGTTAATCCTTAAATTCCCAAAATTTGAAATTTCTACTTTGTGATTTGTTGTGTCCAAACACTAAAATGGTTGAGAGCCAAATGTAGTGCTTTTAGCTCTTTGGTTAAGAGTATTTGGCACTAATAGATGAGTTAGAATGTTGTTAATACCCTTCAATGTTTGATGTGAGGTTGATGGGAGTATTTACATCTTTAGTTTTATTGGAAAATGTTAGAACTCGATCATCTAAAATGGTGAAATTGTATTAGTTCATTCCATGTCAAGCTTTAGGACAGACTTGCTTATTCCTCGTAAGTTGCTAATGACTGGTCCGAGTACTCAAATATGTTTTTTTTTTTTTTGGTGTGTGTGTGTTCTTTTTCCCTTGTTACCTTCTAGATGTAAATAATGTTGTTTGCTTCTCTTTTTCTCCCCTGGTACTAATATGTTATGAGTTGGTCGATCAACTGTTTGTAATTGGTATGTTCGATTACAAATGAATTTACATTGTCTTTCTACCCGTGATTTACAACCGTGTATCTTTCAATTGTTGGCTTGAGAGTTGAAATGATTGAAATATGTGACCTTACTGTATTGCGTATCCCTAACCTTGAATTGGAGGAAGTAATGTTGCACTTCCCAGTTTTTATGTCAATTGATATTTTACAATTTTGGGAACCATAGTGTATGCTATATAGTTTGATTTCTTCCACTGAAATCAGACGAGTCCTGCTCAGGCAATGGGGCAATGGAAAGAAAAAGTGGGATGTGGGTTCCTTTCGTTTGCGACTACGAATGTTATTTGTTGGGCTATATCTCGTCAAATTTTGACATTGTTATAATTTGGCATGAAAAATAGCATTCAATTAGAGACAAGTTTGGAATAGTTAGTAGCCAAATTTTGATTTTGATGTTGAGGATAGCACACCACTGGAGATGTTTTTAACACGCTACCACTCTTGCCAAAGTAAAATGTTGGCAAGGTTATTCAAAAATTCATTTCTATCGGTTTGCTAAAATTATTGCCGAACTTTGGAAAAATTCTCTTTTTATGTTTCTTATGAATGGTTTACAATAATTTCATTTGATATTTTGTGAGGAAAAATTAAAAGAAATAACATTCACTCAATTGAAGCAAGATTGTCAAATTATAATATGATTAATGATTCATGCACATAATTTTCTCTGTCTAAATGCATACAATTAAGAGTCTCAATTGTTTACATTCAGATGAAAAAAATTATGTAAATGTAGCGGTATTGTTATAATATTTTGAGATTATTGCATGTCAAAAATTAACTTTAGTATTGTCATGATTCCATAGTGCAATAAATTTTTTTAAATTTTTTTTGGGGCAAAGTTAGAACTTCATTGTAATAAAAAAATAATGAGTATATCATGATAAAGGAGTACATAAATCATGATTCTTGCCATGTTAAAAATGAGCAATTGGAAGCAACAACAAATATGTTCAGGCCTACACTATTGACAGCCTACAATATCTCTAGCTAGTTCAAACATTATCGAAATGGAAAAAAGTAAGCTTAATTACATTAAAAAAAAGAGTAAATTATATCCATAGTCTTTACATTTTGTTACTTACGTCATTTTGGTTCCTAAATTTTTAATTTGCCAAATTTTGATCATTAATTTTAGTTTTTATCAATTTGATCCAATTAATAAAACTATTAGACTTTTTGACAGAAAATGATCATTGAGTTGATTGATGTTAGATTATTAAATTGATCAAGTTAACAATTTTGGCCCTAAAAGCATGATACATATTGCTTATGTGTTCATTTTCCATTCAAAAATACTAATGATTGAAATCAATTGGGCCATATAGCGATCCCGGTTTTCCCTCCATTGGTTATTGTATTCCGGACTCGGTTCCGTAGATGACTGTTGTTGTATATGCTTCTTTTCCGTCCTTTAATTCCTTATATTTGAGTTTTAGGATGTGTTGGGCAGGTTTGTAACAGGTTGGTTGTGATTGGGAACAAATGGTTGCTGCCTAGATTTTTGTGTCTTTGCTCGAGCGAGACTTTTGTCGCTCGAGCGAGCTCTGTGTTTTAGTTCCTTCGCTCGAGCGAGAGTTGAGTATTGTGTCTGGTGGCTCGAGCGAGAAGTCTTGCGCTCGAGCTTGCGTCTGCGTTTGGTTCTGGACCTGAGAGTTGCATTTCTTAGCTCGAGCGAGCTTTCCTTCGCTCGAGCGAGCGAGCGAGCTGTATGTTTTGGGTTTCTTCGCTCGAGCGAGTATTCTTGCGCTCGAGCGTGCTTCTGGGTTGCAGACCTGAAGCTCCGAATTGTTAGCTCGAGCGTGGCTTTCTACGCTCGAGCGAGGTTTCTTTGTGTTTGGTCGCTCGAGCGACCATTTCTTCGCTCGAGTGAGGCTCGAATATATCAGTTGCAGCAGCTTATTTCTCCTTCACTTTTTCATCTCTTTTCTTTCTCTCAAACCCTAGAACGGCTACCTCTCTCTCTAAACCACCACTTCTCTTTACAAGAACTCTTGATCTAGGGTCCTCCTACACTATTTCCTTTGTATAAAAGTTAGAGCTTGGTGTGGGCTACATTTCAATCCGAAAATCCTTGGGTTTGGAGCATTTCGAGTTTCTTCATCTCCTCCATTTGGTCTCTCCATTTGAGATAAGGATAACCTACTCCTCTTTATGAGTTTTGATATAAATGTTGGGCATTTTGATTAGATGGTGTTGTTGGGTAATTTTGGGAAAAGTTAAGGTTTGATGTGTAATTTATAAAAGAGGGGTTTTGTGTTTTGAAGCTCCATGTGCATATAAGGCTTTGGGAATATGAGTTTGTAAGTCAAATCGGTGGAATTTAGTCTTAGGATCAACATTTGAGGAAAAGGGAAAATGCCCTAATTATGTTGAATAATTAATTTGAATAATTAATTTGGGAAATTGTGTAATTGAGTTGAAATTCATGAAATTGGGGGGTTGTGAGATTGAATGGTGTAGTTGGATAAATTAATCACTCACTTATGATAATGTCGATATTTTATCTGTCTGATAAATTTATTATTTGTTTAGAGATAACTACTTTAGGCTATAAGTGGAGGATAGCCTTGATTGTTGTAGACATTGTATGTTGATTAGGGAAAACTGAAACTAATCACATTGAATATGTTATTGAATATGACGGTTGGGATAATACATCGAATATGTGTATTGATTGATCATTATATATGATAAGTGTTTAAATACATTGTATATATATGTTGTGTGGGAGGAGATAGGGGATGGACTCTCAAACCTTTTTGGGAAGAGATAAGGGATGGACTCCATTGATAACTAAGTTGGCCTGAGTGTCTAAGGTGAAAGTCCCGAAATCTTGCTCACGTTGGTATAACGGTGATAATTAAAGTATGGAAGTGTTTTAATATGAGTGTTGGTCTCATATAAATTTGTGAATAAAGGAAGTGGTTTAATATGAGTCATAGTCTCATTTAATTATTTGGCCAGGTTCTGAGCCATGTTTATAAATCAAAGTTGTATAAGTAATGGAAGGTGGGATGAAACATAGACATATTTGTCATGAAACTGGATTGTATAGTAAGTTGATTTACAAGTGTTAATCATTTGTCAAATGCAATGTTTTAGTCATTTCTCATAATTAGTTTAGTATATCTTTACTGGGCATTGACTCACCCTATATGGGACATCATTTTCAGGTTCAGGTGATATGCCACCTCCAAGGACGTAGCTTGGGAGGCTTTGAGGCTGAAAGACTCTTTTGTTGAATCCTTTTTGTATTACATGTACATCAAGTCAAGGGCTTATTTTGTATAAAGAGTTAGAACTCTTCTTTTGTTGTACCCAAGTATTGACTTGGAAAGTTGTAAGCCCGTAGGGCATTTACTTTTGTTGTCAACATGTAATACTTTTGAAATGGATACTTTGATGAATGGAAATATATTTTATTCTCTTATGATTATGCATGTCAAGAATGTGGGTTTATATATATTATTTTGAGGGCATTACAGGCCAATTTAATAGAAAATAAAAAATTCAGGATCAAAATCGAGCCGATTAAAATTATAAGGACTAAAATGACACAAGGGTCAAAGTATAGGGACTAGCGCTGTAACTTATCTTTATAAAAATGGAAAGCAAATTTTTTTTTAAAAAAAATAGATAATTTATTTTAGATACAAATACGATAAAATAGAAAATGTCACGACTCAAACCCAGCACCCAAAGGTTCGGTGTCGCAACAAGATAAAAAAATAAAATAATTCTAAAATTACTGTATTAGTGGCGTAAGCAGATAATTTATAAATAAATTAAAAAATAAATGGGTACCAAAAGTTCATTAAAAAAAAACAAAAATAGTCATTTGGGCTTTTATTTTATTACAAGAGTCCAATCAGAGATACAGATAGTATAAAAAAAATAAATAAATAACTGTGATTTATCCCCCATCTTGATCCCACTAAATCTCGTCACCTGAAAAGGATAACAGCTATAAGCACATAGTAAAGTGAGAAATATTATACTGTGAGTATAAGGGCACAAAATAGCCATAGATAGTTATTTAAGCTAAAACATTAACATAATTTAAGTTGAATAAACAAATTAATTAAGTGACAGAAACTGAAATACATAAATTACGTAAATAACTATAACTACGGTATAGAACAGAACAGAGGTCACTGGAGTGACAATCAAAACAGGGTTAATGGATCTATGACAAACAGAGAACTACAAAGTGGCCAAACAAGGGCTAATAGTTATTTAAATCCCCCAAAGCATGAGACTCCCGTGATGGTATTTACAGAAACTAATTGTTTACATGATCTTTGTTAAATACTTTCTAAAATTTTAACAAACATATTCATGGGTTTCCATTTAAGGAAATAGAGGTCAAAAAATAATTCATATAATTGAAACATTAATATAATTACAAAACATAAATAAATTGTGGTAACTCAAAACATTCGTAAAATATATTATGGTGACTCAGGACATATGAAAAACCTATTATGGTAATTCAAGGTATAATATAACTCACCTCTTATATAAATTTATCCCTATTTTTCCCGTGCTCCCCGAACCTATGGTCTTCACTCTTCTCACTTTTCTTCGCTTGCTCCTTCATTCTACATCAGCCCCTTCTATTTATACTCACCCAGGAGTAAGGCCCCAAACCAAAAGATATACACGTTGCTGCCTTCTCTTTTGCCACCTGTCTTGACCTTTGATTTTTACCTCCCTTGTTGCCACCTGTCCTTGGCCCTTAATTCAACCTCAAGAAATCACCAAGGGCCATATTAACCCTTGGCCTACCGAAAACTTGTTTGGCCATTTTTTTTTTTTTTTTTTAAATTCAATTCTAAAGGTTATGATTCCTAAAGTTATCTATGATTATACGTTAGGTTCACGTCTAAAAATCTCACCACCCAACTATAAAACATCACTTATCACTTACTGAAATATTTAATATTCTAAACATGCAGTGTCTTACAATCTATTTCCTTAACAATTTAATCGATTAATTCCCAACTTTCTAAACTATGCATTTTATTATTATTATTATTATTATTTTATAATAATAAAGTATTCTATTTATTGTAGTATTGAATTAAATTTAAAAAAGAAATTCGGATGTCACTGAAAAGTTAAAATTATCGGATCAATTTATTTTTTTCATTATTAAATGAACGGTATTAATAATTAAAATGGGATCTATACCGAACATCACAAACTTTTTAGGTTTTTTCAAATTTAAATTTAAACTTGAGGGATAGTAATGAAACAAATTGTGTAAACCAATGAGATGAGTAATGAAACTGATCTTAGGTACAAATCTAAGTTTGATATACATTTTCATTATCGCATCTCCAATGATAAATATTATAATAATATTATTATTGCTAAATTATGACAATGAATAGTAGACTTTTGGTAGAATTATAATAATGGTTCTCCAATGGAGAGCTGCCATTTTGACACAAAAATTGGTGCGGGGGAGACCTTCGGCCGAACGTCTCACACACACCAGTTTTCAGTTTTCGTTTGCAAAACTGATGCACAAGAGGAAGGGAGAGATGTTTTGCTAGGAGGGAGGGAGGGAGGGAGGGCTATAACTTGCTATTGGAGCAAGGTTTGGTCTTTCTACTGCCAAATTTTGACGATAACAGCTCCCATTAGAGATGCTCTTAGTTCACTAATTTAATAATAAGGAGAATTCAATTATCTAGCAAATGTTGTAACTTAAGGTTTGCCAATTTTGCAAAACAAAACTCAAACTACTCAAAAATATATATATATATATATGATTGATATTCATTCTATGTATGAGTTCTCAAAAAGATTATGATGCATACCTCTTAAAGTGTGTGTACAATATGCATCTTTTAATCAAAGAATAAAATGACATAATTTCATATTTTCGGAGTCATAATTAAAAAATAAAAATAAAAAGTCATAATCAAATAATACATGAGACATAACTAAAGATTTCATGAGTCATAACTAAAATAAGATTATAATTAAAGAAGAAAATTGGTTATAACTAAAGAAAAAAATAGTATAACTTAAGAGTACATATGATATGGGGTATGTATAGTAGAATTTTCCATAAATTCTACAATACAAGAATTACATCTAAATCACACATCAAATTTCTAGTTAAATTTATAGATCTAAGGTTTTGTTTGGGAAGTGGATTGACTTTTTGATTATTTTAATCTAGCGTTAAAAACCTCGTTTGAGTTGGACTTTTTGATTTTTTTGATTTTTGTGAGAGAAAAAGTAAAATGATTATGATTTAGATGTGACATTTTATCTTATTGACTTTATTTTATTTTTTTGTGATTATTTTAGTCGAAAAGCCCCCTAACCCAACATACCAAACGAGGGCTAAGGCTTTTTGAAACTCAAAACCTAATCCTTAATGACTTGTTAAGACGTAGTTTTTTAGTGATTTTTTGGTTGTATTTTTTTTTTGATGAATTTTTTTTTAAAAAAAATTTAAAAACCTTTTGACTTTTAAAATATACTTTATTAGAGCATCTCCAACGGTGCATCAATTTTTTCATCAAATTTGAGTACAAGCTTCCTTTGATATCAAATGCTCTAACGGAGGATTTTGGAGCTTCATCAGAATATCGGTCGACCGGGCAGATGTCTGGCCGGTCGACCGGCCAGTGAAAAATATATATTTGCTTTGAGGTAGTTGTAACGCCTCGAAATAATTACTATGACCCATACTCAATATTAAGAAGTGCTTGCAATGATAAAGAAGTTATCTTTCATTGATTTACAATTTAGCTTTACAAAAGAGTGATCTAATAGAAAGGCAAGATAAAAGTTAGACAAATAAGAAATGCCCTAAAGGCTTACATCTTCCCAAGATGATACTTGATTACAATAAAAATGGACTTAAGTCCAATACAGTTAAAGCCCATGGCTTGTACAAAAGTAAATTGTGATAACCTTATCCTGTATTATGTTAATTAATCTTAATTATGATTGCAATTATATGTTCAATATGATTTTTAGTGGTAATTATGTGATTATTCATGTGTTTGAAACTATATCTGTTCACAGTTGGAAAATCTGTCCAACTTACTGTGATAATTTGAAAATTGAAGACCGTAGAGGTTTCAAAAACTAAAATTGAATGTATTATTGTGACTAGCATGATTTATAGAGCCTCTGGTGAAATTTAATTGAAAATTGATTCGGATCAAAATAATTAGATTAAATTGATTAATTTAAGCTTAGTTAGTTGGCCTTAATTAAGTTGATTAGCCAAGTGTGTATATAAAGGCCTAATTACACACATACTCATGCCTTAGGAGCTCAAAAATCTAAAATAGCACTCTAGGGAGAGAGTGAGCCGAATTTAGAGAGAGAAAGAGGCCAACATTGAAGATTTTGCAAGGGAATTGGAGAATTAAGTGGATTAGCTCAAGAATTAGCTATAGTTTAAAGAATTGGAGCTCCTTGGTGAGTAAATGAACTCAATTTCATGAGTTTAAGTTCATCCTTGCATGAATTCTAGCTTGTTATGTGATCAAGAATATGAATTGAGTTGATTATGATGAAATTGAAGTCTATATGCACATGCATGTTTAGAATTCCCATGAATTTGCATAATCTAGCATGAGGCATGATGAACATGAAGAATTGAGCACCAAATTTAACATGCATGCATAATTTTCATGAGTTTCATGACTATAAGTATCATTTGTACCATTTGAAATAGAATTTGAGTCAAAAATTGACATGCATGCATGATTGATGAAGATATGGAGTTTGTGTGAGGTTGAATGCATGAGTTTTGAAATTTATGAAGAGAATTCAAGATAATTTATGAGGTGGATCATGATTTTAGTCAATTGGTCCCAATTACTTATGTTCTTGTGTTATATGATGTCCTTCCATGCTTTTGTATCAAAAACATAAGTTTTGGAGCCTTTTTGGGTTGAGTTTGAGCTTCAAGACAATTCTGGAAATTCCAGAATTCGTCGGGTCCGCTCGAGCGAGGAAATCGCCGCTCGAGCGTAAAATGTTAGCTCCCAGAAGTTTTGCAGACATTGATGTCTGCTCAAACGGAGAGAGAGTTACGCTCGAGCGCGTAGTCATATGCTTTGACTCTCAGCTCAAGCGTATGAAGTCACGCTCGAGCGCAAAATTGACGCAACCAGTACTTTTGCAGACCAAAGGGGTCCGCTCGAGCGGGAAGACCCACGCTCGAGCGGAGAGCCCTATTTCAGAAATTTTAAAAAGTTATTTTAAGTTTCATTTTTCGTTTTCTTCAATTTCTAAGCACTCTTAGGCATGCATTGAGCTTTGTATATGACCTAAAAGGATAAGAAAGAGGCCTAAGAGAAAGAAATAAATTAAGAACGGATTAAATCGTTTGTGACCCAATGTGTGTTACGTATTGTGTAGGGTCGAGCACAAGGGCGAATCTACCGGCAGAACACTGTGAGTAATATCTTAGTAAAGATAATTTGAAATATGCTATTTGTCCAATTGCTTACTCCTATTTGAGTTTCATAAGTTTGTTAATTTGAATTGTGGACAATATTTGTTATGCCACATGATTGGATAAGGCCGTTGGATTACAATTATGATTATGATGTGATCATGACCTCAAGTACGAATGCGCATTTCATGTACGATTAGGCCAAAGGCCGTTTGACATGAACGATTGGGCCAAAGGCCGTATGACATGAATGATTAGGCCAAAGGCCATTTGATATGAATGATTGGGCCAAAGGCCGTTTGACATGAATGATTGGGCCAAAGGCCATCCGACAAGAGTGAAACTGGGCCCGAGGCCATTTGACAAGAATGAATTGGGCTTAAGGCCGTTTGTTAAGGACGAAACGGGCCATAGGCCGTTTGATATGTTCAGGCTTGAAGCCGTTTAATGTACCAAATAGAAACACGAATGGGCCTAAGGCCGTTGATATATCTGTTTCGAATTTCATTCATGTACCCTATTTATTTGATATTATTCACTGGGCTTCCGCTCACTCTATTCACGTGTATGTAGGTGAGCTAAGATATGTCCAAACCCAGCCTCGGTAAAGTATGTGAGAAAAATTCAAAGTTTTGAGGAGTCAGCCCAAACGTCTAACGCATGAGACTTGTTTTGTTTCTTTTGTTTTCCTTTTTATTACTTTGGTGAAAATATTAGATCACCATGCACATAAGCTTTTGGTTTGGCTGACTATGACTTGAATGATCCTGTTGTTTAAAAATTCTATGTTATTTCCCTTTTGATGTGGGTTATTAATGAGTACATGTGAAATGTTTTGACGTGCCATGTAAGCACAGCTCTATGGACAAAATTTTTAAGTTTGCTTCCGTTTTGGCCCATTGACTCCGTAGAATATGTTTAATCAGGTTCGAGGCTGTAGGTAATCTCCTGATTATTGGCCAATTATGACCTTAATCCACAGGGACGGGTTCGAGTCATGACATAAATACAGTAATAAATAACAAAAAAAACTCTCGCTTCAAGTCTTCCTAAGCTATTGCCTTGGTGGAGGCATATTATCAGCACCTGAAAATATTTTTTCCCATATAGGGTGAGCCAAAACTCAGTAGAAATAATCCAACACAGTATATGAATCTTAATAAAGTTATAAGGTGAATGCATATGCAATGCACGTGTCAAAACATTTTATATCTTTTTCCAAAATCATGCAATGTCAAGTTAATAACATGATTCATAAATCATTTCCTTTACAATAGAAAATAGGGCAGTGAATCATACTCTGGGAATTTCAAAACAATACAACATTTTTCGAAAATTTCGTCCGAAAGAAACCGTAAGCCAGGGCGCATGTAAACGTAGGGTATACAAACACTACTATTGCCATTTCACGTAAATTTCGTTCGCGGGATCAGTACCCATGTATACGCACGATTTTCGGGACTT
Source organism: Camellia granthamiana (assembly GCA_036172215.1). Classification (NCBI taxonomy): domain Eukaryota; kingdom Viridiplantae; phylum Streptophyta; class Magnoliopsida; order Ericales; family Theaceae; genus Camellia; species Camellia granthamiana. The sequence goes on along the minus strand of CM069907.1, from coordinate 47,542,424 downwards.
TCACCTAGGACACACATGCCAACTTATTTGATGTAACAATAATTCCTTTCCCAGATTCACCCATTTTCTTTAAAAAGTAATATTTTCAATGTATAAGTGTGAGATAATGCTTAATGCAAATGAATGAGAAAATAATTTTAATTCTCCTAATTCACATGCAATTTGTACAACACTCGTAACTATCCTCCACCGATAGCCCAAAACAGATATTTCTAAACAGATAAACAATTATTAATAAAGATAAACTTTCCAAATTTTCAAGAGGTGAGCGATAATATATTTCTAACTCCACCATCCTCATCAACATCATCCCAATTTCACCACTGCAATTTAAAATTCATAATTTATATAAAAGCAATATTTGAGACATTTAGGGCCAAATCCCTTTCATTTCCAAAATCAATCATAAGTATCAAAATCAACAATTCATTCCCAACTCAACATTATATTCCACATCAAAATCATTTTCAAGGATCCATTTGAAAAACCTCTATTTTGATTTTTACCCAAAACCCTAGTTTGTTCCAAATCCTCCAAAAACTGAATATTGTTTAGAAATGACAAATAACTAAGTTAAAACTCATAAAAATAGTGGAAATATCCCTACCTCAAGCTTAGAAGATGATTGAAGGAGGGATGGAAATTCAAAGATGCTGAAATTCGACTTTGCTCCGATTAGAATGAAACCCTCGTCAAGTTCTACCTTTTTCACAAAAGCACACAGGTGAAAAGATTGACAGATCTAGGTGTATTTGAGGGAAATATGTGAGTTTTAGAGAGAGAGTGAGAGAAAATAAGGTTTTGAAATGTTTAGAGAGAGAGAGAGGTAAAAAAGTGACTCAAGAAAGTGATTTTACGAACTGATATACACACAGTTCGCTCGAGCGCAAGATGTGTCGTTCGAACGATCAGACACAATAAGTTTTATCGCTTGAACACAAGAAGCTTCACTCGAGCACAGAATATAAACTCCCAGTAATTTTACAAACAGAGGTCGTCGCTTGAGCGCAAGAAGCTTCACTCAAGCGAAGAATACAAACTTTTTATATTTTTGCAGACCTGCAAAAGTACTGGAGGTTCTCAAAGACCGCTCGAGCGCAAGAAGTGGCGCTTGAGTGAAGAAACAAAAATCTGGGTAACGAAAGTTTGAAAAACAAGCTACCAACCTGTCCCAAATGCAACCAATACAACCCAATAGCCAACTCAAAGAGGTATAAGGGGAAAACGAGACATGGATAACTATATATGACAATGAAACCTGGATCCAAAATATCAAATGGGTCGGGTCCAAATTAGAATCGCTATAGTGGTTGATCGAGTGGTCAACTGGGCATACAACCGGGCAGTGTAATTTTTTTACAAATTTGTCTTGAGATGGTCATTCGGGGGATATCTGGCTACAATTATGAATAGTAATTTGATAAAATGTACAGTGATCTTCAGTTTGATGAAAAAAAAGTGAAATATTAGATTTGATATCTATTTAATGAAACTGCTGGAGCAAAAAAAAGGAGGCTTTTTTTACCAAATTCAAATTTGACGACAAATGTGAGTAACCATTAGAAATGGTCTTAGACCAACCAAAAAAGTAACAATAAAAAAATTTCACTATAACCAATAATAAAAGTAAAAAATGAGAAAATTACCTGATATTAATAACAATGAAAAAAAATTACAAATTAATAAAAAAATTATAATTATAATTATTAATATTTATAATATTTTTTAATTTCTTGTAAATATTTTTTGACTAACACATCAATATAATTCTCCTAAAAGGGTATACATCATATACACTTTATAACTAAAAATAAAAATGACATAGTTTTAATTTTTTGAATTATAACTAAACACAACATGAAATATAATTCACGAATTCATGAATTATAATTAAAATAATATTATAACTAAAAAAAATAATCATATTAAAAGAAATTGATATAATTAGAGATGTATATGATACACATTTTTAACAGGGTTATATTAGAATTTCTCCCAAAAAAATGTACTTTTTTTTTTCTTTCGGATTTATGGTTTTTACCCAATATTCTGGCGGGACTTTTTGTTCCAATTCCCTCCCAAATCCTTGATTAACATCCCATCTTAAACACATTGCTATCAATACCACTGTAGAGATCGATCACTCCTTTCTAATCCTCTCAATCTGAGAAAAAAAAAAAAAAATGATGAAGCAGAGTATCATATCGAAGAAGAAGAACAAACAGTCCATCCCAGAACAAGTTCCAATCCAAATCATCCTCGAAATCCTCTCCAGACTCCCCATCAAATCCCTCTTTCGTTGCCAACTCGTTTGCAAAGAATGGTTTTCTTCAATCTCAGACCCACACTTCGCTAAACTCCACCTCTCAAGATCACTCATCAGCCTCTTGATCAAACCCCTCTTCAGAGACCACCGCGAATCCAGAAAACTCCGCTTGTTCGACCTCCAAATCCTCCACAAAACCCATCCCCGCGAAGCCCATCTCAAGCTCACTACTGAAATCAACATCCCATATGCGGGTCAAGAAATTGTGAATTCTTGTAATGGGTTGCTCTGTTTGTGCTACAAATCTGTGATTTGTGTGTGTAATCCGATTCTGGGCGAGTACATTACCTTACCATATGCAACCTATGATGGACATTACTGTGTTCCCACTGTTACTGCTTTTGGGTTTATTCTCAGGACTAATCAATACAAGGTTATACGGTTTTTCATCGAACGGGTTGTCGAGTCAATCAACCCAATTACTGAGTTAAAGACTTATCGTGATGATCCAAAGGCTATGATTTACACAATTGGTGATGGGTTGTGGAGAAACTTAGGTAGTGTTCCTTATTATTTGAAGAATCGCTCGTTCAATTCTTTCGTGAATGGAGCTCTTCATTGGCTTAATTTTACATGTGATGGTCCTGATTTCATTCGATGTTTCGATTTTGATAGCGAGGAATTTCGGGTTGTTCCTGAACCTCCTGAGTTCGGTCTGCGTAAGGAGTTTTCGGATCATATACTCGTGGGTGTGCTACGAGGTAGTCTCTCTATTTGTGATTTTTCTAGTCCTCTTCGTATGGATATATGGTTAATGAAAGATTATGGGATTAAGGAGTCGTGGAGCAAAGAGTTGGTTATTAAAAATGGGATTGGTAGGAGAGGGAATTTGGACTGTTATGAGCCAATTATGATTCTAAAGAGTGGTGAAATCTTGATGCTTGTTAACAAGGATGCTCTCAAGACGTATAATCCGAAGTTGGGTAAGTTCAAGAAGCTAAATACTTATGGGATTAAATCAGAATTTAATGCGACTGCTCATGTTCCGAGTTTTGTTTCCCTCAGGGATGTTACCAAAAGAGAGAAATTTTCTTTCGTGTGTTAACAGTCGCCAATGCAGGTACATATTTGTATTTGTGGTTTTTGTTTTTTGGTTTCGTGAAAGTAAATTTTTGAAATTGAAATCGTTATGCATCATTATGAGTTTTTAGTATCTGCCATGGAAGCTCTTGTATATGTTATACTTGCTGATAATTTGCTCTATGTCAAGTTTGTCCACTATATATTTCTGTTGTTTGGCATTTTAACTTCGTTGAAATTTTTAGTCTTGACCAAACTCATTTGTGTTATGTACTTTCACAAATGTGCTGTCACAAAATTTGTTAGAATGGAGTTTTGAATTTGGAGTCCAGGGGCACTTTCCGCAAATAGAGACAATAGGCCCTAGGGTTCAAGGAAAGGCCAAGTCAGCGTCTTGCTTGTTGTTCAGTGGGTCTGGCTTCCCTCTAGTCCGTGATTGGACTGGAGGGTGCTGTTGGGCTGTGGGGCTCACCACGGGTCCCATTTTGATAATTTGAACCGTTCAATATGTAGAACTCGTCGAGAATTATATGCCTGTAAAAAATTATTTTGATCGGATATCGATAGCTATTTTATTAGATTAGATTTTTATCAACTATTTATTTTTTCACCGTCTATTTTTTTAAATACAAAACTGATTTGATCACGTAACTATTGATATCCGATCAACATGATTTTTTACAAACATATAGGCTTTGTTTGGTTTGGCTTTGGGAAAAAGATTTTGGAGAAAATTTTTGAAAATTTTGTTTGGTTTGTAATTTTTTTCAAAAAAATTTCAAAATTACTCTCTCTCCTACACATCAATCAACTATTTTTTTTCTCTCCTCTCACATTTTCAATCACTTTTTTTTCTCACATATATCTATTCAGTTACAACAAAATATCAAATCATTCCAAACTTCCAAACTCCAAAATTATTTTCAAAATATACAACCAAACAAACTACAAAAATTTCTAAACTTTCTCCCGAAAATATTTTTTGAAAACTTATCTCCCAAAATCAAACCAAACAAGGCCATAGTACTCGACAAGTTCTACATATTCAACGGTTCGAATTATCGAAACAGGACCCGTGATAGGCCTCCACGGGCACAATAGCACCCTCCAGTGGAGGGAAGCCATATACCCAAATAAATAATAGTTGCGTTTGGTTTTTTTTAATTTTTTTTTTTTTTGAAATTTTTACTTTTTTATGGGAAGAACACATTATGTAAATAAGGATTTAAGTTTGGAAGAGCCTGGAGCTACCTACCATCTTCTTCCTCTTCTTCGCAATGAAATATACTTGATTAGAAGGCAATGGGTATGGTTTGAGTAGAACAAGAGCTTGAGGTTGGTATGGCTTTGCAAATACTTCATCTATATTTGCCTTGTAGCTTTTGTCTGCCAAGTGTGTTTTACTTTAACTTGAAATTTTCACTACCTAGTATTGTGGTATACCTATTAGGGAAATTCGAGTGAAATTAATGTCGAGGAGTGGCATATGTTATGGGGTAGAATATTAGAAGAGGACTTTTTTCATTACTCTATCTTTCAACCAATATTATTGAGGTATTTTAATAATAATGAAAAAACCCAACACTATTGAGGTAGAGTTGTGAGAATAATATTAGTATAGTATATTTTATGTGAATATTGTTTCCTATTTAGGATTAGTTTAGGTTTATTCTTATTGTTTCCTAGTTAGGATTGGTTTAGGTTTAGGTTTGTTCTTGTTTTCTATTTAGGATTAGGATTTAATGTTCTATATAAGTGATGTATTCTTTGTTCAATAAATACAATTGAATATACATAAATTCTTTAGAATTCTTAAATGGTATCAGAGTTGTGTTCGAAACCCTAACCTCTTATTTTTGGTTCATCGTTTCTCTCCCTTGTTCTGAGTCTGGTGGACCTAGGTGTTTTTCTTTGGCTGACCACTGTTCTCTTTTATTCTTGTTTGGACCAAACAAGTTTCTTGATATTACATAGTTGCCCCATCAGCTTTCAGTTTATTATGGTTCTCTATTGTTTTTTTGGTTCATTATGATGATTACGGGTTTACCTTCCGTAAAGCCCAAGAATGGGCTCCTTGCTTTAGATGAGTGTGTCTTCTGCCATCAGAGGGGCCATTGGAAGTATCACTGTCCCAAAAAGGGATTGGGATGTTTGTCTGGCTCGTATTCTTAGCAGTCTCGGACCCAGTTTTGCCTTTCTTCTCCGAGTATTTTTCAGGCTTTCACCGGTTTTACTGCATCTGCTCCAGCTCCTGATCCGGACTTGGCTTCCTTGAGTGCTCAGATTAGTCGACTTCAGCATACACTGTCTACTTCCTAACCATCTTCGTCTGCTTCCATTGTTTCCTCTCTTCATTCAGGTTTGCTTAGGTCTTTTTAGGTATCTCTTCGTCTGTCTGGTTTTTTGACTGTGGTGCCTCTCATCATAGGACTCCCATCTCTCCTTCTTTCAGAATTGCACTCCTCTTTCTTTTCCTATTACTGTCAATGCTGCTAATGGGTTTGGTATGTCAGTTATATCTGTTGGGTCTGTCTTATTGTCTGTTATGTCTGCAGTCTCTATTCCATCTGTTTTATATGTTCCTCAGTTATCTATCAGTTTATTATCTATCAGTCAACTTAATGCCTTTGGTTTTGATGTTATCTTTTCTTCTTCTATCTGTTCTGTGCAAGATCGGATGTCCAAGCAGCAAATTGGGACTGGTTGTAGAGTTGGAGACCTCTATGTGGTGGAGAGCTTGCATTTACCTATGACTACCTCTCCGATTGCTTTTTTTTTTTTTCAGTTAGATTCTCTGTCCAGTCCTTTCTATTTATGGCATTCCAGATTAGGGCATTTGTCTGCTGACCGCTTACGGTCTTTAGCTCAGTCAGGTATATTGGATAAAGTTTCTCCTAATCAACTTATTGAGTGTCGGGGGTGTAAACTTGCCAAAATGACAGCCTTACCTTTCCGTAAAAGTACTTATATATCTACTACACTTTTTTTTAGTTCATACTGATGTCTGGGGCCCTTCTCCTGTTCTCACCAAAGAGGGTTCTGCATATTATGTGTCATTTGTTGATGACTGCACCCGTTACACTTGGGTTTATCTTATAACTCATAAGTTCGATTTATATCAGATATACCGTACCTTTCAGTCTATGATTACTACTCAGTTTGGGTCTACAATTAAAGTGTTACGATCTGACTTGGGTGAGGAATATTTTAAAAATGAGTTCTGTGAGAATTTGGCCAATTTGGGTACTATTCACCAAACTTCTTGTACAGATACACTTGCCCAAAATGGTCGAGCCGAGCATAAACACCGTCATCTCCTTAAGATAGTTAGGTCTCTTTTTCTCTCTGTCTCAGTTCCGGCTCCATTCTGGGGAGAGGTAGTTCTTACTGTTGCTTTTCTTCTCAACCGCATACCTACTTCCCTTCTTTCTGGTCGGTCTCCTTATGAGGCTTTGTTCTCCCAAATTCCTAACTACTTCCTTCTTGTGTGTTTGGGTCTGCTTGTTTTGTCCGTCTTCCCCGCAAAGATAGGACCAAACTTAGTGCCCGGTCTATCCTCTGTGTCTTTTTGGGTTATAGTCCTACTCAGAAAGACTATTGGTGTTACGACCTTGTTTCTCGTCGTCTTTATGTCTCCCGTCATGTTTCTTTTCTCAAACGTCTACCTTACTTTCAGTTTCCTCCTCTCACTGCCCCAGTTTTCAAAGAGGATTTGGTTCATATTGATCCGTTTCCTTCTGAGGTCCCGTCTGATGAGTATATCTCCACAGTTCCTCCTGAGCTTGTTTCATTTTCTTCTCTTGCTTCACCTCTGGCTACTACTCCTTCGGTTTATTCTCCTCCTCCGTTGTTAGTTTATTCTCGTCGCAAGGCTCCTCCTCCATCGGTTGTCTCTGCCCCTGTTGCTGATCCTCCTGCTTCTGACGACTTTGATCCTGTTGCACACCGATATCCTACTCGAGCATGTCATCCTCCAAATAGGTTGGCTTGGTCCAATACATGTTTTTCTGCTTCCTATCGTACTTTTTTGTCTACTGTTCACTCTTTTTCAGAACCCCAGTCTTACAAGGAGGCCTGAGAGGATCCTCATTGGGTTCAAGCCATGGAGGATGAGTTGTCTGCTTTATTGAAAACTAGTACTTAGGAGTTGATTCCTTTGCCTGCTGGTAAGAATCTGGTTGGTTGCAAATGGGTTTACAAAGTCCAGATTTATTCTGATGGTTCTCTTGAGAGCTACAAAGCTTGTCTGGTTTCTCACAGGAGTATGGTATTGATTATGAGGAGACCTTTGCTTTTGTTGCCAAGATGACTACTGTCTGTACTTTGATCTCTGTCGCAGCTATTCGTTCTTGGCCTCTTTATCAGATGGATGTTAAGAATGCTTTTCTTAATGGCCATCTCATTGAGGAGGTTTACATGCGTCCTCCTCCTGGCCTTTACCATTCCTCTGGACAGGTTTGTCACTTTCGGCGTGCTCTGTATGGTCTGAAGCAGTCTCCTCATGCTTGGTGTGATCGCTTTCATACTGTTGTTACTGAGCTTGGGTTTCATCCTTGTGCCTAGGACTCTACTTTATTTCTTCTCAATACCTCTGCTGGATTTGTTGTGTTATTATTGTATGTGGATGATATGATCATTATTGATTCTAACTCTTCTGCTATATCTGAGGTCAAGCAGCATCTTTTCCGCACCTTTGAAATGAAGGATCTGGGCCCATTGCGGTATTTTCTTGGTATTGAGGTAGCTTCTTCTCTCAAGGGCTACTTTCTCTCTCAAGCCAAGTATGCCAATGAGGTTATTCATCGTGCCAGTCTTACTGACACTAAGATTTCTGATATCTCTATTGAGCTTAATGTAAAGCTCAACACTACTGATGGGGTTCTTCTGGATGATCTTACTCTATATCAAGAGCTCGTGGGTTGCTTAGTCTATTTGACAATTACTCGTCCTGATCTTGCCTATGTTGTTCATGTGGTTAGCCAATTTGTCTCTGCTCCTCGCTCCACACATTGAGCTGTCTTGGTTCAAATTCTTCGCTCTCTCCGAGGTACTATCTTTCAGAGTTTACTATTGTCCTCTACTTCCTCTCTGGATTTGGTGGCCTATGCTGATTCTAATTGGGCTGGTGATGTTACTAATCGCAAGTCCACGTCTGGTTTTTGTATGTTTCTTGGCGATTCCTTGATCGCTTGGAAAAGTAAGAAACAAATTGTTGTTGCTCGCTCTACTGCCGAAGCTGAGTATCGTGCTATGGCTTATGCTACTGTTGAAATTGTCTGGCTTCATTGTCTTTTTTTTGACTTGGGCTTCCCTCAGTCTTCCCCGACCTCCCTCTATTGTGACAACCGCAGTGCTATTCAGATTGCACATAACGCTGTCTTTCATGACTGGACCAAGCACATTGAGATTGATTGTCACTTTGTTCGTTAGCATCTGTAGTCTAGCTCTATCTCGCTTTCTTTTGTCTCTTCGGCTCTGCAGCTTGCTATCTTCTTTATGAAGACTCACATCACTGCTCGGTTTCAGTTTTTTCTTGGCAAACTCTCAGTATTTTCTGCCCAAACACCTTGAGTTTGAGCGGGGGTGTGAGAATAATATTAGTATAATATATTTTATGTGAATATTGTTTTCTATTTAAGATTAGTTTAGGTTTATTCTTGTTGTTTCCTATTTAGGATTGGTTTAGGTTTAGGTTTAGGTTTGTTCTTGTTTCCTTTTTGGGATTAGGATTTAGTGTTCTATATAAATGATGTATTCTTTGTTCGGTAAATACAATTGAATATACAGAAATTCTTCAGAATTCTTACAAGAGTATAGCTCTCCTTTGCCTTCAGCATTTTCCTTGATGTGGCTTCTTGTTCTATAACACTTTTTCCTCCTTACCACCATGTCATAAATCAATGATTTTCAATTTGAGGGATTCTAGGTCTCCCGAGAAGACTGTTATCAAAACCCTCAGGCATTAAACTGCCTCCTGCCCCTCCCAATCTTCAAAAGGGGAAGGGGCAGAGGTCCCCTGTGCCTTAGGGGATTCATAATGATAGTGATGGATCCTTTATACTTGGAGTTACAATCACAACGCTTGGTGTGGTAGTGAGAAATATTGGGATTGCAGGTGGATAGAATAGGTTTGAGTCTTCTTGTTTCATCCCTTCTGATTTCTGAAACTTCAGCTTGGAGTTTTGAAGCCGTTTATCCAATCTGATTGGGGAAAACAACCTGATTTCTCAATCATTATATCCAGCCTTTTTCATGGCTCCTCATAAAAGTTCATGCAGTTGGTGCAAACATAAGCTCTCTTGCAGAGTCCCTTCAATCCTCTTGGCCCAAGACAACAAAAAGCGAAGCTTGGAGATCTACATTGCTCTTTAAGGGTGCGCTCACACTCATGTTTGGCTGCTGCTGTTTTTCAGTCAGATGAAGTCTAATTGTTAAGTTCATTTTCTTTATAAAAAAAAAAGGTGAAAAGAAAAACGAAGAGTTGAATAAATAAATGAAGAGCAAGAAAAAATCACTAGATATCCGCGACATACGTGATATTAGAGGTGTTTGGGTTGGTGTCGACTACAATATGTGCTCTGGGCTCTCTATAAAGGTATAGTGTTTTGGGTAGAATGAAGTTCAGCTGAAACCATTATCATCGACCACAAAGTATTCATAGGATCATTGTTAACAATGTAAACCCACTGGCAAGATTGGTCATATTGTGAAGATATTACACTTGTGTAGCTGTTGAGAAATAAATTTGGGTGTATGCTGCTGTGGTGCAAGTTCATTAGATTGATTAGTATTCAGTACTGACAGCTACTTTCCTGCAACAATCATGTCACACTTAAATTGATTTATCCATGCTTGATGCTATGGCAGAAGATTTGAGGTCATTATTCATTATTGTGACATTCATGTAGAAAATCCAACATGGTGTATGTTGTTTAGGTAAAACTCTGCAGCAGTTATATAATTCAACTCTACAGGTAGACCAGTAATCTCTTTGATGCCACTAGCACAAATATTGATTGGTGTGCATTTCTTCTGTATATACATTGATCAATTCCTAATTTGTGCTCGTGTGTAAATGTATCATGTTCCTTTTTTGGTACATTTTTGCTGAAAAATAACCTTGTGCTGAAAAATAACCTTGTGCCAAGTAATGGTGCATTTCTTCTGTATATACACCGATCAATTCTTATCATTATTTTGGGAAGTGGCTTTTTTTCTCGACTTATTGGTTTATTAAGAAAAACCGTGCAAAAAAGTAAAGAAACGATATGACCTAAATAAGCTGAGGCCCATGTTTAGATTGGGGCCAATTGTAGAAAATCTGACCAACTAATCTTCCAAAAAAATTTATGACAAAATTCATTTGAAAGATCCAAACTGGTTTTGATTAGAGTATGCTACTGTCTAACTTATAATTTAATGAACTGGATGTGCAGAGGCTAAAACATTGGAAAGGAACCAAACCCTTTTTTTCTTGGAGGAAGACTGATGGATCGTAGTGGTGCTTCATCTAGTGAAAGTTGGCTTTTGGGTGTAGATATGCAGGCGCGATTTTGTTGGCTTACCATACCTTGTTGCTTTTTTTGGAAAATATGGTGAAGTTTCTTTTTTGGTTCTAGTTCTTTATTGTGTCAGAACAAGCGAGAATTTTTTAAGACCTTGAACTTTTGGTTTTTGGGTATTGGTTTGCAGAAGTTTTGTGAATTGAAGTTTTACTTCTTTGGATTCAATGACATGTTATTGTAGATGATGTAAGTAGAACATGGGGAGAATTATAGTAAAGTATAAAATAATGAGAATTTAATTGTAAATCAATAGCATGCATGTGAGATGTATGCAGTGAATGTTGTGCTCTGGGTCACAGTTTTCATTTGCACTTTCATTGATCTGCAAATAGTTATTGTAACGACCCAGAAATTCTTTCCTCCGCTCGAGCGGAGGAGTGGCCGCTCGAGCGGACTTTTGGGGTTCCCAGCAATTTTGCAGACAGCCTGAGGTTTTGGCAGTTGTGATTTCCCGCTCGAGCGGGAGAGTTGACGCTCGAGCGGACGGCTTTGTTGGTTTGCGCGCTCGAGCGGGTTGCCTGGTTAAGTTTGATTCTGAAGCATGTGGGCTCATTTTTGATGTTCTTCTTAGTATATTTGAAATGTTCTTACCTTATTTTGGGGTATTGATTGAGATGATAATATGATGGTAAAGTAAGATTGGACCAAAAACCTTAATTTGAATAATTCGTTTACGAACAGCTGCCACTCTTTTGCCCTTTTCTTTGTCCACACTTTGAATTTGGATATGAGGTTAGAACCATTGGAAAGCTTATTTCCGGGGCTTCAATTTGAACACAAGAACGACCTAAAACGGAGTCCGGATGGGAGAGTTACACCTGTTCAAAGTTTCGAAATCTGTGCTGAAAACAGGTACGCTCGAGCGGGAATTCCTCCGCTCGAGCGGGAATTACGGGACAGCAGCTTAAAAACCGGGATTTTGAGATCTTTTTCCACATTTTCTTTCCCCTCTCTTCTTTCCTCTTCTCCTAAGTTCGAAACCCTCCGAAACCCTAGCCTCAAAACCTTGAGTTCCTCTAATTTGAGCAACAATCCACCATGGGTTTTGTATCAAGGATGGAGACTAAGAGAAGATCAATGTTTTAAACCGAGTGGAACTTGGATTTGCGAAGGTTTCTCTTCAAGCTTGCTCTTTTGTTGATTCAAGGAGGTAAGGGTTCTAATACTCTTCAATACTTACATTAAGAGATAGATTTGTGGTATTTCCATTGTATTGATGTACAAATTTGTATTTTTGAGCACATAGAGTAAATTATGAGATTTGGGAATTTCGGGTTTGAAGCATTGAGGGTCCAATTGATGGGTTAAAGTGATGGAGTATAATCCTTAGATGTATAATCAAGGAGGAAATTGGGATGTAAGGTCATGGTATGAGAAGTATGAATTTTTATGGAAAACTTTATGTTCTTGAAAACCCTAGGTTAATTTGTGATGATAAATAATGATTTTGCTCAAATTGAAAATAGAATCATGGAATTGGTGGGTTGACTTACACGTAAACAAGTTTAATTGGATTTCTATGATGTTTTGAAATAATGTTAAAAATTTACGAATGAACCTTGTTATGGGCATTGTAATCATGTTAAAATGAGAAAGGGAAATTAAGGGAAATGATTTAAAGAATTAATGTGTGACTTCATATGTGTGTAGGACACGCTTCGGGAGGGATAAATGCTTCACCAATGCACTGTGAGTAGTAGTACACTCTACACCGCTAACGATTGCCATTAGTACTCTGTTAATTCCGTTACTTATGTATGTAAATGTTTCAAGGAAGATAAATGTTATATGTTTAAGTAGATGATTCAAGGAAGGTAAATAAGTAAGAGAAAGAATGAAACAACCTTCCTAAAATTCTGGAATTCTGTAAGACTCTAAAATAAGTTTACATATGTAGTAAGTCAAGTATGTTAAGAATGTTGCAAGTCTATATATATGTGGCAAGTTCAAGTATGCACAAGATTAAGTAAATGTACAAGTTAAAGTATGTTGCAAGTTTACAAGTTTTCGTAAGTTACCAGTTCAAGTATGGTACAAGTTTATATATGTTACAAGTGCAAGTAAAGACAAGTTTACGTATGTTACGTATGTTACAAGTTTACAAGTTTATGTTATAAATTTACGTATGTTACAAGTTTAAGTCTACTACAAGTTTACGCATATTATAAGTTCAAGCGGGTTCCCAGTTCAAGAATGTTACAAGGTCAAGTATGTTACATGTATGACTTATAATTTCTGTTATGGTTCAAGTATAAGGAATATTCATAAAGAACATGTATGATATACGCCCATTATGATATGACAAGATATGCTATTTACAAGGGCTTATTGCCAATTACAAGGGCTTATTGCCATTTCAAGGGCCTCGTGCCATTTCAAGGGCTTTTATGCCAACCTTTTCAAGGGCTTCATGCCACTTTCAAGGGCCTCGTGCCATATGTTTCAAGGGCCTCGTGCCACAAGTTTCAAGGGCTTTTATGCCACAAGTTTCAAGGGCTTTATGCCAACACGTTTGAAAGTTTAATGCTATAATATTCAAGGGCTTTATGCCAACACGTTTGAAAGTTTAATGCCATAATATTCAAGGGCTTAAAGCCATTATGCTTTAAGATGTTATGTTTCAAGTTACTATGCTTCAAGTTATTTTGTTTCAAGACTGGGCCTAAGGCCGTTATGAGATTAGTACAGAAGCAGACTAATTATGTTAACTTTGCAATTTCGCATGCATTGATATATTATGTTTCAAATGAAGCACCGTTTTGTTTATGTACTATTATTCACTGAGCCTGGCTTACTTTGTGTTATGTCTGTTCTGTAGGTGACCACCTTGGAGGTCAGTCTTAACCCTTGATGATCGCCTTTCATTTGTCAACCTCAGTGTGTCCAGGCACCCGGACCAAGCCCATGCATGTCTGTAAAGTTTTGTTAAATTTTTGGTTAATTGTCTATCCAAGTGAAAATGTATGTACATAACCCCTTTCCTTTAATAAGGTTTAGTTATACGCTCAGTAAAGGAGCTGAGTACGTGTATGTGATCCTGGCATGTTAGTAAAAGCTCAATGGATGTTATTCTATGTATTTTATATTATTATTAAATGCTTCCGTTCAGGCCCCGTATGTTATGTATAACAGGTTTAGCGTCCATTTTCGGATAGGTCATGCCCAAACTTTTAGGGGCGAGTTTGGGGCGTGACAGTTATTATTTTATTGTTTGAATTAACAGTGATGTTGTGAAATTTTATTGTTGGAGTGGAGCTAATGTTTGCACAGTTAATTATAAAATTTAAAATCACATGGATTTGATAAAACCTCTACCATAATATATTTAGATGTACCTTTTGAATTTAGATAATGAATAATATAATATGAAATCACATAGATTTGATAAAATAAAATTAAAAAAAAAAAAAAAACTCTACCAATGTATTTAGATATTCCTTTTGAATTGTTCAACACAACACATTAATAGCATTCTACCTCTTAAACTTTTATGCATTTTTTAATTTGGCCCCCATACTTAGTATAATATCAATTTGTCTTCCAAACTTTTAAAAATTTGATTAATTTGACCCTTACCTTCACATTCTGTCTACAGTTAAACAAAACTTGCTGACGTGGTACTAAATTTTACTTGGAATTTTATTTTATCCTCCAAATTGTACCTTAAAAATCAATTAGCTCCCCAAATATTAAAAATAAAAAAAATTAAAATATTTAATAAATAATTTTTTATCTCAATAATGAAAAAATTGAATTTTAAATAATATATACTTTGCAAAAAAATATAAAAATCTTCGTTTAGAATTATTTTGAGATTATGAAACATGGGTATTTCAACAATACTCATATTGGGTACTTACTGACGTAATGTATTTTTGCACATGTATCGGGTACGCAAAATATGTATTCAAATTTTGTTTCTTAATTTTTGGTGTACCTAAATATACCATATATTTAAGCTATGCTATATATTAGTCGAAACATTATTTTTTTTACTACAAAGATAAAATACTTTTTACTACACTTCTTTTTTCATTTTTAGTTTTATGCTTAGTATGATTTGAAAATTAAGTTAGGGTTTGTAAGTTATTTAATATAATAATATTTAATTTTGGCTTATCTTAGACCTGTAATTTTGGCATTAAATGTTAATTGTATGTTGAATTTTAACAAATTAAGTCATTTAATCAATTTTTGTATTATTTCAAATTAAAAATAAATATTTTTTTACAAATGTATCAAGCTATATACGTACCCTTTTTTTTTTTTGGATTTTATCATATCAACGTACTCATATCGTACTAGTATCAATACTCATACTTGTACCTGTGCTTCATAGGTCTCAAATTATTTCGAGTCGGTCTTGGAGAAACTTATTGAGCCAAATTTTTTTTTGGCTACTCTATGTGTGTACGCGTGGCATTATAACTAGTTTATTCTCCAAATTAATTTAAATAGAATTGATGGACTAATAATAATTTCAAAATTGAGTGGGAAAAAATTTAAAATTCAATTATTGTCTAAATAATATTCAACAGGACTAATACTTAATTTTTTTTATTTAAAATTTAAAATTTTCATTTTGAGATAAAAATTATTAATTAAATATTAAATATATTTTTTTCATATTTGGGGGCTAATTGATTTTTAAGGTATAGTTTGGAGACTAAAATAAAATTCCAAATAAACTTTGGTGTCACGTTAATAAGTTTCGTTTGATTGTAGATGAAATGTGATGGCATGGGTCACATTGATCAAAATTTCAAAAGTTTGGAAAGCAAATTGATATCATACAAAATCTGTGAGTCAAGTTAAAAAACGCATAAAAATTTGAAGAGCAAAATGATATTTCCTCTTCTTCACCTATTTTAAAAATCAAAACCTAATCATATATTGAGAAATTGAGACTCCATTTGGTTTAATTTTTAAAAAAAGCTTTGAGTTTTGAATTGTATTTTGAAAGATAAATGTTTAAAAAGAGTTTTGAAAATTGAAAATTTTGTTTGATTATGAGTTTTGAAAATAATTTTGGAATGATTTGTAGTTTTTTTTAGTTGAATAGATGAATGTGAGTAGGATTGTAAATGAACCGAACTGAGTTGAGCTTTGCTGAGTTCGAGCTCAGCTCGTTTACTTATCGAGCTCGTTTATTGAGCTTGAGCTCGAGCTCGGCTCGATAAAGAACTAAGCTCGGTTCAATTCGGTTTGATAATTTTTTAAATATTATTTATATTATTTAAATAAAAATATTATTTATATATTATTTAATATATAAATAATATATTTATTTTATAATTTAAATAAAGATAAACGAGCCGAACTTATGCGAGCTCAAGCTCAATTCGTTTACTAAATGAGCCTAATATTTGAGCTCGAACTCAAGCTCGGCTCATTTACTAAATGAATTCAGCCTAGCCGAGTCCTTAACGAGCCAAGCTTATTCATAAACAGTTTGGTTCATTTGCAGCCCTAGATATGAGAGAAAAATTGATTGATTGATTGTTGTGTAGAATGTGAAAGAATAAGAAAGTTGGGCATCCCAATACGAACCCAAAAAAACTTCTTACTGTACTTTTTCCTAAACGTAACACTATAATATAACATTCTAAAAAAACTCCTTAGTGTAACATTATAATGTAACACACAAAAAATTTCTTATTGTAATACTCTAATGTAACACACAAAAAAACTCTTTAGTGTATCTTTTCCAAACGTAATACTCTAATGGGTTAATTACACTAATAGTCTCTATAGTTTGGGACTTGTGTCACTTTAGTCCCTGACTTTTCAATTGTGACACATTTGACCATGAATTTTGAATTTTGTTGCAAATAAGGACAATTGAAAATATCATTAGATTTTTCAAGGGTAAAATCGTCAATTTGATAAAATATAAACTAATTTGACAAAAATAAATATCAAAAAAATATTTTTAATTTTTTTAAAATTATTTTTATCCACCAATGATAAAATTATGTAAAATTAATAAAAATTACATGATTAATTTTTTAAAATTAATTTTACATGATCATCATCCAAACAGATAATAAAAATTAATTTGGTAAAAAAAAAAAATAAATGTCTAAAAGATTTATCAATTTTACATAATTTTATTTTTAGTAGGTAGAAATAATTTTTAAAAATTCAAAAATATTTGTTTGACATTTATTTTTGTCAAATTAGTTTATATTTTATCAAATTGACAATTTTACCCTTGAAAAATCTAATTATATATTCAATTGTCCTTATTTGGAACAAGATTCAAAATTCAAGGTTAAATGTGTCACAATTGAAAAGTCAGGGATCAAAGTGACACAAGCCCCAAATTACAAGGACTATTTGTGTAATTTGCCCTACTCTAATATAACACTAAAAAAAAAACACTTTATTGTAACACTCTAATGTAACACACACACAAAAACTCTTTAGTGTACACTTTAATATAACACAAAAAGAAAAAATTATTAGTGTACTTTTATCAAATGTAACACTTTAATATAATACTCTAAAAAAACTCCTTAGTATAACACTTTAATGTATCACACAAAAACTCCTTAGTGTAACATTCTAATGTACCACATAAAAAAACTTTTTAATGTACTTTTTTCCAAATGTAACACTTCAATATAACACTCCAAAAAAATTTCTTAGCGTAACATTTTAATGTAACACACCAAAAAACTCTGTGGCATACTTTTTCCAAACATAACGTTCCAATATAACCCAATATTTTTTTTTAGTGTACTTTTTCTAAACGTAAGACTCCAATGTAACACTAAATATATATATATATGAGATTTTTCAAAACATTCCAAAAGGAGTACAAATATTCCTTAGTAAGTTTTAGACAAATATATAATTTTAAATTGTGAGTGTTACGTTTAAAAAAAAATACACTAAAGAGATTTTTTAGTATTTTTGTGTGTTACATTAGAGTATATTACATTGGAGTGTTACGTTTGGAATTTACACTGTTTGGAGTGTTACGTTTAAAAAAAAGTACACTAAAGTTTTTTTTTTTGTGTGGTTACATTGGGGCGTTATGTTTGAGAAAAGTACATTAAAGAGTTTTTTTGAGTGTTACGTTGTTACATTTAGAAAAAGTACACCAAGGAGTTTTTCGGTGTATTGCATTGAAATGTTACGTTATTAGAGTGTTACTGTCACACCCCAAACCAAGTATGACTGGCCGTGGCCCACAGGGCCTTAGCCCAAGGCACACGTAAGCTTAACCACTAAACCATATTCTCGTTGAACAACTATACAAAACTCCAGTAATAAATAACCAAACTCAATCTAGTGACATGCCACAAGTATAAACGGCAAAACCAACCGTAATCAATACCATTCAAACTTATGGAATATAAACAGTCCACATATCAAAATAATCTTAAATGAACCTCAATAAAAATAAAAAGAAATATGCACAAATTTGACATAACAATCTAAAACAAAATAAATGAATGTCCTAGAGGTCCATGCAATTGAGTCCTCACTACGCCATGAGTCCACTCTAAGTCCTTCTAACACCTAAAAATGATAAACAACTAAGTCATAGCTCAGTGAGTAGCAACATGGATAATAAATATAGTTTTGGAAACATGGTTCAATTCCAAAATAAGATATATATCACAGAAACTATATTGACATACAGTTTGGTAAAGACAATCTGTTTAAAAAAGAAGGTTCCACAGTTCAACAGTTAAAATATTCATGTATCTCAAGAACATGATAAATGACATTTTTCACTTAAAATAGATTACAACATAAATACCAATAATTTTCTGGATACCAAGAATAACAAGTAACATGCCACACAGTTCTTAAGGCTATAAGCTCGTTGGATCTAATATCAAACTAAGAGTCATCCTCAGGGTGGCAACCCGGGCCTTTTCTCTAAGACAATCTGATTAAAGGTCACCTAGCCTAACCTAGGTCTTTTATTCACAATCGTTGAGCACTAGAGTCATCACGGCCCAACCTAGATCTGTTCCCTAATGGCCAAAGTCACCACACACAATAGAATAATTTCCCTGGACTAAAATATACAGATGGTTTCAATAATCAATATATATCAGTTTCGCAAAACATGGTAGTTCACCATTATAAACATGAGACAAAAAACAAATAGTTTACAGTATGCCAAGTTTACACGTGTTTCAGAAATAATTTAATTTCATTGATAATATAATAGATTATCAAAACAATTTAGTCCTGAAACAACAATTTAATTTTCCAACAGTTCAGGGTAGGGGAACATTTATAAAAATATGTAACATGCAACTATTCACTTTAAAATGAAATAATAGAATCCTTGAATAGAGTATGAAAGGCCAACTAGTGCCTTGAACCAAGTATGAAGACTACACGTCACTACTAATTTAAAAATACTAAAAAGAATAATAAACTAAGTACCTCACACTAAAGCGCACTAACACAGCTCAACCCCACTCACCGTTACTCTTAAATAATACCTAAGTTCATGTTCTTCAAGGTCTAAAATTACCTAAGACATGGGTTCCGATAGAAACTTAACTAAGAGTAACTTTAAGATAAAATAGAGTTTTAAACAAGTTTTCCTAATCTATTCGCTAACTTTGAAAATTAAAAACCCACTTCATGCTATTTGAAAAATTCCAAAACCCTTCGGATATCAACTAATATATCCTAAGTTTCAAACCCAATTGGTTTTACTTGATTTGCTTATCAAAATAATTATTTACAATTAATTACACCCAAACAGGTTATTTTCTATAGCACTTTAAAGAAATTAATGGTTCTCTTAATATACATGAGCAATCAACGCAAGGCCAAACATGTAAGAAACTAGACTCGTAACCGGTTCTAATGACGCTAATTTGATAATTTTCGGCTTTATACCCAAAGAGAACAACACTTCCGAAGTTACTATTTTAAACTAGTTTTCTAGACAGATTTGAACGTAGCAGTTAATATAGATTTTGACTCCCAAAAATTATGAGAAAATTCAGATATGCAATTCAATATGTAATTAATCTACTATAAAAATTTCAGTTCAAAATTCATTCATTTGGTATGATTTCTTGATTTTTAAAGTTTGTGGTTATGTACAGAATTTTTTTGAATTAAGAATTACACCCATTATTTCTCATCACTAATCACTAACTTGGCACCAAAACAACACACCCGTTTCTCCTATTCCTTCCCGACAACAAGCAGATTACACATATGAACCATCACAATATATAGATATAATAAAATAGGACAATATCTTAGAGTTGTTGACCACCAATGTTGCCAAAAGTTTCTCTCAAATCTCTCCTCTCTCTCTCTCATGGCTGCTGTGAAGAAAAAATAAAAAGGTAGGGTTTTGTGTATATTTTATTTAATACTAGTGGTTGGGTACACCTAAAGCATGTGTAGGTCAAAATGTTTAAATATGCAAAATGTTTAAATAATATACAAAATGTTTAAATATGTTAAGCAACTCAAATGGTAAGACCATTATTTATCAAATTGTAGTCTAGAGTTCAATTCACACCCTCTTCTCTATTCATTTTATTTTATTTTATTTTTAAATAATAAATCTTGCCTCTAAATTAAAGACTTTCACCATAAATTTATTTTAGGTATTATAATTAAAAGATCTTCCAATAATATTTAGTTTGCACTTGAAGATTCACAAACAAAATATTTGAGATTGTAAAATAATTATTACTTAATTATTTATTTGATTTATATATTCGGGTTCTTACAGTTACATTAAAGTGTTAGGTTTTTGTTCGTAATCTGAGATTTGTTTTAGAATAAGGAAAAATCCAAAACTTCTATAGTGCAAATTGCCCAAATGTGTAGTTTTACATTTGAGAAACCCACTTTTGTCTTTAAAAAATTAAACCCAAACATGTAAGTGACTACTCTTTTATATAGGTTTATAAGGGAAAAAAAAAAAAAAAAAAACTAAACCGTTAACAAGATCATATTTTGAGATTTATTAGTATTTCACCATTTAAAAAATGATAAACTAAATATATGGCTCCGTTTGGTAAGCCTCTCAAATTATAGTTTCACCCATTGATTTGAGTGTGTTGTTTGTTTTAAGCTTTCAAATCATAATTCTACACCAATTTCTCAAAACTCAATTCAAAACATAATCATTACTTTTCAAAACTCATAACCAAACACATAATTTAAAACTTTTTTCAAAACTTAATTCAAATCAATATTTTAAAATTTAAAATATTTAAATATTTAAATATGTTAGCATTTTTTTAATTTTTTGAATATTTTTAAATATTTTAATTTCAAAATACTATGATTTTAATTTTTAAAATTTTAAAATATTTTAAAAATATTTTAACTTTTTTGTTATGTATTTGGTTACGATTTGAGTATAGAGTTGTGAAAGTAGTATGGAGTTTCGAGTTATGTGTTTGGTTATGAGTTTTAAAAATAATTTTTTAATTAAGTTTTGTTTTATGTGTTTAATTATGATTTAAGTGTAGAGTTGTTTTTAAATTTAAAATATTAATATTTTAAATTATTTAAATTTTTTGAATAGTTAAATTATTTAAATTTTTACGATTTAAATTTTTTGAATATTTATTTTAATTTTTTACTTATTAAATTTTTTAGATTATTTAAATATTTATGATTTAAATTTTTTGAATATTTATTTTGAAAAAAATTATTTCCTTTGTAGTATTTTCAATTAAAAAATTGATTAATGTTATTTTCTCTTAATAATAAATTTTTTAATTGAATTTTAAAAAGAGTTTGGTTATGAGTATTGATCAAAATTTTCAATAGTGTGTAAGTAGTATGTTTTGTTATGAGTTATAACAATTTGAATTAAATTTTGAAAAACTTTTTTCAAAACTCATAACCAAACAAATTTTCTTACTTCACATGTCAAATCAAACTTTCAAAACTCAATTCCACACACAATTCAAAACTCAATTTAACACTCTATTTAAAAATCATAACCAAATAAATTTTTTACACTCAAATCATAATTCCGCAACTCACAAACTCAAAATACAACTCATACTCTCAAATCATATTTACAAAACTCTACCAAACGCAACTTATATTTTTTATTTTTCAATTCAAAAGTTAATTTAAAAATAAAAAATGCTTCATACCACTAATTTAGCGCCACTAATAATGTGGCATCATGTGGACCCCACTATTGATGTAAGAGTTTGGCCTTTGTTTTGTTTTATTTTATTTTTCTTTACATTGTCACTTCATTAGTAGTGTTTTTAGAGCTACAAATTTAGTGCTCTAAACCATCCCTCTTTAAAAATTAAACCAAAAACTACCAAAGCAATCCGTTTACGATTTTCTTGTCGCAGCCCTACTCCGAACTCTGGATGATTAAATTAGTTTTGGCGCGAATTTCTACTTCGAGTTCCCTCCAAAAACAACCTCCCCATAAATAAAGAGCTTACTCTTTCTACCTCTTTCTAGTCAATCCAGTTCTGCAGAGAAAAAATGTCCATCACTACTAGCAAAAAAAGAAGAGCAGAGACACAGATAATCAACGACGATGAAGTAGATCAAACCCATCAAGAAGAAGAAGAAGAAGAAGAAGAAGATTGTCAAATGATCCCGGAGCTCCCAACCCACATCGTATTCGACATACTTTCAAGACTCCCAATAAAAACCCTCTTCAATTGCCGCAGCGTTTGTAAACTCTGGCTCTCTCTCATCTCATCAGACCCTCAGTTCGCCAAACTCCATCTCTCAAGATCACACCCTAGCCTCTTGTTTAAACCCATCAATCGCATACGGGAACCAAAGAAACTCCACTTAGTTGACCTCCAAATCGCCCCCTACACTCATCCCCGCAATGCCTCAATGAAATTGGTCCCCAAAATCAACCTTCCAAACGACCCCAGAATCGCAGTTAACATGCTCAACTCACGCGATGGCTTGCTTTGCTTGTGCGAGCCCGGCACAAATGACCCAATTTATGTATGCAATCCGATTTTGGGTGAGTACATTACTCTTCCAAAATGCCCAATTGGCACAATTTGCAACACTCGTAGTCCTATTTTTGGTTTTAGTCCAATGACTAACCAGTACAAAGTGTTGCGGTCCTTGAGCCGAAAGGTTGTAAACTCTGTCATAGGCCTGCAAGCTAATGGAGACTACAACGAGGCGGAGATATACACGCTTGGAGAAGGGTTATGGAGAAGCATTGGAAAAACCCCTTGCTCCGTTCACAATGACTCCTTTGATGCGTTCCTCAATGGTGCTCTTCATTGGCTTCCTTTCGGCGTTAATAATCCAGACTTTATTTGTTGTTTTGACTTTGGGAGTGAGCAATTTCGGGTTGTTCCCGAACCTTCTGAATTTGATCCGCTTTTGAAAGAATTTTCATGTCAAATGCGTGTTGGAGTGCTACGAGGTTGCCTCACTATATGTGATTTTGCTACTGTCAAATATCAGGGTTCAATATGGGTGATGAAGGATTATGGGGTCAAGGAGTCTTGGAGTAAAGACATTGTTATTAAAGGTGTGATCTATGATTGGGATTACTCGAACTGTTACGAGCCGATAATGATTCTGCAGAGTGGGCAACTCTTGATTTTAGTTAATAGTAAGGCTCTTGTGCTTTATGATCCTAAGACCCGACATCATAAGAATGTCAAAATTTCTGGAATTAGGAAAAGATCAGAGTTCCATGGGATTGCTCATGTTCCAAGCTTGGTTTCTCTAAGGGATGTTGCAAAAGGGGAAAACTTGAAGGTACCTATCTTCAAATCAAGATAATTATGTGTTATTCTGAGTTCAAATTATGTACTGCATTAGGTTTTGTATGTGCTTATCATGTCAAGATATAGTTTATTCTTGTTTTCAATTGAAAGATTTGGTTGATCTACTCTCTCTGATTCTGTACTAACTATCTCCACCTACATATTTTAAACTATGAAAACATTGAGACCAAAGGGTTGAACTGATGAATGAGGCGTCCTACTGAAATTGTATATGTTTGGGGAAAAAAGACACTTGCATCTTTGATTATATTCGAGTTTGTTGCCGAAGTGGTGTGCATCGCTCAATCCCTTGTTTGCCATAGCTATTTGGTAGATGAATGTCATATAATAATTCATACATTTTGCAATAGAAAAAGAAAAAAAAGGAGGTTTGTGATTGTGATGATTCTTGGGGTGGGTTGCTTTAGTTTTGTTGCATTTCATGTAACAAACAAGGTATTCTTGCCAAACATAGACACCTTGATTTGGATTAGGCATGCAAATTGTGGAACAAATGAGTCATCAATAGAATAATTTAAGATTAATATGATACTTTTGGAAGCAATGGGAACCAACTTCTTGTGTTGTGATGATTCATATTCTAAAGTTGATTGGCAAGTGATGATAGAGCCATGTATAATTCTTGGTCCCTTTTATTCTCCTGGACAGAATAGATGTGGCAACCGTGCCTCATGGACTTCATGACTCTTAATCCTTAAATACACACCCGTCCATCAAATGATGGCTATTGTGCCACCATGGTAGGAGTGGTTTGGCCAGAGTAATTATTTTTGGAGTGTAGATATCTTATCTGAACGCTTAGGAAATGTGATATGTTGGGTCTTTTGGAAAATTTACGAGTAAAAGAAAGAAATTCTTTTGAAAGATCTGACTTGGAATCCTAATGACACCGATGTGCAGAGGCTACAGTCCTTGGTTCTTCTTCATATAATGAAAGTTTTGTTTTGGTTGTAGCCATGCAGGATCTCTATTCTCAACAAGCTAAGAAAGCTGAGCTTGCTACGATGGCTATTTTAATTGCCATAGTTTGTTGCTGTTTGTTTAAAGTATGGTGAAGTTTCTTGCTTTTTGTTCTAGTTTTTTGCTGTGTTTGCACAAGCAAGAACTATTGAGATTTTGATCAACTTTTTGGGTTGTGGAGATTGCTTGCAAAAGTTTTGTGAACTGAAGATTTTCCTCCTGCCCTAACTGGAAGAAACTAAAGAGTAAAAACAGAGACATTGGTCTTGCATGCCCATTTGCTTCCTATTTTGGGAATTGGTTATTTTTGTTGATTTTTTTTTTTTTGTGTGACTATTTTGACCAATTACCAAAAATAACCCAACATGTTAATGTATTTAAATGATCAGCGGATAATGTCATTGATAATTTCTTGTTTACTTTCATGATTACCATTTCAAAAAAGGGAAATCACTCAACTGTGGCACAGAAAAAAAAATGCAAACATGGAGGGGGGGAGGGAACTCTGAGTTAATTAGTTAATTTCCAAATGAAATAATAACTACACGAAGTTAAAATATTTATAATTATGATATACATATATATTTTAAAATATTTTAATATATTTTCAGAGTCGTAAGGATTGTTTTTAGCATTTTTAATTAGATAGTGTTAGGATTTTTAATCCTAATTTTGTGCATTGAAATGCGAGTTGGTACGTTGGCGGGATGCAGAGAAAGATGCTGAGAGTTTGATTTTTGGAAGTTGCAAATTGCGGGCGCGACAATTTATTTCGCAGGCGCGAATAAGGAGTTTGGATCCTCTGCCATTCTATCCTGCCATATTTCTTGCCATGGTGCCAAATGACGTCGTTTTGATCTTTTTTTGTTTTTGTTTTTGTTTCCCTCTTTTCTTCTCTCTCAGTGGTAGAACTCTAACCTACCCGACGAGTCCAAGAGCAAGAACAAAGGAGGAGGGTGACGGTGGTGAGGTGATGGTGACGAAGACGGCATGGCAACACCGGCGGCAATAGCAAGGTGGCAGATTTGCTCTTTTTTCCTCCTCTCTCTCTTCTCTCTTTTCCTCCTCTAAAAACTATCAAACCCACCCTAGCTGTTTCCACAACCCCAACAACTTTCTCTCCCTTTCAACACCACACAAACAACCCCATATCTTCTCTGATTCTCTCTACAAAAGCAAGATTTCTGAGTTTTGTCCAGATTCTCTCCTTGACTATGATTTTGGGTCTCTTCTAATCCTAAGGTTTGAATTGAAATAGCCATGAATATATTCAGTTTTGTGATTCACTTATCAGAAGCCTCAAGAAAAATTAATCAAAAATTAAAAATTTTAGTTTTGTGATTCATTCATTAGAATAATCAAGAAAAATTAAATAAAAAATCAAACTGAAGAGTTTTTGTATTGTAAAATTTTCACTTTCAGACACATGAATTCGCTTACATATATACATGTATGTATGTGTAGAGAGCGAGAGAAAAGTGAGAAGAAAGAAAGTTGTAGAGTGAGAGGACGGAGGGGGATGGATCAGAGCCGGATCGAAGCCCCAACGTCGAAGGAGAAAGAGAGAGAGAAAGGGCCACACGTTGTGCCGTTTTCTTACTCGCCCTATGTGCCTTTTGCTATTGTCTTGCGCTATTGTGCACCGCAGCCTCATCTGCTAATGTGAGCCGCGTGTTTTTGATGTTAGCCCTGGTTTCGTGCGTCACTGTTCCTCCACTTGCTACCGTGCGCTGCGCGCATCTTTGCTAATGTGCGCTGCGCCTGCTAACGTCATCCATCTTGCTGTGACATCAGCCCTAGTTGACCAAATTGGTCAAACCATTTTGACCAGCCGATTCACTGCCTTTCTGGTCATGTTTTTGGCCTGTTCAGACCATATCCTAACTGTTTTCGGCCTCTTGAATCTGCTGGTGTGTTTTGTTTTGGCAAAATTAGCCTTTATAAAGCACCTTTTTTTTTGTGTGGCCCTGTTTGACCATCATGGATCGTTCTGACAACATCCATTCTGTCTTTGTTACACTTGATGGGTCCAACTATGTTCTCTGGGCCCAAGCTCTCTCTAGATTCATCAAAGGGAAGCGGCTTTGGCGTATTATCACTGGTGCTCTTTCTAAACTCATCCAGGAAGAAAAAGAGATTGCATCTGCTTTCAATGAGCATCTTGATGGATGGGAAGGGAAGAACTACTAGATTATCACATGGTTTTGGGCTACTTCTGTTCCTTCCATTAACTTTCAGTTTGGACGCTTTCAGGATGATGATTCCATCGTCTCTCTTGCCAAGGCAATTTGAGATTTCTTGAAGGACCGCTATCAGACTACTAGACATGCTCACCAATATCAACTCCTACAAACTCTTCATCACATGTGCTAAGAGCCTGGTTAGTCCATCAATGATTTTTTATCCCAGACGTCATCTATCTGGGACCAGTTGGCTCTTTCTAAACCTACTTGGGCACATTTTGAGGATGCATAGTTATTTATTGTTCATAGGAATCATCTGCGGCTATTGCAGTTTCTTATGGCTCTTTATAGCACCTTTGAACCTGTGCGTGCTTCCTTGTTCCATCGTTTGCCCTTATCGACTTTGGAGCAAGCCATTACCAAACTCTTGTTAGAAGAAACTTGTTTTGGGATTTTCAAAACTCAAAACTTGGATTCTATTCTTGCCACGCCATCATCACGGGGTTCTTTATCTTCGTAGCCTTCTAGTTCATGCATTTATTGTCGCAATCGTGGCCTAACTGCCAATCATTCTTTACTTTAGTGCCAAGTTTGTGAATGCTTGACTTGCCACAAGACTACTCCAGGTCATTTCTAAAGCAATTGTTCTCGAGCTCTCCCTGTTTCTTCATCCAGGAAAGGGTCTTCATGTTCTAGGCATCAGTCCAAATCTGCTCTTGTTGCTCATACTGCTGCTGCTGCTATTGCATCAGAGTTCTTGCACTCACCACTCTACTGATCCTATTGCTCCATCATTTTCTATGGATGATGTTGAGTCCATTATCCAGCAGGTGCTTGCCAAATTCGATACTCTTCCTTCTTCTGCTCTTTCAGTCACATAAGGTAATCCTTTATGGTATTTTGATTCCGCCTCCTGTAATCATATGACCTCTGATTCTACTATATTTTCTTCTATCTCATCATCCTCTTTTGTTCCCCCTATACATACTGCTGATGGTTCTCATGTCTGTTAGTCACATTGGTCAAATTTCTACTTCCACTGTATCTCTTTCTAATGTTTATTACATTCCTGCTCTTAAATTAAACCTTATTTTTATTGGTCAATTGTGTGAACTTGGTCTCATTGTTACTTTTTTTGCTAATGGTTGTTTGGTGCAAGACCCTTAGACGAAACAGATCCTTGGGATAGGCTGTAGGCATGGACGTCCATTCGAGCTTCTTTATCTTCGCATTCCATCTATATCATCCACTGCTGCTTCTGTTGCCTCTTCCGCTGCTTCTATTTTTATGTCTTCTTTTCACCTTTGGCATTGTCATTTAGGACGTCTCTTTTAGTCGTTTAAAAACTTTGGTTTCTTGTGGCTGGTTAGGTCTTGTTAGTTTTGAAAATGTTGATTGTTTACCTTGTCAAATTACTAAACAGCCTGCATTACCTTTTAATAAAAGTAATTCTATTTCTACTGCCCCGTTTGCTCTTGTGCATTCAGATATTTGGGAACCCTCTCCCACCCCGACCATGGGGGGTCTTACGACTTGATTTCTTAGACTTGATAGAGAGGCTAACCTCTTGAGCAAGTTTAAGATTAGCAATTCTTTCAAGGAGCTTTTTCTTGTTTTCCACTTTTGAAGATGGGTTTGTCCATGGAACAACGAATGTTCCATCTGAAAGGGATTGAGGAGCTCCTTTGGAAAGTGAAGATCGTCTAGGGACTAACACATTTATATTACCCACATCCCTGGCAATTTCTTTCTCTTCCTTTGAAGCCTCTTCATTCGGAATATCTTTTGAGGGGTTACTCACTTTCAAAGAGGAGCAATTCGCATTAAGCACGCTCTTAAGATCCACACAAAAAGAAACCTCCTCATTGGCAACACAAGTATTGAGAATATCAAATGCATTTGACGAAGATGGAGGAGGTGTAGGAACAAAGTTACCCATAGGATCATTAACGACGTCCTTGCCTTTTTTCTTTTTCACTTCAACCTATGCACCTGGCTTGCCTTCCTCCTTCGTCTCGACCACTTCTTTGGCCTTCCACTTTTGTTTGAGTTTACTAGGAGCTTGAGTTATCGGTTTACTTGGACACAAACTTGTAGCATACCAAATATTTTGCATTCTCCACACACTTGGGGTTTCCAAGGAACTTCTACTTTGATTTCAAACGGTTCTCCATATCCTAAGTTTACAACAAAGGATGGTGGAATCTCTTTAGTAGCTTTTATCTCAATACAAATTCTAGCAAATGTTAACTGGCTATGGTTTTGAGTAAATTCATCAAGGTACAATGGATTATTGATTAAACTTGCTATGTAACTCAATTCCTCCTCAGTCCAAAGTTCAAGTAGCACATTGAAAATTTTTACCCATATCCGTACACTTGAGAAGACATTTTTAGTAAGAGTCATACCGGGGTGCCATTTCTTAATAACAATCAATTTGCTCCCAATATAATAAGGCCCCTCATCAAGAATGGACTTTAAAGCTTCTTCATTTTTCATCTTGAATACAAAGTAGCCATTATCTAAGGTTACAACCTCTTCAAGATTTTCCTTCCATAACTTGTAAGTCCAAGTCTTCACTTGGAAGAAAGACAATTTTCTATCAATAAGATAACCCACAAGAGCATGTTCCCATTGCTTAAACCCAATTTTAGAGATTTCCAATGGGATTTGAAGTTGATCGTTCTCATAACCCACTGAGTATCTCTTGAGGCTTTTAATTACTTTCTTCTTAGCAATCTCAGATTTAAATAAACCAATCCAGGGCGTAGAGATAACACTAACATTATGGGAAGAAGACTTACCCAACCCATTGGAACTATGGCTTTGGACCATTTCTGCTTCAATCTGATCGGATGAGTCCATAGCACCCACCAATCCCTCTACACATGACATCTGAACCTGATCATGCCCTTTTGTCTCATTGATATCTTGCACATTTGTGGTTGCGGTACTTCCTTTTGTTGTTGTCTCAATATCCCCAGTTGGTTCAAGTATGGTTGTTTTGCCCAGGTCTTGTTCTAAGGAAGAGCCATGGTAAATATTAGAACCTACCATGGCATTGTAAGCTTCAGGGAAATCACAATAAGACTCTTCAATGCCAAAATCATCATGTTTAAACTCAAGTTCTAATTGCCTTTGCATATAGTCTATTATTTTGGTTTTTATCATTGGCTTGATTTGAACTATTAGGGCCTAATTTTCTTTTTTTCCACCAAGCTAGATTGGAATTCTTTAAGTGAGATCTTGGATGAGCTATCTCTCTTGTTTCTTAATTTCTTACCCATTTTTAGCAAACAGATTGGGGAAAATGAGGAAGAATAACAATGGAAAGATTTGAAACCTGTAACAAGATAGGTTGCAGCTCACTCTCTATCTTTGTAGATCGTTGATCGGTGAATCGTCGGACACTGAGGAGATCACTAGAGATCGCGGATCATAGTCGCTGGAGGTGCAAGTGTTGTGAGGAGGTTGTATGGCGGTGCTGGATGGCGGCGGTGCAGCTTGAGAATCGGATGAGACGACGGTGCTCGTGACTTCGTCTTTGTCTGCTTCACTTTTCTTCCGCCGTTCTCTCTTCGGTGTTGTTTGTCGCTCTTCATTGCCTCTCTCTCTGTCGTTCTCTCCAACGATCCCATTTATGTATGCAATCTCATTTTGGGTGAGTACATTACCCTTCCAAAATCGCCCAATAGCTCAATTCCCATAGACTATACATCTTCGTTTGTTGTTTTTGGTTTTAGTCCGATAACTAACCAGTGCAAAGTGGTACGGTCGGTGCACACAAAGGTTCTGGACCCTATGATCGGACTGCAAGTTAATGGAGACTACGACGAGGCAGAGATGTACACACTTGGAGAAGGGTCATGGAGAAGCATTGGAAAAACCCCTTACATCATTGTCAATGACTCCTTTGATGCGGTCCTCAATGGTGCTCGTCATTGGCTTCCTTTTTGTTGTATTGTCAATGACTCCTTTGATGCGTTCCTCAATGGTGCTCTTCATTGGCTTCCTTTTCGTTGTTCTTTTTTAAACTTTATTTGTTGTTTTGACTTCAGGAGTGAACAATTTCGGGCTATTCACAAACCTTCTGAATTTGATTGCCTTGATAAAGAATTCTCACATTATGTGCATGTCGGAGCGTTATGAGGTTGCCTCTCTGATGTTTCTACTGTAAAAAATGAGGTTGCAATATGGGTAATGAAGGATTATGGGGTTAAGGAGTCTTGGAGTAAAGACTTTGCGGTGAAAGATATGATCTATAATGGGAAATACCCAAACTATTACAAGCCAATAATGGTTTTGCAGAGTGGACAAGTCTTGATGATAGTTGATGATGAGGCATTTGTGTTTAGTTGTCCAAATTTCTGGAATTAGAAGTGGATTAGCGTTCCATGGGATTGGTCATGTTCCAAGCTTAGTTTCACTGAGAGATATTGCAAAAGGAGAAAAATTGAAGGTACCTATGTCTCCAAATCAATTGTGTTATTCTTTGTTTAAATTATGTACTATGTTAAGTTTTGTATATGCTTAGTGTGGTAATATATAGTTTATTCTTGTTTTCAATTGAAAGATTTGGTTCATCTTATCTATTTGGTTTAGTACTATCTCCACCTGCATATTTGAAACTATGAAAACATTGAGGCCAAGGGGTTGCACTGGTGAATGAGGTGCTCTCTCACCTCATCACGTGTGATGCAGCTTTCCCATTTCATTATATTTGAATGTTTGAGAAAAAAAATGAATTACTTGCATCTTTCATTATTTTCGATTTTGTGGAGTTAGTGTTGCATCTCTCATTCCCCGAGTTTGATATGCTATTTAGTAGATGATTCACATATAATAATTGAGAAATTGCATTAGGATAAAAAAAGAAAAGAAAAAGGGAACTTTGTAATTTTTATGAATCTTGCTTGCTTTTCTTCTGTGCATTTCTTGTAACAAACAAGGTATTCTTGCCAAATATAGAAATCTTGATTTGGATGAGGCATGCAAATAGTGGAGCAAATGAGTCATCAGTGGAATCAAGGTTTTAAATAACGGTGGCGGTTATCGTAATGGTAGTGGTAGCGTTGACAACATGGTTGTGGAGTGTAACGGCCGTAGCGTAATGGTGGTGGCAACTGGAACCATGAATTTTTTAATTCTTTACCTAACTTTAGGAAAACATACCGATACGCATGTTTTTATTTCAGAATCCCATTTAGTGTGATTCAAAATGATTTTTAGTATTTTTGGTAGTTGTAAATATGGATACTAATTTTTATATTAGTTATATATAAGTCACTATGGAGAATTTTCCTACTGTTGGATTTATTTAATTTTTTTTGCTTTACTAATTATACTTGTGGATAATTTCCAATTTGGTAAGAAAAAACATGAAGTATGTTTAATATTAAAAATAATGATCTTATAAACTTAAGTTCAAAATACAAACATAAACCAAACCAAATCAAACCAAGCCTTAAGTCCATCAAATGGGGTCGGTTATATGAATCTTTCCTCTATAGTCGGCTCTATCAAGGGTTACTTGTTAGTCAAATTAAGGAGGCTTATATCTCTATTTACTATACTATCCCATGTCAATCTAGATCTGCCCCTTCTCCTAGCATTTTCATCAACTGTATATGACCAAACCATCTTAATCTATTTTCTTTCAACTTACCTTCTATCGGTACTACTTGTACCCATTCACGAATATACTCATTCTTAACTCTATATTTTCTAGTCTTGTCCTGCATTCACCTTAGCGTCCTCATCTCAGTAACACTCATCTTATCTATATGTTGTTTCTTAGTTACCTAATATTTTGTCTCATACAACATTGTTAGTCTAATAGCTGTTCTATAGAACTTTCCTTTTAGTCTAGTGGGTATTCGTTTATCACACAGTACCTCAGATGCACTCCTTCACTTAAGCCAATCCGCTTTAATTCTATGGACCACATCTGCTTTAATCTCCCCAATTGTTGTGATAATCGAGCCTAAATAACGAAAATGTTCACTCTTAGGTAGTTCTTGGTTCTCAATCTTCACTTCTCTATTTTTATTTCTACTATTACTAAAATTACACTCCATGTATTCGGTCTTAATTCTACTTAGCTTAGCTTAAATTCTTTATATTCAAGTGCTTCTCTCAAAGCCTCTAACTTATTGTTAACTCCTTCTCTAGTCTCATCTACTAACACGATATTATTTGCCAAAAGCATACACCATGACATATCATATTGAATATTTCTTGCGAACTCATATCCCAAGGCACTTTATCGTATGCTTTCTCAAGATCGATAAAATCTATATGAATATCTCTTTTCTTTTCTCTATACGTTTCTATTATTCTCCTCAAAAGATAGATCGCTTCTATGGGGCATAAATCAAATTGATTCTCTGACACTTCTGTTATATCTTGCAATTGACGTTCCATCACTCTTTCCTACACTTTCATTATATGACACATTAGTTTGATTCCTCTATAGTTGCAATTTTTGGACATTTCCTTTATAGATTGACACTAAAATACTCTTCTTCCACTCGTCTAGCATTTTCCTAATCAATAAAATCTTGCTAAATAGCCTAGTTAACCA
The DNA here is from genome assembly GCA_036172215.1 of Camellia granthamiana. NCBI lineage: Eukaryota > Viridiplantae > Streptophyta > Magnoliopsida > Ericales > Theaceae > Camellia > Camellia granthamiana. The sequence goes on along the minus strand of CM069907.1, from coordinate 47,509,023 downwards.
AGCAACTGTCATGTCCTAAATTTTAATTACTCGGAAATATTACCAAAAGCTTTTAATTTAGGTCTATTTTTTTTTTTTTACAAATATTTATTACCCTTGAGTAATAGAAACATCACAACACATGTTTTATCTTGCAATGAATACAACAATAACAATAATACATGCCAACTTACACTGCGGGGTACAATTAAATAATTAGAATATATCAATATACAATAGTTATTTCCTTCACATCCACAACAGAATTACACAGAGACTCATGGATTTCTTAACTCTCCAATCAATAAATCTGTATTATCTTCTTGTAAAAAAAAGGAAACAACCAGGGATGAGCACAATTGCCCAGTAGGGATCTCGTAGTTTTAAAACAATAGCCATCACATAGATAGATATGATCATGCACGCAGGGTGATACCATATAATAAGATGACATTTTGTAAGTTCAAAATATTATACGTAAAGTATCTTTTTCTCAAAATTTATTTGAATAATTAAGGAAAACCTTCAGCTATAAAAACTTTCCCTTATCATCAGGAGACCATAAATCCGAATCCTTTTTGAAAGCAAATTTGTTTAAGGAACAAATCATTTTAAATTTATTAACCTATTTCAAAATATTTCTCATTTAATTTCCATCTTAACATTCCACTTTTTATTTCCATTTTCCTTTTTTACTAATTAGATTTATTATAACATCATGACCTCAAGTTCAAGTTCCCTTAATACTCCAAAACATCCCTCATACACTATTTCCACTAGTCTATTCATATTTGCTGTAACTCCTTAACGTAGAAATCCAAATCTCCTTTATATTCAATAATTGTTGTCCTACACTCGACTTCTACTTCTCTAACAACTACATCACATCCACACTTGCATTATCAATTATAATTCAACATATTACAAGGACAATAAACCCTTTTAATTCAACTTCTTCTTTAATTACAAAACAAAACTCTTAATCTTTCTTTATAGTTGCAAACAATCCGGTGAATTCATTATCACCAACCCCTTATCTAGTTACTATTTCATTATCCATTCTTTTCAAATAATTTCTGTATACATTTCCCTTCCATACCAAGGTACACATCAAATTGTAATTTCATCAGTTCATCACAAGTCACACATATTATCACCAACTCAACACATTTCTCAACACATTCCACCTTTTGCCGACTTGATACGACGGGATAGCGAGCACCCAATTCATGGCACATTCCACATTTTGCCGGCTATTATACGGTGGGAAGTGAACTCTCAAAAACCCTTTTTTTCAAAAACCATATTTTTCCAAAAACTATGTTTTTCCACATTTATCGGTTGTCATACGGCAGGGTGTGGACTCTCAAAAATATTTTCAATTTTAAAACTATCTCCACATTTGCCGGCTATTATACGGCAGGAAGTGGGCACCCAAAACCATTTTCAAAACCATTCGTTTTTCCACTTTTGCCGACTATTATACGACAGGACTGTGTGGACACCCAAAAATCATTTTTTCACTTTTGTCGACTATTATATGGCGGGATTGTGTGGACACCCAAAAACATTTTTTTCACATTCGTCCAGCGATAAGCCTAGACAGGGCATTTGGGCACCTTTAATTCAAAACCACCCCCACATTTGCCGGCTATTATACGGCGGGACGTGGGCTCCCAAAAACCTTTTTTAACTCCCCGCGTGGGTACCAACCACAACCCAACACAACTCAACTCCACACAACACAACTCAACCAAACTCAACACAACTCAACTCAACTCAATACAACACATCATAATCCAACTCAACTCAATATAATTTAACATAACTCAATACAATTCAACATAACTTACAACAAAATTCAACACAACCATTTCAACACTATCCAATGCAATTCGGCATAATTCAGTACAACTCTTAAACCTCCACATCATCGTTTTATCACAAAGCTCATATCATCCATACCATTAGTAATTTCTTTCTCCCAAGTTTGGTTTCATATGATAACATAATTTAAAATATCGACATTAAGAGTTCAATCATAACTTTTACATAAATTTTTAAACTCTTTAAAATTTCAATTAAACTAGGACGTGTAATTTAACACCTCAATTTCATGATTCTACTATCAATTTAAGCAAAACCATCATCTATCTTCATGGACCAAACTAAGGTTTTTAAGAGAAATTAAAGCTTTTCACAAAACACATTTTATTTCAACCCTTCTATTGCAATTACACGCAAACTCATGATCCAAATCATAACCCAACAAGTAAACCCCAACTCTTCAAATCCTAACCCCCAATCTCATGATTAATCACAATATGCATAAAAATATGAACTTTGTATTACATAAAGAAAATACCGTAAATCCATTTATGAATGAGGGTATTGAAGGAGAACTAGAAACCCTTACCTCTTGAAGTAAAGAGATGACGACTCAAAATTCATTGGCGACGAAACCACAAACTATTCGGACCAAAAAGAAGCCCTTGACGAGATCTACAATCTTTCTCAAAGGACTAAGGTGAAAAGATCACTCTAGGTGAGTAGATCTAAAGATCTTGGGTGGAAAAGTTTGAGTTTAGAGAGAGAGAAGAGAACTCACGACCTGAGGGGAAAAAGGAGAGGAAAAATAATGAGAGAGAAGTGGTTTGGGTCTATTTATAGTATAGAAAATAGCCCTAAGGTCAATGAAAAGAATAAGTCAAAAATCTCCAAAAAGTAGGGCCCAAACCAGCCTAAAAATCTGAAAATTACACACAGGTGTTGACCCTTCGGGTAGAGGTGTTGACCCTTCAGGAAGAAAAACAATGTGTGCAATAGGCAAGGTGTCAACCCTTTCCAGACTGGTGTCAACCCTTGAGGCCAACAAAAAATACAAGTGTCGACACTACCAAGACTGGTGTCTATCCCAGAACAAGATTTCCATGTTCCCAAACAACTTTTTAACGTAAACAAGTGTGAAGGAACAATCCTAACAAGATTAAATTGAATTGTACTATTCCAAAACCAAAATACAACAACTCTAAAGACTTCCAAAATGAAAATAAGGGAATTAAATACACTCTTCAATGGATTAAAGGATGCGAGTGTTACAGCAACCCCCTTCTTACCTAAGTATTTCAAAAGATTCAATAGGGATGTCATCGGGTCCTAAAGCCTTATTCGATTTCATCTTTTTAAGTGCAATATCCACTTCAAAATTCCTTATCAAGCTAATATTATGCAACCAGAAATGTAACTATATTGATAAAAAAATACGTAATGAGATCAGGAAAAAAATGCCATAGGACTTCTACCGTGTGTGGCATTTGAGATGTTTGAACTTTTGAGGGTTGCAAAATGTGGACTCCGATGGATGGTATAAAAGAACTTTGCGTAAAGCCTGAAGTTAGGCTGAAAACATCCTCACAGACCATAGGGAAGCACTCACAGGATCATGAATATGAATTTACACTCACTGACAACCTTTATTCTTTTATGAAAGGTATTATATGGGGGTGCTTTTTTGAGAATATGAAATGCAAGTTCATGAGATTAATTATTTACTATTGACTACTAAATAATCTTTCCTGTTTCATGCCCACTGATTTGATTGTATACTTGTTCGATGTTAATGTAATACATTGTCTTTCATAGAAAATGTTGACTTGCTCGATTTTTCTCAAATGAACTTATTTGATTTTTGTCATATCGTGAATTACGACTAAAATCTAAACTAACTTTTCTTATTGGCTGACTTTTAAGTTTCTTATATAATGGTACAGATGTGCAGAGACTGAGCTGTGGGAAATGGAATGGGCCTTTTTTGGGAGGGAAGACAAATAAACAAATCTCTTAAATGTTTCTCTGAAGTAGAAGTCGCCTTTTTGGCTTTGGGTATGGTTGTGTCGGAGCACCTTGAAAAGTGAAGCAGACCAAACTTGCAGCATTGGTTTTTTGGCAAGTACTTTTCTTTTGTAGGTTACACTTGTTTTATTGTTGTTTGATTTGCAAGTAGATTTCATCTGATGCTAATTAGAACACAATGAATACACTTTTTGGTTCTAGTTCTGTACGATGTTACCTTAAGCAAAAAAATTACTTTGGCCCTGGATTTATTGGTTTTGTTATAGCTATGCAGGAGGTATTCTGAACAAGCTAAGAAAGCTTGGCTTGCTGCAATGGCTTATTTTAGTTGCCATAGTCTGTTGATCTTTGTTTAAAATATGGTGAAGTTTCTTGCAATGGCCATCTTGAACAAGAATCGTTGAGACCTCGATCGAGCCTTTGGGTTGTGGACATGGCTTACAAAAGTTTTGGGAATTGAAGTTTTTCCTCCTGATATAGTTGGAAGGACCTGAAAAGTAGAACAGTAAACTCTGGAGTTCAAAAATATGTTTATGGATAGGAAACAAAGGGGAATATGCATGCTAATTGACAATTTGACATGAACACTGTTTTAGGGGTGTTAAAATTTTTTTTGGTTAAACTATAAACCCTATCCGAACTGGTTCGAATCATATAGTTTGGTTATGCATTTTTTGAGGAAACGGCTTGGTTCTAATTCAAAAAATTTAAGAATCATAAATTACGGTTTAATTTATGAATTAAAACTTAAAAGAATTGAAAAAATTGAACCAAGCCGTTACTTGCTTTTGTTAGTTATATAGTAATGGAGTGTTTGGAAATTAGTTTTTTTAACGATTTTTTAATTTTTACAAAAAAATTTATTTTTAGTATAGGGTGTTTCACAAAATACTCTTCCTCTCATTGACTTGTTAAATCTCATTTTGACATCTTTTTCTATTTACTAAATACTTTGGGCCTTGTTTGGAGAGTTGATGTTTTAGTTTAAAAGTTAAAAAATTATTAAAAAAAATAAGAAGTCAACAAGTTACACAAAAAAGTTAAAGATTTTTTTTTCTTTACATTTTGTACTTTTTTTTCATAAAAAGTCAACCCAACCTCCTCTCTTTGCATATATCATGCTGCTTTCTTTTGATGAATTCATTTACTGTCCATAATTCCCCTCGTTTTTCTCTGTATATTTGAGAAGAGTAGTAGGATCCTAGTTTTTTTTAATAACCGGGTAGTGTCTTTTAGGCCCACCCAAGAGCGTAAACCCGTTGATCAAGAGTCGAATATGAGTTGGGCATGTGGGGAGCATACCCATTGACCAACTAGGCTACATGTTTAGCGGTTTGTAGGATCCTAGTTACAGAAGAATTGGTAACAGCTTGTCATAATCAATGGCCATGTGAGTTCTTCAGATGACCTTCTTCGTCGATTGAATTTAGATGATATAGCCAATTGCCTATTTGTTTACCTTGTGGAATTTAGATGAGATTTGGCCTTTTGAAATGGATTTATGCTGTGGCATTTTTTTCCCAGTATTTTTTTGATTCAAAAAATGGTGGAGTTGTTATATCAAATATGTTGTTGTGTGTTACGATTCACAATACACATCTTAAAATTTGATATTTTTTAGAGATAAATCAATATGTATCATCAGTACGTATCTTCAGTTAAATATATTTTACAATATATATACAATACACAATAATATGGAACTCATGAGGAATACATTTGTTATTGACAAATTGTCTCAAACATATATTATTTATTAATATTCATATTCAGATTCATTTATTTGTATGCAATACACTATGTTCCTTATACAATTTACAACTGCAATCATCTCTACTAATCAAGCATGCATTTAAGCATGGATGATGGGGTGCAGAACTATGTATGATACTAATTTGTATTCTATGATTGGAAAGAAAAGAATATATGTTTTTATGTCCAAGCAAAGCATTCAGCTCTTTCTTGGAGTCCAAAAAGCATAATTAAGAAGCTTGAGCGGAGTTGGCACATATCGGAGGATTATGTGTGCCGGAAAGTTTTGGTTGGATGTTTGTACATAGGCTCGTAGCAGGGCCTTCTTTTCCAGTGTATGTCAGGTCAATATTACTAATCTCCACATTCTCGCATGGTGTGCTCTTGCTGCAGACAAGCTTCACTGCAAGCTGAGTCGAAGAGCTACCCCTAATGTTCTTGAAGCTAACATTGCTAATCTTAACTTTTGATGGAACCTGAATACAAGAAAAGAATAACAATTCAGTCAACATAGTATTTCTTGATATTAATTTGTAGATAGAAAATAACTATGTGAACCGTGTTGTTTATTTGGTAATTTGTACCTTTAGTTGGCATTGGTTATAAGGGCAGTACTCTTGATCGATAATGATAGGATTACCAACATTATTCATTGTAATGTCCTCAAAATGCATATCGGAGGCAATGCCAGGAGCAGGGGATGATGGCCATGTTTTCACTCTCACGCCATTCATCGTGTTGGATAAGGTGCAATTCTTAACATTGATGCCAACAACAGGATCTTCATTTGGGTACTTTCCAAGGCTTCCAATGCTGATGCCATGGCCAGGTCCACAAGTCACTCTCTCGACAGTTACCTGTTGGCTTCCATCTCCAATCGAGACACAATCATCTCCGGTCTGTATGCTTGTATCTAATATATTGATCCCGATTGAATCTCCAATGTGGATTCCATCCGTGTTAATGCTAGTTCCAGGCGCGGAGATGGTGAAGTGCTGGAAGGTGAAGTTCTTACACCCCAATACATTAACATGGAAGTTCTTGCTGTCCTTGGAAGTCACGTCCCGCACAATCGAATTGGTGATAAAGTTGAACCTCAGGTTCTATTTTCAAGTCACAAACACATCAAGAAACTTATTTTGTTAGTTTGTATAGCATTTTTCTTCAATCGACATCAATATAAGAACAACATAATGGAACGAAGTAGCAGCAGATATATTTGGTTATTACCATGGGTATGGCCTTGCAATTGGGGTTCTTGCCACAATCATTTTGGGCCCAAGCGGCGGCGCCTTGGCCGTCGAAAGTTCCAGAACCGGATATTGTAAGATGATCAATGTGTTCGATGGTAAGCCAAGAATCGCCCTTGATTATGCCCAGTTGAGCAGGGGCATTCAATGTCCCGTCGAGTTGAATCTCCACAGGAGCCTTGCAAGGGCCTTCGATTTTCACTTCATTTAATGGAAATGTCCCTTTTGGAATCAGAACTTTACCAGCACTTGTTGCTGCACATGCTTCTTTCCAAGCACTCAATAGAGCCTTAAAAAAAAATTCAAAGAAAAAGAAAAGGCAAGAACTGTTTCAGCAAATTGTTTTTGTTTCTTGTTTCTTGTTTTTATTTTTCGGAAAATGCAAACTTGTTTGATGAGCTATTTTTCTAGGGAAAAAAAATTTAAAATCAATTTATTTTATAGGAAACACCAAAAAATGCTTTCTAATTTTTTAAATTGATTTTTTTTTTCCCAAAAATGAAATGGATATGAAAATTATGAGTGTTTTCAAGCATTTCATTGCTATTGTTTTTGAAAACACAAAGAAACCAAACATGTTCATACCTGGGAGATGTCGCGGCCGGGGTTGGCTCCATATTTTGTCACATCAAAAATGGCAGCTTGGGTTTCTATAGCTTGAGCTAACAACAACAACAACACAGAAATTGCTGACATACTCAATTTCATAACCATCTTTTCCTTTTCTTTGATCTTTCTTTGTTTTGAAAGAACTGTGCAATTTGATCTTTGTTTGAAGCTTTATATATACACACACAAACATAAGGGAGAACTTGAGACCACAAAACTTCTAAACCAATTTTACATTAAATTTTTTTTGTGGTTGTAATGTTTCAATTCAACTTTCTATTATAAGAATGCATTTTTACACCAATGATGTCTAGTAATATAATGTTCCCTCATATATTAATAACAACTAGAGCGATAATCAACTACCAAGTGTCATCGGATAGTATTGGGAGCAAAATTTAATGGTCAGAACTCATGTAGTTCACTAAAGATGCATCTCCCTTCAATTTACCAAAAGAAGTTTTGTGGGCAACAAATTTTCAATCTCAACCCCTTATTTTTGTAGTCAGGGTGCTATGGAGGTTATTATTTATTCCTTAGATGGGAAAACTGAAAATAAATTTAAATTGAAATTGTATTTGAATTTTAAATTTATGTAACAATTTATGAAGAGAGAGAAAAGGAAAAACAATTTGTGAATGAAATAGAATGTAATTTTCTTTCACAAATCTCCATAAATCTTTTCACACATCTAATATTCAAACCCAATCTTATGATTATGAAGATTAATTTCCTATGTAAGTGGTAAAGGAATGCAAAGTGTATTGATGTCTATTTTGTCAAATAAAAAGTATCAAGAGAGAAACTAGAATATCCCAATTAAAATGAATTCGAGTCACCAGTGGTTTTAGGGATCAAGAATTAATACAAAGAAAAGCAATATGTTCCTATTCTACTATTGTTTAACGGAACCCGCACTATACAAGAATCTATATCACATGAATTTTTTTTGGTATTTATTTATTTGTATATGAATCCTTCAAATTATGATTTTTTGTACACATTTCTTGCCACTTTTATGTGCATGTACATTATTATTTTGAAGGGTAAATTACAAATATATCTTTTGATATTTATTTAAAATACGGATTACTCTTTATAGTTTAAAAAATTATAAATATTCCATTGTTAGAATTTTTTATTTAACAGAATTAACTGAAAAAGAAAATTTATAACTATTTTTCTGTACAATAATAAAATTACCTGAATTATTAATTGAAATAAATTTATGATATCATTAAAAAATATTAATTAATAAAATGAATCATTTGTTATGAAATTCAAATTTTAAGGAGTAAGATGTAATTTTCAAAATTATAAGGAATAATTTGTATTTTAATCAGATGGTGTATTTGTAATTTATCCTATTTTGAAAAATAGAGTTAACTAGTTCATGATTGTAGGCAAGGTGTACTCCTTTGTATATATATACTAGTTTAAGAAGGCTCGTGCAAGGCATGAGTTATTATTGCAGTATATTTAAGTTTTGTATTTTGATAATTTTTTAAAAATTAAATTATTATTCTATAAAATTGAATAGAATAAATTATTAGATATATAATAGAATTATGTGATATAGTATGTATTATTTTTTGATTTGCTATACAACCAATGATGTAGACTCCAATTTTATTACCATATCATTTTGGGTGAATTTATGAGTCTTTAACATTTCTTCCGAATTTTTTTAAAAAAGAAATTATGGTATGTAACTTTTCTCAACAGATAAATATAAAACAAATACTAAGGTAATTCTCCCATCTAAAAAAAGCTACTAAGATAATTCACTGAACTAATAAAGAAAAAAAAGAAAAAATATATATATACAAATAATTAATTTTATTAATACATAAATCATACTCGCAGAACGAATAACCTATTTTATTAATAAGTAAATCATTAAGTAAATTAACAATTTGTAATTATATGGAAAATATTTTTAAGTTAACCATTTTGTTAATAAATGAATCATTAAGTCAATTAATAGTTTTTAATGATATGAGAAATAATTTCAATAAACAATTTTGATAATTTATTATTGCATAGGAGAATTGGTTTTTTTTTTTGGAGTATTGTGTTAACTGAAAATTTATAACAAACGGTAATTGTAATTTCTAATATTATAGGACCAATTCTTATTTTAAACAAACCATATGGGTGCATTTGTAATTTGTTAAAAAATAAAATATTTATGTTTCATAATTGATTAATAATATTTACGTAATTACGAAAAAACCTGTTTCATGATTGACCAAGAATGTTCATGTAATTATGGAAAAACCTGTTGTATAATTGACCAAGAATGTTTATGTAATTGTGAAAAAACCTTTACTCAATATATAGGCCACAATTAGTAAATTATTCAAAATAAAAGAGTAAAATCAGAAAGAAAAGATAAATATCAAGTAGTTAAGTGATTCTTATATATATAGATATAGATTTTAAATTTAAGAAAAAAAAAAAAAAGTTAACAAAGAAAATTATTAAAAAAAGTGACTCCCAAACAAATAGCCATGGCCCTCTCACATGTCCCTGAAAGCGCGTGGTCTGGACCTCTTGCAATTTACTTTCAAACCGTCCGTACACCCCGAGAGAGAGAGAGAGAAGCGCAACTCTTCACTTCAATTCACGTCTCTGCTCTTCCGAGAGAGATTTCCCTGAAGTTGTGATCTGCTGCTGCGGCAGATTCTATGAAGCTCAAATTGAGGCCAAGTTTGGCTATCCTAAATAAGTACACACTTTTTATCTTTTTATCTTTTTTCCATTACATCATCTCTTTACTTTTCTGCACATCTTTTCGTAAAAAGATAAAAAAAGCACTTATTTAGGTCATCCCAAACAAGTCTCTCCATCCATGGATAGTTAGAGATATATATATATATACAATAGTTTACACAGACCTATGCAAGACACGATTTTAGTTTTGTATTTTGATAATTTTTTTTAAAATTAAAATATTATTTTATGAAATTGAATAGAATAAATCATTGGATATATAATAGATTTATGTGGTATGATATATATAATTTTTTGATTTGTTATGTACCTAATAATGTCGACTCCAATTCTATTATTATATTATTTCAGTTGAATTTATGAGCTTTTAATATTTCTTCCGAATTTATAAAAAAAACAAAATTATAGTGTGTAACTTTTCTTAACAGATAAATATAAAACAAATACTATGATAATTCTCCTATAAAAAAAACTACTAAGATAAGTCACTAAACTAATAAATAAGCAGAAGAAAATATATATATATACAAATGACTAATTTTGTTAATAATACATAAATCATACTCACATAACAAATGATCAATTTTATTCATAAGTAAATTTTTTTAAATTAAATAATTGTTTTATGAAATTGAATAAATAAATCATTAGATATATGATAGAATTATGTGGTATGATATGTATCATTTTTTGATTTGTTATATACTCAATGATGTTGACTCCAATTTTATTATCATATCATTTTGGGTAAATTTATGATTTTTAAATATTTCTTCCGAATTTATATAATTTTTTTTTATGGTGTGTAACTTTTCTCAACAGATAAATACAAACAAATACTAAGATAATTCTTCCATCTAAAAAAACTATAAAGATAAATCACTAAACTAATAAAGAAGTAGAAGAAAATAAATATATATACAAATGACTAATTTTATTAATACATAAATCATACTCGTATAACAAATGATCAATTAATTTACTACGTAAATCATTAAGTAAATTAATAATTTTTAATGATATGAAATTTTTTTTCCAGTTAACCATTTTGTTAATAAATAAATCATTAAGTCAATTAACAATTTTTATTGATATGAGAATATTTTTCAATAAATAATTTTAATAATTTATTATTCCATAGTAATTTTTTTCTCTTGAATATTGTGTTAAATTAAAATTTATAACAAAAGATAGTTGTAATTTTTAGTATTATAGGACCGATTCATATTTTAAACAAACTTTATGAATGTATTTGTAATTTGTTCAAAAATAAAAGATTTATATTTCATAATTGATCAAGAATGTTTGCGTACTCGTAAAAAAACCTGTTGCATAATTGATCAAGAATATTTGCGTAATTATGAAAAAAACCTGTTACATAATTGATCAAGAATGTTTGCGTAATTACAAAAAAACCTTCACTCAACGTATAGGCCACGAATAGTAAATTATTTCAAATAAAAGGGCAAAAAAAAAAAAAAAAAAAAAGAAAATAAAAGAAAGGAAAAGAAAAAAGACGAGTCATGAAGAAGAAAGAGTTTCTTATATATACAGATATATATACTTCGGTTTAATTCATAAGGAAAATTGCACATCATTATAACAGTGAAAAAATAATTGCAATATAAATGAAATTTTTTATGGAGTAATTTTAACACGTAGAAGGGACGTCGTGCATTAAGCATAAAATGACTTGTGCCAGTACACAGGAAATTTATACTACTATAAAAAAATAAACATTCTTTCACTGTCTCATTGATTTACAATTTCTCCTAATTCATACGTTCAACCTACACGGAATATGGGGGTTGAATTTTAGCTAGGATTGTGTGCTCCAAATTTAGCTAGGATTGTTTGTCCCTTTTGACGTTGAAATAAGAACAAAACACAAGGTTCCGTTTGGCTTAGTTTTAAGGGATTGGCTTCGCTTAAGTCTGCGATCAGACTAGAAGGTATTGTTGGGACCATGAGGGTCCACCACGGGTCTCATTTTGATAATCTGAACCGTTCAATATGTAGAACTCGTCGAATACTATATGCCTATAAAAAATCACGTTAATTGGATATCGATAGCTATGTGATCAAATCAGTTTTGTATAAAATAAATAAACGGTGAAAAAATAAACGGCTGATAGAAATCTGATTCGATGAAATAGCTATCAATATCCGATCAACGTGATTTTTTACAAGTATATTGTACTCGACGAGTTTTATACATTGAATAATTCATACTATCAAAACGGGACTTGTGGTGAGCCCTAACGGGCCCAACAGCACCCTTCAGTCCGATCACGGACTTGAGGGAAGCCAAACCTAGCTTTAAAATTATTATTTGAGTGTGGAGTTATGATTTAAGTGTGGAGTTGAGTTTTGAAATAAGAAATTTGTTTGGTTATGAGTTTTGAAAAGTGTTCTTGAATTTTTAATTTTGAAAAGAGTTTTGAATTTTAAAGAGTTTTAAGTTGTATTTTGAGTTTTGAGTTCTATTTTGAATTTTTTTTGATTTATTTTAAATATATAATTTTTATTTAAATATTTTATTTTATTTTGTAAATATTTTAAACTCAAAACACAACTCTATACTCAAATTGTAATCAAACACATAACTCAAAACTCAATTCAAAAACTATATAACCAAATATATAACTCAAAATTCCACACTTCTTTCAAAACTTTACACTAAAATCGTAACTAAACATATAACTAAAAAATTAAAATATTTAAAAATATATTTATAAGATATAATAAAATATTTAAAATGAAAAATAAAATTTTTAAATATTAAAAAAATTTAAAAAAATACCGCACATAAATATATGAAATACAATGCACATTAAAATAAATAAATAAATATTTAAAACAGAAAATATTTATCCTAAAAAAATGAAATTAAGAAACATTTTAAATATTTTAAAAAAATAAATCCAAAAAAATTCAAAATACAACTCAAAACTCTTTTCAAAATTCATAATCAAACAAATTTTTTGTTTTCAAAACTCAATTCAAAACTCATAACTCAAAACACGACTCTACACTCAAATTATGATTTTAAAAAATAATTTTAAAAAACAAAATAAAAAAATATTTTTTTGATTTTTTTTTTAAATAGAGTTTTGAAAAAAATTTAGTTTTGAGTTTTAAAAAGAGTTTTGAATTGTGTGTTAGGTTATGGGTTTTGAAAATAATTTTTAAATTGAGTTTGATATTTTTGAATTTGTGTTTTTGGTTATGAGTTTTGAAGATTTTCATTATTGGAATCACATTCCAAAACAAAACCAAACGTCACCAAAATTCCCAAGTGTGCCCTAGTATCAAATAGAAATGTTAAAGGAGCAATTTTTAAGTGTGTAAGTGTATATCATATGTACTTGTGTAATTTCTTACAAATATACGTAAGTTATCTCACAAAATTGTGTAAGTTTTCACAAATATATGTAACTTAACCCATAAAAATTTGAGAAATCACAACTTATGTATATTTGTGAAAATTTACGCGATTTTATAAGATAACACTACTAAAAAAGTACTTTTTGCAACCACTACAAGTTGTCGCAAATAATAAAAAAACAGTCGCAAAAAACTTTTTGCGACGGCTCATGTGATGGCAAATGAAGGTTGCGAATGTGGAGGTGGCAAATACTTTTTGTGACCACAAAATAGCAGTCACAAACTATTTGCGACCGCCTAACCTACTTACAGCGACTGATATTTTGCCGTTGCAAAAGAGTTTAAAAAAGTCCTACAATGTATTAGCGACCATCTTCTTACCGTTGCAAAAAAAAAAAACAAAAAAAAAAAAAACCTACGATCATGTATATATATGCAAATATTATATACAATAAAGCAAAGACATATTTGCAAAAATCTCAACATTCATGCATTATTTTTCATTACTTAAAAAGGCCTGCAATGAGAACTTTTGCTTTTGAAAAGAGTTTTGAATTGAGTTTTGAGTTGTGTGTTAAGTTATGAGTTTTGAAAATAATTTTTGAATTGAGTTTGATATTTTTGAATTTGTGTGTTTGGTTATGAGTTTTGAAAATTTTTATTATTGGAATCACATTCCAAAATGAAACCAAAGGCCACCAAAATTCCCAAGTCCGCCCTAGTATCAAATAGAAATGTTAAAGGGGCAATTTTTAAGTGTGTAAGTGTATATCGTTTGTACTTGTGCAATCTCTTACAAATATATGTAAGTTATTTCACAAAATTGTGTAAGTTTTCACAAATATATGTAAGTTAACTCATAAAAATTTAAGAAATCATAACTTATATATATTTGTAAAAACTTACGTAAATACATATGATATACACCTTATACAATCAAATGCTTCCCATGTGAAAGATACCAAATGGGTTACTCTCAAATTACTTCTTTCTCATAATGAGAGTGGCCGAACCTGAGGTTGGTGCTATTTTTTTTTATAGGCATTATACTATGCTACGGGTCTTTGAAGGCTTCAAATTGTTAGTAGTGTAGTTTTGTTGAATTGATTATTTATGAAAATATTCAAGTTAATTAAATATTTCACAATAAGACTATGTTCATATTTAAGAAAAATAAACAATTAATATGATTTTGATAATTTTTAAAGTTATTATTCTGCTTGATCATGTGATTATATTTTTTCAATTAAATTAATTTTTTATATAAATGATATATTCAACGAATCGTATAATATAAATGACTCAAATTATCAAAATATAAACTAAATAAACCTCAGGGGGTGTGACAGAGCACCCTGTCATGACATATACTCAAGTCATTATGAATTTATGAGAAAACGATATTTTAAAAAATAATCTGATTAAAATCTAGATTTCTCAATTTGTTGTGATTGATACTGTTTTAATTGAAAATCATTGAGGAAAGGCCGACAAAGCGGCCGCTTAGTGCCCCTAATTTTGACTTAAAAATAGGGCCCTACTTAGTTTCAACTTTCATATGTAGATCGAAAGATAAAATTAATCAAATGAAAGCCTGCAATTCAAATCGAAAATTCAAATACCTTTGATGTCAATTTGCATATATACATACACAGCAAACTTATCCCCTCAATTTTTTTTTTTGAGAACTTCTTCTATTTTATTTTACTGAAAATAGAGATATTGTCAATTGTAACTCATCTATCTAACACATTATTTATCAAATTTTATTTATTTATTTATTTATTTTTCTGACGACCAGTTGTAGTCTATTTTTTCTAAAAAATTTCACATTCGAAGGCTCCGTGTTAAAATTACTATAGAGGAATGTTTTTCAATAAAAATATATTACTTTTCTAGTAATTGTATAATAAAATTTATGTACAAAATAGTTTGAACTTTTCGTAGTGCATAATCATGTATTTTTTAATTGAAAGTTTGAGAAAAATATTTCCTTTATGCAAAATAGTTATGATATGATCCACATTTTTGGCAACAATTAGACACACATTCAAGAATGAAAAACAAAATATATTTTTTGGGTTTTTAGTTTAAGGTCCATAATATTATGATTTTATAAGACAAAGAAATGCAATATTTTCATAATAGTTGAGATCTCTCACATTTTCACATAGAAATTTGCAACTCTTCAAAGTGAAAATTCTCTGATAATATTATTGAGAGACATTAACTAATAAGAAAAAAACATATTAAATCTCTCCAACTACCTAAAGTTTTACCAAAAATTAGAGAGAAATGTTTTACTAATTTTCCCTTTATTTTTCCTTCTTCAATGAACACAATCTAAGAAAATTGGTAACCTGAAAAAACATAAAAATAAAAAAACCAAAATTGTGTCGCTAAACCCATCTACATTTATAATTGATCTATATCTTCAGTACTTTTATCCATATTACCATATTTAAATTGGTATAAAAATATTGTGAAATTATTTTTTAGTAACCCAATTTATCTCCCTCTTGGGTTGCCTACCTATGATAACACAGACCCACCAACCAGAAGAGCCAAGAAGTAACCAAAGTTCGTCGATAATTGCGACATTCGGAAACAGATAATTTTTGAATTTGTCAAAATTCAGTTTTGAATATACCAGATTGAAGTACTCATCGAGAGGATTTCAACGATGTAAAAATCAAGCAAATTAGAGCTAAAACAAAACTATACGGGCTAGTCAAAGTTTATCCAAAAAGTCAACTGTTTCGCCAGAGAAGATGAACCAGAAAATCAATGAAGAAATCATCTAGTGCATCACGGTTGAGTTGCAATTGGTTGATTTGAACCATTAGATCTATTTTGGCTAAAACCAAGCCATCCAAAATTCGATTTTGACGATCCAATAGTCCGTTCCAATTATTTGGAGCATTTCGAACACACACATACGGTTAGATTTTGCAAATTACGTACCAAAAATTTACAAATTTTACATAAAGTGAAAGAAAATATTCTTCGAAGCGAGAGTCAATGAATACAACGAAGGAGACATCACAGATAGATGACATAAGATGTCCTAGATAATGGACGAGACATGCAACAAGTGGTTGTTTTGTGACATTGAAGAGATATAAGTCAACAAATGGTTGATAGAAGTGGACAATAGATGGTTGTTCCACAAGATAAATAACAGATGTTGTTTTTAGAAACAAAAAACAACATATGGCTGTTCTATGAAACATAAATCAATAGGTGGTTGACAGCATCGAATAACAGATGGTTGTTCCGAGAGGTAGTAGTCAGCAGAGGGTTGACAAGGAGGACAAAAGTGGTTTGTTCCACGAGAAAAAGGTCCTGACAGAGGACATATACGTTGCTATAATTGCAACGAGAATGGTAACTACAAAAGTGAGTGCACAGAGGAAGTGCAATGCTACAACTACAAACGATATAGACACTATAGTCATAAGTGCATGGAGAAAGAAGACCAAGTAAACTTTGCAGAAAATAAAGAAGAGATATAGCTAATGACCTATAGTGATGCTACCAACAAATTGAGTTTGAGGGGGGACGTTGGAATTCAAACTCAATTTGAGTTCAAAGAAGAAGTTGGTGGAGAATTCTAGATTGAAGAAGAGAAATCCAAATTGAAGAAGAAGAGTAGATGAGCTGCTGGAAGAATGAAGAAATGAGGAAGCCTCCATTGTTGATCGTTAAAGCTTAGGAATGAAGACATACGGTTTGTACACATTCTGAAAGTCTACAAATAGATAGGTTGTTTAATTGTTTGAGATAGAATGAGCCAAATGTCATCTCTAGAGTGGGAGATACAAAACCATCTCCAATGTATGAGATTGGATATCTGATAGAGTTGAGAGTTTTGTAAGAAACAGCGAGTTTGCTCTGTTATTGTAGTTTTTTGTGTGGTTGAATAAAATGTGTTTATTCATTGTATTCCTTTATTTGTGAATCACCACTAGTGGTTTACATTCCTCTTTCACTGCTTTGTTAGAAGTGTGATAGCTCTGATACTACTGTTAAGCAGTGGGAGAGGGGTGTAAACCACTTTATGTGATTTACAAAGAGAGGAATACAATGAATAAACACACTTTTATTCAATCACTAAAAACAAAGCACACTCTCTGTATCTCTCAAACTCTCTTAACTTAGAAATCTCTCACACTTGAGATGTATTTGTTTCTCCCACCCTGGAGATTGCATTCTCCCAGTGTGTCTAAAACAATTACACAACCTATCTATTTATAGATTCTTAATCTGTGTACAAATCGTGTATACAACTTTAAATTGTTTTCTTCATTTTTGGTCAACAATGAAGGCTTCTCTTTCTCTATTATTCTAACTCCTATGTTCATCTTCTTCATTTTGGATTCCTCTTCTCAATCTCCAGCAACTTCTAGCTTCTTCTGCTCTTCTTTGAATTCAAATTGAGTTTGAATTCCAACATCGCCTCTCAAACTTAATTTGCTGGATTCCTTCATTCCAAGCAATCTTCAAGCTTATAATTTCAACATCTCCCCTTAAGGTTGATTCTCTACACGATGCCTCATATCTGCTCATGGATGACCTCTTATTTGGTCTTTGTAGTCAACCCTCTATTGACTTTCATCTGTCGAAACAACCACTTGTTGACTTCTTCTATCTTGTAGATCAACCATCTATTGTCTATTGCTGGAACAATCACCTGTTGTCCACTGTAGTCAATCACCTATTGACTTATGTCTCTTGGAACAACCACCTATTGTTCTTTGTTTCTAGAAACGACCATAAGTTGTTTATCTTGCAGAATAACCACATGTTTTCCATTTTTGTCAACCATATGTTGACTCATATCTCCTCAATGTCACAAAATAACCGCATGTTTCCTGTCTCGTCCATTATATCTAGGACGTCTTTTGTCACTTATCTATGATGTTTCCTTGGTTGTATTTCTCGACTCTCGCTTTGAAGAAATATTTTTTCACTTCATATAAAATCTGTAACTTTTTGGTATGTAATTTATAAAATCTGACCGTAACAAGGTGTTCAAAATGCTCCAAATAGCTAAAAACGATATTGGATCGTCAAAATTGGATTTCTAATGGCTTAGTTTTACCCAAAATAGATCTGATGGTTCGGATTAATGTTTACACCCAAACCATGATGTATCGGATAATTCCTCCTTAATTTCTGTGCAGATGACGTCAGTATGATGTTAGGCATGCATCAGCGACTTGGTGTCACATCATTTTCGAGGGTTACCTGAGCGCGCTCAATAGTTCAGACCCTCGATCTATTTGATCTAGTCTTACGGGTGCAGTGTGAAACATAAATGAGAGTCTAGATTTGAAAATTTTTATAGAAAATCCATTTTATTGCAAAACCTTTGCCAGAAATGGACTGCATCACTAGATCTCTGAGTCACCACATAATTTTTTGGAAAAACTAGGAAACCCATGATTCATGCCAAGGCCATTGTTCGTCGTTACCAAAGATGTCTCGGTTCTGAACCTTAGGTATGTGGGGGGAAGGTTATTAATTGAGTACTCCCGCTCATCTGATCAAAGACTGGCCTCTACTAAACCATGATATGAGTTTTGTAGACTTTGTATGTTCATATTCTGATTATTTAATAATAATAAAAATTACTATGTGAAACAATTAAGTATATACCGTGTCATTCATTTTGGAAAGGTTTGATTTTATGCATTTTGAAAGAATTTTGAAATATGTAGAACTCACAATGAAACTGAGTCCATAAGCATAAGAATCAATATTATTCCAAATTGAACAACACAACCTCCATCCACTGGCAATCATAGAGATATATCAGTTAAGCAAGTAGCCGTATTGTAGGATGCCAAACATATTAAAAAAAATTATATACATGAGGGATGCTAAAGTTATAAATGCTCACCTAGTATTTACTAATGTCCCGCGGAAGACTACAAAAGAAAGTTAGTAAAATATGCATGATACTATATACAAAATACTAATGCAATAATTTTAAAAAATTATTCAGAATTTCACAATTCTGACCTTGTGGTTGTGTCTGGAACAGTCTGTTTAGCTAGGAACAAGTCTTCCCATCTTAGAAAACAACCCAAAATTACTTCTCTAGAGAATATTCTGTTAGAGAAATTAATATTTCGTCAAGGTAGGAAATATTCCATCCAGATGTAGAATATTTCGTTAGTGCTGACTATGACGCTGACATGGCGGGTTTGTTTACATGGATGATGCGTGGGGCTAACTGAGTCTTCCCATCCCAGAAAATAACCTAAAATTACTTCTCTAGGGAATATTTTGTTAGAGAAAGGAATTTTTTTTTCAAGGTAGGGAATATTTCATTAGTGTTGACTGTAACGCTGGCGTGGCGGGTTTGTTGACGTAGATGACATGTAGGGCTAACTGGACTTGCAAATGTTAGTGATGTGGTAACTGACGTGGTGTTGAAATGACTATACCCAAAAAATAAATTCAAGGATGCTAGAGAGGGGTTTTGAACCACGGACTTGGGACTTAGCACCATCAATTCTAACCACTTCGACAAAGGAAACTTTGTGATATATTTCTCTCGAATAATATTTAGACACTTAAACCTGCAAGAAGCAACAAAGGAGGAGGGCCCTTAGACAACTTTTATGTTTATTTTATTTTTCATTTTATGATAAATATAATATATTTAATAAATAATATATATATACACATTGAGAGACATGTGCGTGGTGGTTTCATCCACCATTGCACCAAAAATATATATTATAATATAATATTATATAATTAGGAAAGAAATTACATCAAGTGGTTCAGTCAATCATTTTTAACAACCTAAATCACATATTTATGTTACATATTCTAAAAAAGAATAGCCTTCCATTTCCACAACCTAAGTCACATGTTTATATCACATATTCAAATACAATAAAGCTCTGAAAATATGATGTTTGGTAAAAGTGAAAGGGAATGAAAGCAATGAGTATATTTCTAGAAATTCACCCTTAAAAGAAAAAGGATTTTGATTAACAAACTCTCTTTTAAGCATGCTCAGAGCTATGGAGTATGCTTTGAAATCACAATAAGAAGTTTCAAGTTTTAGCTTTAATAGAGTTATGGGTCGTATATATAAGTGGATAGGAAGATTTATTTATTTTTTTGAAACAAAATCCTCTCTCTCTCTCTCTCTTTCATTGAGTTCCTCTGCTTCCGTGCTGAAGTCTTTCACCTCCGTTTATAGGATTTAAAAGGCAAAAGAAAATAATATATATATATAATAAAAAAGAAATGCATTATGGTGCATTATGAGGTCGATGGTTGACATCTTCTATCTTCTTCTTTCATTTCTCTTTCTTTTCCTATCTTTTATTTTCTTTCATTTGAAAGGGTGGGTGAATTTCTCCACTGAAAGATTTTTTTATTATTTTATAAATTAAAATAAAATATGTAAAATATATTATTTTTAACAATTTATATACAAACACATAAAATTACGTAAAATTATAAAATATTACAAATTAATGAACTAATAAAATATATTTTAGTGGTCTAAAAACAATTTGGCCAAAACGGGTGAATGCTAGGATTAAAGATTAAATCTGACTTTTCTGCTAAGAAATCCATAAAATAGCATATTCCAATTTTCATCATCGAGTGTTCGGAAGAAATCACCCAAGTCTTAAGGCCTGTCAAAATGGAGTGTCTACACTTGGTGTTGCAGTTGTATTTCTTCCCGCATTGCACTGAATAATTTTCAGTCTTGGTTGTAACTCTGTGCGAGGCACTAGACAACTTTCAGTCATTTTCTTCATTAAGATGTTGAATTTCAGGTCAAACTTTGGCTGGCCCGTATGGTATCGTTTTAGCTCCAATTTACTTGATTTTTGTGTCATTGTAATCCTCTCAATGAGTACTTCAATTTGGTCTACTCAAAATTGAATTTTGACAATTTCAAAAAATTTTAGTTTCCGGATGTCGCAATTATCGGCGAACTTCAATTATTTCTTGGCTCTTTTGGTTGGTGGGTCTGGACTTCTTCTAGTCAACACAAACCCTCTGCTACATTCAGATCTTGATTTTGACACCTTCAAAGTCTGGACAAATTTGAAATCGTGCTCTGTTTACCACTGTTGGATGTGAGATAGCTCTGATACTATTGTTGAGCAGTGGGAGAGGGGTGTAAACCACTTGGTGGAGGATCTCAGACAACTTTATGTTTCTTTTCTTTTTTAATTTTATGATAAATATAATATAATTAATAATATATATACATTTAAGAGAGATGTGCATGGTGATTTCACCTTCCACTGCATCAAAAATATTTATTATAATATAATATATAATATAATATAATTAGTAAAGAAATTACATCAGGTGGCTCAGTTAATCATTTTTAACAACCTAATTTATGTTACATATTTTGAAAAGAATTTTAAGGAACAGAGACTTAGCCTTCCACTTCCACAATCTAAATCACATATTCAAACACAATAAAGCTCTGAAAATATGATGTTTGGCAAGAGAGAATGGAAATTCAAGTGGTGAGTATGTTTCCAGAAACTCACCTTTAAAAGAAAAGGATTTTGATTAACGAACTCTCTTCCTAGCACCTTCAAGGCTATGTATGTTTTAAAATCTCAGCAAGAAGTTTGAAGTTTTAACTTTAATAGAGTTTTGCGTGGTATATATAAGTTGATAGAAAGGTTGATAGAAAGGTTGATTGAAAGCTTTTGGTTTTGACAATCAATTCATTTCCCTCAAGATTTTTTTGAAACAAAATCCTATCTTTTTTTTTCTTTTGTTCTTTCTCTCTTATTTTTTTTTGTTTTTGTTTCATTGAGTTCCTCTCCTCCCATACTGAATCTAAAAAGCAAAAAGAAATAATAAAATATTTATTTTATTGTAAATATAATGCATAAGTATCAATATTATAATAATTTCCTGTTACTAATTTGTCAAAAGTGTATGGCGGTGGAAAAAATAAATTCATTGTAAATCTAAAGGCGGAGCCGCATTGCATACAGTCATTCTTTGTGCCTAAGCAAATTGGAAGTCTTTGTTTATTGGTTTGGATTGCCTATAAAAGGCAAGCCCACATACTAATTGGGATACACAACATCTATAAAAAAGAAATAAGAAAAGAAATTATTCTCTTTTGGCCCTTATTTCCATCTATTTTCTTTTGGTTCTTTTTTCTTTATTTCCTTTAGTTTTATTACAGATTATCAGCATGAGATTCTGACCAGCTGAGAAGGTAAAGTGACTGAGCAGTCTAGGTAAGTATAAACAAATTCTAAAGTTAATTCTATATTTTTCTTAATATATTCATGTGATACTAAATATGTTATTTTTATTGTATATAGTGCATAAACATGTCAAATCTTTTAAAATTGGAATCTCAGTGCTTGACATTTCTAGAAAAAATTATTTTTCTTGGATTCTTGATGTTGAGATCCACCTTGAGGTAATGAATCTTGGAGATACCATAAAGAATGAAAATGAAGCAGCTTTGTAGGATCGCACAAAGGCAATGATATTCATTAGCCACCATCTCCAAAAAGAATTAAAAACTGAGTACCTCATGGTAAAAAATCCACTTATTTTGTGGAATAATTTGAAAGAGAAATACGACCACTAGAAGACTATAATCCTCCCAAGAGCTTGTTATGATTGGTTGCACCTGAGGTTGCAAGATTATAAATCAATTAGTGAATACAACTCCTTTTTATTTAAAATTATCTCTCGATTAAATTTACGTGGAGAAAAAATTGATGAAAAGGATATGCTTGAAAAAACATTCTCCACATTTCATGTTGATAATGTGCTCCTACAGCAGCAATATAGAGAGCATCGATTTTCTAAGTACTCTGAATTGATATCATGCCTTCTTGTAGTTGAACAAACCAGTCAACTTTTACTGAGAAATTATTAATCCCATCCAACTGGTTCTGTTCCATTCCCCAAAGTGAATGAGGTTACATTTCATGGTTGTGGACGAGGTAGAGGTCATGATTTTGGAAGTGGCCAAGGTAGAAATAATTATAGAATCCGTGGGGAACATATTCAAAAATATTCGAGTAAAAATACCATGCCATTCCAACAGAAGTGCAATAATTCTGGACATCACAAGAAAAGGGAAAAGATTTATAGAATAATCCTTCCAAGAATTATGAAATACTTGTTACAGATGTGGCATGAAAGGAGATTGGTCACGTACCTATTGTGTGCCCAAACATTTGGTAGATCTTTATCAAGCCTCGATAAAAGAAAAAGGGATAATGAATTGAGATGCATTTCACAAATCATTATGAACCAATTAATATTAATCATCTTGATGTGTCTAATTTCTTAGACGACCTTGAAAAAAAAAAATTGATCATTTAATTGTGGATGGAAATACTAACACTGATTAATATGATTTTCTAGATATCATGTTTTTGAGTTATGCTTTGTATTGTCCTGTTTTACGATTTTGAAATTTGTATTTTTCTACTTAGATGTGTGCATTTTCTTGTTTTTGTTAGGCCTTCAGAGTTTGTATTTTTGGGTTTGATAGTTTGTATTTTTCCTGCTTTGAGAGTAATGAATTTTAGTTCTTTTCATAGGCATGGATTTCATTGATGCATTGACTAACTCCAAAATTATTGGTGATGATATCTGTTTAGTGGACAGTGCAACCACACACATAATCTTACGTGATGCAAAATATTTTATACAATTAATCAAGGGAAAAGCTATTGTTAATACAATTTCAGGTTTTGCAAACCTAATTGAGGGCTCCAGAAGAGCCAATATTATGTTGCCAAATGGAACAAAAATTTGTATTGATGAAACTTTGTATTCTACCAGATCTAGAAGAAATCTATTAAGTTTCAAAGATATATGTCATAATGGTTATCATATTGAAACAATTGTTGGTACCCCATTTTTCCCTAATTCTAAGGAATTTGCAAAAATAAAACTCACCGTTAGATCTGGAACACCCAAAAATCTTTGAGCACGAATTTATGGTATATTTCATCAAACAAATCTCAACCACTAATTTGAGTTGTCATACACTTGCATCACAAATGATTATTCTTCATCAACAACTTGTCACATGCTTGGAGCTAAATGGGTTTTCATTTCATGTGTTTGAAAATTCCTCTAATTCATGTCCAACCAATGGAGAATTGCCACATGGCATCCATTGAATAAATATCGTATTCATCAAGCAAATCTCAATCGTCCAAATCAAGAATTTGTGGCTCAACTACACCAAATAAAATTCTAAAAAAAAAAAACAAATAACAAAGAAAAGAAACCACATGCTTTCAGTGGCAATAAAAAAATAAAAAAAAAAAGAAAAAGAAAAAGTATAAAAAAAAAAGGAAAAAAGAAACATGAAAGTTGTTTATTCCCCGACACATCTTGTTGGGTAATGATGACCATAAATAAAAAAAATTTCAGTTTGGAGCCTATAAAAGGATTGAAAAACCTAAGTGATTCATGATTGGTTGCGAGAACTCCAAATCATCCAAATCTATGAGAATGACTGGTCCCCCTGACTAGTTTGACTTGATGATGTAGGGACTCGTCCAATTGGGTCTGAACTTGCCCCTAAGATTATAGATAAGAGCATGATTGTCCTTCAACACTAAGTATCCTTCTCTCAAATTCCTGGATTTGGCTTTTTTGTTGAATGCCCTAGCAATCCTGCGTTGATACCCCTGAACATGGTATAACGCCTTCAATCTTTGCTCATCAAACAACATCAGCTCCTTAAATCGGTTCTGTTGCCAATCAGCTTCTGCTATCTGACATTCAGTCATAATCCTTAAAGAAGGCATTTCTATCTTAATTGGAAAAACAGCCTCCATTCCATATACCAACTAGTATGGGGTTGCCTTTCAAATTCCTGTATCCTCAAAGCGTAAAAGGCAGTTTATCTAGCCAATCTCTATAGGTTTCCACCGTCTTACGCATAATAGTCTTGATGTTCTTATTTGCAGTTTCAATGGCTCCATTGGTTTGTGGCCTGTAAGTTGATGACTTGTGAAAAGTCACGTTATATTTCTCTAGTAGAACTGTCACTTCTCCTCTGAAATGTGAGCCATTGTCTGAAATTACTTCGTTTGGTGCCTGATATCTGTAAATGATGTTATTCTTGATGAATTTGGCCACATGTGATGCTTTTAACACTAAAAATGACTATGCTTCAACCCACTTGGCGAAATAATCAATGCCAACCAAGATGAATTGATGCCCATTTTAACCCTTTAGTATGACTACCCCTGTCACGACCCGAAATAGGGGCTAATCGGAATCGCAACCGGCCAGTACCTCATCTCGCACCCTAGGCCTACTACTAACTAGTTTAGAGAACAAATAAATAAATCATCGCAAATACTAGGTGACTACATTTAACTAGAGCATTGCTATATAAGTCATACAAGTTATAAAGGAAAGTTAAGTTACAACAATAACTTGACCCTATGCCAACAAAAGAGGTAATACATGACTTATATAAAACTATAGGTCTAGAATCCATCCCAGGCCACAAGACACCACAAAAATAGGCCTTTGGTTATCCACTAAGCATTTTCCTTACTTGAATGGGTTAATAACACACTCATGAGCTATAAAGCTTGGGAGAACATATTTACACAATTTACAAGTTTGCCATGGTTCAAACATAAGTATTTCAAGTTTTAAGCATAACTGTTCATGTTCAAAAGCCCAATGGCTGAAAAGACAAAATAAATGCTCTTATATATATATCAAAATATACATACATGTGTCTATTCGACTGGATATGTTGCCAGAGAAGTAGGGAGCTACCCATACTAATATCAAGTGGTCATGATCATGCCAAGGGACGATGGCTGCGTCCCAACAACCACCCTTATAACGCCTCACCCGTTGATATCTTTAATTTCCCCCAACGTCCGGGATGTTCCGTTTGAATGTACGTTATTACATTTGCAATGGTTTTATAACAATGTCTTAACCATGGCTTCATAAAAACAATATGTATATAAGCAATACGTGTGAGTCGGCTTATCCCGTTAGCTCACGTTTTCTAAAACATAACATGATTTTCAAAATGTATTCAAGGTACTTTTCCAATCATAGGCATACTTGCTAAAGTTCAAAATCATATGTTTATTCGGTTATTCATAAATCAATGCAATCTCATGCTCCAAAATAATTCATTGTCAAAGCATGTCATTATATTCAAATACATGTGAAAAGCGTAAGCATGAACTCACCTAAATGTACACGAAGTTTGGTAAAATCAACCGGAACTGAGATCTAAACACAACGTATGAAAAACTACATTATAGTAGGTCTAGGAATTAATTCTAAGCATGAAATAAATATTCAAACCATAATCCCAAAGTGTACAATTTAAAAGGGGTCCTTCTCTTATGGTCCAGAAATTTTTAGTTTACAGCACTTTAGATCAGAGGCTAAAATCCTAATCAAAACACCTTAAAATATTCTGAAATTTTACAGGGTTATCAATCAAGATGTTATGAAACTTTTTCATGAAGGACTCGTCTCCCAAAAATGCTCATAAACAGGGTAAAATGGCAGTAAAACAGAGCTGGTCCAGATCCGTTGCAGTTTCTAAAAAATCATTTCCACAACAATCTAGCCGTTGGATCGAGTTGAAACAAATTGGGTTGGAAAGATAGCACTCTAATTTAACTCTGATCCAAAAATCAACCGTTACAGTGGCCTAAATATGTTTTGAAAAATTTTCAAAGTAGACTATCTGTTCAGGAAAAAAAACTGTTTGTTGGGTAAAATCCTTGTTTTGAGCTTTAGCCTCATGGTTCATTGCAACATGATATCAATGGGAGGAAATAAAGTCTAAATCTGTATTTTAGGATTTAGATTCATGGTTCATTGTAACATGAAATCAAAGGAAAGAAATGAAGGCTTTAACTCACGGAATTGAAGTAGATATAGAGAGGAATTTACCTAGACTTGAAGCTTGAAGAACAAAGATGAAAGTGTTTGATTTTCTCTCTTAAATCTATAGATTTTCAGCAAGAAGATGAAGTTTCTACACATATAGGATATATATAGGAAGAAAGGGGTAGGTAGGATCAATAGCTAGGATTGAATGGTGAAGTATGTGGTAAAAAGGGGAGTGAGGTGGATATATCTTTCACCTCACCAAGAAATTACAGCCATGGTGGCTGATTTTACCACCACCAATTGCATTGCTCGGATAAAACGCAGTGCGTGGACATCCGGGCTGTCCGAAAATCGGTTCAAGAAAAATTCCATTTAATCACTGTTGACTAATTTCGACATTCTGAGTTCGATGGTGTGATCCATTTCGCCTAAAAAAATATATATATACATCTTTACGAGTTTCATTTTTGACACACTCGAAGAGGATTATCAATTATTGTTCTGTTATAGGTCCGCCCCGAATGGCGAAGTATAGATAATATTTATTAACATGACATTGATGAACTTATTAAATATGAGATGTGACCTCCGTTCATTGACGGTGTCAAACAAAAGGCGAAAAGTTGGGTCGGGTCTTCACATTCTTCCCACCTTAAGAAGTTTGGTCCTCCAAACTTGACCAAAGTACTACGGTAACGTGTTATGAAAAAACATTACCTTCTTCAAAAAGATGCGGGTAGAGAGTTCGGATGTCCTCCTCTTTTTCCCAAGTAGCCTCTCCGTTAGCATTATTGTCCCACTAGACCTTCACTAGAGGTATGACTTTGTTTCGCAATTGCTTCACCCTTCTGTCCATGATACGAATGGGCTTTACAATGTAAGTCAGATTCGATTGCACTTCAGCTGACTCAGGCACTTGAACATGTGATGAGTCTGGCACATAAGGTTTTAGCATCGAGATATGAAAGGCGTCATGAACTCTGGCGAGCTTCGGTGTTAATGCGAGTTGATATGCTACAGGTCTGACACGCTCAGTGATTTTGAAAGGTCCCACGAACCTTGGATTCAATTTTCCTCGCTTCTCAAATCGAACGACCCCTTTCAGAGGTGAAATCTTCACAAATGCTGAGTCTCCTATATTGAGATCAAGATTTCTCCTTCCACTATCCGCATAACTTTTCTGTCTATCTTGAGCTATCTTTAGGCGGTCTTGGATGAGCTTGATCTTCTCCGTTGTTTCCTCAATGATGTTTGGTCTGATTTATTCTTCCATGATCTGTTTCTCCCCAACCTCAGTTCAACATACTGGTGATTTACATTTCCTTCCATATAAAGCTTCATAAGGTGCCATCTCGATACTCGCCTGGTAACTATTATTGTAGGCAAACTCTACTAAAGGTATGTACTCTTCCCAACTGCCTCGAAAATCCATCAAGTAGGCTCTAAGCAAGTCTTCTAGCGTCTGAATGGTCTGCTCAGATTGTTCATCGGTCTACGGATGAAAGGCTGTACTGAGGTTCAGCTTTGTTCCCATGGCTCGTTGAAAGCTACTCCAGAAATCTGACACAAATCTTGGGTCTCGGTCGGACACAATAGATACAGGTACTCCATGTAGTCTAACTATCTCTGCGAGGTAGATATAGGCATAACGATTGACTGAGAACGTCTTTTTGACCGGTAGAAAATGAGCTGACTTTGTCAATTGATCGACGATCACCTATATCATGTTGTTTCCTTTCGGTGTGCATGGTAGTCCCGATACGAAGTCCATTGTGATGTGCTCCCACTTCCATTCGGCTACAAGTAGAGGTTGAAGTAGTCCTACTGGCTTTTGGTGTTCTGCTTTTATCTGCTGACACTGGAAACAACTCCTTACATATTTTGCTATCTCTCTCTTCATTCCCCTCCACCAATATACGGTCTTCAAGTCTTGATACATCTTGGTGATCCCTGGATGAATTGCAAGTTTGGACTTGTGGCCATCATCCAAAATCTGGCGTTTGACCTCTTTTATGGCCGGGACACAAACTCTACCTCGAAATTTTAGAATTCCATTGGTAACTGTGAAATCTGGATGTGGTTCTGTTTCTAGTCCATCTTGAACTTTTTCCAATTCCGGATCCTCCTTCTGTCTTTGTCTGATCATTTTAGTTATGGCGGGTTGAGCAACTATGGCGTTGCACGTGGTAATCGATCCTAGAATTATCACTTCCAATTCTATTTGATCCATCTCTTCTAAAAGTGTTGGTTGTGTAGTGAGTAGGCAATTTATCCTCCCTGTCAATTTCCTGCTCAGAGCGTCTGCTACCACGTTAGCATTTCCTGGGTGGTATTGAATGTTGACATCGTAATCTTTGATTAGTTCTAACCACCGGCGTTGCCTTAAGTTAAGCTCCTTCTGGGTAAAGATGTACTTTCGGCTTTTATGATCAGTGTAGATTTCGTACGATACTCCATACAAGTAGTGTCCCCAGATTTTCAAGGCAAAAATTACCGCAGCGAGCTCCAGGTCGTGAGTTGGATAGTTCCTTTCGTGTGTCTTCAGTTGTCGTGAGGCGTAGGCAATGACTTTCCCACGTTGCATTAAAACACATCCTAAGCCTTGTCGTGACGCATCGCTGTAGACTGCATATCCATCGACGCCGTCAGGAAGGGTAAGGATCGGTGCCGAAACCAATCTCTTCTTCAAGTCCTGGAAACTCTGCTCTCGTTTTTCGGTCCAAACGAACGGTGTGCCTTTTCGTGTTAGCTCAGTCAATGGCACGGTAATCCTTGAAAATCTTGGACGAATTTGCGGTAGTAGCCAGCTAGTCCTAGAAAACTTCTAACTTCAATCACGGTGGTTATAGCGACCCCGGTCTTTTCCCATTCGATGTTGTATCCGGACTTAGGCTCCGTAGATTCTATCCTTGTGTAATGGTTGTTGACATCCTTTAAATTCTATTTGGTCGAGTTTTAGGTTGTGTTGGGCGTGTTTCGAACAGTTGGGTTGAGCCTTAGTCTAGATGTTGATTGCCCAGTTTTTAGCCTCTCCGCTCGAGCGGACATTCCTGAGCTCGAGCGGGGTTTACACTCTTCCAGCATTTTTGGTCCCTGCAAAACTTCTGCAGGTGAGAGTTCTACGCTCGAGCGGGTTTTTTTACGCTCGAGCGGGTTGAGCTCGAGCGGTATTGTTGACGCTCGAGCGGGTAGTGTGTTCTTCGCGTGGGTTCTGGAATGGGGGAATCTACGCTCGAGCGGTTATCATTGCGCTCGAGCGGACCTTGTTTTTGTTCTTTACGCTCGAGCAGTGTGTTGTACGCTCGAGCGGGCCTGTCAAGTTTAAATACGCAGCAGCGTGTTTTAAAACAGTTTTTCAGCCCCTTTCAGTTTTTAAAACCCTAGGTTACGAGTTCTCTCTCTCCCAACTCATCTTCTCTCCTAGGTTTCATCTATTTAGAGTGAGTATCTAACCTAGTTCCTTCATTAAAAAGGTAGAGTGGGTCGAGGGCTTCCATTTAATCTGAACGGTTGTTGATTTGGAACACTTTGGAGTTTGGGCTATCATCTCCGTCTTCTTCTTTTTGGGTTCTTGCTTCGAGGTAGGGATTTCCTACTCCATTTATACGCTTTAATCCTAAGTGTTGGTATTTTGGTATGTGGGGGTAGTTTGGTAATTTTGGGAGAAACCTTAGGGTTTTGGCTTAGATTAGTTTGTATAATTAATTTAAGGGAAAAATGTGGAATTGGGTTTAATTCATGAAGTTGGGAAAATTATGAGATTAACGATATAGTTGGGTAGTTTAAATACTTACCTATGAGAATGTGGATTTTACATTCATTGTTGTATTTATTTCTTGTTTAGAAATAACTGTTTTGGGCTATCGGTGGAGGATAGTCGTGATTGTTGTAGACCTTGCATGTGGCTTAGGTATAACTGGAATTAAGTCACTTATGTTGACTGTTGAATTAATACAGAACATTACTTGTATTGATTACGTGTTGTATATGGCAATTGTGTGTTTCATTGCATATGCATGTTGTTTGGAGAAGATAGGGGATGAACTCCACGGTTTAGGGGAAGATAGGGGATGTACCTCTAAACCGGATTGGTTGGGAGGAGATAGGGGATGGACTCCAGTAGCATCACTCATATGTGTGCTTATTGATGATAGCAATATTGCTATTTGTTGTTGATATGATACATCATTATAATGTGTATCAGTTGGAAGTATGGAAGTGTTGTGGTTTGAGCTTTAGTCTCATTTATTTTTGTGACATCTGGATCACTATTATAGTTGGCCAGGTTCTGAGCCATAATGATATAATTGGAAAGTTGAATAAACATTGGAAAGTGAAAGGTGTCATAGACAATATGTCATAGACAATGTAGACATTCGTGTCATGAAATTGGAAATTCATTATCTTGTGTTAACCACGTATCGAATGCTAATGCTTTAGTTAATTCTTATGCTTGGTTTAGTATTTTTCTACTGGGCTGTGGCTCACCCTATATGGGAACTTCATTTTCAGGTTCAGGTGGTTCACTACCTCCAAGGACTTAGCTTGTGAGGATTTGGACTCGAAGACTTGCTTTATTTTATTTGTTTTATTTGAACAACTTGTAAACTTTCAAGCCTAGGGCTTTATTTGTTTTTGAGTTAGAACTCATGGAATTGTGTCCAAGTGTTGGCTTGGCAAGATGTAAGCCCATAGGGCCTTTATTATGATTATAATTCCGCATGTTAATATTATGTATTATGGGTTTATTTTTGAGGGCGTTACAACTTGGTATCAGAGCGTACCGGGTTCGAATACTTTGGGTACGTGGGAAGTGATTAGAATCACAATGGGTTCGTCTCGTTTGATAGAGACTAAGTGTAATGTTATATGCTTATGTGATAACATGTTTATGTGACTATGTGGGTATGGAATGTAGTTTCTAGGATGTTGACTGGACCCTTGAGTCTCTAAAAGTCTTGTTGGAAAGGCACTTGATCAATGTTGTTTCCAACCGGAACTTTAGTGGCGCCTCGGGACTATCATTATCCAGGAATGAAATTCGTAGGTGCTTATGTGATTATGTGCTTACGTGGTGTGATTTATTGTTGTCCAATGTATTAGGACGTGAGTGTTATAATTTTGGCACATTATTTAGAGTGCTAACGTCTTTATTTCCTTTATTAGGATGTCAGGACGAGGACGAGGTCGTGGTAGGCGTGGTAGGCAGGCCAGGCAGGAAGTGCCTATACCGGAGGAAATTCCGGCAGTTCAGGAGGGTGTTGGCCAGGCCAATGTGGCCGAGCCAGTAGGACAACAGTTTATGGGCGCTTTGGCCCAAGGGATAGCAGGGGCATTTCAGGCGTCAGTTGACATTCTGAGGGCTGCGAATCCAGCCCAGGCTGTTGTTGCTGCAGATACAGGACCTTCTTTTCTGTAGAGGGAATTCTTCCGGTCTCACCCGGACGAATTTTTAGGTGATCCTAGCGAGCCGCTTAAGGCAGACGAATGGCTCGAACAGACAACGAAAACGTTTGAGATGCTAGGCATCGAAGACGAGGCACTGAAGGTGACCTTGGCATCTTTCCAGCTGAAGGGGGATGCGGGTCAGTGGTGGAAGTTCATCAAGGGTCGTATTGGAGGTACCTGGAAGGCTTTTGTTGATGCTTTTCAGGAGAAATACTTGTCTCCAGCTGATCAGGAGAAGTTGAGAGATCAGTTCCGCCATCTTGAGCAGAACAGTTTATCAGTGGCCGAGTTTGAGGCTGCATTCACTAGTTTGTCCAGGTTTGCACCTGAGTTGGTGGCGACTGAGGAACGCCGTTGCATTGAGTTTGAGAAGAAGTTGAGGCGTGGCCTCATGCTGAGAGTTGTTGGGTCTATGATTCGGGATTTTGGGCGTTTGGTTGATGCAGCAGCCCATACTGAGACTATGATGCAGGAAGAGGGGGAAAGGCAGAAAGGCTCCAAGAGGAGTCAGGATGGCCAGAGTGATGGCAGGAGGCAGAGAGGTTTCACTCCTCAGCAGCCTCAGAGTAGTTTTTCTAGATCCACTTTTCCAGTGCCGAGTGCTAGTTCTGGGAAAGGCAGTCAGGGAGACATTACCTGTTTCAAGTGTGGCCAGCTGGGTCACAAGTCTCCAGTTTGTCCTCAGAGGGGAGGAGTTCAGAGAGCAGCATCTTCTTCGGTTCGATCTCAAAGCCAGAGTCAGGGCAGAGGCCCACTCTCTTGTTTTCAGTGCGGTCAGCCGGGGCACCTGAAGAGGTTTTGCCCGCAGTTGAGTGGCACACCTGGTGCATCGGGTTTGAGGCAGACTCAGAGTAGTCAGCCAACTCAGTCCGTTCAGGCCTCGAGGGCCAATCAGGGGGCTTCATCGTCCTAGTCTGTGCAGCAATCTTATGCTCCGAGGGGTGAGCAGGTTGATCAGAGGTCGTCTGGGCGCGTGTATGCTGTTACCGCGCAGGATCTTGTACCGGCCCCGTCGGTTGTGAGAGGTACCTTCTTGTTTTGCAATTCAGTTGCTAGTGTTTTGATTGATACGGGTGCATCTCATTCCTTTGTGTCTGCTGCATTTGCATCTATTTTGGAGTTGGAGTTAGCACAGTTAGCATCTCCTATTTGTGTAGTGTCACCTCTTGGGGGTGAATTGATCTTGAAACAAGGTGTTAGGGGTTGTGATATAGAGGTCGATGACCATAGAATCCCTTTTTCTTTTGTGGTTATGCCCATGAAGAGCTTCGATGTTATTTTGGGTATGGACTGGTTATCGTCATACCGGGCATTTATTGATTGCTACCGTCAGAGGGTCACTTGTTGTACCGTTAGCGGAGAACGTTTTCATTTTCTGGGGGACCGGGTTGGTAGTGTGTTACCACCGGGGTATGATCCGCGAGGGCGGAGTGAGTTGAGTGGTCTACTTGCTAGCCTTGAGAGTAGTGAGTGTGATGAGACTCAGACTGTGTTGCCGAGAGTGGTATGTGAGTACTCGGACGTGTTTCCCGAGGATCTTGTTAGTTTGCCACCTCATCGAGAGATTGAGTTCTCTATTGATCTAGTGCCCGGCACGGCGCCGATTTCTATGGCACCTTATCGTTTTGCCCCAGCCGAGTTAGTTGAGTTGAAAGTTCAGCTCCAGGAGTTGCTAGATAAGGGCTATATTCGTCCTAGTGTTTCGCCGTGGGGAGCACCGGCCCTCTTTGCTAAGAAGAAAGGTGGTGCGTTGAGACTGTGTATCGATTACCGGAAATTGAATCGGGCTACGGTTAAGAATAAGTACCCTATGCCTCGTATAGATGATCTGTTTGACCAGTTGAAGGGTTCCCGTTGCTTCTCTAAAATAGACTTGAGATCGGGTTACCACCAGTTGAGAGTCAGGGAAGAGGATATTCCGAAGACGGCATTCCGTACGCGGTATGGCCACTATGAGTTCCTGGTGATGCCGTTTGGGCTCACCAATGCACCGGCAGTGTTTATGGATTTGATGAATCGGATCTTCCGGGAATTTTTAGATCGTTTTGTGGTCGTCTTTGTGGACGACATTCTTATCTACTCATCTTCAGAAGAGGAGCACGGGGAGCACTTGAGAGTAGTGCTAGAGTTACTTAGAGCCCATAAGCTTTATGCTAAGTCTGGGAAGTGTGAGTTCTGGCTAAAAGAGGTGAAGTTCTTAGGCCATGTAGTTTCTGGGGAAGGGGTGTCTGTTGATACGTCCAAGACAGAGGCAGTGCAAGATTGGGCACAGCCTAAGAGTGTGTTTGAGATCCGCAGTTTTCTGGGATTAGCTGGGTATTACCGTCGGTTTATGAAAGATTTCTCCAGGTTAGCTTCACCTTTGACTAGACTGACTCGGAAGGGAGTCAATTTTGTTTGGAGTGAGACTTGTGAAAAGTCGTTTCAGGAGCTGAAGGTTAGATTGACCACCGCTCCGGTCTTGATTATTCCGGAGAGAGGGTTGGGTTATGCAGTCTATTGTGACGCCTCACGAGAGGGTCTGGGTTGTGTGTTGATGCAAGAGGGGAAAGTGGTTGCCTATGGCTCACGTCAATTGAAAATTCATGAGAAGAATTACCCTACGCATGATTTAGAATTAGCAGCTGTGATTTTTGCCTTGAAGATTTGGAGGCATTATCTGTATGGTGAGAAATTTGAGGTATTCTCCGATCATAAGAGTCTGAAATATCTGTTCACACAGAAAGACTTGAATTTGAGGCAGAGGAGGTGGATGGAATTTATTGAGGATTATGACTTCGAGTTGCACTATCATCCGGGGAAGGCCAATGTTGTGGCCGATGCCCTTAGCAGGAAATCTGTTGGTAACATAGCTAGTATAGCCATCCGAGAGTGGGAGATGTTGGGTGCACTTGGGGAGTTTGATTTGCTTTTGGGTGAATCCGTTGAGGCTGCGGCCTTGTTTTCTGTTGTTGCGCAGCCTACACTTGTGACTCGAGTGTTAGAGGCTCAGAGGGGTGATCTTGAGGTAGAATCGCTCCGAGAAAAGATTTCCAGTGGGAAGGTTGAGAAGGGTTTGACGGTGTATCCTGACCTGAGTGTGAGATACCGAGACCGTTTGTTTGTGCCGGAGTCTTGCCGAGAGGAGGTACTTCGAGAGTTTCATCATTCGCGCCTAGCGGTGCATCCGGGAGGCACTAAAATGTATCGGGATTTGGGTCGCCAATTTTGGTGGCGAGGTATGAAGAGAGATGTGGCAGCTTTCGTGTCTAAGTGCCTTACTTGTCAGCAAGTGAAGGCCGAGCATCAGAGGCCTGCGGGTTTGTTGCAACCCTTGCCTATTGCCGAGTGGAAGTGGGAACATGTCACTATGGACTTCGTTGTGGGTCTTCCGAGAACTCAGCGGGGTAGTGATGCTATTTGGGTGGTTGTAGACCGGTTGACTAAGTCGGCGCACTTCATTCCTATGCGCGTTAGAGATTCAGTAGATCATCTTGCCGATTTGTACATTCGGGACATAGTGAGGTTGCACGGGGTCCCAGTGACGATCGTCTCAGATAGAGATCCTCGTTTCACTGCCAGGTTATGGCAGAGTTTGCAGAGTGCTTTAGGCACCAAGTTGACATTTAGCACGGCTTATCATCCTCAGACTGACGGGCAGTCCGAGCGTACTATTCAGATCCTTGAGGATATGCTTCGGGGTTGTGTTCTCGACTTTAATGGGTCGTGGGAGAGGCACTTGCCTTTAGTGGAGTTTGCCTACAACAACAGTTTTCAGTCTAGTATCGGTATGGCACCGTTTGAGGCCTTGTATGGCCGACCGTGTAGGTCTCCAGTTTGTTGGGCCAAGGTGGGTGATGCACCTTTGTTGGGTCCGGAGTTAGTGAGGGAAACGACGGAGAAGGTTGAGCTTATCCGTAGGAGGCTTGTTACAGCCCAGAGTCGTCAGAAATCTTATGCCGACCGTAGGAGGAGACCTTTGGTGTTTGAGGTAGGTGATCATGTCTTTCTGAAGATATCACCTAGGCGAGGTTTGATGAGGTTTGGGAAGAGCGGGAAGTTGTCCCCTCGATTTATTGGTCCTTTTGAGATCCTTGAAAAAATTGGTGAGGCTGCCTATCGTTTAGCTTTGCCACCGCAGTTGTCCGGAGTTCATGACGTGTTTCATGTTAGTATGCTTCGGAAGTATGAGCCGGATCCATCACATGTGTTGGATTGGACCGACTTAGTTGTTGACGAGGATGTTTCGTATGAGGAGAGACCGATTCGAGTCTTGGATAGGCGGGATCAAGTCCTGCGTGGCAAGACCATCCCTTTAGTAAAGGTTTTGTGGAAGCATCACGGAGTGGAGGAGGCCACTTGGGAACGTGAGTTGGAAGTTCGCGGGAAATATCCGGACTTGTTTGTGGATTTGTAATCTTGTATTTAGATTTTATAGTATTGTTGAACTTGAGAATTTTATATATGTCTTAAGTTGGAAAACATTGAGAATGTTTTGGATTTAATGTTAGCATTTTGAACTTGCCTTTCTTGGAAGTGGAATATAACATTTATACATGGAATGTGTTGTTTATATCATGAGATTGAATATGATATGGAAATTGTTAACATTGAAAGGAATAATGCATAATAATGATGCAGGTTGAAATATATGTTGATTTATACATATTGTGAGATGCCTCTTGATAAGAGATGAAGTGACCGGGATTGAGTCAAGTTATTGTTTATTGTTTTATCATATCATTGGGAATTGAGACGAACTTGTTTTTACAAACTTATATTTAATTTCGGGGACGAAATTCTTTTAAGGGGGGGAGGTTATAGCGACCCCGGTCTTTTCCCATTCGATGTTGTATCCGGACTTAGGCTCCGTAGATTCTATCCTTGTGTAATGGTTGTTGACATCCTTTAAATTCTATTTGGTCGAGTTTTAGGTTGTGTTGGGCGTGTTTCGAACAGTTGGGTTGAGCCTTAGTCTAGATGTTGATTGCCCAGTTTTTAGCCTCTCCGCTCGAGCGGACATTCCTTAGCTCGAGCGGGGTTTACACTCTTCCAGCATTTTTGGTCCCTGCAAAACTTCTGCAGGTGAGAGTTCTACGCTCGAGCGGGTTTTTTTACGCTCGAGCGGGTTGAGCTCGAGCGGTATTGTTGACGCTCGAGCGGGTAGTGTGTTCTTCGCGTGGGTTCTGGAATGGGGGAATCTACGCTCGAGCGGTTATCATTGCGCTCGAGCGGACCTTGTTTTTGTTCTTTACGCTCGAGCGGTGTGTTGTACGCTCGAGCGGGCCTGTCAAGTTTAAATACGCAGCAGCGTGTTTTAAAACAGTTTTTCAGCCCCTTTCAGTTTTTAAAACCCTAGGTTACGAGTTCTCTCTCTCCCAACTCATCTTCTCTCCTAGGTTTCATCTATTTAGAGTGAGTATCTAACCTAGTTCCTTCATTAAAAAGATAGAGTGGGTCGAGGGCTTCCATTTAATCTGAACGGTTGTTGATTTGGAGCACTTTGGAGTTTGGGCTATCATCTCCGTCTTCTTCTTTTTGGGTTCTTGCTTCGAGGTAGGGATTTCCTACTCCATTTATACGCTTTAATCCTAAGTGTTGGTATTTTGGTATGTGGGGGTAGTTTGGTAATTTTGGGAGAAACCTTAGGGTTTTGGCTTAGATTAGTTTGTATAATTAATTTAAGGGAAAAATGTGGAATTGGGTTTAATTCATGAAGTTGGGGAAATTATGAGATTAACGATATAGTTGGGTAGTTTAAATACTTACCTATGAGAATGTGGATTTTACATTCATTGTTGTATTTATTTCTTGTTTAGAAATAACTGTTTTGGGCTATCGGTGGAGGATAGTCGTGATTGTTGTAGACCTTGCATGTGGCTTAGGTATAACTGGAATTAAGTCACTTATGTTGACTGTTGAATTAATACAGAACATTACTTGTATTGATTACGTGTTGTATATGGCAATTGTGTGTTTCATTGCATATGCATGTTGTTTGGAGAAGATAGGGGATGAACTCCACGGTTTAGGGGAAGATAGGGGATGTACCTCTAAACCGGATTGGTTGGGAGGAGATAGGGGATGGACTCCAGTAGCATCACTCATATGTGTGCTTATTGATGATAGCAATATTGCTATTTGTTGTTGATATGATACATCATTATAATGTGTATCAGTTGGAAGTATGGAAGTGTTGTGGTTTGAGCTTTAGTCTCATTTATTTTTGTGACATCTGGATCACTATTATAGTTGGCCAGGTTCTGAGCCATAATGATATAATTGGAAAGTTGAATAAACATTGGAAAGTGAAAGGTGTCATAGACAATATGTCATAGACAATGTAGACATTCGTGTCATGAAATTGGAAATTCATTATCTTGTGTTAACCACGTATCGAATGCTAATGCTTTAGTTAATTCTTATGCTTGGTTTAGTATTTTTCTACTGGGCTGTGGCTCACCCTATATGGGAACTTCATTTTCAGGTTCAGGTGGTTCACTACCTCCAAGGACTTAGCTTGTGAGAATTTGGACTCGAAGACTTGCTTTATTTTATTTGTTTTATTTGAACAACTTGTAAACTTTCAAGCCTAGGGCTTTATTTGTTTTTGAGTTAGAACTCATGGAATTGTGTCCAAGTGTTGGCTTGGCAAGATGTAAGCCCATAGGGCCTTTATTATGATTATAATTCCGCATGTTAATATTATGTATTATGGGTTTATT
Source organism: Camellia granthamiana (assembly GCA_036172215.1). NCBI lineage: Eukaryota > Viridiplantae > Streptophyta > Magnoliopsida > Ericales > Theaceae > Camellia > Camellia granthamiana. The sequence goes on along the minus strand of CM069907.1, from coordinate 47,469,413 downwards.
TTTGAGGGCGTTACAGTGGTGGGTCGAGGCCAATTGACAATTGCTTCGATCTTTTGTGGGTCCACTGAAACTCCATCCTTACTGATGATGTGTCCTAAGAATGTGACACTGTCTAACCAGAATTCACATTTCTTGAATTTGGCATAAAGCTTTTGCTCCTTTAGCGTCTGTACAACCTTTCACAAGTGTTCTGCATGTTGCTTTTCATCCTTGGAGTAAATTAGTATATCATCGATGAAAACTATGACAAATTCGTCCAAGAACAGCTTGAATACACGATTCATCAAGTCCATAAACGCAGCAGGTGCATTGGTCACGCCAAAAGGCATCACAAAAAACTCGTAGTGACCGTAACGAGTACGAAAAGCTGTCTTCCCTATGTCCTCGGTTTTCACCTTCAGTTGATGGTACCCTGACTGTAAATCAATCTTCGAAAATACACATGCGCCTTGCAGCTGATCAAATAACTCGTCGATTCGAGGTAGTGGGTACTTATTCTTTATTGTAACCTTATTTAGTTCCCGGTAATCAATACATAACCTCATTGTTCTATCTTTTTTCTTAACAAAAAGGACAGGTGCTCCCCATGGGGACGAGCACGGTCTAATAAAACCCTTGTCAAGTAACTCTTGTAATTGAACTTTTAGTTCTTTCAATTTGGCTGGGGCCATCCGATACGGAGCTTTGGAGATCGGTTGCGTACCAAGTGCAACTTCAATAGAAAACTCAATCTCCCGATCTATTGGCATTCCAGGTAGATCCTCCAGAAAGACTTCCGAAAATTCTCAAACCACAGGAATAACAGATATCTTCGTATCTTCTACTGGTGACGACGAGATGCTGCACAAAAACCCATGACAACCCTACCTCAGAATTCGTCGGGCTTGAGCCGCGGATACTAAATACGGAGGTGGAACTATGCCAACCCCCGTGAAATGAAAGTCCACATGACCCGGGATTCGAAATTCAACACACTTATGTGCACAGTCGATAGTGGCGTTGTTGGCAGACAACCAAACCATGCCAAGGATAATGTCGAAGTGACCCATCTCCATGGGAATCAAGTCGACTGTCAGATGATTATTATCGAAATGCACATCACAATTTCTATATATAGTTGAGCAACAAATACTGCCACTCATGGGCTGAGAAACAATCAAATCATAACCAAGGGGTTCGGGTTTCTTAGGTAGTCTCATGGCAAAATGTGATGCAATGAATGAATGTGTTGATCCGGAATCTATAAGAGCATAAGCCGATAATGAACAGATAAACAAGTTACCTGCAATTACTATTTCTGTGTTCTACACGTCTCTTGGTATTAAGGCAAAAGCCCTGCCTTGTCGTTGTTTGTTCACTAAGTTAGGTTCTGCCCCAGTTGCCTGCACCATGTTTCTCCCTAGTGGTACCGCATTCGCTCCAATTCGCACCAATTTAGGACAATTCCTTTTCATGTGACCCCCCTCGCCGCAGTTAAAGCAAGTTCCAGTAGCTTTGCGACATTCTCCTGAGTGGAAGCTACCACAAGTGTTACACTTAGGCACCTTATTGTCCCGATTGTTATTCTGCCTCCCAACATCGGATGGTCCCGCATTCTGTTTTTTGGGTGGAAAATCACTTGACTTCTTCCCATCAAAGTTGTCAAAACGACGCTTCTTTTTCTCGGTGAACTACTTCCTGTTGTTGACATTCCTCTCCACGATCATGACACGATCAACTATGTCAGCGTATGTAACCAATTGCATTGGCAGTATGACATCACGGATGTCGGGGTGGAGTCCCTCTTCGAACCTTCGAGCTTTTAGATTTTATGTGCTAATCAGGTGTTTCCCGTACTGTGATAGCCTGGTGAATTCTGCTTCGTATTCAGTCACCGACATCTATCCCCACTGCTTCAGTCGATAAAATTCCGCACACTTTGCATCCTGGATGGATTGAGGTATGTATTTCTCTCGAAAGACGACTAGAAATCGGTCCCAAATCATTGTCGGTTCGGTCTCTTCCTTCATCTTCCACCATTGCTGAGCTTCTCCTTGCAGTAAATACGTGGCTAGTCTGACCTTCTGGGTTTCTGTACAATGCATAACTTTAAATATCTTTCTCAGCTCTGCGACCCAAGCATCGACCCTTTCAGCGTCTATTCCTCCTGAGAAGGTTGGAGGTTTCAGCTTCAAGAATTCCTTCAAGTTGAGATCTTCCCGTTGAGGTTGTGCCACATTCCCCAACTGTGGGCGCTGGGCATTGTTAGTCGGTTGTTGTTGTACTTGAGGTGGTGGTGGAATTACTTGAGGTGGGTTCTGTGGAGGTGGTGGTTGTTGCCTTTCAACTTGGGCTGCCGTGAAGAATTGCTCCATCATTCTTTCTAACCGATCGAGACGGCTTGAGTCGCCAGCTCCAAGAGTTCTCGCAAGGTTTCCTCGAGTGTTCATCCTAAAATTCAACGTGTTAATACTAAGGTGGGATTTCGACGAGTCATAACTTGTATTGTATCATAGAGATAAGGAAGTTGGAAACGAGAAACGTATAACAAAGGAGAGTCATCATAACTATGCATCCATTTATGTATATGTACATATATCCATGAGTTGATGTACACATGGTCAGCTTTACATGGTGGTTACAAAATATGGTATTATGTTAGAATGACGTGATTACCAAAACACTTAAGCACCACAAAGCCCAAAACTAGTTTGCCAACGTCCCAAAAGGCATCAAAACTAATCTAGACTGAACATGTTAGCATCAAGGCCCCTATTACATACAAAATATAAGTATAGTTGCCCAGTCTATATTCCCCCCCACTAGGACTAACTAGTCGTCAGATCCATCCGACTCGTCGTGAGACTCAACGTCATAAACCTCAGGTTCGTTGGGGTTGAACTCAGGTTCTTCCTCAGGTTCTTCTTCGGGGTCTTCTTCTATGTCATCATCCATTCTATCTTCAGCAGGATCCTCAGGTTCGTGAACTATGGGGACCACAGGTGCCACTTCTGGTACTATTTGATCTCCCCCGTCTCCATTAGCTTCCACGTGGTCAACTTCTTCTCTGAAGAACACTGGGTCATTACTAAACGCGAGCACTTCTTGCCAAATTTGCATGTGGATACGAACACGGTGAATAACTACCGCCCTCTTCATCTCTGGAGTGAAAAGAACTTCCTCTTGGCTAACGAAAGCGATTTGGTTATAAAAGCGTCGACGTGCTTCATGGAGGACTTCCTAATTGTGACGAGCTAGGTCTCGCGGTTCGACCCCCCAATGGCCCTGCTGAGCCTCGCTCAATCGATACCCTCTAAACTCGTCATAGTGAAGGATAGGCTCCATGTCCTGCAGTACACACAAGACGTAAATCTTGTAAGTACTAGACCCAAGGCAAATATATGGGAAAGGAGGAAAACTACAGTAACCTAAGGTTGTAGTAAGGTTTCTTAAAGTATCTACCCCAAACAGGTCGCCAAATGAGACACTTAAACATGTAGCATGCATTGAGTGTTGTAGTGCAAGTGTCTTAGTGCTCTGTGGATTTAAGGTTCTCTAAACCTACAGCTCTGATACCAAGTTGTCACGGCTCGAAATAGGAGCTAATCGGAATCGTGACCGGCCAGTGCCTCATCTCGCACCCTAGGCCTACTACTAACTAGTTTAGAGAACAAATAAATAAATCATCGCAAATACTAGGTGATTAAATTTAACTAGAGTGTTGCTATATGAGTCATGCAAGTCATAAAGGAAAGTTAAGTTACAACAATAACTTGGCCCTATGCCAACAAAAGAGGTAATACATGACTTATATAAAACTATAGGTCTAGAGTCCATTCCAGGCCACGAGACATCACAAAAATAGGCCTTTGGTTATCCACTAAGCATTCTCTTTACTTGAAATGGGTTAGTAACACATCCGTGAGCTATAAAGCTTGTGAGAACATATTTACACAATTTACAAGTTTGCCACTGTTCAAACATAAGTATTTCAAGTTTCAAGCATAACTGTTCATGTTCAAAAGCCCAATGGCTGAAAAGACAAAATAAATGCTCTTATATATATTTCAAAATATACATACATATGTCCATTCGACTGGATATGTTGCCAGAGAAGTAGGGAGCTACCCATACTAATATCAAGTGGTCATGATCATGCCAAGGGACGATGGTTGCGTCCCAACAACCACCCTTATAACGCCTCACCCGTTGGTATCTTTAATTTTCCCCAACGTCCGGGATGTTCCGTTCGAATGTACGGTATTACATTTGCAATGGTTTTATAACAATGTCTTAACCATGGCTTCATAAAAACAATATGTATATAAGCAATACGTGTGAGTCAGCTTATCCCGTTAGCTCACATTTTCTAAAACATAACATGATTTTCAAAATGTATTCAAGGTACTTTTCATATCATAGACATACTTGCTAAAGTTCAAAATCATATGTTTATTCGGTTATTCATAAATCAATGCAATCTCCTGCTCCAAAATAATTCATCGATCAAAGCATGTCATTATATTCAAATACATGTAAAAAGCGTAAGTATGAACTCACCTAAATGTACACGAAGTTTGGTAAAATCAACCGGAACTGAGATCTAAACACAACGTATGAAAAACTACATTATAGTAGGTCTAGGAATTAATTCTAAGCATGAAATAAATATTCAAACCATAATCCCAAAGTGTACAATTTAAAAGGGGTCCTTCTCTTATGGTCCAGAAATTCTTAGTTTATAGCGCTTTAGATCAGAGGCTAAAATCCTAATCAAAACACTTTAAAATATTCTGAAATTTTACAGGGTTATCAATCAAGATGTTATGAAACTTTTTCATGAGGACTCGTCTACCAAAAATGCTCATAAATAGGGTAAAATGGCAGTAAAACAAAGCTGGTCCAGATTCGTTGCAGTTTCTAAAAAATCATTTCCACAACAATCTAGCCGTTGGATCGAGTTGAAACAAATTGGGTTGGAAATATAATACTCTAATTTAACTCTGATCCAAAACTCAACCGTTAAAGTGGCCTAAATATGTTTTGACGAATTTTCAAAGTAGACTGTCTGTTCAGGAAGAAAAACCTGTTTGTTGGGTAAAATCCTTGTTTTGAGCTTTAGCCTCATGGTTCATTGCAACACGATATCAATGGGAGGAAATAAAGTCTAAATCTGTATTTTAGGATTTAGATTCATGGTTCATTGTAACATGAAATCAAAGGAAAGAAATGAAGGTTTTAACTCACGGAATTGAAGTAGATATAGAGAGGAATTTACCTAGACTTGAAGCTTGAAGAACAAAGATGAAAGTGTTTGATTTTCTCTCTTAAATCTACAGATTTTCAGCAAGAAGATGAAGTTTTTGCACATATAGGATATATATAGGAAGAAAGGGGTAGGTAGGATCAATAGCTAGGATTGAATGGTGAAGTATGTGGTAAAAAGGGGAGTGAGGTGGATATATCTTTCACCTCACCAAGAAATTACAGCCATGGTGGCTGATTTTACCACCACCAATTGCACTGCTCGGATAAAACGCAGTGCGTGGACATCCGGGCTGTCCGAAAATCGGTTCAAGAAAAATTCCATTTAATCACTGTTGACTAATTTCGACATTCTGAGTTCGATGGTGTGATCCATTTCGCCTAAAGAAAAAAAAAATATACATCTTTACGAGTTTCATTTTTGACACACTCGAAGAGGATTATCAATTATTGTTCTATTATAGGTCCGTCCCGGATGACGAAGTATATATAATATTTATTAACATGACATTGATGAACTTATTAAATATGAGATGTGACCTCCGTTCATTGACGGTGTCAAACAAAAGGCGAAAAGTTGGGTCGGGTCTTCACAACCCCGATGACATCTAATGCCCCAGACTGAGAAATTCCAAGGCGATGTATAGCGATTCCGGTTTTGACCTGACCTATTTGATATTCTGGACTTAGGTTTTATGGTTTCCAGGTGTTGTTCATATCGTTTCCCCTTTATTCTTACTTACTTGAGTTTGGCTATTGAGTCAGTTGGAACATGTTTGGAACAGGTTGTTTGCTTAGTTTTCAATTCTCTGTTTCCTAGATTTTTGCTCTTCCGCTTGAGCGGCACTTCTTGTGCTTGAGCAGGCTTTGCGAACTCTTAGTATTTATGCAGGTCTGCAAAAATGTTGGAAGAACATATTCTATGCTCGAGCGGCTCTTTTTGCACTCGAGCGGTCATTCTTGGGCTCGAGCGTTGGTCTGTTGTCTGCAAAAGTATTGGATGTATGTATTCTGCACTCGAGTGTCACTTCTTGCACTCAAGTGGAACAACTTATTGCGTCTGACGCTCAAGCGTCAACTCTTGCGCTCGAACGGACAGTGTGTATATCAGTTTGTGACAACCACATTTCTCAACCCTTTTTCATCTCTTTCTCTCTAAAACATTTCAAAACTCTAGATCTTGAGCTTCTCTCTCTAGAACTCACCTTCTCTCTACTTTTTCACCTAGATCCGTTGGGTTCTCTACCTGGGTGCCTTTGTTAAAAAAGAATAGCGTCTCTAAAGCTCTGTTTTGGTTCGAAGAAGATTTGATTTCGGCGTCATTGAAGTTACTCCATTGTTGCTTTGGTCTTCTGAACTCGAGGTAGCGATTTTCTACACTATTCTATAAGTTTTAACTTAGTTATTTGTTGTTGGGTAAGAAATATTAGAATTTGTTATGATTTTGAACAAACCTAGGGTTTTGGGTCAAAATCGAAAGAGGGGTTTTCAAATGAACGTATTGGAAATGGTTATGAGAGTAGATATGAGCTTATGTGGTGTTAAAATGGTTAATTTTGGTGTTTGGGATGAAATTGGGAAAAACGAGGTTTTGTTCTAAAATGTCTTGAATAATTATTTTATAAAGATAATGAAATTGGTATTGAAAGTATGAAATTGAGAGGTTGCTTACATGAATGGTGTAGTTGGATTTATATAATCTCTCACTCATGGAAGTTTGGATAATTTATCTGTTGTAAATATTGTATGTCTGTTTAGAAATATCTGTGTTGGGCTATCGGTAAAGGATAGCCATGATTGTTGTAGAAATCGCATGAGGATTAGGCAGATTGAAACTAATCTATTGGTCGTTATCATTGAATATGATTATGAATTATATACATTGTATATGTATAATATTTGGGATGAGAAAGGGGATGTACTCTATGTGTGGGAGAAGAAAGGGGATGGACTCCATGAAACTAAGTTGGCATGTGTGTCCAGGGTGAAAGTCTTGAAAACCGCGCATATACATGGGTGCCGATACTTGTGAGCGAAATTTTCTAGCCAGCATTATACTGTTCATACGGGCTCCACACTCTCCTCTATGGATGGATTCCATGATATGCTTTGCCTCTTCTTCCTATACACACAGCTTATGCATTCCCAGATGCCTCCTTTTGTATAACTTATCTTTGTAGATGATGAACAGAGCAGCCAGACGTCGTATCCCCTTTTCGTCCTTGGCATTTGCCCCTTGCGGGTATGTACTGCTTTCCAAAAAGTTTCAAATATCAAAGTATCAAGGGTTTTTATCTTGAACTTCTTCTGTTGCAACTACCATTTCATACGCAGGCATATATCTTTGTTCTATCAAGATTGAGCACATCTTAACCCTGACTAGTATATCTATCATGGAGGCCAGGTTGCCAACGCATTAGCAAATCTGTTTTTCTCTCTCACCAGGTGTGTAAATGTTAGTCTTTCGAACCTCGGGATCAACATGTCTAAGGTCTGATAATAGACTTTCATTTTCTCCTCTTTAACTTTCCAATCTCCATTGGCTCCTCAATCATATCCAACCTTATTACCCTTAGTTCTAAAGCTGCTTCTAGTCTGACAATGCATGTCTCATACTTTGCTTGGTTGTTAGATACCCTGAATCGAAGTTTGATAGTTAAAGAGATATGGGAATCATCTGGTGTTATGAGCAACACACCTATCCTGTAGCCAAATTGATTGAACGCTCCATCAAAGTACAACTTTCAAGTGTTTTCTTCCATCTGCATGACCTCCTTATCTGGGAATAAATAATCCACATCTTCTTCTCCTTTAATCAGGTGATCAGCCAAAAATTCTGCCACGGCCCTTCCTTTAATAGATTTGCGAGCGACATACTTGAGGTTGAATTCAGAAAGAAAAAGCAACCAATGAGCTAGCCTACCAGTAAGTGTTGGTTTCTCAAAGAGATATTTGATGGGGTCTAATCTTGAAATTAGAATTACCGAGTGAGCTAACAAGTTGTGTCTCAACTTCCTGGTGGCCCAAACTAAAGCCAAGCAAGCTTTTTTCAAGGGAGTGTAGCGGGTCTCGTATTCAAGCATCTTCTTGCTCAAGTAGTAGATGGCTTTCTCCACTTTCTTGTTTGACTCTTGCGCAAGCATACATCCCATGGTTAATTTAGTCACTAATAAATACAAAATCATCAAATTTTCTGGCTTAGGTGATGATAACACAGACGGATTCTGCAAATATTGCTTAACTTGCTCAAAGGCAACCTAACATCGATTATTCCATTGAAACTTCATTCCTTTCTTCGATATACCAAATAATGGTTCACAGGTCAAGGTTAATTTAGAAATAAACCTCCTTATGAATTGCACTTTGCCCAGAAAGCCCCACACTTCATTTTCAGTCGTTAGTAGCGGCATTTCTAAGATGGCCTTAATTTTGGATGGATCAACTTCAATTGCCCACTGTGTGATCAGAAATCCCAACATCTTGCTTGCAGTTACCCCAAAGGTGCATTTCTATGGATTCAGTCTCAGCTTGTATTTCCTGATTCTCTCAAAGAATTTCTTCAATGCGATATATTGGCCTTCCCGATTTTTGGACTTGACAATCATGTCATCCACATACACTTCAACTTCCTTGTGGATCATACCCTGCAATAGTGTGGTTGCGGCTCGCTGATAAATGGCCCCGATATTTTTCAAACCAAATGGCATGACCCTATAACAATACGTCCCTTATAGTGTAGTAAATGCAATCTTTTCTTTATCCTCTGGAGCCATAAGGATCTGATTATATCTTGAAAAACCATCCATGAATGACAACAAGGTATGTCCTGCAGTGAAGTCTACCAATTCATCAATATGTGGCAATGGAAAGTCATCTTTCAGACTAGCTTTGTTCAAATCTTGAAAGTTAACACAAGTCCTGATTCTGCCATCTTTCTTCGGGACTGACACAATGTTGGCTAACCAAGTCGGATACTCAGATACAAGCAAGAACTCGGCGTTGATTTGTTTAGTAACCTCTTCTTTGATTTTCAATACCCAATCCAGACAAATTCTACAAAGCTTCTTCTTGACAAGTTGAACATCAGGATCAAGAGGGATCCGATGTTGTACAATCTCAAGATCAATTGCAAGCATATCTTCGGAGGATCACGCAAAAACATCTTTGAATTCCTTTAATAAAGCAATAATTGCTCGTTTTCCTCTGAAGATAAAGTGGAACCAATCTGGACTAAGCAAGGATTTGTCTCAGTACCCATATTAACGGAAACAATTTCGTCGATTAATGGCTTAGCACACCTTTCTTCCTCACAATTGATTAAAATTTTCAAAGCTCGAGGAATTTCTTCCTCTTTGTTTTCATCAAAATTTGGAAAATTCTAATCAATGCTATGAACTATAGGCACAGAGAAGTAAGCAAAAATCACAACATCTTCATTAAAAATCTTGGGCTCAACAATTGTAATAGACTCAAAAGAAAAAGAAAAGGTAAAAGAAGACTTCGACATCTCAGAAAAACTCAAATCTGACTCCAAACCAACAAGGCTAACAAACTCAGACTCAATAACCGCTTCAGAACTCTCAATAGAACGTTTTTTAACATGCCAATTTGCTTGTGTGCCATTCACTGCATCCACGATGAAGCTTGAGAAATCGACAGATGGCCTTTCTCTAATTGTAGAAATAGTCATATCCATCTCCTTGATCTCTTCACTTTTCTTTTTCCAATCATCTGGTGTAGGTGCATACATTAAACTGAATGCATGCAGGTTATAAGGTACTTCACCAGCAGTAGCAATACATTTCCTTTCACTTTGTCCCAACCCCATCCCAGGAATGTGACCTAGTTTACTCATAAAGTAAATTGATTGGGCATTGACGTATACACCTTCGTCTTTTACCATGAGCGTTTGAACTAGCTGGGCCTCTGCTAATGTAATGCTAGAGAGGAACACATCTTCCTCCCTATGTTGTATTTCTAACAATGGCGTTGTAAGTTCTAAGGGGAGGATCAATGGATGAATTTCCGAAGATAGTGGCAACCACTCCGTCATATGGGTATTTTACTAGTTGATGTAGCGTGGATGATATAGCTTTCATCTGATGGAGCCATGGCCTTCCCAATAATAAGTTGAATGTTGCAAGAACATCCATAACATGAAATTCAGCTTCGTGTTCAAATGGACCCGCTATTATTTGCACTTTGACTGTCCCCATAACTTCCCGACTAGTATTATCATAAGCCCGAATCAACTGAGTAGTAGGCATGAAACGATCGGGATCCATTTCTTTCTACACTCCAGTGACAGATATAGAGGCTTATTGTGTCTTGATCCTTCCGGTGGTAGCTCTTTGTGAGAGAAGGCCATCATAGAAGCTGTTTCTCTTGGGGTGATTAGCGACACCAGTTGTTCTAGAGTTATGTCAATTGACAGCTTAGCCTTGCTTAAGCTGACAACATTACTTGTCAGTGCTCTCGAGAAACCATGAGAAGCCCCTAGATAGAGATGTTTGTCTAGATCTTTTTCAACGGTTTTAGAACCAGGTCTTCTTCCACTTCTTGCTCTTTCTCTTTCTCAACTTCTTTATCTTTGTCCGAGGACTCTCCTCGTTTTAGGTGTGGAGGCTTGAAGTAATGCCCACTCCTAGTCAAATAATCAGTTTCTTTTGAGTACCAGGTCTTGTCAGGCACATTGCTTAAGCTGCAAGTCATTATCATCCCACCATTCGCCTTCATTGACCAAAAGGCAATTATTAGGCTCTGCTCGAATCATTCCCACAGTATACTCTGGTTGGCTTTCTAATTCTTCTTCTTTCTCTTGGGAACCCTTTCCTTTACTATTGTCATCAGATTTTTTGGTGTTAATTTTTGGTTCATCCCCTTTTTCTCTCAGTTTCTTTATCAGAAACTTAGCTACTGCTTGACCAACCATGATTGGCATTGGAATTTCTCGGATCCCACCATCATATCTGCACATTTCCAAGGTCTAATTCTTCAAAGAACTGGAAATTGGCCAAGTCTTTCAACCCATGTTCAAGTACATCTTCTCTAACAACATTGATAGAAAATGAGTCAAGCAGAACAACCTCAGGCTTCAGTTGACCAATGGGTATGATATACTAGCTAGGATTGTGCTCTTCCTTCGATAGTCATCCAGTCTCAACCATAGGTACTTCGGTTGTTCCTCTTTGACTTTTACCACTACCACTATAGGATTCTTGGGTTTTGGCTGGGTTAGAGGTGCATCCATCATGCACATATTAGTGCTCTCAAGAATGTGTACCTTGGGTTTAGGTAGATGAGAGGGTGTGATGTAGATGCTGGGGTTAAAGGTGGGTGATAGTATGGATAAAGTTGAGACGATGAGGTGGTGGGGCTTTGTCGTGGGGTGACAACGGGTTGGTAGTGACATTGGGAACGATCGGTATTGTGTCCAGGTTGTTGGTGGAAGGCATAGTATTTGGTAGGGTCATGTTTGGCTAGGAAAGGATCTGGAAGAGGTCGTGGGACAAGAGGTTTGAGATACCCTCTTTCTACCAAGATCTTCATGGCTTTGGTAAGGGACATATGGAGTGGGTTGAAGGTTATGTTTGAGGTTTAGGCTGAGTTTCTTGCTTGTGGACCGGCGTTAGCAAAGGGGTCGGCTATTTTGGTGGTGGTGGTAGTGACTGAGTTGACTTTAGAAGGTTTTTGTGCCATGTTACTACTGGTGGCATGTCTTTCATACCGGTTCTTTGTCATCCACTATAATTTCCTACTTGATAGCGTCCTTTGTCTGAACTTCCATGTCATGCAACTCTTTGAAAGTGAAAAGTGGAAGAACTATCATTTTCTGCAATATTTTTCCATGTAGATTTCTTACTACCATGCGGATTTGATCTTTCTCCGGTGGTCTGTTAGTCATCATCGCCGCCTTGGCCCTCCATCTAGTAATGAAGGCTACAAAACCTTCATTAGGTTCCTGTCAGGCTGTTTCTAATTCCCGAGTGGTTATTTTAATCTGGCTGTTGTAAGCATATTGGGTAACAAAAGCCTCAGCCAATTCTTCCCAACTTTGTTTCACCGAATCTTCTAATTTAGCAGACCAAATGACAGCTACACCAGATAAAGTTCTTTCAAACAAGGAAAGTTTTTGAGGCTGAGTCCGGTCCATGGGTTTTAGGACATCTGAGAAGAGGTAAATGTGGACCATAGGGTCACTAGCTCCATCAAACCTGTCAATGTGTGGCATTTTAAACCGTTCCGGCAATTTGATAGTTGTTTCTGTGTACCCATCTTCAATGTTTGGAATAGAGTTGATTCTCTGTGACCTTTTAAACATTTTCTCCAACTTGGCCAGTTTCAGCATAGTTAGATCAAACTCATTTGTTTCCAGGGAAAAAAGCCCTATTGTTGGTTTTAGAAGGGGAAAAGGTCCTCCCGATGATTGCGTAGGAACCCTTAAGTCTTTTGGCAAGTTAGGTTTAGGAAATTCCTCAGCTGGTGGAGGTGGGATTGGATGAGCCACTAGAGGTGGTTAAGTAGTGGATGCCCTAGATGTGTGTCTCAATTTAGCAAGAGCATCACCATGGGTGGCCATTGTATTGGTCATAGCATCCAAACTTCATGGAAGGGCCAACAACATGCCCACTATATTTACGGAACCTGAGCCATCACTGATACTGATGAACTGAGTGGAAATGATCTAACTGGTGAAGAAGGGGTACTCTAAACAGTTGCTGAGACTTTTGCTTTTCTTCTTCGTGTTACCACTAACACTGGCAGTGCAACACCCCAGAATTTTTCCCTCACTCAAGCGGTCTTGTGAGGCTTCTAGTACTTTTGCAATCTGTCCGAGATTCTGAGAGTTGTGAATTTTCGCTCGAGTGGAGGAATGGTCGCTCAAGCGGTCGGCTTGGTTAGTCTGTTCGCTAGAGCACAAGATTGGATGCTCGAGTGACTGCCTAGTTGAGTTTGAATTTTTGGGACTAGTGGGGTTGCTCTTGACATTTTTATTATTGTTTTTGGAGCCTTCTTGTTTTATTTTGGGACATTGATTGAAGTGGTAACATAATGGTTGAGTAAGATTAGACCAAAAACTTTGACTCAGGTAAGTTCCGTACGAACAGCCATCCCTCTTTTGCCCTTTTCTTTTTCCACACTTTGAATTTGGGTGTGAGGCTAGAACCATTGAAAAGCTTGTTTCCGGGGCTTCAATTTGGACATAAGATTAACCTAAAACAAAGTCCGGATGAGAGAGTTATGCCCGTTTGAAGTTTTAGTATCTGCGCTGGAAGCAAGTGCGCTCGAGCACAGAAAGTGGCGCTCGAGCGGACTGCGCGAATTCAGCAGTTTAAAAAGTGATTTTCTAGATCATTCTCTCCACTTTTCTTTTCTCTCTTCTTTCCTCTCATCCTAAGTCTGAAAAACCCTAGATTTTTTACCCAAATACCTTCCATTTCTCAAAGATTTGGCCAAGATTTCTTACCAAAAAGTGAAGAAGGCTTGAAGATCTTACTTTTCTTCCAATTGAAATTTGGATTTGTGAAGGATTATTCTCGGAGCTTTGCTTTCTTACTTGATCCGTGAGGTAGGGGTTTCTAGTTCTCCTTCAATACTCTCATTTATAGATAGATTTGTGGTATTTCCTTATACAAATACAAAATTTATATTTTAAGCATATTATGATAAATCATGAGATTAGGGGTTTAGGGTTTGAAATGTTGGGGTTTACTAGTTGGGTTATGATTATGGACTTAGGAATTTGGGTGTATAATTAATAAAAGAGTTGGAATAAAAAGTGTTTGGGTGAAAAACTTTAAGTTCTCTTAAAACCCTAGCTTGGTAGATGAAGATAGATGATGGTTTTGCTTAAATTGAAAGTAGTATCATGAAATTGAGGTGTTAAATTGAACATATACAAGTTTAATTGAATTTTGAAAATGTGAAAATTTATGTAAAAGTTACAATTGAACCCTTATTGTTGATATTTTGAATTATGTGATAATATGAAACAAAGTTTTGGGGGAAGAAATTGTTAATGGTATGGATGATATGAATTTTGTGATGAAATGATGAAGTTAAGGTTTAAGAGGTTGCATTGAAATATGTTGAATTGCATTGAGCTATGTTGAACTTGCATCGAATTATGTTGAATTGCATTGTTTGGTGTTGAGTGTGTTGAGTTGTGTTGGGTTGTGTTGAGTTGTGTTAAGTTGAGTTGAATTAAGTTGAGTTGTGTTGGGTTGTGTTGAGTTGGGTTGACTTGTGTTTTGTGGTGTTGTGTTGGAACCCGCGCGGGGAGTTAAAAAGGTGCCCAATTGCCCTATCTAGGCTTATCATTGGACAAATGTGAGAAAAAATGATTTTTGGGTGTCCACACAGTCTCGCTGTATAATAGTCGGCAAAAGTGGAAAAATGATTTTTGGGTGTCCACAAAGTTCTGCCGTATTGTAGCCGGCAAAAGTTGAAAAACGAATGGTTTTGAAAATGTTTTTGGGTGCCCACTTCCTGTCGTATAATAGTCCGCAAATGTGGGGATGGTTTTTAAAGTTGAAAATGGTTTTTGGGAGTTCATTTCCCACCATATAATAGCCGGCAAAAGGTGGAAGGTGTTATGAGTTGGGTGCCCGTTATCCCACCGTGTCAAGTCAGCAAAAGGTGGAATGTGTTGAGAAATGTGTTGAGTCGGTGATAATATGTGTGAATTGTGAAGAACTTATGAAATTACAATTTGATGTGTACTTTGGTACGGAAGGAGAATGCATATCGAAATTATTTGAAAAGAATGGATAATGAAATAGTAATTGGATAAAGGGTTAGTGATAATGAACTCACCGGGTTGTTGGTATCTGTAAGGAAAGATTAAGAGTTTTGTTTTGTAATTAATTGAGAAATTGAATTAAATGAGTTTATTATTCTTGTGTTATGTTGAATTATGATTGATAATGCAAATGTGGATGTGATAGACAAGTGAGAATGGAGTGTATGAGGGTTATTTTTGGAGTATTAAGGGAAATTAAACTTTGAGGTTATGGAGTTATAATAATTATGAATAATAAAAAGGTAAATGGAAATGAAATGAGGAATACTTTGGAATTGGGTTAATAATCCAAAATGATGTTGTTACTTAAGCATATTTGTTTTCAAAAAGGATTTATGATTTTTCTGATGATGAGGGATATTTTTTATGACTGAGAGTTTTCTTTAAATGTTCAAATACATTTTGAGATAAAGGTACTCTACATATAATATTTTGAAATTACGAAACGTCACCTCACTATATGGTATCACCCTGCATGCATGATCATTTCTATCTATGTGTGAGTTATTGTTGTAAAACTATGAGATTCCTACTGGGCAATTGTGCTCATCCCTTGTTGTTTCAATTTTTTTTTACAGGAAGAGAAATTCGGATTCATTAGTTAAAGAGTGTGGAGTCCATGTATCTTTTATGTGTAATTTCATCGTAGGTGTGAAAGAAGTGAATATTGTACATTAATGTTTGTAATTATTTATTTGTAGCTCCGTAGTAGAAGCTTGGCATTTGTTATTGTTATTGTGGTATTCATTGAGAGAGAGAACATGTATTATTTTGTTTTCTATTACTCAAGGGTAATAGATATTCTTAAACAAAAAAAAAAAAAAAAAGACCTAAATTAAAGGCTTTTGGTAATGTTTCCGAGTAATTAAAAATTGGGGCGTGACAGGCTGTCCTTGAACCAAATTTGTAGTCTTACAGAGTCTCCCAACGCAAGTCCACAAAACTTGGGGGATATGTGACTGCTCTAAAGCTATGGTGCCCAACTACCTTGGAAAAAATAAAACAGAACCCCCAATCAAATTTCAGTTGCATGTTGGCTTAACTGATTATTGTTAAATCACGCTAAAATTTGAACTCAATCCCACAGATTGAAATGCCTGAACGACTAAATCTGAGAAGCCTTAGATCCCATACATTGCACATAACACATAGCAGGAAAGAGAACAAATGCCCCTATGGGGGCTAGGGCTTCACTATTCAAACAAGCGACATCATATATCCTAGAAATGGGAGAGCATCCTGTCCTAATTTTGGAAGGTACTATAGCTCACTATATGCACAAGGTTGGCTCTACTCTAGGGTTTCAAGTTAAGGTGATGTTACCAAAGAGTCCTTTGGGTCATAACCAACGAAGATCCCAAGAAGTCAAAAGAGTCAATATAGCCTCTTTTCGAACTCTGAGAACCTTAGATAGCAAAGCTACTTTTTTGACAGATCTCAAAAGGTTATAACACAAGGCCTCAAAAGTAATGTAGAGATAGCTATAGTGTCACAGAAAGTTTGCCTGTGGTCCCACTGGTATTTGGGCAACACAGGGGCTTTTTAAGTGCATCAATGCATGCAATGCAATGAACATATAATTGAAAACAAAAGTCATATCATGGAGTTTGAATCAAGGTTTCATAAAGTACCCAGTAGAGTCGCCAAAAATTATGACATCCCGAGGGGTACCCGTGCGCGTTAAACAGTTCGGACTCTCGACTTCTTTGATCTAGTCTCACTAATGCAATGTGAAACATAAATGAGGGTCTAGATTTGGCAACTTTTATTAAAAATCCATTTTAATACAAAATATTTACCAAAAATGGACTACATTATCAGATCTTATTGTTGCCACCTAATATTTTGAGAAAATTAGAAAACTCATGACTCGTTCCAAGGTCATAGTTTATCGTAACCAAAGATGTTTGGCTCAGAACCTTAGGTATGAGAGAGGAAATTCATTAATTGAGCACCCCCCTCACCCAATGAAAGATTGGCCTCTACTAAACCATGATATGAATTTTATGTTCTTTATATATTTATGTTCTGATTATTAGATAAATCCTAAAGTTTACACGAAAACCAACATCATTCCAAATTAAGCGATACAACCTCCATCCACTGACATTCATACAATTATATCAAGTAAGAAAATAGCCACATGGTAGAATGCTAAACATAGTAAAAAAAACATACATAAGCGGGATGCTAAAGCATAAAAATTTACTTGTTTACTAACATCCCGCAAATAGCTACAAAACAAAGTTAGCAAAATATGCGTGATCTTATATACAAAATCCTAATGCAATTCACACATGAGATGCAACTAAAGATTTAGCTTCTAATATATGACATGTGAATCATCTCAAGAACATGAAGTAGCGCACATAATCACACATAGGAATTGAATAAATCCACCAATGCAAACTTTGCCGAATCAAGACGTATGAAACATGGATGCAAAGCATAGATACGATCAAAAACAAAATATGATGCTTATGCACAAATAAGGAAAGCAAGTAAAAGAATGGGATAGAAAGAAACAGGGCGGGAAATTATTATAACACTTGAAAGAATAATTACAAACCAAATGAGAGAGAGAGAGAATATTATAACAAAATGAAAATCTCACAAAACTCTCAAATGAAAATTAAAAAAAAAAAAAAAAAGCTTCAGCGCCTCGGTGACCAGAAGTTGATATGCTCAACGCCAAAAGAATACTCCGTTCCATCCAAAAGGCGTTAGCCAACCGGCCAACTAGGCCTAGCAAAAGTTGTCTTCTTGTAAAATCGAGAAAAGAACAAGCAAGGAATATATAGGTGGTTCAACTAACTACATCCGGTTAGATTACAATAAAAACAAACATACAACTTAAAACAAGAAAATGACTATAAGATAAAAAGTGCAAGAACATGAAAGAATTGAAAACTAACCACTTTACAACAAGACAATATGAAACAAAAGCAAGAAAATGAATATGAGATAGAATAGCAAGAAAATGAAAGAATTGAAAACTAACCGTTTCTGGTTAGATTACAACAAAACAATATGAACCAAAACCAAGAAAATGAATTTGAGATAGAAAATGCAAGAAAATGAAAGAATTGAAAATTCACCTTCCAAAGAAAAAGTGAATTTTTGATTTCCAAACTTCCTTTTGATCACCCTCAAGGTTGTGAATTACGTTCTCAAGCCTCAATTCAAGAGCTTGGAATTTGAGCTAGGATGATGGTTTTGAACAAGTGTATGATCACTTGGAGCTTCACACGAACTACTCTCTTTTTGATCAAAGCTCTAGAATTTGACTACAATAACATGACTTGGATGACTTTTTGTAATAGAAGATGAGATATAGTGTAGCTTGAGAAATGAAAGGTCACAATTAACACTCAGTTTTGGCTAAGTCTTGAATTCAAAGCTTAAACTTTCTTTTCCTCTATCTCTAACCTTCCTTCCTCAATCTATCCTTTCTCTCCTCTCAACTATCACGCCCCGTATTTTATTACTAGGATAACATTATGAATATTCATTAATTAAGTCCATTTACAACTGACAATTCATCATTTGATGAAATGATGAATAATTAAATATACATGTTTCCTCTCGTTATACAATAGTGTCATTTACATACAAATAAAAGCAATGCCCCGAGGCTTTCAATAAATAAGAGAGCGTTGCCCTTTACAAAGCATAAAACTTAGCTAAAGAAACATTTAAAAAACACTACGGCTCATCACCACTTTACAACCATGCCAAGTTGTTTGATCCTCAAATCTGAAAACATTCCTTGTACACATGTACAGGTAAGGAGTGAGCAACCACTAGCTCACCAAACAATCTCATATTATAACATTAGAAGACATGCGGGTACAAAAATACTCATACATATACGTGAAATCATATCATGTCAAAACCATATAATTCTATTACGTAATCTCTTAAATCCAATTTATTTAATTAATCACAACTAGTTAACTCAAATAAATAAACGTGCTTCAATAGCAAGAGGACATCCTTTTCAATTTATTCAATTATCCCATTGTCAATTGAATCAAATAATTAAACAATTCATAATGACATCCAACAAAGCTTCAAATACATTTTATACAGTCTTATGAGATGAATGCATATGTCATGTTATGCTTAAAATATTTTTCTCATCTTTTGAAAATCTTGTGCACAATGCTAATTTGAAAACACATTAATCCAACAATTTCAAGGTGGTAAATACGACTCAGGTAATTCCTAGGCTGGTGTTTGCAAGTAGGCATACCAAGCACTATCAAATCCCTACTTTACAGGTCTCTCACCGGAAGGCACATGGTACCTTCTTCGTGCGTGTTTTTGAATTTTCAACATGGACACTTAGGCCAACATAACCAAAATATCAAACTACACCCCATATCCAGACTTGCCAACGTATTTACCCAAAACAAATCAAAATGATCTTGTTTCACAAAACAATTCCTTCTCAAAACAATAGTTTTCAATTGCAATTCGAAATCCATGATAACAATGAAATGGAATGGCAATGCAATATGTAACGATGCATTATAATAGTTCCAATTTCAATTCCATCACACAATGCTCCATTGTGATCAAATGTCATATCTCTATCAATATAATATCATAATACAATCCCAAGAGATAATACAATAATATCCACATTCTTATAGTCTTCACATGTTAATCAGCATTTCCAATTTAGTCATCTCAAGACAAATCTATAACATACTATATATTAAACTTTCAAAGTTTCAACATTTCTCATCCTTCTGAGAAATCTCTCATTAAATGCAAACATGATAATCCTCCACCGATAGCCAAAACAATTATCTCTAATGTATGAATTAAAAGGATAACAACATCGACATATAATCCAACATGCAACCATAACTTGGAATTCTTCCATGATTCCCAACGTTTGGAAACAATCCATATTTCACATTTATTAAAGACAAATTTCCAAGACTTATATAACTTTCCATTAAACTCAACATTTCAAAAGAGTGACTAATACTCAGCATTTCCAAAAGTTTCATAAGTGTTTTCCAATCAAATTCTCAATTTTAAAACCAAACAAAATCTTTCCTCAATAATCCAACAACTCCCAAAACATTAACATTTAGGATTTTTTTAACAAATTGGGACTTTCTCACTTTCAAATACTCACATGCAGTTTTATATATAGAAAATACATTAAAGAGCAAGATTATAAGTAATCAACTCCCAATTTAACCAAACCCTCAATTTACCATTCAAATATCTCATATATGAGTTTGATGTATAAAAATAGCATATTAGCATACTCGAACTATTAAAACCAATAATCAATTTCCCAATTTTTTTTTTTTTTTTTTTTTTTTGACTCACATAAAACTTACAATCAACTTTGTTCCACGTCAACTAAGATAACTAAAACAATTTTCACCAATATCTCATACTTATTGAATATTACCATTTCCATCATATTATATTAATCTCAATAACACACTTTTAACCATAACAGATATAAACTTTTAACCAAACTAATTTAATCCATTAAATTAGTAAGTTTATTATATTCACGTTTCTTATAAGAAACAATACTAAACATAACTTAACATGCCTCATCTTTCAAACACAACTATATTTCATGCCAAGCTACTCAAATAGCCAATCTTTCCCAACTCTCTACAAATAATAATTTGCACAACTTTTCTAAAATTAATTAATCACATGATATTTACATCAAAAATCATGAAATTGTCCAAGAATAAACTTTTTGAGGTTAAGAGTTCAGAAGTCCACATTTCATCTTTTCATTTTCACAAAAATGAACAAAATCTAACCATCAATATATATCACCATTCATAAAATATCATGAATACAACACTTATAATTCCTAATTAACAATTTACACAATATTCATCAATATTAATTTATTTTTCTCAAAAATAAATTCCAAAATCAAAGATGAAAAATATTTCAACTTTATATTTCTCAAAATAAATTATCTAATCATAATATGATGTAAATACAACCCATACAACTATAAATTTTTTTTTCGAATTTTTGACAAAATTATCAACACAAGATAATTTGCCTAAATTAATCTCAAAATACCAATATTCTTAATATTTTAACATAATTTGTCTTCTAAAAATTAACCAAACAAAAATTTGAGAAATATATATATGCAATACCTCCTATAATGATATATGTTCTCAAAATATCCCTAACATAGCTTTAAAGTAATAATATGAAGAAAGTACATACCTCATATAATGAAGAGGAGTAAAACCGAAAGGGAAATCTTGCCAGATCATGAATCCGAGGCTACCATTGCGAAGATCACATCGAGCTCTCCAACTTTCATTTACAAAATTTTTGCAAAATCTCACTTTAAGGACTCTTATTTGAAGCTCAAAGATTGAACAATAATGGAGAACAAAGAGAGAGAGAGAGAGAGAGCTGAGCTCTCTGCTCAAGAAAAAAAAGAAAAGCAAAATGAAGAAGGAAAGAAGAGAAGGGAGAAGGGCGTGGGGGACAACCCCATGTGGGTTCGTTTCCCCACAGCACCCAACCTAACATCACACAATTCAATACAAAATATATGGTAATAATATCTTCAAAATTTTATAATATAAATTATAAAATGATATAATTTTTCTCACCACAAAATATGATATTTTTGTACACAACAAAATATAATATTTTGCTCACTACGAAATATACACCGATTTTTTATTCATGACAAAAATATATAATTTTTCACTGTATGGTACACACCATAAATTTAACCTTCAAATATTTATTATAATCCTATATATATATATAACAGCTCCCAAGGTGATCACTACCAATCGCACAATTAAAAAGGATCAAACAGTTACACGAGTCATAAACAAGTTCAAATTAAATTGAATCTAAGTCATGGGTCTTGAATTAAATTCCCACCCATATGCTAAACATCACCCAATTATATATCAAAGTAGACCCAACAAATTAATCTCAAATCATAGTCCAAATACACAAAACTCATTTTCATATCTGCTATAAATTAAAATAAATACTCATCAATAAATTTTGACATTTTTATCCAACGTGCTTGACTTATATGGGAACAACATATAAAAATTTCAAAATTTTCTGAGAACGGGAACTATATTAAAAAAAAAAAAAAAAAAAACCGAACTATTTTTACACAAAATTTTACATAGTAGTCAAATTTGAATATTGCACAATTAAATTATGCATTGATTATTTAAAAATAAAAATTTGGGTCATTACCACCTACCCTCCTTAAAGAAATTTCATCCTTGAAATTTAGACTCAAATAATGTAATGCATCCTGCAGTCACCCACAAACTCACTCAGGTACTTACCAATGCATTAACAAAAATTCTTTAACTACTACATGAGCCTCAACAAGTCACACCGGTAACGAACTAAACCATTATATTTGCACAACAATTGATTATAAAAACCCTTACTTGTATAAACCATTAAGTGATTCTTCTATCCACGTCGATAACCTAAAACAACAAAATAGGATCTAGTCCCTTAAGCATAACAAAATTTTTGGCAAAAGGACTCCTCAGAACACCAAGACACCATACCTTATTAATGATAACCCAACTTCAACGAACTATTTTCATCGCCTAATGCACAATGCATCCTAAGGCCAAAGCAACAATTTCTACTCCGAAACCTTAACAAAACAAAACAATACCTCTTCAAATGCACTAACCAATGTTTTCAAACCCGAACCGAACCGGCCGGTCGGACCGGGAACCAGGCCTTGTTCCGATCCGGTCAACCCCCTAAACCCGGAGTGGGAGCAAAACCGATGAAAACCAGTGACCCGGTGGTCGAACCGGCAAAACCGGTGACCCGGACCGGGTCGGGAGGGTCAACTTGGTTTTTTTTTTTTTTTTTAACCTTTTTTAAAATTATTTTCTTTCTTTCTTTCTTATACATTTATATATATATTTCAAAATTTAACTAAAAATTCTTATTTCAAGAGTCTCTTCTCATAAGGAAGAGTCTCATTGAAAGCTTGAGAAGATTATGAAAGTCTATTCCTATTTATAGGAAAAGATTTTTCGAAAAGAACCTACAAAATTCTATGTGGGATTCAATCAAATTATTTGAAACATATTGATTGGAGGGAGGGTTGAAAATTTCATTTCCCTCCAAAATTAAATCTAGCATTCAATCAATTTGTTTGGAGGGAATGTTTAAAAAATTTCATTTCTTTAAAAATAGGTGACTTTTTTTTTTAATCAATTATGACTTTATTAAATATTATTAATAAATAGTATGCAATAATTTTTATTTTTATTTGATTATTTATATATATTTTTATTTATTTATAATTTATAGTTATATTTTTTAATTATATAATATTAATTATGACGTCACGGTTTGACCGCTTTGACCCGACGGTTGAACCGGTGACCCGTCCACCCGGTCCCTTTTCCAGTTCGCTCGCCGGTCTGGTTTTGAAAACATTGGCACTAACCACCAACTCAAATAGTGACTATCAACCGTCACAAGACAGACAATACTTTACCAACACTAGCGTGATGCCACACCCCATAACCCAAAATCAATTTGGACAACAACCTAGGATTTCCATCAACAAAGGCTACAAATCAACATTAAAAGTTTCACTCCGATGTGGAGTTTACAAAATGGTTTCAACAATATACCTTAAGTCTAAGCAAGATTCAACACAACTAGATAAACACCCAAACTATACAT
This sequence comes from Camellia granthamiana, assembly GCA_036172215.1. Lineage (NCBI taxonomy): Eukaryota > Viridiplantae > Streptophyta > Magnoliopsida > Ericales > Theaceae > Camellia > Camellia granthamiana. The sequence goes on along the minus strand of CM069907.1, from coordinate 47,445,637 downwards.
GGCCATTAAGCTAAAAGCTAATTCAACTCAACTTCCAAGATATTTACTTTGAGTTATAACACAAACTCTACACTAGTATTACGGTGACTCACAAGGTTCACCTTGAATGCAACCATGATTCAACTAACACAACTCACGGGATACTTAAAACAACAGTGCCATTCCTTTGGCCAACCAACAAGAGATCCTACTTCTCTTCTAGGACTTATCACGCATTAAGCACAAGGAAGCACCCTACAAGGTTTAGCAAACAAGCCCATAATTCATTCTAACTCACCCAATTGTAAGGAAAAAAGAACCTAGTTCTCAAAGCTACCCAAATTACACAAAGATGAAACCAACTACCATTCCAAATGGTCCACGGGCCAAAACAATTTAAAATCTAGATTACACCGCCAAACTATCACACTTGTAGAGTCATTCCAATACTCCATTTGGAAACCACTAGACTAACCAACCAGACACAAGATGTTCCTAAAAGAAAACATAATCATGGGTCAAAATACTACTCATTCCCTTTAAGATGATTCTTTTACCAGTGAGTGTCGGACACCCCCCCTAGACACCCAGGGACGTAATAAATAAATAAATAAGGATAACAACAATTATTAATATTGTCTGTTTCAAATCTTGTCTTTAAACCATACATAGTTTGCACTTTACAAATTTTACAACCAAATCTCAAAACAATAAACATTTTCAGGTAAATACGTCCCTTACCACCATTTACAATCCTACCATGTCGAGGCGACGCCTCTTTCAAAATAAACACAAGGGTATACAAACCAAGGTTCAAGACTAACTCCACACATAATCAACTGAATAGAACAATTTCACAATTATGTAAGGCCATACATCTAGCATTCATAACATTTAGCATCAACACCTCCCACTGAGGTACATTCTCATGTTCTAACACGAAACTCAACATATGTATATCAAGTAGCATAAAACTACCTAACCACATAACAAATAACGGGTTGCCACTACGAAGATGGTTAGTCGTTCTAGAAATCCTTTTAGAACTCCTATTAAAAATCACATTGATCAAGCGCATTTCCAATGAGATTTCTAAGAAAATTTTTGTATCCGACATAACATCCTCAAGACTCAACGCCATGCCCACATAGGCATATAACATTTTAGCACATAAACATGTTATCACATAGAATACAAATGTTGCACACAATCACGAGGTAAGCCCAACTGTGGTCAAAACCACTTCCCACGAGCCAAGGTATTCAAACTCAGTAGCTTTAATACCAAGTTGTCACGCCTTGTATTTTATTACTCGGATAACATTACCAATATTCATTAATTAAGTCCATTTGCAAATGACAATTCATCCTTTGATGAAATGATGAAATGATGAATAATTAAATATACATGTTCCCTCTCGTTATACAACGTCATTTGCATACAAATAAAAGGAATGCCCTAAGGCTTACAATAAATAAGAGAGCGTTGCCCTTTACAAAGCATAGAACTCAGCTAAAGAAACAATTAAAAAGCAGTATGGCTCATCACCACTTTATAACCATGCCAAGTTGTTTGATCCTCAAATCTGAAAACATTCCCTGTACACATGTATAAGTAGGGAGTGAGCAACCACTAGCTCACCAAACAATCTCATATTATAACATTAGAAGATATGCAGGTACAAAGATACTTATACATATAAGCAAAATCATATCATGTCAAAACCATATGATTCTATTACATAATCTCTTAAATCCAATTTATTTAATTAGCCACAACTAGTTAACTTAAATAAATAAACATGTTTCAATAGCAACAGGACATCCTTTTCAATTTATTCAATTACTCCATTGTCAATTGAATCAAATAATTAAACAATTCATAATGACATCTAACAAAGCATCAAATACATTTTATACAGTCCAATGAGATGAATGCATATGCCATGTCATGCTCAAAATATTTTTCTCATCTTTTGCAAATCATGTGCACAATGCTAATTTGAAAACACATTAATCCAACAATTTCAATGTGGTAAATACGACTAGGGTAATCCTTAGGCTGATGTCTGCAAGTAGGCATATCAAGCACTATCAAATCCCTACTTTACCAGTCTCTCACTGGAAGGCATGTGGTACATCCTCCGCGTGTGTTTTTGGCCTTTCAACATGGACACTCAGGCCAACTTAACCAAAATATCAAACTACATCCCCTATTTGGACTTACCAACGTATTTACCCAAAACAAATCAAAATGATCTTGTTTCACAAAAACAATTCATTCTCAAAACAATAGTTTTCAATTGCAATTCGAAATCCATGATAACAATGAAATGGAATGGCTATGCAATATGTAACGATGCATTAGAATAGTTCCAATTTCAATTCCATCACATAATGCTCCATTGTGATCAAATTCCATATCTTTATCAATATAATATCATAATACAATCCCAAAAGATAATACAATAATATTCACATTCTTATAGTCTTCACATGTTAATCAGCATTTCCAATTTAGTCATCTCAAGACAAATCTATAACATACTATATATTAAATTTTCAAAGTTTCAACATTTCTCATCCTTCTAAGTAATCCCTCATTAAATGCAAACATGATAATCCTCCACCGATAGCCAATATCGATATATAATCCAACATGCAACCATAACTTGGAATTCCCCCATGATTCCCAACATTTGGAAACAATCCATATTCCACATTTATTAAAGACAAATTTTCAAGACTTATATAACTTTCTATTAAACTCAACATTTCAAAGGAGTAACCAATACTCGACATTTCCAAAAGTTTTGTAAGTGTTTTCCAATCCAATCCTCAATTTTAAAACCATACAAAATCTTTCCTCAATAATCCAACAACTCCCAAACATTAACATTTAGGATTTTTTTTCACAAATTAGGACTTTCTCACTTTCAAATACCCACATGCAATTTTATATACGAAAAATACATTAAAGAGCAAGATTATAGGTAATCAACAACCAAACCCTTAATTTACCATTCAAATATCTCATATATGAGTTTGATGTACAAAAATAGTATATTAGCATACTCCAACTATTAAAACCAATAATCAATTTCCCCATTTTTTTATTTGACTCACACAAAACTTACAATCAACTTTGTTCCACCTCAACTAAGACAACCAAAATAATTTTCACCAATATCTCATACTTATTGAATATTACTATAGCGGTCCCGGGTTTACCCCTTGTTGTATAGCGATCCGGACATGTGTCCGTGGATGTTGATAGTTGAGTATTGTCTTGTTTACATCCTTTCCTACTTTGTATTTGAGTTATAGGATGTATTGGGCAGGTTTGTTACAGGTTGGTTGTGTTTGGAAACCAAGTGTTGCTGCCCAGAAATTTGGCTGGTCGCTCGAGCGAGGGTTTGGTCGCTCGAGCGAGGGTTGGTTTTTGTGTCTGGTGGCTCGAGCCAGAGTGGCTTCGCTCGAGCGAGCGATTGCGTCTGGCTCAGACCTGAAGGTTGCATTTCTTGGCTCGAGCGAGCTTTCTTCGCTCGAGCGATCTGGTTCGTTCTTCGCTCGAGCGAGCGGTTCTTCGCTCGAGCGAGCGTCGTATTGCAAATCGGGAAATTTGCACTGTTGGCTCGAGCGAGCTTATCTTCGCTCGAGCGAGTTCAATTGTTGTGTCTGGTCGCTCGAGCGACCAAGGCTTCGCTCGAGCGAGCCTGTTTATATCAGCAAGGCAGCACCGAGTTAAACTTCACTTTTTCAAGACTTTTTATTTTCAAAACCCTAAAATTTGAGAGCCCTTCTCTCTACACTTACTCTCTCTCTAAGAATTGATCTACCTAGGGTGATTTCCTACCCTAAGGCCTTTGTTAATAAGATAGAGGGTGACGTGGGCTACGTTTTAATCGGAACAAATTTGGTTTTGGAGCAAGTTGGGTGTTGGGCATCATCTCCTTTTGAGCTCAATCTTTGAGGTAGGGATATCCTACTCCTCTTTATGAGTTTTGTCTTTACATTTTAGCATTTTGATATGTTGGAAGTTGTTGTGTAATTTTGGGAAACTTTGGGCCATTGTGAAATTTTACAAAAAATTGGGGGTTTTCATCTATGATAAACCTAGAAGCATGTTTGGTATAGAAACATGGAATTAATGTTGAAACATTAAGGAAAGTGGAACCTAAGGGTTGTGATGCTAATTATGGAGAATGCCTTAATTACATTGATTAATTAATTTGGATAATTAATTGTATTGATTTGTGATGCGTATAATTGTTGTTTATATGCATTGTGTTGTGTTGGAGGAGATAGGGGATGTACTCCACGGTTTAGGGGAAGATAGGGGATGAACCTCTAAACCGGATGTTGTTGGGAGAAGATAGGGGATGAACTCCGTAGATAGAGCTTGTATGCTTATCTAGAAATGTATTGACAGAGCGTATATGCTTGTCTTTGGAAGTATTGATATAACTGTTAATCGTTTAGTCATTATTCATAATTGGTTTAGTATATTTCTACTGGGCTGTGGCTCACCCTATATGGGAACATCATTTTCAGGTACAGGTAGCATGCCACCCCCGAAGACTTAGTTGGGAGGCTAGTGGCGGACAGGCTTTTTGGTTGTCTTTCCTTTTGTTGTATTACATGTAAATTCAAGCCAAGGGCTTTATGTGTAAATGAGTTAGCACTCTACTTTTGTGTAACCAAGTGTTAACTTGGAAAGCTGTAAGCCCTTAGGGCATTTGCTTTTGTTGTTAACATGTGATACTTTTTGTAATAAAACTCTGATGAATGGAAGGATGTGGACCATATATATATCATAGCATGTCTATATTGTTGGGATTAATGTTATTATTTTGAGGGCGTTACAATTACCATTTTCATCCTTTTATATTAAAAGTTGTGGTATAATCTCAATAACACACTTTTAACCATTACAGATATAAACTTTTAACCATTACAGATATAAACTTTTAACCAAACTAATTTAATCCACTAAATTTGTAACTTTATTATATTCATGTTTCTCAAAAGAAACAATACTAAACATAACATGCCTCATCTTTCAAACACAACCATATTCCATGCCAAGCTTACTCAAATAGCCAATCTTTCCCAACTCTCTACAAATAATAATTTTCACAACTTTTCTAAAATTAATTAATCACATGATATTTACATCAAAAATCATGAAATTGTCCAAGAGTGAGCTTTTCGAGGTTAGGAGTTCAAAAGTCCGCATTTCATCTTTTCATTTTCATAAAAATAAACAAAACCTAATCATCAATATATATCACCATTCATAAAATATCATGAATACAACACTTTTAGAGTTTTTAATCTCAAAACCACTCTATAATTCCTACTTAACAATTTACACAATATTCATCAGCATTAATTTATTTTTCTCAAAAATAAATTCCAAAATCAAAGATGAAAAATATTTCAACTTTGTATTTCTCAAAATAAATTATCTAATCATAATATCATGTAGATACAACCCATACAACTATAAATTTTATTTTTAGATTTTTAACAAAATTATCAACACAAGATGATTTTCCCAAATCAATCTCAAAATGTCAATATTCTTAACATTTCAACATAATTTGTCTTCCACAAATTAACCAAACAAAAATTTGAGAAATCTATATATGCAATACCTCCTATAATGATATATGTTCTCAAAATATCCCTAACATAGCTTTAAAGTAATAACATGAAGAAAGTCCATACCTCATATAATGAAGAGGAGTAAAGCCGAAAGGGAAACCTCACTTAATCATGAATTCGAGACTACCATTGTGAAGATCACTGTAGAGACCCTAATTTTTGGTAATTACACTTGATACCCTAAGCCTTAGGTTAATTACATTTTAATCCCAAATTTTATAAAATTTTACAAAATGGTCCAAGAAAGAATAATTTTTTTGTATTTTATTTTGTATTATAATTAAATCATAGAATGCCATTTTTATATTTGGAAATACCCTAACACTTGGCTTTTATTTATGTACCTCCTAGTTTCTAAATTAATTCATCAATTTTATTTTTAGCCTAATTGAATATTTATTAGTTCTTTGAATTTTTATTATTTTCTTTGAACCTTTATTATTTAATTGAGCAAATAAATATCTTTAAATAAATATCTAAACATATCTTTAAATAAATAGTTTTATTATTTATTTTAATACTTATTTGAGCAATGGAAAAATATCTAGATTTTTATGCTTTTTCTTAGTCATTAAGCTAGCCCTATTTCATGGCTTATAAATTGAGAACTTTGTCTCAATTTCCACCCCACATTTTCAACAACCTAAGGAGAGGGTGAGAGAAGGAGAGTGTGATTAGAAGGAAGTAGAGAAGAAGAAGAAAAGGAAAGGAAGAAAATGGTGCCTTCTAGGGCCAAGGTAAGAACATACCTCTCCCTTATCTACTCCAATCCTTTCACCATTTCATCCTATTGTCTAGCATGCCTCTTGTGTTACAAGTTAATGGTAAATAGGGTTTTTGATGTATATAAGAGTGTGGGTTTGATTTAGTGACTTTGCCTTACAAATTTGTGAAATTAGGCACTGCTGCAACTTCTCTAATTTAAAAGAAATATCAAATCTATCTAATTCTCAAATCTGAATTTATTGTAGGATATTTTATGTGTTTAGAGCTTGTGAAAATTTTATTAGCTCCTAATTGTGTGTTTTTAGGGCTTGGATAATTTATTGAAAAATCTAGTCCTGAGTCTCTGAAAAACAGTCCACTTTTAGCAATTTTATAAAATTCTATAAAAATCATATCATGTGGGTTCTTCTATCAAAATTTAGAACTCCGAGTCCTCTTTTCAACAGATTTTATTTGAGTGAAAACCGTCGGGTAGATTGAGAGAAAAGCTAGTTTTCCCAAAGGGTGACAAATCTGGACAGGTTTTCGAATATAGTTTGTAGATGAATTTTTGGAGGGGCTGTGCAACTTCTGAAAATTGGAACTGAAACTAGACAGATTGAATACTGGTTCTGTGCATTCTAGCCCCTAATTTGACCTGGAAGTATTTTTACCAAAGCGTTCTTGTTAGCCCTGCAGAACTGAACAGTGCTGGAAATGGTGTTTTGTTGTGTTGTTTGTCTCTAAGTATTTTAAAGCATGCCTAATTTTATTTTCTTGCCTTACCATACCTATGTATGATTATCATGGGCTATATTTCATTTCTTATGTTTGTCTCATGCTCTTTTATATTACCGAATTACCGAATGTGACTAGTTTGCTTGGCAAAAGATCTAATAAATGGGAAGTGGAAAGGGGTTGGTACGTTCACCCTTGTGCTTCAGAATGATTTATGTATTGAACATGTGAATGGAATTAAAACCAAATGAGTTAAGTCTTGCGTAAGTGGTCTAAACGAGCCCCTAGGTTGACACGGATGTATTCAGACTCCATGCGGTGGTTTCAGGGTGTAAGCGAGCCCTTTGGTATGGTATGTGCAGGGTGTAAGCGAGCCCTAGGCACGATTTGGTATGGTATGTGCAGGGTGTAAGCGAGCCCTAGGCGCGATTTGGGTGTAAGCGAGCCCACTTGTTTGGCTGTCCCTTTTGAGGTCCATCAATGTCACTAACTGGTAAATAACCAGGAGATGGGCATAGGTGGTAAGGTCTACAAAGCAGCAAAAGGGGGAGTCTGAGTAATCCGGTGTTCAGCCTTGTGGTTGGGTAGAAGGATCCCTTTGGGGGATCCTAGATGTTTAGGCAAACTCCTAATTCATAGAACCTTGTTGTAATTTTGCATGTTATGTTACCCAATTTCTCCTATGTATGGTTGATTGGTTGATAGAAGATATGGGGATGTGTGTATTTTTACTGGGCATTCCAAGCTCATGGCGTGTCATGCCAGGTGGTGAAGCAGTTATAATGGTGAAAGTTATTGCGAAGGTAAATACGATGAAGTGTTGGAGCGGTGGTTCATTTGAAGACTTAGACTAGTTGTTTTTGTTTTCAATGTTTTGTAATCCTGTAATGGAACGTAAACGAATGATCCGTGATACTAACTCTGGTCATATATGTTTATTAAGATGTTTTGGTTATCTATCCTATTTGTGTGGTAATATTGTACTTATTTAACGGCCTGGAAGTTGGGGCGTTACAATCACGACGAGCTCTTTGACTTTCATTTACAAAGTTTTCGCAAAATCTTACTCTAAGGACTCCCATTTGAAGCTCAAAGATTGAACAACAATGGAGAACAAAGAGAGAGAGAGAGAGAGAGAGAGAGAGAGCTGACCTCTCTGCTCAAGAAAAAAAAAAAAAAAAGCAAAATGAAGAAGGAAAGAAGAGAAGGGAGAAGGGCGTGGGGGACAACCCCACGTGGGTTCGTTTCCCCACGACACCCAACCTAACATCACACAATTCAATACAAAATATATGGCAATAATACTTTCAAAATTTTATAATATAAATTATAAAATGATATAATTTTTCTTACCACAAAATATGATATTTTTGTACACCACAAAATATTATCTCTTGCTCACTACGAAATATACACCAATTTTTTATTCATTACAAAAAGATATAATTTTTTACTGTATGGTACACACCATAAATTCAACGTTCAAATATTTATTATAATCCTATATAAAAAAATAATAATAACTCCCAAGGTGGTCACTACCAATCACACAATAAAAAAGGATCATACAGTTAAACATGAGTTATAAACAAGTTCAAATTAATTTGAATCTAAGTCATGGGTCTTGAATTAAATTTCCACCCATAAGCTAAACATCACCCAATTATATATCAAAGTAGACCCAACAAACTAATCTCAAGTTATGGTCCAAATACACAAAACTCATTTTCAATTTCTGTTATAAATTAAACTTAACACCAATCAGTCGCGAATTTTCATAAGATAAATACTCATCAATAAATTATGAAAATGTTATCCAACGTGCTTGACTTATATGGGAACAACATATAAAAATTTCAAAATTTTTTGAGAACAAGAACTATATTTAAAAACAAAAAACAAAACAAAACCGAACTATTTTTACACAGAATTTTACATAGTAGTCAAATCTGAATATTGCTCAATTAAATTTTGCACTAACTATTTAAAAAGAAAAATTTTGGGTCATTACATCAACAATCTGATGTATTTATATAGGCCATGTAAATGGAGAAATGATGGAAGACAAAGTGGAAGATTAATGGAGCATTAGGGAAGATAATGGAGCAAATGGACTACTAATGGAGCTAATGGAAGACAAAAGTGGAGCATTAGCTTCAATGGATCACACACTAGGCAATGGAAGATGAGTATACATGCATTCAATGCATGAATGAGTCAAAAAATGGGTTCGGGAAGTGCCCACCAAGACCAACACAAAAACTGGGCCAATCTACCTTTGGGCGGTCGACTGGCCGATCGACAGAGGAGGAAAGGCCCAGTTTTGCTCACTCAAGCCAGCTTCGCTCCGATTTGGTCCAACTTCGCTCCGGGTGTCCAATGGGGCTCAAATACTTGACCAAAATAGGCTTAAAGTTGTGAAAAAAAACTCAAAATATATCTCTTTTACTGAGGATTTTGTGAGAAACACATTTTGAATTTCATCATTGAGTAATCAAAAGAAAGTGCCCAAGTCTTAGGGTCGGTCAAAATGGAGTGTTTACAGTATATTCAAATCTTGATTTCAACACCTCTGAAATTTGGACAAATTTGAAACTGTGCTTTGTTTCTTCAAAAATTGTCTTGAACTGGCTCTGATACTAACTGTTTGAAGTAGGATAGCTCTGATACCACTGTTGAGCAGTGGGTAGGGGTATAAACCACTTGGTGGAAGGACCTCAGTCAACTTTTATGTTTGTTTTTATTTTTCTTTTATTTTTTCATTTTATGATATATATAATATAATTAATAAATAATATATATACATTTGAGAAAGATGTGTGTGGTGGTTTACTCACTACCGCACCAAAAATATATATTACAATATAATTATTAAAGAAATTACATTTTGTCGCTTAGTCAACCATTTTTAACAATGTCAATCACATATTTGTATTACATATTTATGATATTTATGTTACATAATCTAAAATATCACATATTTAAACACAATAAAGCTTTGAAAATAGGATGTTTGGCAAGAGAGAAAGAGAATGAAAGCAGTAAGTATATTTCTAGAAATTCACCCTTAAAAGAAAATGATTTTAAATAACAAACTCTCTTCCTAGCACCCTTAGGGCTATAGAGTATGTTTTGAAATCTCAGAAAGAAGTTTCAACTTAGCTTTAATGAGTTTTTGATGGTATATATAAGTGGATAGAAAGGTTTATTGAAACTTTTGATTTTGACAAACAATTCATTTCCCCCAAGATTTTTTTTTGAAACAAAGTCCCTTTTTTTTTTTTTTTCTTTCTTTCTTTCTTTCTTTCTCTTAGGGCTGATTTGGCATACCTTAAAAAATCCAAAAAGGAAAAAAGTTACTAAAAAAGTTAAAAAGTTATCACTATTCACAAAAAAAATATAAAAAAATTAATTTTTCAAAAAAAAATACAACTCACATGTCACGTGAGTTGTACTTTTGCTGCCCATCGTTTGTACAAAGGGAACAGGCTGAGAAGCAAACAAGACGGTGTTGTTCGGCCTGTTGGGGCCCATCACGGGTCCTATTTTGATAACCTGAATCTTTTAATGTGTAGAAATCGTCGAGTACTACATGCCTGTAAAAAATTACGTTGATCGGATATCGCTAATTATATGATCAAATCAGTTTTGTATAAAAAATGGATGGTGTTATAGTTAACGGTTGATAAAAAAAACTAATCCGATCAGATAGCTATCGATATTCGATCAACGTGATTTTTTACAAACATATAGTACTCGACGAGTTCTACACATTGAACGGTTTCGATTAGCAAAACGGGACTCGTGGTGGACCCCCACGGGCCAACAACACCGTCCAATTCATTACCCGAAAAGGAGGCAACCATCTCCTATATACTACTCTGCACATGCTGCCAGCTAGGACATCTACCGTATTGCCTATTCTATCCTAAGCTTCTCCTGTACACTAATTTATACAATTTTTTAATACACATTTTTTCGTAAAAAGCCAAAAAGTTATCCCAAACAACCATATTTTTTTCCTCAACTTTTTACTCCAAAACTTCAAAAAGTGCACTTATTTAGGACATCCCAAATAACCTCTATTTTTTCCCTCTCTCTCTTCCTTGCCAAAGTCTTTCACTTCTATTTTTAGAATCTAAAAAGCAAAAGAAAATAATAAAATATTTATTTATATATATAATATTAAAAAAAAGAAGAAGAAATGCATTATGGCGCATTATGAGATAGATGGCCGACATCTTCCATCTTCTTCTTTCATTTCTCTTTTATTTCCTTTCTTTTATTCTCTTTAATTTGAGTGGGTGAGTGGATTTCTCCACCGAAAGATTTTTTTATTATTTTATTATTTCATAAATTAGTATAAAATATCTAAAATACATTATTTTTAACAATTTATATAAAACACACAAAATATGTACATGCACATAAAATTATGTGATCAAAACTGATATAGACCCCTACTTGGGGGTGACCCCCACCACCCCCACATACACGTGGGGGTCAAAGAGAGGAGGACAAAAATATATATATATATATAAATAAATTTGGACCAATCAACATTCACTGTGGTGGGGGTTTCACTCATTTTTGTTATATAATACTACAAATTAATGAACTAAAAAAATTTATTTTAGTGGCTCGTATGGCATCGTTTTAGCTTTGATTTGCTTGATTTTTATGTCGTTATAATCCTCTTGACGAGTACTTCAATTTGGTATACTCAAAACTGAATTTCGACAACTTTGAAAAGTTTTAGTTTCTGGATGTCACAATTATTAGCAAACTTTGGTTACTTTTTGGCTCTTCTGGTTGGTAGGTCTGGACTCCTCTAGTCGACACAAATCCTTTGCTATATTCAAATCTTGATTTCAACACCTTCAAAATCTGGACAAATTTGAAACTATGTTTAGTTTCTTCAAAAATTGCCCCGAACTAGCTCTGATACTATTGTTAGAAGTGGGATAGCTCTGATACCACTGTTGAGTAGTGATAGAAGGGTGTAAACCACTTGGTGGAAGGACCTCAGACAACTTTTTTGTTTCTTTTTATTTTTCTTTTCTTTTATCATTTTGTGATAAATATAATATAATTAATAAATTATATATATATATATTCATACATTTGAGAGAGATGTGCGTGATGGTTTCACCCACCATCGCACTAAAAATATATATTATAATATAATATAATTAGTAACGAAATTACATTAGCTGACTTAATCAATCAGTTTTAACAACCTAAATCACATATTTGTATCACATATTTATGTTACATATTTTGAAAAAGAATTATAAGGAATAGAGGCTCAGCCTTCCACTTTCACAATCTAAATCACATATTTATACACAATAAAACTCTGAAAATATGATGTTTGGCAAGAGAGAAAGGGAATGAAAGCAATGATTATGAGTAGAAACCTCATTTTGATCGGCCTTAAGACTTGAACACTTTCTTCTATACACTCGATGATGAACATTGGAATATGTTATCTTTTGAATTTTTTACCAGAAAAGTCAGATTTAAGTTTTAATCCCAATCTTCACTCGTTTTGGCAAAATTATTTTAGACAACTAAAGTATATTTTATTAATTCATTAATTTGTGGTATTTATAATTTTACATGATTTTATTTGTTTGTACATATTTTGGGTATTTTTTTTAGCATAAATAATACATTTTACTATATATTTATTATAAAATAAATAGTAATAATAATAAAAAGTTGCAGCACACCACTTTTGGTTGTCAACAAGCGCACCACAATTCTATGAATTATTACCTATTATATAATTATATATAGAATTGTAGATATTCCATTTTGACCGGTTTTAAGACTTGGGCGCTTTCTGTTGATCACTAGATGATGAAAATTGGAATATGCTATTTTATGAATTTGTCAGTAAAAAAGTCAGATTTAACCTTTAATTCCATACACCCGTTTTAGCCAAATTATTTTAGACCTAGTCAAAAATCTTTTTCTGCATTTTTCTTGTTCGGAAAATTTAGCAGTTTTAGGAAAATTGGCTCTTCAAAAAAAAGAAATGGGCCTTGAATCTTCAAAATTGGCTCTTCAAAAAAAAAAAAAAAAAAATGTGTCTTGGCTCTTCAAAAAGAAATGAGTCATGGCTCTTCAAAAAATGAATGGGTTTAGGCTCTTCAAAATTTGCTTTTCAAAAAAAGGAAGGGTGTTGGCTTTTCAAAATTTGCTCTTCAAAAGATAAAAAAGTTTTGGCTTTTCAAAATTGACTCTTCAAAAAAAGAAAGTTTATTTTGTCAAATTTGCGAGAAAATACAAAGTGAGATATAAACCTCTTACCTTTTACTAATATTCCATCGATATACACCACCCAAAATTCTACTAAAGCTAATATTCAAAACTTTTTGCTGAGATTCTATAGTATACTCCATAACCATGAGGGTATAAAAAAGAAAGTTTGATAAATCAAAAAATCCACCATTTTCTCCAAAGGTGAATTTTTTGTAATTTATTTGTTTGTATTTTCTTTATTGTTTGAAATATGTGATATTTACTGTTGTACATAAACTGTTGTAATTTATTGCTTTGAATGGCCTGTACCACATCGCCTAATTAAACTATTGTAATTTACTACTTTAAATGGTCAGTCAAAACCACCTAATTTGTTAAAAATGTGAGCCTGCCAGATGAATAGTGGCCGGTGGTAAATAGTAATCTCCGATGGTGACTAGTATCCTCCAGCGATGAATAGTAACCCTGACAATGATTTTGTCTAGGAAAAGGTTTTTGAACGGGTTCAAAATGACTTGGCCAAAATGGGTGCAAGGTTGAAATTAAAGCTTAAATTCAACCTTTTTTGTTGAGAAATTCGTAAAATAACATATTCTAATTTTCTTCATCGGGTGTTCGAAAGACAGTGCCCAAGTCATAATGCCGGCTAAAATAGGGTGTCTACAAGTTTTTCTATGCGCTGCATTCATTGTAAAACAGAGTGAGAGATACAAAATCATCTATAGTGTGGGAGATTAGATATCTGAGAGAGTTGAGAGTATGTGAGAAGCAGTTAGTTTGCTCTATTATTGTAATTTGTTTGTGTGATTGAATAAAAATGAGTTTGTTAAATTTATTTATCTCTTTGTGAATCACAACAAGTGATTTACACCCCTCTCCCACTACTCAATAGTGGTATCAGAGTCAATACGGGTCATTTTTCAAAAATTTTGAAGAAACGGAGCACAGATTCAAATTTGTCCAGATTTTGAAGGTGTCGAAATGAAGATCTAAATATACCAGATAGTCGTTGCACTGAATAATATTTAGTTTTGGTTGTAACTCTGCGTGAGTCATTGAATAATTTTCAGTCATCTTCTTCCTTGAGAAGTTGAGTTTCAAGCCCAACTTTGATTGACCTGTATGGCTTTGTTTTAGCTCCAATTTGCTTTATTTTTATGTCATTGTAATCCTCTCAATGAGTACTTTCATCTGGTATACTCAAAATTGAATTTCGACAAATCAAAAAAATTTAGTTTTCGGATGTCACAATTGTCGGCGAACTTGTGTTTTTTCTTGGCCTTTTTACTTGGTGGGTCTGGACTTCCTTATTCGACACGAGCCCTCTAGTATATTCAGAGATTTTGAATTTTTTTTAAAAAAAGCTTGTACTTGCTCAAACTAGCTCGATCGGCTTCATGGCTCGATCTGCTTGATGACGTAAGGTTGACGTCAACTTTATGACATCAGCATCTCATGCATCTTCTTCTCAACCAGATGCAAATTGAGAGATAGATCATTGGAGACCAGAGGAGATTAGGCTTGATCAAGTGGCAGATCAAGGGAGATCATGATTGGTCAAGGGCGATTAAAGGATTGCAAATGATTATCTTGGGAGTCGATTGAAAGATCTGGTTTAATTAGAGAGGAAGTCCACTTCATCGACGGACAAATGATTTGGCAACAAGAATAGGCTCAGGGGAATGTTGTGGCAATTGGAGGTACTGTAAAAAAGAATACGAGTAGTACTGGTAGTATGTGAACATATAGAACAATAGTTGCAGATTTGCTTTGTAGTTAACCATCTGTTGACTTCTAGCTCTGATACTAACCAGACTAATGATCTCTTTACATTTTGACATTCTCAATTTTGTCTTACCTCTCTTTGTTCACTTATCCTCTATTTATACACCGAGGATAAAAGAAGATGGTTGACACTCTTTCACAGATCACTCCTGATTTGTATTGCCAGCTTCAACGCTCCCGTATACGCCGTACTCTGCTGAATTTAGTGCTACCATTCTTAACTTCTTCATCTAAGGTCCAAGCTGGTTTCACATGAGTAAAAGAGAAAGACGATTACCCCTCACATGTTGCATAGTGGGAGATGAGTGTAAATCACATGTTGTGATTCACAAAGAGAGAAATAAATTGAATAAACAAACTTTTATTCAATCACACAAACAAATTATAATAATAGAGCAAATTTACTATTTTTCACAAACTCTTAACTCTCTCAGATATCTCCTACATTGGAGATGGTTTTGTATCTCCTAGTCCTGTTGGTGTACCATCCAAGCTATCTCCTAATGCATAACCCAAGCTGCTCCTCTGGCACACAACCCTATATCATGGTGATATACCATGCGAATCACCCAAGCAACCCCTTGGCGCACCACCCAAGCTGCCTCTTGGCACACAACCTAAGCCATCTTTCTGGCATATAACCCAACCCAACACAAGTCCCACTATTTCACAAGATAAACAACAAATGGTTGTTTCTAGAAACAAAGAACAAAAGGTGGTTGTTCCAAGAGAAATAAGTTAATAGGTGGTTCACTACTGTGGACAACAGGTGGTTGTTCTACGCAACAAACAACAAATAGTTGAATTGTAAAATAGAAAAGGTCAACAGGTAGTTGACAGCAGCAAACAATAGGTGGTTATTTCGAAAGATGAAAGTCAACATAGGGTTGAATACAAAAACCAGATAAGAGCTCATGATCAGATCCAGGAATAGATATGAGACATCGTGTAAAGAATCAAACTTAAGGGGGATGCTAAAATTATAAGCTTAGAGATTGCTTGGAATGAAAGAATCTAACAAATTGAGTTTGAGGGGGGGATATTGAAAATTCAAACTCAATTTGAATTTACAGAAGAAGTTGCTGGAGAGTTAGAGATTAAAAAGAACTAGAAGTTTCATCACTATGCATTTGAAGGCTGCAAAGTTGGAATTGAAGTTGAAGAAGAAGCCAGTAGTTTGAATGTTGTAGGTTCAAATTAATAGAATTTGCCTATAAATAGATAGGTTATTAGATTGTTTGAGATAGAGTGGGAGAAATGTAATCTCTAGTGTGAGAGATTCTAAGAAAGTTAAGAGAGTTTGAGAGATACATAGAGTGTGCTCTGTTTTGTAATTGTTTTAAGTGTTTGAATAAAAGTTTGTTTATTTAGTTTATCCCTGTCTTTGTGAATCATAACAAGTGATTTACACCTCTCTTCCATTTCCAACAGTGGTATCAGAGTCAATTCGGGTCAAATTTTGAAAAATAGAGAAGAACAAAGGGTGATTTCAAATTTGCCTAGATTTTGAAGTAGTTGAAATCCAAATTTGATTACACTACGTTGAAGCTCATGACAAGACGAGCACACAGGAAAAAACTACGTCAGAAAAGGACGCCAAAGCAAGCTGCATGCGCTTCTTGACCCATTCTTATGCGCTCCACGTACAGACACGCACCGCAAGCGTTTCCATAGGAAGAAGACACATGAGTTGTTGACGTCATCCTTCCATCGATTGCCAACATCAAGCTGCCAAGCAGCTGATTGATTGGTGCTTCAATGTTACACATTTAACCCACTAATATACACTTTATTAGTCCATTTATTTGTATTATTTTATAGTTTTGTGTTATTTTGTGTATTTATCCATATTTTGAATGTTTGTACATAAATTGTTATAAATAATATATTTTAATATTATATTATAAATACAATAATAAATAATAATAATAAGAAAATAAAAACCTTTCAGTGATTCACCCCACTGTTATCAACATATCCATTCAACATCATTATTATATACATAATAATAAAAAGAAGAGAAAAAGGAGAAAGAAAGTTGGTCTGCCAACTTTCATCTAATTATTGTAGTTTATTATTTGCTTTTGTCTTGCGAATGTATAAATTGAGGAGCTCAGGTAAGGCATGGACACACGGAGGGGGAGAGGACAACAAGAGAGCTGGGAAGAAAAATTAAATCTTAAGGTTAAGATGAAACTCTAAACAAGTTATTAGAGTAGTTTGTAATTAGTTTTATAGAATTTTAATTGATTTGAGTACTGTTATGTAACTAAGATTTTTATGCAAATATTGTTTTATCAAATTATGTGTTCACTGGTCATGAATATATCTTATACAAATGATTTTCATACTTTTGTAATAAAATTGTTAGACGAGTCATACCTAGTAAGACGGGTCGTGCATCAACCTTATTTTAGTAGTGACAATCCGTACTAAGCGAAGATGATTAATGACTTTCTAATTTTAAAGCACAAATCTTTTTAAGTGATGTGTCCCGACCAAGACACATCATAGTACCCATTTCAATAATTTTCTACAATCTAAATACAAACAACTCCCAATTATAATATTAATAGTGGATTCTAAGCCCTAAGGTTTTCTTTTTATTATTTTCCATCCGCTAGTCAGAAATCTTTAAATTAAAGTCAAATTTCATAATCTCTGTGGTTCGACATCCGTTCTCAACCGCTATACTTCGGAGTAATGGTTATTACTCGGTTTTAATTAATATATTTTGGTGTGCAAATGACCATATCAAAATTCTAGCACTGTTGCCGAGTTTTATTGGTAAATATTTAATTTAGAAATTTATATTATTATTTTTTTTATTTCTAACTTTTCTTTCTGTATAGTTTTTAATATTGAATTTAAAAATAAATAAATAAATAAAAATTTGAGTTTCGTTTCTTTTGCAGAAAAAAATATAAAAAAAAATTAATAAAAACAAAAACAAAGACAAAAACAAAATTTTGATATCATGACACAGAAAGGAGACACCTATACTGAACATGTAATTTGTGGACTATTTACCTTTGTTAGACACTAGTGGATTAATTACCTTTGATGGACATAAAACTTGGAGGACACATAAAGACTACTGACTATTAACTTCTGACTTAATTGTATTTTTTTCTGTACATTTATTTTCTTTTTCAGAGAGGTCCTATGCCCTCTTTTATTTAATCAAAATTTAATTTATTGTATTTTATTTTTAGACTACCGCCTACTTGGCTAGTTTATGTGTGTTTTTGTACATTAAAAAAAATAAAAGATAAATAAATAATAATAATAAAAAAGAGCAAGTGTGTTGTATGCATGGTTGTTGGTCTTATCATCCAAAATTAGTGTACAACCCTGATCTAGAGCGGTCCCTTAGAAATCTTTGGAAATCTAAACCGACTTTAGCAATGGCTGAAGCAATAGAAGATCAACCTAGACCACTGAAGGGGCACTTCACACTTACTGTCGATGTATCAACATCTTGCATTAAATTGCTGACTATCGACGCGACCCTTTATGAGATTAGGCCCACCATCATTCAAATGCTTTCATCCTTCCATGGGCTTAGTAATAAGGATCCCTATAAGCATTTTAGTGAGTTTTCAGAAACCTGTTTTACAACGAAATTCCAAAACGTCACTGATGAAGCCCTTAGGTTAAGACTTTTTCCCTTCTCACCTAAGGACAAGGCCAAGCACTGGCTAAAATCCTTACTTGCAAATAGTATCACATCCTGGGGCCAAATAAGGCAAAAATTCTTGGACAAATATTTTCCCATAGGGAAAACCAATTAGTTAATGCATGTCATCCACAATTTTTCTCAAATTGAAGGTGAGCACTTCCATGAGACTTGGGAAAGGTTTTGGGATTTACTATATCAATGTCCCTATCATGAGATTGCCTAATGGCAACTTGTTCACATCTTTTATTTTGGTTTGACCAACTCATTTAAGCAAATGGTCGATTTAGCCTATGGTGGGACGTTTATGAATAGGAGTGACATAGAGGCTTAGGAGTTGTTTGAAAATCTAAGTGAAAACTCCGTACACCATGTGTCTGCCTCTTGACATGAAAAACAACCAAACCCTAGTGGTACGAAGCGAAGTGGCTTATATGAGGTACGTGATAGTGTTGATATTGCTCATCAAGTCGAAATGTTGTCTAAAAAAATGGATCAACTGTAAGCAATAGGACACATTTCTTCGCAACCCACACAACCTCCTTACCAAGAGGCTTGCTCAATTTGTTTAAGTCACATGCACTGTGAAACCGAGTGTCCATCAACACCTCAATGTCCTAAGTCAGATTCGGAGCATGTCAATGTAGTCGACGGTTTCTCTAAACCGGGTAATGATCCATTCTCGAACACCTATAATCCAGGATAAAGAAACCATCCAAAAATTTCTTGGCCTTCACAATCACAAGGAAATTCCTATGTTCCACCTTCAACAAGGCAGAATTTTCAAAATTCTGCTAATCCACCTCTCTACCGTCCTGTGTCTTAACAGTCATACCAATATCCTCCTAGGAAAAAATTACCTTTTGAGGAAAATGTGTTATAACTTTTGCAGGCCACAAATTAGCTTGCCCATTCTCATGGTCAGTCCATTGCAAAACTCGAGACCCAAATTGGCCAAATGACTAACACATTGAGTAAAAGTAAAGAAGGACAATTTCCTAGTCAACCAGTCAAAAATCCAAAGGGAGAGTATAGGGTAGAATCATCTAATGGCAAGAACATTCTTAGGAGTGGTCTAGAAATACCAAACTGAACTAATGGGACCGTAAAAAATATGAGTGAGTAGAGCAGTCAAATTCCAAACCTACAAGAACAAAGTAGTGAGACCAGAAACAATAGTCTTTCTTTGAGACATATTAAATGTTGATGAGAAAGGAAAGGAAATGCTCGTTGAGACTTGCAAGATATGGGAATTCGAAAGGCACTAAATCTTAAAAAAGGGGTTGGGAACAAGTATTATTTGCCGTATGCATGTTTCGCTATGAACAATAGAGAGAGAGGTTTGTTTTGTACACTCCTAAAGAATATCAAAGTTCAAGATGGGTATGCATCCAATATTTCTCGTTGTGTTAACCTCAAAGAATGTAGCATATCTAGACTAAAAAGTCATGACAACCATATATTGATGCAACAAATACTTCCAATAGCAGTGAGAAATTTGTTATCGAAGAAAGTGGTTGAACGATTGATTGAGTTAAGCAATTTCTTCAGGCAGTTGTGCTCCAAAACTTTAGAGCCAGATGGGTTAGATTGTCTTCAATCCCAAATTGCTTTTACACTTTGCCATCTTAAGAGAATTTTTCCTTCATCCTTTTTCGATATAATGGAGCATTTGCCCATTCACCTACCAAAAAAGCCAAGATTTTCGGTCCAATGTAATATCGTTGGATGTACTTTATAGAAAGGTGTGGGATTCTACTCCAATTTACATTTGTATTCATTTGTTTCTTTATAATTGAAAGTCATGTATGCATGTGTTTGTTTATAGGTATCTTATGACACTTAAGTCATATATGCATAATCGAAGTCATCCAGAAGGTTCAATTGCAGTTGAAGGGTGTATGACCTTTTGCTCAAGGTACTTGGATGATGTTGAGTCAAAATTGAATCGACCAATAAGGAATTATGATGTTAGCAACAATCCTGGGATATTACTGGGTCATGCTTTAGGAAAAGGAAAAGGGTTTGCGCTTGATAACACATCATGGGTACAAGCTTATCGGTATGTGTTATTTAACACTTCTACGGCTGTCCCATATCAAGAGTAAGATACACATCTTTGTTCCAAAATTTTATTGATACCATTAATAAGAATCTTGCATTTTATAAGTACTTTAAATGTGTAAGGAGCATTATGATTTTATTAAGCGGTCACATCACCGTCTCAAAGATTTTGATGTAGATCTCCGTCATAATGATGAGTTTCCCAGATGGTTCAATTCTCATGTAAGTACTAATAAGTACATGTTTCTAATTTTTAATTCTGAGAGTTTTCAAGTTTTAATTCTTTGTTAGTTGATGTTTAATTTTGTTAACTTTTTAAAAATAGGTTGAAGAGCTTCTAGCTATTGAAAATGTTGTGTTATCGGATGAGATTAAAACTTTGGCATTGGGACCTAGTAAAAAGGCCATGAGATTCAGTGGGTATATAATTAATGGTACTAGGTATCATACGAAGAGTAGTGAGTAGAGAAGAAAAACTCAAAATAGTGGGGTTATGGTGAAAGCAAAGACTTGTAGCTATGCAAAGTACTAAAGACATGAATCCTGTGGAAGGTGAAGTAGTATACTACGGATATGTGACAGATATTATTGAATTGCATTACTTATATGACCATAGATATGTGTTATTCATGTATGGCTAGATTGACAACAACAAAGGACTAAAGCATGATGGTTTTGGTTTCACACTTGTTAATTTCAATCATTTGTTATGTACAAAGAAACAAAATAGCGACGAGCCATTCATCCTATCATCTCAGGCACAACAATTCTTCTATGTTAATGATCCCGTTGGAGCTGATTAGGATGTTGTAGTCAAGATGAAACCTAGAGACATGTACGAGATGTGTGTAAAACAACCAACTAATGATGGATACATCACAATGAAGTGGCAAGTTTTGGCAACCAAGAGTTAGATGCAATTTTGTTTGCTTGTGAAGAGGACATAAATTGGGTTAGGCAAGGTGAATTTGGAACAACTATTGATGAAACTATTGGACCTCGTGAGATATCGACACAAACACAATCTGAAGATGATGAAGAAATGATATGATATTGTAATTTCATGTCATATTCACTGTTACATTTGTGCTTTCAGTATGGATATTCATGTTAATGAAACCTTTGCTTTTATAATGCGTCATTTGTACTTTATATTCATTGCTAACCCATAAAATTCTACACTTATGCTTGTGGTCTTCTATAAATTAGCATGACAGATGAGAGTTTAGATGAGAGTTCTTCTAGTGGGAGTTCAGAGGAGAGTACACACATCATACCTGATCCACCCTTGTCATGGTATCCTCCAGGTAACTTGCCTAGTACATCATTGAGTGTGGGTTTAACACATGACACTACTGCTGGTATGAACTATTTTGTTCAATTGAATTATTCCATTATATTTCTCTTTTTATGTTCTTTTTTCTTTTAATGTTTTACATTTAATTTTTTTAAACTAAGTGATTTTAATCTTTGCTTTCTTGTTTCATTAGTTACTAAAAATGAAGATTTCTTTTGACCAATTTTGATGTTAATTGGTGGTTTTCAGTAACATGTTGCTTAGATTAAAAATATGCTACAGGGAAAAAAAAAAGGTGGGTAAAATTGTTGAATTAGTAACTCAATTTAATGAAAATAATTCATGAAGTTTTCATCTTGATGACTAAGTGCGTTTTCTTTTGGGTGAATGTTCACATGGTATAGGAATTTAAAAGGTTTTGGATTTGTGGGGTTGTGAATTTGGGTGTTTAATTGGTGGCTCAAGAACTGTTACATTGCCCAGTAATTGTGTATATTTGTATAGATACAGACTATAATAGTGTTCAGATGTTGAACTAATGATAAGAAAATGTCTTTTTTACTTGTAGAACAAAGCATTACTGTGATGAGATAGAAGCTTTTGATAGTAATATTAGTTTCTTTTATGCTGTTGTTATTGAAAGTTTGGCTAAATCCATTTCCCCCCCCCCCCTTTTTTTCTATATCAACTTTGTAAAACTATTAGCATTGGCTGGAAGTAAAGTGAAGAGCTTTGGTTTAGTATTTCTGCAAATTTTGATACTCAACGTCAACATGTATAAAGGGTTTATACTCGAGATCTCTCTCTCTCTCTCTCTCTCTCTCTCTCTCTCTCTCATATTTTATTGCATGTGCACTTTACATGTATGACTGAGGAGAATTATCCTTGTAATTTTAAATTCAAGTCCTTTTAGATTTGTGTCCAAATTATTGACTGCTTGTTCATTAGGCTCAGCTGGAGATTATGTTGTAGTATATTAATGAGCACTTGTGAGCTGGGTTCAAAAAGATGTTATAATACTTGTGATGATGTCCATGCCCAGCCTTCTAGTTCTTCCCGATTCATTAAAATTTTTAGTGTCGAACAATAATTGTTTTAGTTGTATCAGATAGCTAGGGATTAGGGTTATCAGAGGGTGTTTGTTGTTTGTATGGTTCACTTTCACATGTAGTGGAAGAACAACTTTTGGTGAAATCTTTACATCTAACTTGTAACGATGAATGCTAGGACTAGCTGTTGGTTGAATATGTTGCTTCACTTGCCTGCATAATGACATGTACGTTGCACCTAATGGTCATGGTTGAATTTGGTTCACATCTAAAGAGATTAATTTTCAACTTGTATGCTGCCAGTATGAATTTGCTCCTTTGAGTACTGTTGTCCATTCCTTTTATCTTTTCTTTATCTTTTTCATTTGCTGGTTTAGTTACATTGTGCCTTATTGCTTTTTTGACCAATTTTTTGCCACTTAGAATCACACAGTCATCGTCGTCTCCATCGTGTCGTTCAAACTTGGCAGCAAATCATCATTTTACTAGCATATTCAGGAAAATCATCTTTCTTTGCTTGATTATAAACTTCATCTTTAATAGAAGCCAAAGACTCCCCTTTCAAATCAACCATATTGAGGGCACATTTCTTCTCAATTGAGAGAAACTCGAGCCTGGAGCTTAAGTCATTTAAACTAAGTGATTTTAATCTTTGCTTTCTTGTTTCATTAGTTACTAAAAATGAAGATTTCTTTTGTTGACAATTACATTAATTTCTTTAACAATTTTATGACTAGAACCTAAGTATCCTATCAATTTTTATCATTCTATCTAGTATCTTCTAACTTGATATTGACATTTGGATGAGTAGGTTGTAGTTCGAGAGGCCCAACACTCATGAATGGTAGTGATTGGAACCCAAGTGGTGGCATTTTACATATTGTGCCTAATGAGTTGAACCAAGTGGTTGACGAGTATACACCATTGGCTTCTCGTTTGGGTGTTTTAGCTCGAGATGGGAACCTTACGCCCCTCACTTATAGAACTTGGAGCCATGTACCGAAAGAAAGCAAAGAGAGAATTTGGAGAGAAGTAAAGGTGAAAGAATTATTTCATTTCTTATTTTGGGAATGTCTTTTCTTCATTGTTCGCCATGAAAATATGGACTTGTTTTGAATGGAATATTGATGAAATTCTCTTTATTACTGTTGTTGTTGATATGATTGATGAACTTTTCTAATTTTTTGTTACACCTTGATGATGAATTTATTTGTTAGAACACTTTATTTATGGTTATGATCAGGCATGTCAATTGATCTTCTTTATATTATGGTATAAAATTTTCACTTTAGCATCATGCAATAGTAACAAAGTAAAAAAATACTGTTTGTTAGCTACTGTTGTGGGCTTGCTGTTATGTGTATACTGCTGTGTGTATGCTGTTATTGAGTACTTAATAGTTAAAGTTGTTGTTGTGTGTATGTTGTTGTGTGTATGCTATTCTTTATATTATGCTATGTGTATGCTGCTGTTGCTGTGTGTATGCAATAGTCACAAAGTTGCCAATTATTTGCAGGTCAATGCAAATGTTGACAAGTCGATGAAGAAATTTATTTTGGCATCTATTGGAAAAAAAATTGAGAGAGTGAAAGGCTAGAGTTAAACAAATGGGGTATACGCCATTTGACAATGATACTGATTGGTTAACTCATCGACCCGAAAGAGTACATGAGCATCAATGGTGGAGCTTAGTCTATTATTGGGGCACTCGGAAGGCACATGTATCATTTAATGTTAAATTGTACTTTTTCATGGGATTAGTGTTAAATTATTTATTGAACTCTATTGTAATCTCATAAGATGAGTATGTTAATTAATAAATTATCTTGAGTGTATGTTCATATGTAATAGAAAAAAAAGTACAAAAAATAAAGGAATTCAGAAGAAGAAGACATTAAATCACATAGCCGGCACCATTCTCAGTTGTTTGAGTAGAGGTATATAGTTTCTTTATATTTCAAATTGAAATTGTATATTTTGATTTTGTTACTTAATTTTAAGTGTAATTGTAGGAAATAAATAAGCAAAATGGAGTTCCTGCAACTCACTTAGAGGTGTGGATGGCTGGGTACTCGAAGGATAACAAACCAAGTACTGATAGAGTTACTGAGGTCATGGTATATAGCTTGGTTGCTTTTCTCTCTCTCTCTCTCTCTCTCTCTCTCTTTGATGCATGTTGTTCTCATCATTTACATATATGTATAGACTAGTTTTTCAAGTTGATAGTTTGTCATGTAAACGGTTGAATGAACTGTTCATTGCCATGGCAATTGAGTCTATGCCATTTATAATCAACTTCCAAAACAGGTATCTGTAGATAGAAAGAGAATTTTATTGGTGGCTAATTAACTAATTAACAATTGCAGACACAAATGAAGGAGGTTAATCCAATGCTACAGATGAAGAGATTATCACACAAGTTCTAAGGCCTGAGCGACCTGGTCAAGTTCGAACATATGGATTGGGTCCTTCTCCGATAGATGTCTTTAGAGGTGGATATAGGCAATCACAAGAACAAACTCGTCTCATCCAAACGCAAGTCCAAGAGCAATTTAACCAATATAAAGGACAAATGTAGATGCAAATGAAGGAGATGATGAATGCTATGCTTAATCAACAGAAAGTACAAATGAATATGCAAGGCACAATCCAAGCTCAACAAGCACGAATATATCAATTGGAGTCTCAATAGGCCATGGGTGGGCCTGTTGCACTAGCTTCTACACATGCGCGTTCACAACAACAATCCCATGCATACGCCACATCGTTTAATTGCCATCGTTCGTCCGAGGAAGTGAGTAAATAGTTAATTATGAAATTTTCAATATGACATTTTATTCATGTTATTTGTTCTTACCAAATGCAGGTTAGAACTGTCCCTGTCCCTTTTTTGTTTTTGTCTTTGTTTTTTTCCATGCCTTGTTTTTGTTTGCAAAATTTTTTTGTTCAAAAATATAATCTAATCTATATAAATATATATGATTTTATTCAAAAAAATGTTCTTTCTTCAACTTTGAACTGATATTTTTGTTTTTTAATGGTGTTGTGATGTCTAGGTAACTAATAATTTGATATAGTTTTTTTTTTTTTTTTTAATATGCTCTGAATTTCTTGTGGATTCTATTCTATTTCATTTGGTAAGATCAATATTTGCAGTGCTTCATCATAGAAATAAATGAAGGACTTTTGATTTTTGATTAAATACTTTGGTAGCATTAGTAGTTTTTAAGAACTTTTTTGGACAATTTGGGACAAAATTAGTCAAGAAATAGAGCCAAACCAACAACCAAACCACCCTCCTTCTTATTCTTCTTCTTCTTCTTCTTCTTCTTCTTCTTCTTCAATACATTTTATATATGGGTTGCCAAAATAAAATCTTTAGCAATTTCCACAAAAACTGTAATGCCCCCCAAAAAAATCACAAGAACCCAACTCCAAACACTAGTGCAAGGTGTTATAAATAAAATGTGAAGCTTTCATTAATTAGAGTTGATATACAAAATGTGACACATGCGATATACATTCATAAACCGTTTATCCTGAATGTACAGTATGTGTTACAAATGGCAAAACGTAATAAAAACTAAACGAATATTCATATGCCTAAAGGCTTACATTTTTCCAATACCATACTTGGTTACAATAAAATGAGTCATAAGCTCAATACAAATAAAGCCCTAGGCTTGTAAAAGAGTAAATACAAAATAAATAGAAATTGAGCCTTCAACTCCATAATCCTCCCAAGCTAAGTCCTTGGCAGAGACATATCACCAGCACCTGAAAATGGTTTTTCCCAAGTAGGGTGAGCCAAAGCCCAATAGAAACAATCTAATACAATATACGAATCTTAACAAAGATATAAGTATAATGTGCATGCACAATGCCTGTGATAAGATCATTCATATTCTACAAGAATCATAATATGTCAAGTTTTATATCTCAATTCATTTCAAGTTAATTCATTTCACCTTAACTCATGAGCCAAATTCAGTGTTGTCCAAACAACCCAACTGAGGCTACAACTCAGTGGTTATCTAATCAAAACAACCATTACACAAACACTTCAATTTGCTATTTTACGGAAATTTTGTCCGCAGGAATCGACACCCATGTATACTTTTGGGACTTTCACCCTAGACACATAGGCCAACTTAATTCAATGGAGTCCATCCCCTTTCTTCTCCCAAACATATAGTACATCTCATTTCTCCTCCCAAATATCGTACATATATAATGAATTTAAAACACGGTCATATTTAATGACAGCATTTAAGAGATAATCCTTATGCAATTTCTACAACAATCATAGCTATCTTCCACTGATAACCCAAAACATATATTTCTAAATAGATATACAATCCCCACAACAGATAAACTATCCAAATTTCCATAGGTGAGAGATAATACACATTCAACTCCACCATTTATTTACACATTCATCTAATTTCATATTTCCAACACCAATTTCATTGTTTATACAAAATAATTATTTGAAATATTTTAGGGCAAAACCCCATTCTCTCCCAAATCCAACTCATGTGTCAAAATCAACAAATTTAACACAATACATCCTCCTATCTACACCCACAACCATTTTCAATATCTTCATTTGAAAATCCTTCTTTTGATTTTAAACCAAAACCCTAGGTTTGTTTAAAATTCTCCAAATTCTAACATTTTTTTTTACACAATCAACGAATAGCTAAGTTAAAAATCATAGAAGATTATAGAAAGTCCCTACCTCAAAGTTTGAATACAAGCAAAGTAAGAAGACAACTTCAAGGTCGCCAAAATCGACTTTTGTTCAGATCAAAATGGAGCTTTTGAGATGCTCTATCTTCTTCTCAAAGACACTTGGGTAGAGAAACCAATGGATCTAGGTGAAAATGTAGAAACAATGTAGGTTTTAGAAAGAGAGAGAGAGAGAGAGAGAGTCAAGATCTAGGGTTTTGAAATGTTTTAGAGAGAGAGAGAGATGAAAGAGTGATGTAAAGTATGGCTATTACAAACTGATATATGCATAGTTCGCTTGAGTGCAAGAAGTGACGCTCGAGCGTCAACCACAATAAGTTGTTTCGCTCGAGCGCAAGAAGTGACGCTCGAGTGTAGAATACACACATCTAGTAGCTTTGTAGACAACAAACCAACACTCAAGCACAAGAACGACCGCTCGAGCTGAGCTTGCTTGAGCGCAGAAAGTACCGCTTGAGCATAGAATACACTCTCCTAGTAGTTTTGCAGAACTGCAAAAATACTCAGAGTTCACAAAGCCCGCTCGAGCGCAAGAAGTGCTGCTCGAGTGAAGGAGTAGAATTCTGGGCAACAAGAGTTTGAAAACTAAGAAACCAACCTATCCCAAATGTAACCACAACAATCGAAAAGCCAAATTTAAGTAGATACAAGGGAAGCAAGATGTGAACAACAATATGAAACCACAAAACCCGAGTCTGGGATATAACAAGGGTTGGGTCAAAATCGGAATCGCTATAAAAACGCATTTCAAAGCCTTCATGTTCTGGTAAAAACAGAGGCCAATAAGAAGAATGAGAAATGGAAAATTCAATCCAGCCCTTCTTATCTTTTTGGGTTTTCACACATTTTCTTGTTTCTTCACCTATTGATTTGTACCATTCGAGTGGCCTCAAGCCAATCTCGGGATGGTGTAATTGTCACCCACACAGATTATCATGCCCTTCAAGCCTTCAAACATGAACTTGTTGACACAAAAGGCTTATTGAAAAGCTGGAATGACATTGGATATGAACTTGAAAAGCCGGTACCCATCTGTAACTTCTTTTTTTTAGTTTAAATTTTTCTTTTTATATTCTTTTTGTTTATTGGTTTTTATATCTTTGCCAACATCACCTCTTTTACCAAACTTCAAATTACCTCTGTCATGGTCGATTCACCATTAAACCTTTTCCAAACACATCTTATACTTATTTTAGGCTCTCAAATTTGTTTTAACAATTTGTATTGACATTTCGATCTTATGAGCATCTTTTTAAACGTGTTCTTATTTAATTTATTTTCTCTTCCTAAAAGTTGTTTAACTTTCAAATTTTATTTCATATAGCTTAAGTTTACTTCGAAAATAGATGTACATATTATGATCCATACTAAGTGGGACTGGAATGCCATGGCAAAGACATACACATTAAGTTTATGATATTTGATTTCTCCTTACTGTAGGTCAACAATTTTGGGATTTTTGAACCATACAAAGGAACCATCTATGGAACAACAGTCTCTAATAAGTTGGACGTTGAGCCTCTTGTTGTTGCTTGCAATCCAAGATTTGGTGATTACCAATGGTATTGCTCATTTATGGAAATATCTTAATTGAAGTTGAGTTTGGAAATGTTGTGTTTTATTGTCTTGGCCTAAGTTATGTAACAAATGTAAGGAATTGAAGTGGATGCATCTATGTGAATTTGGAATTCAATCAAGGCACAATATATATTGTTTAATGGATAATATTAGACTAGGTGGTTTTTTAATTTAGTCAAGAAAACAATATGGTTTTCATGTTGTGATTATGTATGCAATTGTTGTTCTTATTCAAGATGTGAATACTAGCATAATGGCATCTATTTTTAGGAATTTAGAGACTTTTCCAGCTTGTGATAAAATTAGGTGGATTTGCTTGTTATTTTCTATTATTATTTTTAAATCGTTCTTTCTAGAGATGTTATGAACAATTTCTCATAATGTTCCTTTGATGTTCAATGCTTTTGCTTATGGGGAAAAGAAAAGTAATTTGTTGCCATAAATCAGATTCATCTCAATTGGAATGAGGAATTTTATACCTGGGATATTGGTGGAGGTAATTTCTTGGAAATGTTGTGTTTTATTTCAGAATCATCTATGTGAATTTGAGCCATTTGTGTTCTATTTTAGAATCAATAAGAGAGAGGGGGGAAAAAGCAAAAGAGAGAGAGGAGACTGAAACCCACAAAAAAAAAGTGGCATTTTTCCAAAAACGCCACAAATGTCGTTAGTTTATTTCAGAACTAGCAAAAAAAAGGGAAGAAAGTGGATGCCACTAAATGATGTCATGATGACGTTACACGTTAGTGTGTGACAGAAACAGAAGCAGATGTCAAAGAATTTCTGGCGTTTAAAAAAATGTCGTGTGATAGTGTTAGCGATAGTTTTCAAACGTTGTAAAGCTATTGCGGCGGCCGTATCAACGATGAAAAATTTAAACGCCACTGTAACATTTTGCAGCATTTTTCAGGTTTTTAGCAGTGTTTTAAAAACACCGCTAAAACTTGATTTTCCTGTAGTGACAATTACACCAACTAGCTCATATTAAATTAGTGAAAAGAATCCTACCTTTTGTAGAGAAGAGGCAAAGCTAGGAGCCAACTTCAAAAGCTCAAATCAACTTTTGGCCGATATTAGAACGGCGCTCGCGCCAATTTCCATAATACCCAAGAAGGAAGTAAAGATCAAAACTAAGCCTAAGTACCCGAAAATCAAGATTGAAGGACTTAAACCTAGGTTTAAATCGCCACTAGAGGAGAGAGAACAGAAAAGGTGGTCTAAATATATATTTTTGAGTTCTGCTATGTTTTATAAAGATGACAGATCATGGGCGCGAACCCCCCATCGCAGGCGCGACTCTAAGACCATGACCGCGGTTATGCTGTTCGCGGCCTTCCCTTGCGGCCTGTCGCAGGCCATGCACTTTTCCCCAGCTAAAGGACCTGAAGCCATGTTTTGGTCGTGGCCTGACTGCGAGCGTGACCAAGGTAGAACAGAATTATAGGGACATATTTTGAGCGTGACAGCACGTGGCTAAGGTGATGCTGAAGTATCAACCGAGGTGCCACGTGGCCTGGTCACGTTGCCGAGATAATCTTGGCTAGGCCGAGGTTATTTGCAGAGATACCGGAATCTAAGATAAGCAGATAAGGGGCAAGAGTCCTAGAATAGGGGAAGATCTCAGTCTGGATAAAGATAAAGCTTTTATGGAGTTTATTCTTATCTAGCTGGGAGTCCAGATGAGCATTGAGCTTGAGCCCACTGAAGTGAGGCTTCTACAAGGATCAGGTCAGTGTTGGATATAAAAGCAGGGCACCCCCATGGGTCTCAGGTATGGGTGATATACTGAGAGTAGTAAGTTCTTTCTTGTGAGTTAAGCACAATTTGTTATCTTTGAGAGATATTTGATTACTGACTTGAGCGTCGGAGTGCCCCCGGGTGGACGAACCACTGCCAGATTCTTATCTTTCTCTGACAGGTTGTTCGGGTTTAATCTATTCTGTCAGTGCTCTCTAGCTGAGTTCCCTGTTTGGTTGTGTGGTTTGAAATCAACACCCACAATTTGGCACTGTCTATGGGAACTTAAGGAGAATAGATAGCCAACGATGGGTAGAAAGAAAAGATCGGGGATGACGTCCCATGCGAGAGTGGTAAACATGCCGATCCTAACATTGAGGAAGAAAATCATAATGAAGGAGCACAGGATCAGAATCCCAGGGATAAGAACGTTGGCAAGGAGGGAGACGCCCTGAAGAAATCAGGCCGAGATGAGTATTACAACGAAAACGACCTCCAGGTATGGAAAGATAGATGCTTGAGGAGGGATAGCGAGATGAATGGAATAGCTAACAAGTTGGTAGATCTACAATCAGTTGTCAACTTCATGATGCAGAACAACGTCATGCAACCACCATTTTCGTTGCAGGACACACTGATGCCAAGGACCAAGACTGACTCTTAGAAAAGGGGGCAGAAAACAATCCCAGCAGTCCTACAGCATAGTAGGGAAAATGAGCCCTTACATCGGCCTTCACGGGATGCCGGGGCGAGGAGAGTCGATCAGAGGTGACTCACAGAAGACACCTCATACCAAGGGGGCGTATGTCAAAGAGCCCTGGAATATCCAAGGAAAAGGCCTGTGTTTTGATACGGTGAATGAAGAGAAGTCCAAGAGGACACACAACGACACTGGGAGTAGCGCACCAAAAAGACTAAAATCTATTGACAGCCGAGCTCCTGGTGAGACTAAGGAAGATTTGAGGGACTACCTCTAGAGGAAGCGGCAGAATGCCGAGGTCACATCTCCCGTCAAGCCTAGAATGCCGTTCTCCGTAGAGTTGGATAGGTTTGAGGCCCCAAAAAGGTTCCACGTACCGAGGTTCCAAATTTATGACGGTAAGTCCGATCCGAACTTTCACGTTGGCTTATATCTAAATTCAATGACTTTGTATACTGGGAACGAACCGTTGCTGTCTAAGCTGTTCCCCTCATCCTTTGGAGAAATTGCATCGGATTGGTTTCACAAGATGCCGAAA
This sequence comes from Camellia granthamiana, assembly GCA_036172215.1. Lineage (NCBI taxonomy): Eukaryota > Viridiplantae > Streptophyta > Magnoliopsida > Ericales > Theaceae > Camellia > Camellia granthamiana. Next base: position 47,413,097 of record CM069907.1, on the reverse strand, counting down.
GGAACTGTGAAGAGCTAGGAAGGCCTGGCCGAGATGTTTGTGGCCAAGTTCGTTACAAACAAGTTACAACCACTAAGGGTAGACTCCCTGATGGCTCTGAAAATTGGCGAGGGTAAAGGCCTCAGGGCTTATACCAAGAGGTATTATGAGGTGTTCAACTGAATACCGGGATGCAACCAGGAATTGGCGGTCGTTTCTTTTAAGAACGGCTTGGAAGATGAATGCCTACTTCGAAAGTTGCTGGCAAAAACTCTACCAAAGAGTATGGAGGAGCTCATGGCACAGATCGAGAAATATGCTAGAGTAGAAGAGGACACACCGGGAACAAAGGCACCAAAACAAGAGAAGAGGAATGGCTCGCCGAAGCAAGGTTGAGGTAATGCTGGTTTTAACAGGAAGGAAACAGGGTTGAGGGCTGCACAGGTAGTCACCACTGTATTTCGGATCCCACTTTACAAAGTTCTAAGAAGGATTAGGAACCAGCCATATTATAGAGCGCCAGAGAAGGTCCTTGGCTAGTTCATGAGAAGGAGCCTTGGGAAGCACTATGCCTACGACAATGAGGATGGGCACCTGATTTAGGGATATAGAGCCCTAAAGATGCACTTGGAAGACCTGGTCAGACAAGGTCACTTTAGGGACCTAGTAGATAAGGCCAGAACGAGGGAAGAGCATGCAAGGCTTTCCCCGGCACCACCACAACCACAGCAAGCAGAACCTCAGGTGATCAATGTGATTCACTCGAAGGTTAATGAGAATGATATGCAAGGAGAGACCCAAAAGGTGAGGCACTTATAGCATGTGTATCAGGTCCAACAAAAGAAGCCTAGGGCAAACGAGTACTAGGGGCTGATGGTGTCCTTTACTGAGGCAGACATAGACATGGTGCAGTATCCACACAACGATGCTCTAGTAGTGACCCTCAAGGTTGGAGAATACTAGGTAAGGCGCATTCTAATCGACCAAGGCAGCTCTTGTGACATCATGTATGTCAGATGTTACAACGAGCTTGGCCTTCACCGAGATGATTTGAAGTAGTCCAACAACCCAATGGTCGGGTTCAATAGAACGCCGACATGGTGCTTGGGAGCAATAAATTTGGAGGTGCAGGCAGGCACCAGGAAGGTAAGCATAGAATTTATAGTAATTGACACCCCCTCTCCTTACAATGTTATCTTAGAAAGGCCATGGTTGCATGCAATGAGAGTTGTTCCCTCAATACTGCACCAGTTATTGTGATTTCCAACCGAATAGGGGATTGAGGAAGTCAGAGGGGATCAAGTGCAAGTAAAGAATTGCTCCATGGCAGCAATGAAATCCAACTGCAATGTGCGAGAGGCAGAAAAAGTGGAAATCGAGGATGAGGACATAGAAGTCCTAGATAATGTCGGCAAAGAATCGATCGAGAAGAGTGAGGAGGCCTTGAAGAAAATTCTGGTTCAAGAAGGGGATGAAGAGCGTTTCTTTATTCTCGGCTTAGGCTTGGCCAAGGATGAGGAAAGGAATTTAGAGGCTTCCTTACGGGCTAACATAGAAGTATTTGCCTGGACGCCATATGAGATGCCAGGTATTGACCCCGAGGTCACATGCCATATGCTCAATGTAGAAAGGTCGGCTAAACTTGTTATCCAGCGAGCGATGAGGCCGACATTAATGCATGTTGAGGAAGTTGAGAAGGAAGTGGACAAACTGCTGGAAGCCAAAGCCATTCATGAGGTGAACTACCCTACTTGGCTATCCAACACTGTGGTAGTGAAAAAAAAGAACGGCAAGTGGAGGGTCTGCGTGGACTTCACTCACCTGAATAAGGCTTGCCCCAAAGACAGCTTCTCTCTACCTAAGATTGATCAGCAAGTGGATACCACTTTAGGACATGGAAGGATGAGCTTCCTGGATGCTTACAGGGGATATCACCAGATAGCAATGTATCCCCTTGACGAGGAGAAGACTACATTTATCACCCTAAAAGGACTGTACTGCTACAGAGTGATGCCTTTCAGGTTGAAGATTGCAGGAGCAACTTATCAGAGGCTAGTGACCAAGATGTTCAAACATCTAATTGGGAAGACAGTTGAGGTGTACATTGACGACATGATCGTGAAGACCAAAGAGCCTGGGAATCACCTGGCCGACTTACAAGCAGTTTTTGACATCCTAAAAGCATATCGGCTTTGGCTCAATGCCTTTAAATGTGTATTTGGAGTCGGATCTGGTATGTTTTTGTGGTACTTGGTCACCAAAAGTGGCATTGAAGCAAGCTGAGATCAAATCAAGGCCATCATTGACTGGAAAAGCCTGACATCAGCAAAACAAGTGCAAATGTTGACTGGAAGGGCCGTAGCCCTGAACAGGTTTATCAGCCGAAGTTTTGATAAGTGTAAACTATTTTTTAGTTTGTTAAAGAAGGTCAAGGATTTTTTGTGGACGAAAGAGTGAGAAGTTACCTTGGCTGACTTGAAAAAATACCTGACAACAACCCTAGTTCTGTCAAATCTAGTACTCGGAGAAGAATTGCTCCTATACTTGGCAGTTTCAGAGCATGCAATGAGTGCAGTGGTAATCAGAGAAGAGAACGGAGAACAAAAAGCAGTATACTATGTGAGTAAAACCCTAGCAAGTGCAGAGACTAGGTACTTACCCTTGGAAAAATTGACACTAGCCCTGGTGATGGCTTCGAAGAAACTAAATCACTACTTCCAAGCCTACAAGATCATGATACTGACTGAGCATCCGTTGAAGTCCCTGTTGCAGCAAGGAGATCTGACAAGCAGGGTAGCCAAATGGGCAATAGTGTTGGGCCAATATGACTTGGAGTTTAGGCTTAGAACAGCAATTAAGGGCCAGGTTCTGGACGACTTTGTGGCTGAGTTCACCTGTAATATCCCTGTTCCGTAATATGCTAAATTGGTCCTTAATTTGAATATGATTGTGTGTTTAGCATGATTTTATGTGCCGTTATGTGAAAATACGTGGTTTTGAATTTCTATCTGTTCACGTAGGAATATCTGTTCGATTAATTGCTTTGGAAATTAAATTGAGGGCCGTATCGGCCACAGAACCCGAAATTGTTTACGCCTTTGTGATTAGCGTAATTTTTAGAGCCTACGGTGAAATTTAATTGAAAATTTATTCTGGTCAATTTAAACTGATTAAATTGATAAATTAAGTGCCCTATTATTTTTATATTAAAATATTGTGTTATTGGGGCATGATGTATGGAGGCACTACACTCTCCTTAACTCATTTGAGCTCAAAAATCTGAGTTAGACTATTGAGAAGAAGGGAGAGTCGGCTGTAGAGAGAGGGAGAGAAGAGAATTGAGCAAACTTAGCTCAAAGCTTTAGAACCTTGAAGATTATTCAAGTTTTGATCATAGATTGTGAGAATCAAGCCTCTAGGTAAGTGAATTTATGGATATTAAGTTGTAATTTTGTGGATTCAAGTTGGAATAATGGTCAAGAACATGATTTAGTTTGATTATGTGGAAATTGAATTGGTTTGGTTGAATTGAAGGCCATTATGTGAATGCATGTAAGTAAGTGCCTTGAATTGGTATGTTTGAGCATGAAAATGTATAATCCATGTACAATTTTAATTGAAGCTCATGTTATGATCATCATTTGTGCCATCTAAGTTGAGAATGTGGCTAATACACCACATGCATGTACAATTTGAGAAGATGTGAGCTTGAATGCATGAGTTTGTTATGTTGATGTTGAAATTGACATGTTTTGAGACATGCATGTGAATAAAGCAAGAAATTGAGCTTCCTAAGGTTATAATCTTGCATTGGTATCATGTTAGCATGATTATATTTGAGATTTGAGCCATTGCATGCAAGTAGTGTGGCTGGGAATTCGAATTGGAGCTCAAGAACATAATCTGGGTTTTCCAGAATTTTTATGTCCGCTCGAGCGGGGTAATGGCCGCTCGAGCGGGAAAATCGTGCTCCCAGCACTTTTTGCAGAGTTGGTGTCCGCTCGAGCGGGATATTATACGCTCGAGCGGGGAGCTTTTGTACACAGGCCTTCCGCTCGAGCGCTATACTCCACGCTCGAGCGTAATTTTCATGCAACCAGTACTTTTGCAGGCCTTAAGGGTCCGCTCGAGCGGGGAAGTTGACGCTCGAGCGGAGACCCTATTTTCTGAAATTCTGTTTTTACATTCTGTGCTCTGTTTTCCGTTCTCTTTCACGTGTAAGCACCCTTAGGCATGTGTTAAGCATTGTAAATGAGTTAATGAGATAAGAATTAAGCCCAAAGAGGAATATGTGAATTAAAGAACGGATTGAACCGTTAGTGACCCTTTTGTGTTCATGAAATGTGTAGGGTCCAGCTCCAGGGCAAATCCGCAAGCCAATCACTGTGAGTAATATCGATGTTCAAATGCTTGTGAATGTCTAATTGTTTATTCCCTTATGAGCTTTATGAGTTGCTAATTGGGATTGTGGACAAAAGTCCGACATGAATAAATAAATGGACCGAAGGTCGTTTTGATAAACACAAATGGACCGAAGGTCGTTTTGATAAACATGAATGGACCAAAGGTCGTTTTGATAGAATTGAATGGACCGAAGGTCGTTTTGATAAACATGAATGGTCCAAAGGTCGTTTTGATAGAATTGAATGGACCAAAGGTCGTTTTGACATATATGAATGGACCAAAGGTCGTTTTGACATAAATGAATGGGCCAAAGGCCGTTTTGACATGAATGAGTGGGCCGAAGGCCGTTTTGACAGAAATAAGTGGGCCGAAGGCCGTTTCGACATAAATGAATGGGCCGAAGGCCGTTTTGACATAAATGAGTGGGCCGAAGGCCGTTTGGACATGAATGGAAATCTAATTGGGCCAAAGGCCAGAATGTTTGGAACTACAGTTACTTGATTTGAAACTTCGTATAGTTATATGTATCTGTTAAAATTATGAATTGGGCCCAAGGCCGTTTGGAACATGCTGGTTTACATTGTTATGTATATTTTGTACTTGATATTATTCACTGGGCTATCGCTCACGCTCATTCATGTGTTTGTAGGTGAGCCAAGAGAAGCACAAACCCAGCCCCAGTGAAGTCTGCCAGGAACAACATGAGTTTTGGGAGAGTCAGCCCTGTGTCTCACGCATGAGACCCACCCTTGCCATTTTGTTATGTAACTATGTTTTGTCTTGTTGGCAAGGACCTTGTGTATATTTGTACATAGTCTGTTATGGGTTGGCTCAGTTTAGATGATCCTGTCTGTAAAGAAGTTTATGCTAATGTATTTTTGATGTGGGTTATTAACGCATATGGGTATGGTTTGTTCGATGCGCATATAAGCACGGCTCTATGGACAAAGTTTTAAATTTTTGCTTCCGTTTGGCCCCCTTCACTCTGTTGAGTTATGTCTATTTGGGTTTGAGGCCGTAGGTAATCACAGGATTGCTGGCCGGTTACGTCCTTAACCTACGGGGGCGGGTTAGGGTCGTGACAGAGTGGTATCAGAGCACGAGTTAATAACTCACACACTTGTCCAAAAAGAGCAATAAGCGTGTAGATAAGATCTAGGATGCATTCATGTGATAAATACAAAATTGGAAGCATTGATTATGTGCTTAAATGTTTGATGTGAACAATTATATGTTATAAGTTGTGAACTACTTGCATTGCAAATTATCTGAATATATGTGCTTCCTAGTATTGTGTATCTTTTGTATAAAATATAATGCAAGTTTAATCAGATGGTGAGAACCAGAGGTGATGAGTTAGAGGAATCTTCTACTGCCAGAATGGACAGAATGGAAAGACTAATATAGGAAATGGCAGAAGCTTTGAGACAGCAGCAGGAGTGGCAACAACAGTGGCAGCAACCACACCCGCCACCTCCACCTCCACCTCCGGCACCACCCGTGCCAGATAATCAAAATGATGACCGGATAATAGCTCTCACCAAGGAATTCAAGAAAATGAAACCACCACAGTTCCATGGCGGACTAGATCCTTTGAAAGCTGAAGCTTGGGTTCTTGGGATCGAAAAACTGTTTGAAGTGTTTCCGTGCTCGGATACACAGAAAGTGCTTCTAGCCACTTTTATGCTAGAAGACGAAGCAAGAAGATGGTGGATGTTGATGCGAGAAAACCACAAAGATGTTGACTGGGTAAAATTTCTGGAGATCTTTTATGACAAGTACTTCCCGCAATGTGTCCGGGATAGGAAAGTGGCCGAGTTCATGGAACTCAAGCAAGATAACATGACAGTGGCTGAGTATGAGGCCAAGTTCACCGAATTGGCCAGGTTTGCACCACACGTGATTGACACCGATTACAAGAAGGCAAGACACTTTGAAGGTGGACTCCGTAGTGACATCCTGGAGAGGGTGAATGTTCTAAAGCTGGAAACCTACATTGGGGTGCTTGACAGGGCCATCATATCAGAGAATAATATAGCTAGACAAGCTAAGCCAGTAACAGAATGGAAGGGTAACAAAAGACAAGGCTTCTTTTCGAAGAAGAAATTTCTGGAAAAAGCAAAACACGGGCTCCTCCACTACTTCAAATTCTTCCCGAGACACAGCTCCCATGTGCAATACCTGTAGTAGAAGGCACCGTGGAGTTTGTTACCGTGCATCAGGAGCCTGTTTTAAGTGTGGGAAACAAGGGCATATGGCCCGAGAGTGTAATCAGAATGGTGGAAAGATAGCAGCTAGTTCCACTGCATTAGTTCCAAAACCGGGAAATACTTCAAGATCCGCTATTACCGGGGATACCGTGAGACGGGGGAGAGTTTTTGCGCTTGTTCCAGGCGATACACGGAATGCCAATGCCGTTGTCTCAGGTACCATTTCAATATGTAATCAGGATGCCCTTGTATTAATTGATTCTGGATCAACACACTCATTTGTGACATATACATTTGCATCTAGACTGAAAAGACCCCTAGAGTTGTTGCCATATTTGTTGTGTGTGTCTACTCCATCGGGGGAATCTGTGTTATGTGACTATATATATCGATTTTGTGACATGCATATAGAGGATGCCACCTTATATGTAGATTTATTGCCCTTGAACTTTAGGCATTTTGATGTAATTTTGGGCATGGATTGGTTGACCAAGTATTGTGCCACCATAGATTGTGTGACAAAAGGGGTTGTATTTAAACCACCAGAACAAAAAGAAATTGTGTTTGTGGGTAATGGGGTAGTGCCTCCACCTTATTTGATATCTGCAATGAAAGCATGTAAACTAATCAGGATGGGGTGCCAGGGTTATCTGTGCTATGTGTTGACTGAACAATCTGTGAATGTTGAGTTGAATGATATTCCTATTGTTAGAGAATTCCCAGATGTGTTTCCGAATGAATTACCAGGGGAATTGGTAGACAGGGAGATAGAGTTTACTATTGAGACTGTGCCAGGCACCCAGCTTATTTCCAAGACTCCCTACAGAATGGCTACTGCTGAGATGAAGGAATTGAAAGAACAGTTGCGAGACCTGCTTGACAAGGGGTTTATCCGACCTAGCACTTCGCCTTGGGGCGCACCAGTATTATTTGTGAAAAAGAAGGATGGTACCTTGCGCCTGTGCATCGATTATCGGGAATTGAACAAGGTAACGGTAAAGAACAAGTATCCCTTGCCTCGTATTGATGATTTATTTGACCAGTTACAGGGATCACAGGTGTTTTCTAAGATTGATTTGAGATCCGGGTATCATCAGCTGAAAGTTAAGGCAGAGGATGTTGAGAAAACGGCATTCAGAACGAGGTATGGTCATTTTGAGTTTCTTGTTATGCCATTTGGAGTGACTAATGCCCCGGCAGCATTTATGGACCTAATGAATAGAATTTTTAAAACCTACCTCGATGAGTTTGTTGTAGTCTTCATCGATGATATTTTGATATACTCTAAAGACAGACTTGAACATGAACATCATTTGAGGACTGTTTTACAAATACTTCGGGAAAGGAAATTATTTGCTAAACTAAAGAAATGTGAGTTTTGGTTGGATGAAGTTGTTTTCTTAGGGCATGTGATCAACAAGGAAGGAATTTCCGTAGACCCGCAGAAAATCGAGGCGATTGTGAATTGGCCTACACCAACTAATGTGACGGAAGTCCGTAGCTTCATGGGCTTAGCTAGGTACTACCGGAGGTTTGTGAAAGATTTTTCGAAATTAGCAGTGCCTCTTACCCAACTGACACGCAAGGGGCAACCTTTTGAGTGGAACGAAGAAAGGGAATTAGCTTTTCATGAATTGAAGACGAGATTGACTACTGCACCAATTTTGACCCTACCGTCAGGTACGGAAAATTTTGTAATTTTCAGTGATACATCTTACAAGGGTTTGGGTTGTGTGTTAATGCAGAACGGAAAGGTTATTGCTTACGCCTCTCGACAGTTGAGGCCACACGAGAAGAATTATCCAACACATGACCTAGAATTAGCCGCAGTTGTTTTTACTTTGAAAATCTGACGGCATTATTTGTATGGGGCAAAGTGTGAAGTCTACACGGATCATAAGAGCCTGAAATACTTCTTCACGCAAAAAGAGTTGAATATGCGTCAGAGAAGATGGCTGGAACTGATAAAAGACTATGACCTAGAAATTCAGTACCACCCCGGGAGAGCTAATACAGTTGCTGATGCCTTGAGCAGAAAATCAACGGGGAGTATGGCTTGGTTGCTTACTGAACAAAGGGAGATTTTGCAAGATTTTGAGAAGTCTGAAATTGAAGTAGTAATGTGTGAACAGGGCGGATTGATAGCCGCTATTACAGCCGAGCCGGCAATTGTCAACGAAATCAAGCAGAAACAGAAAGATGATGAGTTCCTTAGAAAGGTAATTGATGAATTTGAGACGAGCCCGAAAGCAGAATTTAGCATTGAGAATGAAGTGTTGAAATTCCGAAACAGAATGTGTGTCCCCGATATTCCGGAGCTTAAGAAGAGGGTTTTAGATGAAGCCCACAGATCCGTATTTGCTATGCATCCGGGCAACAATAAAATGTATCGAGATTTGAAACAAACCTATTGGTGGCCTAAAATGAAGAAAGAGATTGCAGAATATGTGTCCAAGTGCCTTCAGTGTCAGCAAGTTAAGGTTGAACATCAGAAACCAGGCGGTCTACTTCAATCTCTCCCTATTCCTGAATGGAAGTGGGAACATGTGACTATGGATTTCGTTGTTGGCCTACCTCGGACTTCTCGAGGTATGGATTCTGTTTGGGTCATAGTTGATAGACTGACTAAATCTGCACATTTTCTGCCTGTCAAAGCTACATTTACTGCTTATAGATTGGCTACCATTTATGTTGATGAGATTGTCCGTTTACACGGTGTTCCAGTATCTATTGTATCGGATAGAGATCCGAAATTTGTGTCTAGGTTGTGGAAGAGTTTGCAGGAAGCTATGGGAACAGAACTAAGGTTCAGTACTGCATTTCACCCACAGACAGACGGGCAATCAGAACGAACGATTCAAACCTTGGAAGATATGCTTCGCATGTGTGCTTTGGATTTTCAGGGGAGTTGGGAAGATTATTTGCCACTTGCAGAATTCGCTTATAATAACAGCTTCCACTCCAGCATCGGTATGGCACCATACGAGGCTTTGTATGGTAGGAGGTGTAGATCACCTATCTGTTGGACAGAGGTCGGGGATAGAGCTTTGCTTGGGCCAGAAATTGTGCAGGACACTTCTGCGAAAATCAAGATTATTCGTCAAAGGCTCAAAACAGCTCAGGACCGACAGAAGAATTATGCAGATGTTCGGAGAAGACCTCTTGAGTATGAGGTTGGTGACCATGTGTTCATCCGTGTTTCTCCGATGAAAGGCCAAGTTCGGTTTGGAAAGAGGGGCAAGCTGTCGCCCCGCTACATTGGGCCGTTTCAGATTTTGGAGAGGCTTGGTCCAGTGGCCTACAGAGTTGCTTTGCCACCAGGATTCGAGCAAATCCATAATGTGTTTCATGTGTCGATGTTGAGGGGTTACCTCCGAGACCCATTTCATGTGATTGACTATCACCGGGTTGCTATTGATGAAAATATGGAATATGCTGAATGGCCGGAACGGATTGTTGATCGGCAAGTGAAACAATTGAGAAGCAAGTCCATCCCAATGGTGAAAGTGGAATGGAAGGAACACTATGGGACGGATGCTACATGGGAAAAAGAGGAGGAAATGCAACTGAGCTATCCATATTTGTTTCCCAACGAAGGTAAATTAAGTTTGGAGGACCAAACTTCCTAAAGGAGGGAAGACTGTAATACCCTTGTTCCGTAATATGCTAAATTGGTCCTTAATTTGAATATGATTGTGTGTTTAGCATGATTTTATGTGCCGTTATGTGAAAATATGTGGTTTTGAATTTCTATCTGTTCACCGTAGGAATATCTGTTCGATTAATTGCTTTGGAAATTAAATTGAGGGCCTTATCGGCCACAGAACCCGAAATTGTTTACGCCTTTGTGATTAGCATAATTTTTAGAGCCTACGGTGAAATTTAATTGAAAATTTATTCTGGTCAATTTAAACTGATTAAATTGATAAATTAAGTGCCCTATTATTTTTATATTAAAATATTGTGTTATTGGGGCATGATGTATGGAGGCACTACACTCTCCTTAACTCATTTGAGCTCAAAAATCTGAGTTAGACTATTGAGAAGAAGGGAGAGTCGGCTGTAGAGAGAGGGAGAGAAAAGAATTGAGCAAACTTAGCTCAAAGCTTTAGAACCTTGAAGATTATTCAAGTTTTGATCATAGATTGTGAGAATCAAGCCTCTAGGTAAGTGAATTTATGGATATTAAGTTGTAATTTTGTGGATTCAAGTTGGAATAATGGTCAAGAACATGATTTAGTTTGATTATGTGGAAATTGAATTGGTTTGGTTGAATTGAAGGCCATTATGTGAATGCATGTAAGTAAGTGCCTTGAATTTGTATGTTTGAGCATGAAAATGTATAATCCATGTACAATTTTAATTGAAGCTCATGTTATGATCATCATTTGTGCCATCTAAGTTGAGAATGTGGCTAATACACCACATGCATGTACAATTTGAGAAGATGTGAGCTTGAATGCATGAGTTTGTTATGTTGATGTTGAAATTGACATGTTTTGAGACATGCATGTGAATAAAGCAAGAAATTGAGCTTCCTAAGGTTATAATCTTGCATTGGTATCATGTTAGCATGATTATATTTGAGATTTGAGCCATTGCATGCAAGTAGTGTGGCTGGGAATTCGAATTGGAGCTCAAGAACATAATCTGGGTTTTCCAGAATTTTTATGTCCGCTCGAGCGGGGTAATGGCCGCTCGAGCGGGAAAATCGTGCTCCTAGCACTTTTTGCAGAGTTGGTGTCCGCTCGAGTGGGATATTATACGCTCGAGCGGGGAGCTTTTGTAGACAGGCCTTCCGCTCGAGCGCTATACTCCACGCTCGAGCGTAATTTTCATGCAACCAGTACTTTTGCGGGCCTTAAGGGTCCGCTCGAGCGGGGAAGTTGACGCTCGAGCGGAGACCCTATTTTCTGAAATTCTGTTTTTACATTCTGTGCTCTGTTTTCCGTTCTCTTTCACGTGTAAGCACCCTTAGGCATGTGTTAAGCATTGTAAATGAGTTAATGAGATAAGAATTAAGCCCAAAGAGGAATATGTGAATTAAAGAACGGATTGAACCGTTAGTGACCCTTTTGTGTTCATGAAATGTGTAGGGTCCAGCTCCAGGGCAAATCCGCAAGCCGATCACTGTGAGTAATATCGATGTTCAAATGCTTGTGAATGTCTAATTGTTTATTCCCTTATGAGCTTTATGAGTTGCTAATTGGGATTGTGGACAAAAGTCCGACATGAATAAATAAATGGACCGAAGGTCGTTTTGATAAACACAAATGGACCGAAGGTCGTTTTGATAAACATGAATGGACCAAAGGTCGTTTTGATAGAATTGAATGGACCGAAGGTCGTTTTGATAAACATAAATGGTCCAAAGGTCGTTTTGATAGAATTGAATGGACCAAAGGTCGTTTTGACATATATGAATGGACCAAAGGTCGTTTTGACATAATTGAATGGGCCAAAGGCCGTTTTGACATGCATGAGTGGGCCGAAGGCCGTTTTGACAGAAATAAGTGGGCCGAAGGCCGTTTCGACATAAATGAATGGGCCGAAGGCCGTTTTGACATAAATGAGTGGGCCGAAGGTCGTTTGGACATGAATGGAAATCTAATTGGGCCAAAGGCCAGAATGTTTGGAACTACAGTTACTTGATTTGAAACTTCGTATAGTTATATGTATCTGTTAAAATTATGAATTGGGCCCAAGGCCGTTTGGAACATGCTGGTTTACATTGTTATGTATATTTTGTACTTGATATTATTCACTGGGCTATCGCTCACGCTCATTCATGTGTTTGTAGGTGAGCCAAGAGAAGCACAAACCCAGCCCCAGTGAAGTCTGCCAGGAACAACATGAGTTTTGGGAGAGTCAGCCCTGTGTCTCACGCATGAGACCCACCCTTGCCATTTTGTTATGTAACTATGTTTTGTCTTGTTGGCAAGGACCTTGTGTATATTTGTACATAGTCTGTTATGGGTTGGCTCAGTTTAGATGATCCTGTCTGTAAAGAAGTTTATGCTACTGTATTTTTGATGTGGGTTATTAACGCATATGGGTATGGTTTGTTCGATGCGCATATAAGCACGGCTCTATGGACAAAGTTTTAAATTTTTGCTTCCGTTTGGCCCCCTTCACTCCGTTGAGTTATGTCTGTTTGGGTTTGAGGCCGTAGGTAATCACAGGATTACTGGCCGGTTACGTCCTTAACCCACGGGGGCGGGTTAGGGTCGTGACATCACCCTTGGTGCCATCCTGCATCGGACTCCAGTCAGCTGCGGCTTGGGATGCCCAGGGAAGCAAGAAAAAACCCAACTGGGGGCCCAAGAACCCTATTGTAGCAAAACAGAAGAAAGAAGAAAAACCAAAGCCCTACGACATCTACATCGTTAACTCTTTCTGCCTGTTTGTTGATGGAAGCTCAAACCGTTAAGGAGCAGGGGCAGGAGTAGTGTTAGTGTCGCCAAATGGGCGAATGTTAGAGCAGTCTATTCATTTAGGATTTAAAGCCTCAAACAATGAAGCAGAGTATGAGGCATTGATTGCAGGATTGACGTTGGCTGCAGCAATAGAGGCCGATGAGGTGGTATTCTTCTATGACTCCTAACTTATTGTGAATCAGGCAACAAGCGAGTATGCAGCAAAAGATGAACGAATGATAGCCTATGTTAAAGAGGTCGTCAGATTGTTTTCCTTGTTCTAAGATTGTTGGCTACAATAAGTTAGCCGAGATGACAACAGTTACGCCGACGCCTTGGCAAACTTGGCTAGTGCAATGAAATCAAGTAAGGCAAGGACCATAATGGTTGATTATCTGTCAGGCCCAAGTGTGGAGCCCCAGATCATAGAGTACGAAGCAATGCGTGTAGAGATGGGACCAAGCTAGATAAATGCAATAGTAATGTTCCTGAGGGATGGCAAGCTGCCAAACGACCGAAAAGAGGCACACAAGACCAGATTGAAGTCGGCTAGGTTCAGCCTAACAGCAGATGGCCATCTCTATAGGAGATTCTTCACTGGACCCCTTTTGAGAAGTGTACATCCCTCCTAGGTTGAGGACTTTCTGTATGAGATCCATGAAGGAGTCTGTGGAAGCCATGCTGAGGGCAGATCACTTGCTCATAGGGCTATCACTCAGGGGTATTGGTGGCCCTACATGTAGAAGGATGCTGAAGCCTACATTAAAAAGTGCGAGAAGTGTCAAAGGTTTACACATTTGATACATCAACCAGTAGCTGATTTGAACCCAGTATCTAGCCCTTGGCCATTTGCCCAGTGGGGCATGGATCTTGTTGGACAACTTCCTCAAGCGACTGGGCAAAGGAAGTTTCTACTAGTAGTAACTGACTACTTTACCAAGTGGGTAGAAGTTGAACCCCTTGCAAAGATTCGAGATATTGATATGAAGAACTTCATATGGAAGAATATCATCACCAGGTTTGGGATCCCAAGGGCAATAATAGTAGATAATGGTACACAGTTTGACAATAAGCTAATCAAAAGCTTCTGTGCCAAGTACAAAATCAAGAACTACTACTCCACTCCAAGTTTCCCTCAGAGCAATGGTTAGGGGAAAACATCCAATAAGATTATCTTGGATGGGATCAATAAGAGGCTGGAAGCAGCAAAAGGGACGTGGGTGGAAGAGTTGCTCAATGTGCTCTGGGCATATCGGACTACGCCAAGAAGATCAATTGGGGAATCTCCTTTTGCCATGACTTATGGCCCTGAAGCAGTTATCCCACTGGAAGTTGGCATCCCTGGAATCAGAACCCAGGGAGTGGAAGATGGGACCAATGAAGCATTCTTAGCTCGAGATCTGGATTTATTGGAAGAAAGAAGAGAGAGAGCAGCAATTCAGCTGGGGGCATACCAGCAGCAGCTTGCTAGGGCTTACAACAAGAAGGTCAACCCGAGAGAGTTCAAAGTTGGGGACCTCATCCTGAGGAAATTTGTCGGCAACAAAAAGAATCCTAGGGAGGGCAAGCTTGGCCCAAACTGGGAAGGGCCTTATAGAATCATCTCCGTTGCCGGCAGTGGAGCATATCGGCTAGAAGACACTGATGGCAAAGAGTTGCCAAGACCTTGGAACACTTACAATTTGAAGTTTTTTTTATCATTAGTTTTTTGTTTTTCGAAGTTTATGTCATAATTTTATTAGCCGAAGTAATAATAAAATGCTAGTTTGATTTTTATAAAATTTGTGCGATAGGACTAACCAGTCCTATGACGATGTTTCTAAATGAAACATGACGAATAACTTAGACTTATTATATGACAGATTTGAATTATACTTGCATATAATATAGTTGAACTAAGTTGGGGATGTTTCTAAATGAAACATGACGAATAACTTAGACTTATTATATTGTAGAGTTGAATTATACTTACATATAATAGAGTTGAACTAAGTTAGTGATAAATCTGAATGAAACATGACGAATAACTTAGACTTATTATATGGCAAAGTTGAATTATACTTGCATATAATAGAGTTGAACTAAGTTGGCGATGTTTTTTGAATGAAACATAATGAATAAACTTACTTATTATATGGCAGAATTGAATTATACCTGCATATAATAGAGGTGAACTAAGTTGAATTAACCTAGACTCGCCATGTTGGCAGACTTAAACTTAGAATGGAACTAGGTTTGCTTTAGTTTGATTAACAGAGAAACCAAGGTTGAACACCTCGGCTAGTCTTTGTTTGAATCTGACTTCGCCGAAAGACCATAAACGCATAATGTGAATTTAAGTGGAACTTATGTTCATATTAGAGGGGCAGGGACTAGGAATGATAAATAAACTTGAGAGCTTGAGACTTGTTGAAATTTTTAGAAAAGTTTACAAGTTAGAATGGGCTTGACACTTGTTGAAATTTCAGAACAATTTACAAGTTGGAGTTAGCCGAGGTAATGATGAAAGAAGTATCCGAGGTACATCTTACCCCGAGATGACAAACCAAGTTGCCAAGCTTGGAAAGGTTGGAAAGGTGAAGTCTTGATAGAAGACAACAAGTGGAAGTGAACATGCAATACTTGACTGAATAAGTTTAAAGAAACAACACTTGTAAGAATATTTTGAGCCAAGGTATTCCAATTGTTGGCTGAGACAAACAATCAAGGTTTATATCCGAGGTACTCTATCCCGATGTGATTACACAATTAAGGTGTATTTTGAAGAAATCCAACAAATACTCTAAGTATAGAAACATGAATAGAAGAAAAGTAGTAAAGCATAAAGAAAAGAAGGCATACATTCAACACTTAGAAGAAAAGAAGGCATGCATTCAACGAAGAAACTTGTTCAAATACAAAGAGGCACTTCGGCCTGGCATAAGAGATTACTTGTCCAAGTTACAAAGGAGAAGTTACAATTAAAAGAGAAAAATACAAGTAAAAGAAGAAGATCCTAAGAATTGGCATCAGTAACGGATTGCTTAACCTCGGTTGTTGGCATTGTGTCGGCCTCGGTTGGCAAAGTTCCTTCCTTTTCAGCTACTATCTCGGCATCAATTTCAAGAAGGGTCTGGTCCAGACTCTTCTCGGCTAATGCGATCTTGGCCTCTGGTGTGGTTTTTTCAACAGTAGTACTTTGGGGGACCTCATTCTCCTCTTCATCTTGAGTCAAGTCCAGGACTTGCCCATTTAGAGTTGGGGACTTGCCCCTAGCAGCCTCAACATCTTCAGACTTGTCAACCTCGGCATCTTCTGCTGTCTCAACCTCGTCTTCAAAGTGGCTTGGAGTTGGAGGGAATGGAAGAATAAGTCGGCTGGTGTCATAGAGAGGCGAATCCTTAGGAACGGCCAACTCCTTCAACATAGCCATCCATCCAAGGGTGTAACCCTTGTTGTATGCTTGGTTGACTTATTTTTTGTAGGCACCACGAACGTCGGCCGTACCCTCGATGTAAGCCTTCTCCTCGGCCGCTTTTATTTCAGCCTTCTTCGTGGCGAGTGCAGACTGAAGTTCGCCCTGGGTCTCGGCTATCTTTTCCTCAGCCTTTTTTAATTTGGCCTTAGCTACCGCGGCAATGTTTTCAACCGCTTCAGCACGGTCTTCGGCCTTGTTTTTTGCAGCCTGAGCAGCCTTGGCCTGGTCTAGCAGACCTCGGATGCGAACCTCGGCCTGGTTAAATGAAGAAAGGAGCTTGGCAGCCTCCTTAGTCTTCTTGGTTAATTCCCTCTTGAATTCCTCAGTCTTGGCCACCAAAGAATGACCTTGTTGAATGGCCTGCAAGAAATTAAACAGATTAGTAAAATTTGGCTAAGTGTTGGAAAATGTCAAAAGACAAAGTAAAGAGACTTACTAGGACGCAATGCTGCATCATTAGCGGACAGTTCTCATACTTTGTCTGCTCGGCCATGCGGTTGAGGTCGGCCGATAGCAGAACGGCGGTAGAAATGGCGGCACTAACTTCCACAGAGTCAAGGGCATTGTCGCTGGCCAGTAGAGGTCGGTCTCCGACCCTGACTGCTGGAACCCATGGCTCATCGGCAGGGAAAGCACCAGGAGGAGTCGCACCTTTGGACCTCAGCCTTTTCTGAGGTTTGTCAAATGGCTCGGCCTCGGCAGGCCTCTTCTCGGCGGCGGAAGCATTTTTCTTGACCTCGGCCAGTTTGGAGATTGGCATTGTCTTCGGAGTCAATTTGGGTGACAGAGGCTTTTGCCTTAGCCCTCTTCACCTTCTTTCGTTTTGGTTTGGGTTGGGATTGAGATGGAAATGAGGATTGAACTATAACAACTCTTGGAAAATCAACCAAGAGGTCTTCAAATACGGCTTTGCTATGGCCCATGTCCTCAGATGTGGCGGCAATAATGACTCTAGAGCCGAAATGAATTACTGGTAGGGTAATTTGAGGGTTTGCTAGATCGTACGCTGATGAGTCAGAATCTCGATGTTTGCGACTGCGAGTTCTGCTGACTAGTGCATTCGAAGGAGCTCGGCGTCGGCGCTGGCGTTGAGCTAAAGGAATCAACTAGGGGGAAGAAGTGGATGGCTGGTTTGCTGGGTCAGAGGTGGAGGTCTGATTTGTCCTTGGAGATGAGGCTGTTGGAGGAGTTGTGGTAGAAGATGGAGTTTGGCTTCTTTTGGGGACGTCGGACAATAGACTGCGGTAGGTAGGGATGTAGTTGAGAAGAAGAGGAGCTTTGCGTGCCTCGATTGGTAAGCCGAGAAGGTGACCAAGTCTTTGCTCGGCACGTAGTACTGGCAAAAGTTCTTTTTGGGCTAAGGAAGGGCTGCAAAAATAAAGATAGAACATTATAATAGAGTAACAGGAAGAATCCTAAAGTAATTTAAAGAAGGGACTTTGGGGGCACTAAGCCCTTACCCTTATCATCCCTAAATACTTCTCGGCGCAAAGGGAAAAGGTGGAGCTCGTCGTCTAGCGCAAACTCCTAATTGCCCAAGATAATCAGGTAGTCGTCCCTCGCGCCCTTATTTGAGTTTGGGATATCGGCTATCAACTTGTATTGTGTAGATCTTGGCTTGAGGTAGTATATGTAGCCGTTGTTTTTTTTTAGGCTACACATGGTGTAGCAGTACTGGATATCAGAAAGGGTAATTCTGGCATTTTGTCGGCGTGCCAACGCGACGATGCCATTAATGATCCTAAAAGAATTGATGGCTAGTTGCATAGGGTTAAGTTTGTAGAAGTGAAGAACTTCCCTAAACAAGATGTCTAGAGGGAATCGAAGTCCACACTCTACAAACGCAACTACAGGGAAGGGAATGGAGTTTCCATCAGGCATGATAGAGTTCTCCTTCCCAGCCACCTGATTTGAACGTCAACTGGGATGGAGAACTCTTGGCGGAAGTACTCTAGTTTGGTCGGGGTGTCTACCCTCCTCCTAAACATATCCATAATCTCGACTTGGGGTGTATTGTGATGGATTTCAGAGAAAAGACACTGGTAAAGGTTTGAGAACCTCGGCTAGGGCCTAAATGGTACTAGGGTGAGGATTTTGCTGCCTAGGGGAGATTTTGAGTTTCAATTTTCCTAAAGTATGTAATTTCTAGCAAATCCCAAGACCTAAACTATATCGAAGCAGGGCTTAAAAGCAACAGACCTGAAAATAATCAAGAAAAATAGGAAAGAAAACATGATTCAGAAATCAAGAATAAAGCAGAGAACGACAAATAGATTTGCACGCACAGAGCAAACTGAGTTCATGAACATTGAATAAGGGTGTCCAAGGCATTGTGCAAGAACCACAAGCAATACAAGCACTCTAGACCTCAGGGACAGATTGTGACGCATAAAACAGATTCAAGAAACAAGAAAATTGATTCATAATACAACTGTGAATACAAGATTCATTGACAATGAATGCAGCAAAAAAAGCATAAGGCGAGTTTAGAGAAGCAGTACATTAAGAGAACAATGCAAGACTAAATAAAGGAAGAAGAAATTAGTGACTTACCAATTAAGATCGATGAAATGAATGCCAGGGTGGAGATCACCGGAGTCAGGTGACATAAATAATCAGAAACAGGTGATGAAAAGCTCACCGGATGAGACAAATGAAGCAATTGCAGAGCTTTGAAAGGCTTGAGAATGGCGAAACAAGGAAAAACGCAAAGAGAGAAGGTCAAAGAGTAAAGAGAGAATGCACAAATGAAAAGTGAAGAGACGGGAAGAGAGAGAGGAGTTTTTGTCAAAAAAAGAGAAGGCAGCAAAACATAATGAGATGCCTTGGGCAACATGTTTGTCAGGCGGTGTGTGCAGAAGGGACGTGACCTGATAGCGTGTGTCAGGTACGAACCAATAAGAAAGGGAGGTGCGGAGGAAACAGTTGAAAAGACCGTGCGTGACAACTCATGCGCAGTCAAAACTCTTGGAGTTCTTAATTAGTGAGGCAATAACCTCGGCTAGAGGAGTGATCTTGGTTAAGATACTCAAAAAACTTGACTCTTGGTTCTTGATCCTAGATAGAGATGAACAGTTGAGCCTTGGAGTACTTGAAACCGATGCGTCATAACCTCGGTTGAAGAGAAAAATGAAGTTTTGAGCCAATGTGTTGGTTAGACAAACGGTGTAGGTTCCATCACTTCAGATTGCCGAGGTAATAAAACCTAGGGGGCAGTTGTGGGGACATATTTTGAGAGTGACAGCACGTGGCTAAGGTGATACCGAAGTATCAACTAAGGTAGCACGTGGCCTGGTCACGTTGCCGAGATAATCTCGGCTAGACTGAGGTTATTTGCGGAGATACCGGAATCTAAGATAAGCAGATAAGGGGCAAGAGTCCTAAAATAGGGGAGGATCTTAGTCTGGATAAAGATAAAACTCTTAGGGAGTTTATCTATATCTATCTGAGAGTTTAGATGAGCATTGAGCCTGAGTCTACTGAAGTGAGGCTTCTACAAGGATCATGTCAGTGTGGGCTATAAAAGCAGGGCACCCCCATGAGTCTCAGGTATGGGTTATATACTGAGAGCAGTAAGTTCTTTCTTGTGAGTTAAGCACATGTTCACCTAGATTCCCTGGACAATTCTAAGTGTACCAAAAGCAATCCCAATAACTAAACAAAATAACAAAACAATAAAGAAGATAACAATGACATCATTAACCATTCACAAGCCCAAAAGTGTACCGGGGCATCCGTACAACTGGGTTTCAAATCGGGTTTTAGAACCGGAATATTACATTGTCAATTCCATCAAACGCAACAAACTCCAATATGAGAGCTTCTTCATTGGGCTAAACCAATGTGAGTTAATACTGTAGCTGAAGCACAATGCTAGATGGGAGGGAAGTTTTTATATGCACTAGGGCCGAGCTAGGCCAAGGCACGGTAATGGGCCGCGGTAAAAAGGCCGAGCGAAAGGACTTTGCAGTTAGCCCGGTCCAGTTGTGGTTGTGGTTACCACGGTCGGTATGGTGATATTTAGCCCAATCATGGTGTTCAGAACTGAGGCATTTGGGCGTCTTATGGTGGACCTTACTCCCGCTAGCTCGGTCAAAACTTACTGCGGTTAGCTCGGTTTCAACGTTCAAAACCGAGGTATAA
Organism: Camellia granthamiana; assembly: GCA_036172215.1. NCBI lineage: Eukaryota > Viridiplantae > Streptophyta > Magnoliopsida > Ericales > Theaceae > Camellia > Camellia granthamiana. The sequence continues at coordinate 47,392,488 of CM069907.1, read as the reverse complement.
GCAATGAAGGGGAGAACCGAGCCAGTTGGAGCTCGGTCATTTCTGCCACTTTAGCATGGCCATGTTAGCTCGGTCATTTTGTCATACTACCGAGGTAAAACCATCTCACTTGGTTTAAGCAGTGAGGGGGGTGTTGAAGGATAAACATTATCTTTCGGGAGTGTGATTCCTAGGAGGACTCGACATGAAGGAATAAGAGTCCTACTAGGATTGTGCCACACAGAACCTATAAAAAGCTCATAATAGAACCTATGGAAGAGGTAACACAACTTTGATTCTCGAATACACAGAGCTTGTCTATTTTGCTGACTTAGACATCGGAGAGGTATTCGGCACACACCCGTCGGCTAGCTCACGTTTGTGTTTTCAGGGAGTAAAGTGACGATGTTTGGAGGAGTGCAAACTTGATCAACAGGATCATACGAGGAGATTATTTCGTACTCGTACACTAGAGATGTTGCTAAACTATGAAAACGACTATCAAGTAGTATGTCGCTTCTCAGAACTAGATTTCCCTACTCTAGTCATGCTGAAACCATTGTGATCTAATACTCTGAATATTGCATTTCGGCTTCTAATCAATTTCAATCACTTTTTGTGTGGGAAATTATTTTTTTAAATCATTTATTCACCCACAGTCAAATTTAATTATACATTTACAAGAGATATTTGGTTTGAGTCCCAAGTACAATAATTATGGCCCAAACAGCTTTTTGGCCAAAGATATCAAAATGATTTTCCAGTTCTGGGTAGAATCTGCTGAGTAAGAAATTGATTTTTTTTTTTTTTATGTTGACCATTGAAGCAGATACAGACCTTGAAATTATGACCAAAAAACAATTTTTTTCCAATCAGAAACCATTGATCATTTGCTGAAAGTTAACCATTTGTGTAGTTATTCCAGGTTTAAGTTGTGGTTATCTGTCCAATTGTGCAATATGTAATTTGAAATATAGTTAAGGGATAGGAACCACTGTTAGTAAATGGCCTACGTGATTTAATCAATTTTTTTGTCCAGGCATTTGCTTGTCCCATAAAATATTTAGTTATGCCCATGATAACTCTGTTTGTCTGAAGTTTGTTGTGCTGAATTTTGGTGGCAGATGTTGTCACATCAATTCATGAGAACTGGTTTTCTGCAAGGTGCATGAACACTTCAAAACCTGATGGTGAAGTGCTATCGTAACACATACAGCAGCATTTCTCTTGGTTGCATTGTAAGTATTTTGTTATCATTTTAACATGAAATTCAGACTCATGTGACAAGCCAAGCCCCAAAAGGGTCACTAGCAAAATATTGCATTTTTTTTTGCTGGGCCGGAAATACTGCATTTAGAAGCTCAGTTCATATTCAGCTAGCAGTACAGATTTAGATTGTGCCTTGCATTTATAACCTGATGAACTTCGTATTCAATTTGCTAAGTTTTTTGTTTTCCGACTTGTTATTGAACTGTTGTAGATATGATGGTTCTATTGGCTCAGCATCTCGTGTTATGGTGGTGGTTGATCAGTTTGCATGGCAGTTGGGTCGGAAAAATCTTTGATGTTTGACCTCATTGCATGATGGTATGGTACTGCAACTTTATAGCATCTATTTAGTGCTCCTCTTGTGTGTTTTATTGGAGTCTTTTGTTATCTATTCAATGTTGCAGGTGCAATGTGCTACAAATTTATTTGTCGGGTGCAAACCAAGTTTATAGTGAGGGAATTTAAAACCATGCATGCTGTGTGGTCTTCATCAATGTACAGAATTCGAGTGAACCTGGTCTTCTTGTGAAATGGATGAATAGAGTTGTTCAATAACCATTATGGAATTTGATGACATTGTTACTTTAGTTCCCCTGGAACTCCGTTTAATTCTACTGGAATTTACCTCATTGATGTTTTATTGTGATCAATTCCCTTGATAATCGTTGTTCTAGAGTTAGGTGATCTCTCGAAGGAACGGCTTTTAGCAGGTAAGGTTTCCACTTTTGCATTTTAGAATGAGATAACAAAAATGTTAGAATATCTCCAATGGTTTGCCATTATAGCATTTGCTATTGGAGATGTTCTTAAACTCGGACACCGAAAAAATGTGGTCCAAATTTAACACCTGGACATTATGTCTTGTTTGTGATCGAGTTCTTAATCTATAACATTATGAGCTGAATATATTTAATATCATATCTCAATATTTGAGAGAGAGAGATTAAGAAAATGGTGTGAGTTTTGACCAAAGGTTTAAGTCTAGATCTGATTAGTATTTTATGATGACACCACAAGTGTTTTTAGGCCGTTTTATACTAGCTACCGTTGATCATTGATGTAATCCATAAATTTAATTTATTGCCGCACCCTTATCTCATTTGCTTGAGGATGTAGGAGATGAGGCTAACTTGTGTGGACTATCATTATTTTGAGTAGTCAATTATTTATTTATTTATTATTGTTACAGTGTATCTCAATTACAATAAAATGAAATGAATCATACAAATTAATAATATTTTACATTTTGTTTTATTTTTAATTTATTTTAATTACATGATAATAATGCTTATGTCATTTACATGACGTTTGAAGTTGAGAACACTTGACAATCAAAAGAAAAGGCTCATTATTATTGTAATTTAATAAAGGTAAATGGAGAATAAGACGAAAATAAAGTGCAGTTGACAAAAATAGCTACTTTTTTATTTATTTAAATGATTGATGTATTCATAATTTTTTTTCTTTTTCGTAATACATATCCTTACTCTGCATGTACATAAAAGAAAATATAGAACAAATGAAAAGTGAGAAAATAAATTTTTTGCTCAATTTTCTCATTATTAGTCATAAATGTATTGAAAATAACATTAATTAACACACATGAAACTTATTACATTTATGTTTGGTGACTAGAAAATATGATAATTTTTTTTTTTTTTCAAGTATTGTGTTTCTTATTTTGAGTACATGATCTCATAACCTCAATAATTTTAAAAAATAATATTATACCAAAAAAAATTTCATTAAATATTTTTACCACTAAATGAAAAAGTGAGACCTACATTAGCAAGACCTTGTTTGGCAATATAGTAACTTTTTTGGTTATTTCAACCACAAAAAAATTGCTTGTATATCAATGATTTAACAATATGGGAGCCGAAAAGAGAATATACTTGAAAACGGCCAATAAAGCATCCAAGCCGGTTTAAAATGGGCCAAATAAGGCCAAAGCCCACCGGACTACGTACGTCATTGCCAAATAGATGTCTGAATAAGTATGAAAATATCGGGGAGCACCGAATTATGAGTACATGTGCCAAATAGCAAAGTCGAATGTGTCGAGCGATTCAGCATGGGTCCATTAGATGGGACCAGAGTGTCCCTTTCAAGGAAATATAGTAGGGAAATGGATCCTGACAGGATGATAATAGAGGGCTAGGCTGCACGGAGTAAGGATTGAGGAAAGGGGCTCTATAAAAGGAGAAGAAAGATTGGAAAAAGAGATATGTGCTAAAAATCTTGAACCTCAAAAAATCATAAAACACCAACATTTTTACAAAAATTAACTTGTCCGTAGAAGTGCTAATTCTGACATCACCATCCTGAGTTTTATTTCTATTTCAAGCGACAGTTAGAAAGATCCTGCAAGGGCTTGTTTGGATTGAAGGAGCATTCCATATCCACTTTCTCACAAACAATTATTTTTTTCATCAAAAAAATAAAAAGAAAATTGAAAAAAAAAAATACATTGTTAATGATAAAAAAAATTCAAAGAAATTACGTAATATTTTTCATTATTATAAGAAGACTTGAGGAGAAGTGATTTATGGTGTTACATTTGTTTACACCCAGGCATTTTCTAACCCATTTCTCATGAAATTTCCCTATAATTTTCTTCTTGTCAATCAATGAAGAAAAGAGTATATTCAAGAGGAGACAAATCCTCTCTTTCCATTCCCTCCAAAACCATCTCTCTCTCTCTCTCTCTCGTATACATGAATTTGTGCCATCCATGCACCGTTCTGCGCCACCGTACCATGATTATCACAATTAAGGGTATGCGCAGTATGGTTCAAGTAATTTGAGAGTAAAGTTATAAATTAAATTACCAATTAGCAGATTAATAAATTGTGGTTTAGGCGATTTTGAAAATATTAGCACATTGTAGAATATTCTAACCAATTATAAAATATTTACATAATATATAATATTAATTTACATAATATTTATATATATAACACAAGATAATTTTACATAATATATTTTATATATATAACTATTAATTTATAACAAATTTTACATCTTAAATCTCTTTCACACTCATTTTCATTTTGATATTTCATTAGAGATTAAAATATATATATATTAACCATAATGGAGCAGAATGTTTGAAAGGCGGATTATAAATCTTAAAGTTTAATCCGCAATTAGCAGATAGAACGGTACGCATTGATACAAAATGATGCGATTTTAGCGATCACTACAAGAAAAATCACAATTGGCGACTAAAGTATTAGTCGCCAAAGGTCCAGTTTTTCGTCGCCAAAAGTAGGTTTTATACCTTCCCCGACTAATTTTTTTCGTCGCCAGTTTTGTCGGGAATACCTGGTCGGCCAAGGTTTTGGCGACTAAAAACGGTTTAGTCGGGAAAAAGGTAGGTATTCAGCGACCAAACTTTTGGTCGCCAATGCTCATTCCCAGTTTTTCAAATTTTACATTTAGCGACAACCATTTTAGTCGCCAATAGGTCATCAATCGCCGACCAAACTCATTAGTCGCCGAAACCAACACATTTGGCGACGAAATAGTTTAGTCGCCAAAAGCATTTTTCCAAAAAAAAAAAAGAATTCGGCTCTGCTACTCCCAGGTTTCGAACTGTGAACGTCCCAGTCACTGTTCACTGTACACATTTAGCAACACTCTCCCCACTGCGCCACATGAACATCACATGATTTTAAATGCAATATATATTATTTATATAATATATTGATCGATATTAATAGAAAACAATATATATATAAATAATTATTTTTATTTAATATATTTTATGTAAAAAATAAAGTATTTATTAAAAAAGATGGGGGAGCACTTTTGGCGACTAAATATGAATTTTAGTCGCCAATTCTGTGTTTTTTGGCTACGAAATGCTGTTTTTGTCGCTAAATAAATTAATTTCGGCCCAAAAAAACAACTTTCGGCGACTAAACTGATTTTTAGTCGCCAAAAGCTCCACTTTTGCCGACTAAACTCAGTTTTAGTCGCCTTTTGTCCAGTTTCAGCTACCAAAAGTTTGTTTGTCGGTAAAACAGCTACATTCGGCGACTAAATTAATTTTTAGTCGCCAAAACGTATAGTTTTGGCTACTAAATGCTTTTAGTCGCCAAAAACTTTGCCATTTAGCTACTAAATTTTTTTCAGTCGGTAAAACAGCTATATTCGGCGACTAAAGTGACTTTTAGTCGCTAAAAGGCCTACTTTCGGCGACCAAACTGCTTTAGTCGGCAAAAGTTCTCACGTTTGGCGACAAAACTGAATTTAGTCGCCATTTGCACTACTTTTAGCGACGAAAATCAAAATTTTGGTCGCCAATGCTGCATTTTCTTGTAGTGGATATTTTATGCCATCCTAATCACAACTATGTGCTTCCCTTTCCATTTCCTTACTTCGCCACTAGGCCCAATCACAGTTACGGACACAATCCCAATCCCCTTTACTCAATTACTGTCTACAGGTATTCAAATCCATAGGGTGATCATCTAAGTACCACTTGTATATATAGGTTCATGCCACATCAATATTAATCTCAAAGAAACTTTGGTGGCAGAGAGGTATGGTAATGGCAACGACAGTAGTAGTGATTATGGTAAGAGCCAGTTTGGGATTTCTCGCAATGATCATTGAGGTTATGGTTCGTGTAATGGTGTTTTTTATGCTAATACTAGGTACAGAGCCATTTTTAGTTACAACTGAAATAGTTGAAAGTTTTTTTAGGAAAAAAAAAATGAGAAATTATAACAATAGAAAAAAAAAAACTCAAGATTTGACGCTTGTAACAAAATAAATCAAGTTTTTAATTTTCTCAATTTAAATCTTCAATTTTTTATTTATTTTCAATTTAAATTATTTATCTATTTTTGTTATATAAAATTAATGGAAAAATAACATTTTAGTCGTTAAACTTAATGACATTTTAGACATTTTATGTACACTTACATTAAATTTAATGATTAAAATATTATTTTTTTTTTTATCAATTTAGTTCATAAAAATAGGCTAATGATTTAGATTGAAACCAAATCAAAAAATTAAAAATTCATAATTTATTTTATTATAAAGATCAAATTGGAGTTTTTTTTTTTTTTTTGTCTTATATAATTTTTCCAAAAAAAAAATTGAAATATTTTTTTATGGTGTTCTTATGTAGACATGGTGGGTGGAGAAAAAGCATCTTTCTTTTTTTTGGTTTTTTTACCCATTATTGGCTTCTGTGTTGCAGAAAGTAGTATTGAAATTAGATATAAATGATGACAAATCCAAGAAAAAGGTTATAGAACCAGTTTCCAAACTTTCTGGTATTTACTTTCCGATGTACCAAAAAAAAAAAAAAAATTGCTGGTATTCTTCTTTCTACACTTCCACTAAAATTACTACAGAAAAGAGGCATTTTTGGCGATAAAATTTTTGGTCACCAGTGAGGATAATTTTATTGGTATAAATTTTTTTGCAAAAAAAAAATAATAATGACAAAAAAAAAAAAAAAAGAGGAAGATTTCCAGCAACAAAAATATCAGCTATTTGCAGAAAGTGATCGCCAAAAATATTTTTTTATAGTAGTGTAAGCATCTTTAATGGTTTGTCATTAGAATTATTATTGCTATAATTTGGAGTTGGAGATGAAAAGTGTGCTCTAATGGTGGGTTATGGCAACTGTCAAATTTAGCAAATGCCAAAACTTGTGTCAATGGCAGTTGTTAAATTTGGCAAAGCTTTGGCAACTGCTATAATTGTCAATTCACATAAACACACCAGTTTTTGTGTTTAACAGCTGCCATTATATATAAAACTGGTGTGTTTCTGTGTTTGGTTATGCCAAAATGACATCTGATCATTGGAGTACCATTATTATAATTTTACTATTTTTTATTATTTATTGTCAAATTATAGCAATAACAATACTGTTATAACATTAGAAAATGCTATAAACTTTAAATAATTTATGAAATTTTCTACCAAACCTCTCATATGAGTGTGGAACCATACAAACTCACATGTGAGTAGGCATCACACCCATATAAGAGATTTAGTAAGAAATGTAATAAATTTTTTGCAACTGTTTAACTTCTCTTTTGGCTCTCCATTTTTTTTTCTTGTTTTTTTTGTTTTTTGTTTTTTTGGGGGAGTTGAATCAATTGCTGTCGACATGAAGGAGAAGAAATTAACGGTGATCAGCAATGTCAAAAAATTGCGAAAATTATGCTACAGAGGTACTAATAGGTTGTTTGAATTGATAGATTTGGAGAGAAATATCAAAAATAATAATAATAACAATAATAAATCTTTGTCTTACTCCTGGTCGCCTCATTAGATTATTGCAGAGGACAGAAATACAGGAAATGAAAATAAATAGAGAGAAATTAGTTCCTCTTAAAATTTACTTTTTGAATTTCTTCAAAAGTGGGAGAGCGAAAAACAAAAAACAATAAAAAAAAAAAATAAAAAAAAAAAGAAGTTGATTACCAACTTTTTATAATATCAAAATTGTTTATCTAAATACTAAAAAAATAAAAACATAAAAGATTATTTGATAATTAATATAAACTGTATTTTTATTTTTTTATTTTTTTTGTCCCTCGTCTTGGCATCCCTCATTTCAGGACTGCTGACCCTGTGGAGTCTGTTTCAAGTTGTCTTTTTTTGTCAGAATAATGCTTGGGACCCCCTTTTGGGGGTCACCCCCTCATCCCCTTTACCACGTGGCAGGGGATGATTGGAGGAGCAGGAAAAAAAAGAAAAAGAAAAAGAAAAAGTAACCAATGAGAGAGAGAGGGGGTCAAAGGGGGTGGAGGGAAAAGGGGGGATGAATCATTGTTGTTTTTGTCAGCATTCTAGGCCCGTAGATTTGTTAATTTATTAAAAGGTTGGTTCAAGTTGTCAATCCTATGCTTTTTTTTTTTTTTTTCTTTTTTCATCAACATTCTAGATAGTTAGGTTTGTCAATTTATTAGTAAAGTTAGTGTACCATTTAAAAGGTCGTCGTTAGTCCATCAACTCGAACTCATGACTTTTCTGTTAGGAATTGATCCTTCCTAATCAAGATCGTGAGACATGAAATAACAAACAAGGAAGGAAAAAAAAAAAAGAATCAAACAAATCACACACACAAGAACACAAGGATTTACATGGTTCACCTCAGAATAGGGTCACGTCCACGGCTGTTGCGATTTTTACTATGATCAGAAAAATACAACTCTCTCTTAACCTAAAAGAGATTCCCTCTCATCTATTTATAAGTATAAAATTAGGGTTACACGGAAGTAACATGGTAATTACAAAAGTACCCAAAAAATTTCGAACAAGGGGTTAAACCCCCCCTCCCCCGGGACCCCCTCCTCCTTGGGGGAGGCCCTTCCAAACCCCTCATTGGACCTAGTGTTTAAATGAACAATAAGGTTGAGTGAACAATACTTATCAGGGTCCACCAACCCAACAATCTCCCACTTGGAACCTGATAACACAAGTTCTTCATTATCTTTATCACACAAAAAAACGCCGCAACAACTTGATCTTCTTTCATCAATCTTGAAGGCCAACTGAAGTTGCACACAACTTCAATTTGTCAATGGTGATTGTCTTGGTCAACATATCTGCTAGATTCTTATTGCCTTGGATCTTCTCAAGAGACAAGACTCTATCATCTACAAGTGAACGAATGAAATGGTATCACAGCTGAATGTGTTTCGTCTTAGAATGAAAAGCAGGATTCTTTGCAAGATGAATAGCACTCTGACTATCACTATACAAAATACTTATCTCTTGCGTCTTACTCAACTCTGCTAGGAAATTCTGTAACCAAGTCATCTCCTTCCTAGTTTCAGTAATAGCAACATACTCAACCTTTGTTATAGAAAGGGCCACAATCTTCTATAACTATGAAATCCAACTCACTGCTATACTACCCAATGTGTAAACATAACCAATAGTACTCTTTCTGTTATCCAAAACACTAGCCAAGTCTGCATCAACATAACCATGTAACCCAATACCAGTTTGTCTGAAACAAAGTGCCATGTCTGTAGTACCACTTAAGTATCTAAAAATCCACTTCACTACCTCCCAATGCTGCTTGCCTGGATTACTCATGTACCTACTAGCCACTCCCACTGCATGTGCAATGTCTGGTCTAGTACAAACCATAGCATACATTATGCTACCGATAACTGAAGCATATGGAACACGTTCCATGTAAGCCTGCTCTGCTTCGGTCTTTGGAGATTGCTTTTTGCTAAGTCTGAAGTGGCTAGCCAATGGAGTGCTCACTGGTTTTGCACCATCCATGCTAAACCTCTTGAGAACTTTCTTGACATACTCAGCATGTAACAACTTCAAAGTACCATTTGCCTTGTCCCTGTGAATTCTCATACCAAGGATTTTGTTTGCAACTCCAAGATCCTTCATCTCAAATTGGTTGGACAAAAGTTTCTTCAATCTTTTTATCTCTTCAATGGTAGATCCTGCAATAAGCATATCATCAACATATAAGAGCAAAATAATATAACTTTTGTCAAACCTCTTGAAATAACAGCAATGATCTGCTTGATATCTTGTAAAACCGCTGCTACACATAAACCCATCAAACTTCTTGTACCACTACCTTGGGGCCTGTTTGAAACCATACAAGCTTTTTCAAAGTTTGCATACAAACTCCTCTTTGCCACGTGCCAAGAAACCTTGTGGTTGCTTCATGTAAGTTTCCTCCTCCAAATCACCATGGAGAGAAGCCATCTTCATATCCATCTGCTCAAGATGCAGCCACAATTCCCAACACCAATCTGATAGTGGTTAACTTCACAACTGGAGAGAAAATTTCAATGTAGTCAACCCCTTTCTTTTGTTGAAATCCTTTTGCAACCAATTTGGCCTTGTAGCATTTACTCCCATCATATTCATGTTTGACCCTATAAATCCACTTGTTGTGCAAATTCTTACCCATTGGTAATTCAGTCAACTCCCATGTCTGATTTGCCATGAGTGAATCCATTTCATCCTGCATAGTTGACTTCCACTCAATTGATCATCAACCTGCAAAGCCTCATCATAACTTTCCGGTTCACCCCTATCAGACAACAGCAAATAATGTAAAAATGGAGACCAACGCTGTGTAGGTTTAGACTCTTTTTCTGACCATCTCAACTTAGGAGTAGGAGTATGAGGCTTAGTTTGTGGAATAAGATTTTCAGGATTGTTTAGAATCCTATTATTCAAATCACTCTCACTAATCTCCTCTAACTCAACATGCTCATGACAAGTAACAGATTCAGATTCAGATGCAGACTTATCCATATCTTTATACATTACTTTCTCATTAAATATGACATCTCTACTTCTGATTATTTTCCAATTTTTATTATCCCAAAACCGATAACCAAATTGATTAATGCTATACCCAATAAAAGTACATTTAATAGATTTCAGATCAAGTTTACTTCTATTAGCAGAATCTATATGCACATATGAAACACAGCCAAATACCTTCAAAAAAGAAAGATTTACCTCTTTACCACTCCAAACTTCTTCTGGTAACTCTTCATTCAATGGAACATATGGACCACAGTTAATCAGATATGCTACAGTGTTAACTGCATCTGCCCAAAACATCTTTGGTAATCCAGCATATATCCTTATACTTCTAGCACATTCATTCAAAGTTCTATTCATATGTTCTACAACGTCATCCTGTTAAGGTGTCTTTTGAATAGTCTTCTCTATTCTAATTCCATTTTCTGTACAATATTTCTTAAACTCATTGTCTTCATATTTTTCTCCATTATCTGATCTCAAGCACTTAATTTTCAGATTTGTTTCAATCTCCACCAAGGCTTTCCACTTCTTAAAAATAGTATAAACTTTAGATTTATGTTTCAGAAAATAAACCCACACCTTTCTCGTTGAGTCGTCGATAAAGGTAACATAGTATGATGATTCTCCAAAAGATGAAACAAGTGTAGGTCTCCAAACATCTGTATGAACCAACTCCAACCTTTCTGACTTCGGTTTCCTGCCATCCTTTAAAAGACTGACCCTCTTTTGTTTGCTGAAGATGAATCCTCACAAAACTCAATGTCCACCGATTTCAAATCTGACAGTTTCCCCTTAGATGCAAATATCTTCATCCCTTTTTAACTCATATGCCCAAGTCTTTGGTGCCACAGATTTGAGTCTTCCTTCTCACCAACAACTGCTATTGCGTCCCCATTGTTCATAGTCATGTAAAAGGTGCCTTCTTTTTGACCACGAGCAACAATCATCGCTTCTTTGGTGATTTTCCACAAACCACCCATGAAGGTTACAACATGACCTTCATCATCAAGTTTCTTTTCAAACCAGGCACATGTTTGATATTCTGTATCTTCCAAACAAATCTGTTTGGCAACCTGATTATTATATTCTCTTTACCCACAATCTTTAAAGGTTCATCATCAGCTAGATAAACCTTCCCGAAATCACCACCAATGTAATTGTCTATGATTTCTCTTTGTGAAGTAGAATGGAATGATACCCCAGAATCTAAAATCCAAGATTTAAGAGGGCTGTCAATATTCAAGATCAAAGTATCATAAATCTCCTTCGTTGCAACATTAGCAGACTTCTGATTTTGATCACCTTTGTTCTTATTCAATGTTGGGCAATCTCCTTTTAGATGTCCCTTCTTTTCACAGTTCCAGCAACTCCGTCCCTCTCCAGTTCTTTACTTGCTTCTGTGTTTAGATTTTGATTTGTTATGGTTCGAGTTTCTTTCTCCTGATCTTCCTCTAGCTTCTATATTCAGGGCAGAACCTGATGTTTCCCCTAATTCCCTCCTGTGAATTTCTTCACTCAGAATTAAATCTTGAATATCATTGTAATTCAACTTTTCTTTTTCCAAATAATTACTCACTGTCATTACAGTGTCATTCCAACTTTCTGGAAAACTAGATAGAGGAATCAAAGCCCTAACCTCATCATGATATTCGATAAATACAGAACTTAATTGTGTTATCACAATATTGAATTCATTCAGCCATCGAAGCACCTTCTGTCATCATCAAATTAAACAATTTACGCATCAAATAAACTTTATTTAAGGCAGAGGGTTTTTTGTACATGTTTGAGAGTGTCTCCATGAGACCAGTTGTAGCCTTCTCTTTCGCTATGTTAAACGCAACGTTACGAAACAACATTAACCAAATAACACTTAGCGCTTGGCGATCAAGAAGAGTCCACTCATCATCCTTCATCTTTTCTGGTTTCGTCCCTAAAATGGGGTCATATAGTTTTTTCTGATACAAATAGTCTTCAATCTGCAACTTTCAAAATCCAAAATATGTGTCATTGAATTTATCGATTCTAACCTTTTCGTTTGTAACCATCACTCCCACTCAAACCAATGCTCTAATACCAGTTGCTAGGAATTGATCATTCCTAACCAAGATCAGTGAGACATGAAATAACAAACAAGGAAGAAAAAAATGAATCAAACAAATCACACACACAAGAACATAAAGATTTACATGGTTTACCCCAAAATAGGGCTACATCCACGGCTGCTAAGGTTTTCACTATGATCAGAAAAATACAACTCTCTGTTAACCTAAAGTGGCGCCCCATCATCTATTTATAAGTATAGAATTAAGGTTACACGGAAGCAACATGGGAATTACAAAAGTACCCAAAAGATTTCGACTGGGGGGGGTAAACCCCCCCTGGACCCCCTTTCCCCTTAGGAGGAGGCCCCCCCAACCCCCCTATTGGACCTAGTGTTTGAGTGAACAGTAAGGTTGAGTGAACAGTACTTATCAGGGTCCACCGACGAAACACTTTCTTCACTGTACTCTAAAATGCAATTACACGCTAACTTGTCACAAAGGCCTTAGCATATCCGTATGCTATTTGTCATGTTAATGATCTCGGCAATCACATATTTGCTTCTCTAGCATTCTGCGATTTCAACACAGATAATGTCGATTACCTTTATTCTCTGGCTAGTATTTGTCTATGGTTTTGTAGGCAAGCTTTGCATAGACACATTTGGGGGAAGTGGACATCATTAACTCTTGTATTGGGAAGTTCTCTAGTTTTTTGCATTTCTTTTCAAATGTTTGGACCTCAACTTTGTTCCTTATTCTCCATGGTCTCATTACCATGTGTGAAGGGCCAAACAATAGTACAATGGCTCGTTTGGTTTAGCTTTGAAATTCATTTTGGAAAATAAATTTTTGAAAAGAATTTAAAATTTATTTGGTTATGAGTTTGAAACTACACTACAACAAATGACACTTTTGACAATTAAATTTTTAGTCACCAAAAGTCACATTTTAGTCGCCCAAATCTTTCGCCAACTACAATTTTTGGTTGGCAGCTTAGTCGTTGAATAATTGTCGGGAAAGGTAATTGGCAACCAGAAAATATATAGTTGCTGAAAGTCTACAATTGGTGACTAATATTTTAGTCGCCAAAAGCTATCAAATAAATTTAATATCGCATTTTCAGCGACTAACACTTTTTTTCGCCAAAAACTTAAATTATTTAGGACGACTAAACTTTCAGTTGCTAAAATTTTTTTTTGGTTTATCTTATTTTTTTTTTAGCTACTAAATGTTTTAGTCGCCTAAAGTCTAATTTTTGTTTAGCAGCTAATGTTTTAGTCACCTAAGGTTTTTTTTTTTTTTTTGTTTCTTTGTTCTTGCTACTAAATATTTAGTCGCCAAAAGTGTTATTCTTTTTTTAATTGTTTGTTTGGCTACAAAAATTTTAGTTGCGAAAACTTTTTGTCATTCTATTTTTTCAAGCTACTAAATAATTACTCACCAAAAATCTTATTTTTTTATGGCTACTAAATATTTAGTCGCCAAAAGATTTATTTTCATTTTTTTTTAGCTATTAACTATTTAGTTGCTAAAAATATTTACTCCATTTTTGTTTACCAGTTGTTTAGTTGCCAAAAACATCGTTTTATGTTTTTTTTAATTAATTTGTCCACAACCTGTATGTATTCTATTCAACTTGTACCATATATATATATATATAAACAAAACAATATATATATTATTCATTCCACAATCTGCATCTATTTCACTTCTAACTATGCAAAAAGGAATAACTTTTAATATCCCCACGTTTTTGTTGTTGCAAATGGTTTAGATTTAGGGTTTTTTTTTTTTTTTTTTTTTTGAAAATTTGTATAAAAATATACTAAATTGTCCAAATCAATGTAATTTAAATTATATATAATTATAAAAATTATTTATTTAATAAAATCAGAGCAAAGATTGGAAAATTTGACTACCAACATTTATAGAAACTTTATTATTCTCCACATAGGGTAATTATTCAATAATTCTGGAATATAGACACGTGGTAGTATTGTGATTGGTGGAGAAGGTGGGTAGGCGGGGCATTGTATTGGATGATTGGAGAGATGTTGGGACATATTGATTGATAATTGGTTAAGGAGTACAGAAACGTGATACTCTGGGAACATTGAATAATTTCCCCTCCACATGTGATCTCTATTAATTTATACTTGACAAGCCTGCAAAAAGTAAAACTTGCAATGCCCATTTGTGTTTTGAAACATATTTTTGGAAGAAAATTTTTAAAAATATGTTTGATTACAAATTTTCTCAAAACAATTCCAAAATTACTTCTCTCTTTATTACACATCAATCAATCACTTTTTCTCTTTCCTCTCTCCTTCTCAATCACTTTTTCTCTCACACACATCTATTCAATTATAACAAAATATCAAATCATCCCAAACTCTCAAACTCCAAAATTATTTTCAAAATATATAACCAAACAAACCAAAAAAAATTTCTAAACTCTCTTCCCAATTTTTTTTTTTAAAAAAATTTATCTCAAAACATAAATCAAACGTGTGACCAGCCCATGTGAAAAAAACAGATTCTCCACATGTGATCCTGTCAGGCACCTTATCTCTTCGAATATCAAAGAGTTTCAAATCCAACTCCAATTCTCTACAAAATTGGTCAAAATAGAAAATTGAGATGTACAGCTTTATTGTTGTCAAACCTTCCACATTTTTATTGTTGCGTATGGTTTACATTTAGGGTTTTTTTGAAAATCTTAGTATAAAAATAAACTAAATTGTCCAAATTAATGTAATTTAAATTATATATGAATATATAATTATAAAATTTATTTATTTAATAATCAGAGCAGAGATGGAAAAACCATCCCCTCTCCATTTTTTTAGGATAATTCTATTTCCAAACACCAAAACCTCTCATTCCACATCCTCTCTCAATACACACACCAACTAATTTTGAATTTTGTGTTTTTACTCAATGTACAACCTTTTTTGCCAAAAATATCCCTCTCTTTAACATCGAAACCCTAAACCAACACCTATTGCCACTCATCGCCTATTGTCGTCCATGATCATGCATTGGCAATGGCAGTGGCTGAGTCATCCCTTTTTAGGCCCCTTCCACTATAAGATTTGGGCCATACTTTCTGGCGAGTTCCTAAACCCACTTGATTGCAACGATGGTGGAGTTGTCGAGATTGTCGATAACCACCACCTTATACAAACCCAAAAGCAACTAATGCACCATGTGGGTTCCACTATACCCAGCACCACCAGTCATAAGTATGTCTCGCGCCGTAACTATAGCGATCCCAGTTTTGACCCGACTCTTGTGATATTCCAGACTCGAGTTTAATGCTTTCATATTGTTGTTTACCTCTTCATTCCCTTGTATCTCTTTGAAATTGGTCTTTGGGTTATTGTGGTTGTGTTTGGAACATGTTGGTTGTTTGTTTTTCCCAAATCTTGTTATCCAGATTTTTGCTCCTCTCCTCGAGCAGCCATTCTTGCGCTCGAGCGGGCTGTGTATATTTTGGTCCTCCGCTCGAGCGGGATGTGCAAACTCTCAGTACTTTGCACATCTGCAAAAGTACTGGAGGGATGTCTTTCACGCTCGAGCGACATTTCCTATGCTCGAGCAGGTGGACGCTCGAGTGGCCTTCCGTGTGCTCGAGCGGGTTGTCTGTTGTCTACATAAATACTGGATGTTTGTATTCTGTGCTCGAGCGAGATCTTCTTACGGTCGAGCAGAACCAAACTTTGTGTTTGACGCTCAAGCGTCAACTTCTCCGCTCGAGTGGACTGTGCGTATATCAAATCGTGAAACATCATTTTATATCACTTTTTCAGATCTATTCTAAAAAAAAAAGCCCTAAAATGAGACCCTCTCTCTCTAAAACTTACCTTCTCTCTAGATTTTCATCTAGATCTAGTGATTTCTCCACCCTACTTCCTTTGATAAAAAGGTAGAGCTTATGAAGATCTTCACTTTGATCCGACTAAAATTAGATTTCAGCATTTTTGGGGTTTCTCTCTTGCTTCGCTCATTTTCTCTCTTTGAGATAGAGACTTTCTATACTTTGTTATGGCTTTTAACTTAGTTATTTGTGATTGTGTAACAATTGTGGGTTTTGGGAGCATTTTGAACAAACCTAAGGTTTGGGTATGAATGGAAAAGAGGGGTTTTTGGGTGAAGATGAAATAAATGAACATGGAGTTTGATAATGAAGTCATGTGGTGTCAAAATAGTTGATTTTGGTACTTGGATTGATATTTTAAGAAAATGAGATTTTGCCCTAAAATGATCATCATAATTATTTTGTATAAATAATTGAAAATTGGTATTGTAAGCATGAAATTGAGCGAGTATTGAAATAGATGGTGGTGTCGAGTATGTAATACTTCATATCTTTGGAAATTCTGGATAACTTATCTGTCTTGAGATTGTATATATGTTTAGAAATATCTGTATTGGGCTATTGGTGAAGGATAGCTTTGATTGTTATAGAAATTGTATATGGATTAGGTGAATTGAAACTAGTCTCTTGTTGGTTGTCATTGAATATGACTATGATTATATACATTGCATATGTATGATTATTTGGGAGAAGAAAGTGGATATACTCCATGTGTGATTATGTGTGTATATACATTGCATATGTATGATTGTGTGAGAGGAGAAAGGGGATAGACTCCATTATAATTAAGTTGGCCGGAGTATCCTGGGTAAAAGTCCCAAAATTATACATGGGTGTCGATTCCGCGGACGAAATATCCGTAAAATGGCAAGTTCAAATTATACATGGGTGCCAATCTCGTAGATAAAATATCTGTAAAATGGTAGTTGGAAGTGTTTGTGTATTAATTGTGAAATTGTTGAATCATTGAGTTGTAGTCTTATTTGGGTTATTGAGAAATAATGAAATTGGCTCATGTATTGAAATGAATTGAAGGAAAGTGAAATGGAATATGGACTTGATGTCTTTATGAATATATATAAAAGTGTAAATATTTTATCTCAGACATTGTATATACACCCTGCACTTATATCTTCGTTAAACTTCATATATTGTGTTATATTATTCCTACTGTGCTGTGGCTCACCCTATTTGGGACAAACATTTTCAGGAAATGATGGCATGCCTTCGAGGCAATAGCATTGGAGGGACTTTTGAGAAGCAAGAGCTTCTTTATTTTGACTATGTATTTTTGTATAGCCAAGGGCTTTATTTATGAGAGCTAATCTCATTGTTGTTGTAACCAAGTTAAGACTTGAAAAGATATAAGCCTATAGGGCATTTATTTTTGTTGAACTCTTTTGTACTATAAATGTTATGAAATGAAAGAACATAATACTCTGAATTATGCTGTCACCTATAGATGCTTTGGGTTGTATCAATTGTATTTTTTGGGGGGCGTTACAGTAACTACACAACTCAATTTGCATATAGTTATATATATATGTCTATATAAAGAGAGAGTAATTGAGGACTTTAGACATTTTGGATCTAATGACAATTGTGACTTTGATCAGACTTTAACAATCTGTAAAGTAACCCAGAAACTTTATTGAAAAAAAATTTGGGAAAAAGATGAACATAGTGGGTTGGGTTAGGTTTTGGACTAGTCTAAAATTTGGTTCTCAAATGCTCCTCCTAGATGAAAAAGAAGAAGAAGACCACAGAGAGAGGGAGAGAGGGGGGGGGGGGGGGGGGATGGCGGTATTGCAGCAAAGAAGTTATAGCAGAGTTGATGGTGGCGGTGGCAATAGCAGTGGGCGGTGGCTAGGGTTAGGGTTAAGAAACAATAGTTTTGGTGGAGAAGATAAGCACACTCTAATAATTTTATTTTAGGACAAAATTATAATAAAAAAATAAATCATTAAGTGTGTATACAAAGATAAATAGGTGTGTGGAAACAGAGTTTTTCATTTTTTATTTGGGATGAAGAAAATCCACACAAATCGAGACGGAGATGCGGGACAGGGCGGGGAGGAAATTGCCACACAAACTTATAATTCTAACATGAGACATTGAATGCGGAGCATTTAAAATTTGCAAATAAAAACTTGACAATTAAGAAAAACTATTTAGCATTCAGCACAAACAATATTTATTATTATTTGTTAAAATTTGTAATCAGATTCGTTTTGTTGTATACAACACAGTACGATCCTTTAACAATTTACAACTACAATCACCTCCACCAATCAAGCACGCTTTTAGGCACGGACAATGTGGTGCATAACTCTATATCACAGGTCTCCCTTGCAACAGGAGTGAGCAATGACCCGCCTACATATTTTTCTTCTATAGTTGAAAAAAACAAAAAAACAAATGATAATATAAAAATATGATTACATATAAGCATTTAGCCGTTTCCTCGAGTCCAAAAAGGATAATTAAGAAGCTTTAGCGGAGTTGACACAAATAGGAGGATTATGTGTGCCAGAAAGTCTTGGTTGGATGTTTTTACATTGGCTCGTAGCAGGGCCTCCTTTTCCAGTGTACTTCAAGTCGATATTACTAACCTCCACATTCTGGCACGGTGAGCTGCTGCTGCAGACGAGCTTCACAGCAAGCTGAGTCGAAGTAGTGCCCCTAATGTTCTTGAAGCTAACATTGCTAATCCTAACTTTTGATGGAACCTGAATACAAGAAAAGATTAACAATTCAATCAACCATAGTATTCTTGATTTTAATTTGTAGATTGAACAAAACAGTGTAAACCCTGTTGTTTATTTGGTAATTTGTACCTTTAATTGGCATTGGTTATAAGGGCAGTATTCTTGATCAATGAGGATAGGGTTGCCAACATTATTCATTATGATGTTCTCAAAATGCATGTCGGAGGCAACGCCAGGAGCAGGGGACGATGGCCATGTTTTCACTCTCACGCCATTCATTGTGTTGGATATGGTGCAATTCTTAACATTGATGCCAACAACAGGATCTTCTTTCGGGTACCTTCCAAGGCTTCCAATGCTGATGCCATGGCCAGGTCCACAAGTCACTCTCTCGACAGTTACCTGTTGGCTTCCATCTCCAATCGAGACACAATCATCTCCGGTCTGTATGCTTGTGTCTAATATATTGATCCCGGTTGAACGTCCAATGTGGATTCCATCCGTGTTAATGCTAGTTCCAGGCGCGGAGATGGTGAAGTGCTGGAAGGTGAAGTTCTTACACCCCAATACATTAACATGGAAGTTCTTGCTGTCCTTGGAAGTCACGCCTCGCACGATCGAATTGGTGATAAAGTTGAACCTCAGGTTCTAATTTCAAGTCAAAAACACATCATGGAACATATTTTATTAGTTTGTATAGCATTTTTCTTCCATCGACATCAATATAAGAACGACATAATGGAATGAAGAAGTGTAGTAGATATATTTGGTTATTACCATGGGTATGGCCTTGCAATTGGGGTTCTTGCCACAATCATTTTGGGCCCAAGCGGCGGCGCCTTGGCCGTCGAAAGTTCCAGAACCGGATATTGTAAGATGATCAATGTATGCGATGGTAAGCCATGAATCGCCCTTGAGTATGCCCAGTTGAGCAGGGGCCTTCAATGTCCCGTCGAGTTGAATCTCCACAGGAGCCTTGCAAGGGCCTTGGATTTTTACTTCATTTAATGGAAATGTCCCTTTTGGAATCACAACTTTACTAGCACTTGTTGATGCGCATGCTTCTTTCCAAGCACTCAATAGAGCCTAAAAAAATATTCAAAGAAAAAGAAAAATCAAGAACTGTTTCAGCAAAAATCCAGTGGTTCATGTGCCAAGCATCTTATTATTGTTTTTTGTTTTTAATTTTTTAAAAATACTACACTTGTTTAATGAAATATTTTATGGAATTTTTAACAAAAATGTCTCTTTTGGAATCACAACTTTACTAACAATTGTTGATGCACATTCATCTTTCCAAGCACTCAATAGAGCTTAAAAGAATTTTCTCAACAAAAATAAGGACTCTGTCAACCAAAATTTAGAGGTTCATGTGCTAAGAATCTTCTTATTTGGTATCGTTTTCATTTTATTTTTTTGGAGAACAAGATATAAAACTCGTTTGACGAACCCTGAAATGCTTTTTAGAACAATCCCTTTTTAATGAAGACTAGGCTTTCCTCTAGTCTAATAATTGGATTGGAAGATTCAGTTGAGGTGCTTCGGGCCCATTTTTGGCTTATCTCGGTGATTCAAATAATTCAACTTATAATGCCTCCTGAATAGATCTACGTAAGAAATTAAGTTAATCAAATATCGATAGTTACATGCTTATATCAAATTTATTTTTAAAAAAACGGGTGGTTCCATTCTCAAAAATACTTTTTGTGTATTTTTTTAAAGACAAATGTGATTAAATTATTTGACTACAGATGTTTGATCAATTTGAATTTTTGCATGAAAGATCTATATTTCGTGCACTACCAAATACACAATTCGAATCACCAAAATGGGCTTGGAATGGGGAACAAAATTCCTTTTTTAAAGAAAGACCAAAAAGACGTATTCAAATTTTTAAAATTATTTTCGTACAAAAATAAAAAGGATATGAAAATTATGAGTTTTTTTTATTTTTTTTAGTATTTCATTGTTTTTGTTTCTAAAAACATCAAAACTGAAAACGATGAGAACAAAAACAAAGCCAAATAGTTTTAAATTTGTAGTATTCTTACTTGGGTGATGTCTCCTCCAGGTTTCGCGCCATACTTTGTTACATCAAAAATGGCTGCATGTATTTCTACAGCTTGAGCTAATAACAAGAAGAAAGAAATTAGTGAGACACTTAATTTCATAACCATTTTTTTCTTCTTTCTTTTTTTTTTATCTTTTTTTTTTTTTTTTTTTTTTTTTTTTTTTCCGTCTCACACTATTTTGCAAGAATGATGCAATTTGATCTTTGATTGGAGCCTATATAAATACACACATATAAAATGAGGAAGAACTTGAGACCACAAAACTCCTAACACAATGCTATACTAAATTTGTTTGAGGTTTTAATGTTTCAATTCAACTTCCTATTAATAAGTATGAGTGATAATGTGTTGCCAAGTGCCAAGGGAAAATATTATGAGAAACAATTTTTCAATCTCAACCACTTCTTTTCACCAGTGCTATGCAATGTGTGTTTTTCAGTGGTTATTTTTGGATTAATTGCCTTTTTAGTCATTAAAGTACGCAATTTGTCACATTTTTTATTTATGATATTTAAATTATATCAATTTAATTTCTATTATATAAAGGCCTCGTTTGGGAAGCGGCTACTTTTTAGATTTTTTACTATTTGGCTAGTTTAATAGGTTATTTTAGTTTTTGTATTTGGAAAGATGGGTTGGATTTTTTGTTGGATCGTTGTATTGAAAAATGTGTTTGAAATAATGTGGGAAAAGAAATGACAAATTGCCCCTAATGATTGAATGATTGGTATGGTTTTCAAAAAATTTCAAGGGCAATGTCTTTTCGCGTTCCTGGCAGTGTACCTGTTGCAGATGGGTTTTGTTTGCATATGCTTTTTTGACTTTTTTCAATTTGAGGCTATTTTAGCCAGCAAACCCACTTGCGAAACACCTCCAAAAAGTGTTTCTATTTGATCCTCAATCTAACTTTGTTTGTAGATTCTGTTAAAATCATTGATAAATGCGGAAACTCAATTAAAAAAATTATATTTTTAGTTTCTAACGCATGAGATTTGTAATATTTTAATCTCCAATTTTTTATTATGTCAATTTAACCTTCAATGTATACAAATGTTTCAATTTGATTTCCCAACCTATTTTCGCCATCCAACATGCATATTTATATTACTTATACATATATATATATCAAAACATATTGGTATACTACAAGAAAAAGCATTATTGGTGATAAGGATCTTATTTCATTGTGAAAAGTAAGCTTTGGGCGACATTTTATTTATTTTTTGGCATTGTAAAATTATATTTTTCTTGAGGATATTTTCCTTCAAAGACGTTGATGTTTTTTTATTTTTATATTTTGACCATATATATTTAAGGTTTTCTCGTCCATAGTTCAACTAGATAGAGTTGTAATTACGTTTGGGATCAATAGCTACACTTTATATATATATATTGACGACTAAATTGTCATAATTTATATATTAAGAAGCAAAATGACACAAATCATATTCTTTGGCGACTAAAATCAAATTTACATATTCACCCTAGCTTTAATGGTATTGCAGGCGGAGTTTGGTTGATGAACTAAACTAAAACATATTTTACACATTGAAAACTAAATGGATACAATTTAAATATTGAAAACAAAGAAACTAATCACCTTGTTTGGTTTTGATTGATTTTCTAAAAGTAAAATTTTTTGTTTTTTTTATTTCTTATTTTTAATAGTTTTTTTAATATTTTAAGTAATTTTTTTTTAATCTAGATGCACATAACTTAGATGCACCAAATAAATAAAATATTTGTGAAAAAATATTTTAAAAATTCAATAAATACACAATAATACAAAAATGTATTGAATTTTTATTTTATTTTATTTTATTTTGTATTTTTTGTATTTGATGAATTTTTTAAAGATTTTTTTTCATAAATATTATATTTTTTAAGTATATGTAGGTTATGTGCATCTAAAAAATAAAAATATTTCTAAAAGTATTAAAAAAATTTACTAAAAAAAACACGGAAAACTAAAAACTTAATTTTTATGAAAAGTTTGCTCAATTTTCTGAAACCAAACAAGGTGAATGGTACCTATGTAGACACAAAAAGAGGCTGTACATTGTTGTAAAATTAAGACTAGGATTCCATTTGTTTCTGCTGCAGAAAATAATTATCTTTTTGTAAATAAATATTTTTCTATATTTGATTGCGATCTTAAAAATGTTAATGTTGGCAGTCATGGCAATTGGTGGTGACAGCCGCGGCAATTGTAGCAATGAGGTGTAAGAGGCAAACATAGTGGTGACAGTTATAGTGGTTGTAAGGTGGTCGCGGTGGCAGTAGTGTGGTGACAGAGTGGTAATGGTGGTGCCAACGATGGTAAAGTTGATAAGATCTGGTCTATCTTGTAAGATTCAAAAAAAAATGTTTTTTACCTTTAAAATTGTAAAATACTTTCAACCCAAATGAATTCCTTGGTAAAAATGACTGTCGGAAATCACTTTTTTTAGATGACTAAGTAACTGTGTATTTTATAAATAAATAAATGTACGGGGGCGAAATATCCTCCGCTTTCCGTACTCCTTGCGCTCCAAGCTTCTCTTGACGGCGTCTATCTCTGCAACACAAAAATGGTGAGCTGCCCGGCGGTGGTGTGCCGGAAAGACCCTCTGACGATCAAGTCAGATTATTTGGGGAAGAAATCGGCTTATCAGAGAGAGAGGGTTTTCGATGGAATGAATTCACTTACCTTCAACGTTCCTCCTCCTCCATATTTCTAGGCTGGCCATGCAGCCCCAAGATTGTGCGCGCACTACCTCTGCTGTCCTCCCCTGGACAGGTGGCAGTGCTCGCCTCTCACACCCTTATGCGTGTAAAGGCTTAGTCCTCCCTCCAGTACACACAGAACTGCCCAACGGTATTGAGGCGTGCGTGGAGCAGATGTCCTCTCCTTCACGCCATTGGCCCAGGTGGCATACTTAACCGGAGTACCACGGCCGGCCTGTCAGTTGTGGGGAGTTGCTATTACGCGCACATAACCGAGCTATGTGTCGTCGACCTACAACTCTGAATCAGGCGAAAGCCTGGCCACCTCAGCCGAACTATTATTGATCGGTTCATCATGACCAATCGGTTGCGAGGCATGCCGGCCTCCAACCGTTCTTCCTCCAATCTCGACACACGAAGCCACTTTATATCGACTGACCGATCCACGGCGTACCGGTTCAGATCGCGCCCACGATCTAGCTCGGGCATCCTTTTAGCTCGGTCAGCATCCGCTAACCCGAGCCCCGTTCAATACGTGCAAGACGCAGCTCGGCTACGCCAGGTGGTGCCTGACCGGTCAATATTTTCGACCGTGCAAGCCAGGCCGCTGCCCATGTCAACAGAGAGATTAGCTCGGCGCCGCGCGGTCCGTCACGTCTGACGTTATCTTAGCTCGGCCGTACAGTCAGGTGCAAATTGCCCCTCTCAATTGCCCCTTAAACCCATCCGAGCTATCGTGGTTGGGTTTACCTCTGTGACCGAGCATATCGGTTGAATTGTGCCATTACCAAGCCGAGCATCATGGGGGAAATATCTGGCGCCGAGCTATCCCATTTGGCCGGCCATCTAGTCGGTAGTCTTGTCAAGGGTCGTGCAGCCGTACTGACAGCCGCGTTTCCAGTGCCACGTGGCTTCACGCCATTGGTTCATGCAGCCAGCTGTTCTGCACGCGCAGAATTCAAACGGCTGCGCCGTTTGGGTGGTTTCCCCCCTTTTTAAGCACAGACCAAGGGCCATTCGAGCCCTTCATCCTTCATCTTCTTCCAAAGCTCCAAACCCTAGCCTCCCATCACTCCAAGCTTCCAACCGTTGCTGCCCCTTGCTGTGTCTGCCATTCCCGACGCTGCATTCGAGCTCTCGAGGCCTAACTTACTTCTCATTCATTTTCGGTAAGTCACACTACCCCTCCTTTGTATTTTCTGTTTCCGTTTTCCAGTTCTCCATGTTTTTCGCGTTTTTTCTTTTACTGCTCTTCGTGCTTTTGCTTGGGGCTATTAGGAGTCCCTCTCATTGCTTAGAACCAGCACACCCTAGGGCAAACGAAAACAGTGGGAATGGATGGGGCCTTCGTGCCCCTTGTTTCTCCTGGGTTCGAACAGATTCATCCCATTTCTGGGATGAACAGTTTGAATCTGGGTAGGACCGAGCTAGATGCTCATTTAGATCCGTAATTAGGGCTTCAACCGATCAAAAAATGGTTCGTGGCTTCTCGTAGAGACTGCGACCGGGCTGAATACTCCATTGGATCGGTGAGTAGAGTGAACCGAACTAAACCCCTGAAACCTTCGCCCAAACCTTTACCGAGCTGGAGGATCAACTAGATCCTTCAATAGGTCTTAACCGAGCTATAACCGAACTAGGAGGCTTAAGCACACATGTCGTCGAACCGAGCTGAGACTTATCGGTCAAAACACCAAGTCCTTCACTGAGCTATTTCCACTAGGAGCCGCGCGATCTATACCGTGCTAACCCTTGGCCTTATTTTTTAACATGCAGAACAAATAGGACCGACCAAGCCAGTCTAGCATTATAATTGGTGGAGCTCAAAGACCGAGCAAACACACCAACATTTTTGACCGAGTTACACACCAAACCAAATAAGACCGAGATAATGGAGAAGTACCGGTTCATGGTTAGCTCGCTCGGCGCGATGGCGGAGTTTCGAAAGGAGTACAATGTTCCTGACGACGTCATCCTAGAGCTCGCCAAAAAGGGAGACACCCCTTGGGGGGATTTAGACCGGTGCCCCTTCACGGTCGTGTCAATAGTAGAAGGAGGTGTCCGCTTCCCGGTCCAGCCCTTGCTCTGCGAGTTTTTGAGGCAGACAAGGCTTTGCCCGAGCCAAGTCTCAAATAACACATACAAAATAATAAACGGGGTCGCCGAGCTGAACCGGAGGCTCGGTCTCCATCTCGGTCTGGCCGAAATTTTCCATCAATATAGCCTTAGTAGAAATAAAAACGGGCTTTGCTGGTACCTCAAAGTCAAGAAGGCCCGAGCAAAACTCATAAAGGGCAACCCGGACAAGGAGACGAACGACGACGACTTCTTGTGGGTGTCCGGTCGCTACGAAGACACCGAGGCACCCATACCGGGCTGGTACATTAGGAAAGATTTTGGCAGTGCTGGTAAGTAGCCCAGCTGACCGCACTATCTTCTTTCTGCATTTCATTTTTGTCATCTTTTGCCGGTCTAACACTTGTCTTCTTCTTGCAGATAGACATTTGGCAGCAGACTACCATCAGGCCGACCCAGAAGCAATCCGAGCTCTGCTGCGTCACCCAGCCGAGGAGAGAGAAGCTTCGAAGCTGCTCGGCTTCGAACAGACCTACCATTACCAAGCACCGCGCAAAAGCCGCGTGACCGACTTCCTTCGCGCGCCCTCCCCTGAACCGGATCCCAACCTGCCGCCGATCAGACTTGTTCCCCTCACCGCCGAGCAAGAAATGGCGAAGATAAAGGCGATCAAATCAATGATTACTGGAGAGGAAGGGGAGTCCTAACCTCCAGAGGCAACCGGGGGAACATCCTCTGCCCCAGCCGGGCAAACAGAAGGGGCAGTGCTTGCCCTTGCCAGCGAACAACCTGCTGGCCGGTCAAGGAAGAGGTCGAGGAAGGAGCAAGCCGGACAAAGCCTCATTGATGAAGATTCTACCGAGGTTGCCTCCACCGAGCCGGGCGACCAGACCGAGCAACAGCAGGCCGGCAAATCCAAGGGGAAGGGCCCAGCCACCCCTCCGGGTCTGGGCGCCCTAGTTCAAATACCAAGGCCGACCAGTTTCTGCGGAGGACTCGGTCTATGCTGACAAGGATTATTCCCTTGGTTTCAACCTGACCAAGGGGCTAATCCTTCCAGCTGATATGAAAAAACATGATGAGCTCGCCGACCTAAAGGTCCTCTGCTCGGTGGCAAAATCCATAGTGCTGGTAAGTTCTTCATTTTTTGCTTCAACTGTCTGCTCGGTTTTTGCTCGGTTTCTGAATATTAACGATCTGTTATTTGTTTTCAGGCCGCGCAAAAGAACTACCTTGCCCATGATCGCATGATCAAACTGCGGCAGAGCCTGCGCGATGCCATCTCGAAGAACAAGGCCCAGAAAGGCGAGATAGCAAAACTGAAGGCCGCGCAAGAAGCAGTCGTGGCGAAGCGAGATACCCTGCTCCAAAAAGTCGATCGAGCTGACGAGGATAAACAACGGGCTGTGAAGTCGACGAAAGCTCGGTATCTCGCCGAGCTCCGAAAGCTGCGCGACGCCCATAAAGAAGAAAGGGACAAGGCTGTAAGCAACGCCGAGGACCGGGGATACGCCCAGGGGGAAAAAACTTATGAGCGGCAGGTCCAAGCGACCAAGGACATCTTTTTCCAGTGCAGCTGGAAAGCAGCCGTGGAGAAAGTTGGCCTTGGTCAGGATTCTGACATGTTCATCAACCCGCCCCCTGCTTATATCCCGGTCTACTTGCAGGCTTACTCTAGGGCCGAACAAAACCAACTTATAGCAGAGGCAAGGCAAGAGGCTGAGGAAGAAGCCGCCGCCGTGAAACAAGCCGAGCAAACTCCACCGGAAGCATCTCCAAATGCCGAAGATGAAGTGATTGATCGGGAGGTTCTCACGGTGGAAGGCACCGACAATGAAGCCGAGGAGAGCCTGCCCGAGCAGACTGTGGAGGAGACCGGGCAAACCGTGCTAATCGCCGAACAATCGACTGAGCTAGAATTAGATTGAACTGTGCCTTTTCTATTTTCCTTTGTTTCTTGTTTACATCTTTGTTCTGAAAATGTAACCGGGCTATGTCCCCCCTACGGTACTGAAATCTTTTTTATCAATGAAACTTTGAACTTCTTGCTCGTTCTATGTCTACTTCTGTTCGGCTGGCATATGCATGAATTTCTTGGTTTAAACGTTGATAATTCATAACTGGCAGGTCGGCTGAGCTACGCAATATGCCAAGCTGAAATCACCCAGAACGTCTTCCAACATATCTGACAGCTCGGCTCCTTGGAAATTTAAATGAACTGACATTGTACCTTGGCCGGGCAAAATCCGCTCGGTTTGAAATGTTTGCGGAATCATAGAATTCCATTGCATCAATAAGACCGAGCAAAAATCGGTTCACCTTGTGAGTTGGTCAAACTACCAACATTTCTTTTCGGCCGAGCAAAGGCAGCTCGGCCACATATGTGTTGGACAAAACACCAATACTGCGAAATTTTGCCGAGCTAGATCCGCTCGTTTTACATATTGGGCAAGACACCAATATGCCAACTGGGCCGAGCAAAGTCAGCTCGGCCCTTACATTGGACAAAACACCAATGTTTAGGTTGGTCATGACGCCAACATTTCAACAGGGCGAGCAAAACCAGCTCGGTCCTAATGCGAATCAGTCATACTCCGACCGTTTGTGCGGTCTGCTTCCATTCCGGCGAGAGGGAATCAGCCCGGTCCCATCCAGGTCGGTCTCCTTGCCCCTGGCATTCATAATTGCCTTGTACCGTTGCGAGAACATTGGACAAAGATGTAAT
The DNA here is from genome assembly GCA_036172215.1 of Camellia granthamiana. Lineage (NCBI taxonomy): Eukaryota > Viridiplantae > Streptophyta > Magnoliopsida > Ericales > Theaceae > Camellia > Camellia granthamiana. Next base: position 47,363,728 of record CM069907.1, on the reverse strand, counting down.
ACCAAACAACAAGAGGGCTAGTTTTCATTACAAAAGCATTGCTATCTTTTACATCAAGTGCCGAAAGGCTAAATGTCTAGAAAAGCTAAACGAAAACACATTACATCTTAAAAGTAAAAGACCTTAAGGTTGGCTGCATTCCATGGTCTGGGGACAGCCTTGCCATCCAAATCTTCCAAATGGTATGCCCCTTTGCCAGCGAGACCAATCACCTTGTATGGTCCTTCCCAATTTGCACCGAGCTTTCTTTCGCCGGGGACCACCGTGTTGCCAAGCACCTTTCTTAAGACCCAGTCCCCAATCTTGAATAGCCTGGGGTGCACTGCCTTGTTGTATTTGTTGGAGAGTTCTTGTTGGTAAGCTGCGATGTGGATTAGCGCCCGCTCCCTTCTTTCCTCAGCAAGGTCCAACTCCAATGCTACGGCTTCATTGTTCAGATCGGGCTGGAAACTTTCAGAGCGAATAGTGGGCATGCCAATTTCCAACGGGATGACTGCCTTCATGCCGTAGGCCAAAGCGAATGGTGTTTCCCCAGTCGACCGTCTTGGAGTAGTGCGGTATGCCCAGAGCACGTTGGGGAGTTCCTCAACCCATTTCCCCTTGGCTTTCTCAAGCTGCTTCTTTAGCCCATCCAAGATGGTCTTGTTTGAGGCCTCCGCTTGACCATTAGACTGAGGATAGGCCGGCGTCGAATTGTAGAACTCGATCTTCAACTCTTCGCAAAATCCGCGAAAGAGCTTTCCGTCAAATTGGGTGCTATTATCTGAGACGAGGGCCCTGGGTATGCTGAAGCGAGTGATGACGTTTTGCCAAACAAACTTCTTCACGTCCTTTTCCTTTATGGTCACCAGTGGCTCGGCCTCCACCCACTTGGTGAAGTAGTCGGTGGCGGCGATGAAGAACTTGCGATTGCCCGGCGCTGCCGGGAGTGGCCCAACAATATCCAATCCCCAAAGTGCGAACGGCCAAGGACTTGTGAGAGGGAGCAAATCTCTAGCCGGCTGGTGGATCTGGTGGGCGAACTTCTGACACTTCTCACACCTGCGAACATATTTCTGCGCGTCCGCCTGCATGCATGGCCACCAGTAACCTTGGGAAATTGCGCGGTACGCCAAGGACCTGCCCCCAGTATGGCTGCCGCAGATGCCTTCATGAACCTCGTAGAGAAAAGCTTCCACCTTGGCGGGGTGGACACACTTCAAATACGGCCCGGTAAAAGACTTCTTATACAATGCTCCGGACGGGGAGAGCCAAAACCGTTCTGATTTCGCCCGGATTTTGTGGGCCGCCTTCTTCACTTCCGGTAGAATTCTATCTTTCAAGAAGGCGATGATGGGATCCATCCAGGATGGACCCAAGTCGGTGCAGAGTACCTCGGTTGCTTCTGGTTCCTCAATGCTTGGCCGAGGTAAAAACTCTATCATCAAGGGGTTAGGAAAAGCTGTCTGAGTGGAGGCGAGCCCAGCCAATTCGTCAGCCGAGTTGTTTTCTTCGCAGTTGATCTGTTCCACTCTTATCGCAGAGAACTTCTTGATCTCTTCTCGTACCAACGCTTGATACTTGGCCATTCTTTCATCCCTTGCCTCATACTCCCCCGAGACCTGATTGACCACCAGCTTGGAGTCGCTGAAGACCATAAGGGCGGTAGCTTTCATTCTCAATGCGCTCCTCAGGCCAGCGAGGAGGGCCTCGTACTCTGCCTCGTTGTTGGACGCTGGGAAGCCGAGCGTAATTGCTTGCTCAATAATCAGCCCTTCGGGTGAAGTTAGCACAATTCCTAGCCCGGCCCCATGCCGGTTGGACGCCCCATCGACAAAGAGCTTCCACATCTCGCCAATGAACAACTTCCAACAATCGGAGGGATTTTGGGAACTTCTCAAATCTAGGTCTCTTTCCCTATTACGGTTGACTCCGCCCTCCCATAGGTCATTCGCCTTTGCTGGTTCGGGCACTCTTCGTCTCTCCTCTTCTTGCGTGCCAACACTTGCTTCTATTGCCTGAACGTAGGCTGTGCCAAATCCGCATCAGCCAAATCGACTGGGCAAACAGGATGCGTCCCAGGGGCAAATTCCGCCACAAAATCTGCAAGAGCTTAAGCTTTGATTGCAGTGCGCGGGCGGAACTTGATGTCGTACTGCCCCAATTCCACGGCCCATTTCAGAATCCTCCCAGTGAAGTCGGCCTTTTCAAAGAGCACCTTGAGAGGGAATTCGGTCAGCACAACTGTTGTATGGGCATGAAAATAGTGTGCCAGCTTCCTTGACGCCATCATCAGGGCTAGCGCCAACTTTTCCAAAGGGAGGTACCTCGTCTCGGCTGGGAGCAAAGTCTTGCTCACATAGAAGATGGGCAAGTGTTGGACAACTTCTGCGCGAACCAGGACGGCGCTTACTGCATGTTGAGAGACCGCCAAGTAGAGGTACAACTCTTCGCCCGGTTGAGGTGTTACCAAAATAGGAGCTGAGGAGAGGTACGCCTTTAGATCCGCCAGTGCGCAGTCACACTCGTCATCCCAAAAGAACTTAGCCTTCAAAGTCTTAAAGAAGGGCCTGCAACGATCCGAAGACCGGCTGATAAATCTGTTCAGCATGGCTGCCATCCCGGCAAGATGTTGCACGTCTTTCGTGGAGTTTGGGCGCTCCAATTCTTGTATCGCCTTGATTTGAGATGGGTCAGCTTCGATTCCTCGGTTTGTGACCAAAAAACCAAGGAACTTCCCGGTGCCGACTCCGAAGGCGCATTTGGAGGCGTTCAAACGAAGCTTGTGGTACTTAAGTATGGCGAACATTTCTGCTAGGTCGGCGAGGTGTTGGGGCTCCTCCCTACTCTTCACCACCATATCGTCGATATAGGCTTCCATAGTTCGGCCCAAGAGGGGAGCGAACATCTTCATCACCATACGCTGAAAGGTTGCCCCAGCGTTCTTCAGTCCGAACGGCATGACCTTATAACAGTACAAACCTCTGGGGGTGGTGAACGACGTGATCTCTCTGTCCGGCTTATACATGGCTATCTGGTGGTAGCCGCGATATGCATCCAAGAAGCTGAACCTCTGATGGCCAGCGGTTAAGTCCACCAGCTGGTCAATCCGAGGGAGGGGAAAGCTATCCTTAGGGCAAGCCCGGTTGACGGTCTTGTAGTCAACGCAGACTCGCCACTTGCCATTTTTCTTGGGAACAACCACCGTGTTGGATATCCACCGAGGGTATTGCACCTCTTCTATTGCCCCGGCTTCCAACAAATTCTTCACCTCTTCCGCCACCACTTCAGCATGGTGCAGGGCTGAACGGCGCGTCCTTTGAATGACTGGCCGCGCGTTGGGAAAGACATTCAACTGATGACAGATGAAGCTCGGGTCGACGCCAGGCATGTCGTAAGGCGTCCACGCAAAGGCCTCTAAATTGGAAACCAGGAAGTTGAAATAGTCAGTCTGCTCGGCGCTAGACAAAGATGATCCCAGGAGAAAGAATTTAGTTGGATCATCTTCGTCAATGCGCATTTCCACCAAATCTTCGACCGATTTTTCCTCGGCCTTCTTTCCCACGTCTTTAAGGACCTCCTTTCCCTCAGGCCCCTCGATCATCTGGACAAACCCTTTGGCTGCTCGGTTGCCGTTTACCGAAACGAAGCATTGTTTTGCCATCACCTGGTCTCCCCAAACTTCCTCTATTCGCCCGTTTGATGCCGGAAAGCGCATGACTTGGTGGAAGGTCGAAGCAACCGCTTGCATGGCGTGCAGCCAGCCCCTGCCTAAGATCAAGTTGTAAGTGGATGGAACTTTAATCACCCAGAACTCCACTTGCTTTACTACTGAACCCGCTTTGACCGGTAAGATAATCTTTCCGATCGGCCACTCCGGCTGTGAGTTGAAGCCGACCAAAGGAGACGTTGCAGGGGCCAAGTCCTTGTCTTCTAACTTCATTTGTTTGAACGGTTAATAATACATGATTTCGACCGAACTCCCCTGGTCGATCAGGATTCTCTTGATATCAAAGTCTTTGACGCGAAGAGTCACCACCAAGGCATCATTGTGCGGCATCTAAACCCTTTCCAAGTCTTTGGTTGAGAACGAAAGGATGTCTCTTTCTTCGGCCTTTCCCTTCTTTACGGCAGGCTGGACGGAGAGCACTTCCCTCATGTGCTCGGCCTTCTTAATCATCCCTCTAAGCTCGCAAACCCTTGCTGGTTCAATGATGCCGTAGATGACGTTGATTACACCTTGCGGGGGCGCCTCTAGGGCGGCCATTCCATTAGGCTCGGTTTGTCCAGTTGGCGCGGCCTTGACTCCCCCATCTATGTATTGGTCAAGATGCCCCGCCGCCACCAATTCCTCCAAGTGCTGTTTGAGCGGCAAGCAATCCTCTGTCCGGTGCCCCCGTTCTTCATGGAAGGTGCAGCGGTATTTTGGATTGAAGCCTCGCTGCGCACTTCCTAATTTGGCCGGCCAACGGACAAAAGGCTCACCTCGGATCTCGCTCAAAATGCGGTAGATGGGAATTTTGAAGACCGTGGTAATTCCTGTCCGTGCCTTTAGTTTTCTCTTGGCATCTTCCGCCGCGTCGCGTGGTGCGTCAGCTCGGTCGTTTCTGCGACCCTTGTTTCGGTCATCGCGATTTGGTCCACGGCGTTGATCTTTTAACCGGTCGCTTGGGCGGTTATCCTCCTGCCCAACCGAGTGAACTTTTCCAGCCACCTTTCTGTCCGCCTCGACCGGATTACCCTTCTCGGTCGCGGAGGCGGTATCATCCTCCACGCGAATGTGCTCATTGATCCGTTGCATTAGAGACTCCATGGTTGTAGGTTGGTGCATCGTAAGCGAATCTCGCAGCCTATGCCCGACTGGGAGACCTCGTTTGTACTGAGTGATCGCCAGATTGGTAGGGCAGTCGAGGATCTCGTTGTAAGTTTCCCAGTACTTCGCATTGTATGCCTTCAACGAACATCCAGACTCTATTTTGACGCCCAGGAGATGGTCGACCTCCTTCGACGTTCGAGTATTGGTTTTGAATCTGGTGACGAAGGCTTCCGCTAGTTGTTGCCACCCCTCAATACTCCCCTCCGGGAGCCTTTCGAACCACTTCAAACCCAGCTCTCCCAAGCTTGCCAGGAATATGAGGCACATCAAGGCGTCGTTTCGCCGATGGCCAGCCATCACTTGCCGGTAATGACTCACATGCATGTACGGGTCCGTCTTGCCGTCGTACAAAGTGAACTTGGGCTGGTGGAATCTGGCAGGGAGTGGTGTGCTCTCAATCTCTGGGGACAAGGGCGTGGCTGTAAGTCGGGCCAGCTCTTTGTCCTCCAGCGCAGGGGCTATGACTCTGGGCGCCGGCATCACCACCTCTTCACTGCAACGAACTGGGGCACTCAGCCTCTGGAGCGCCGGTACCCTCTGAGCCTCTCGACGACGCGCTCTTTCCTTCAACACGTCCCTGAGATCCCTGGAATGGGAGGAGGCAGAGTAGCGCGACGTCGACGACAAGTGTGAGGGGCGGTAGGTACTGTCGCGAGGGAAGGATCTGCTCCCTCTTTGGTCGGAATCTCCAACCCCATAGTTCCTGGTGATGGAGAGAGAATGAGTCCTTTGGCGGCGACTGGTAGACCGAGGGGAGGGGGTGTGCTCACTGAGGTTGCCCTCTCCAGCAACACCCTTCCCTTTAATCTGGCGCTTCAGCAGCTCCATTTCCGCCGCCATCTTGCGAATGAGGGCGTCTTGGTCCTTGAGTTTGTGCTCCAGGCGTTGCTCACGGGACTCCCCCCGGCGTCGGCGGCCCTCTGGACTCTGCGAGCGATCAGAACTCCTCCCACGCTTGTCTCGCGCACCTCGCAAAGAAGTTTCCAGACCCGCCATTGCTGGAACGTTCGGGGGCCTTCTCTCCTGCGGACATACTCTGGAGTGACACCATGGACGACGGACAGCGGAACTTCGTCGTTGTTAGCCATGGAAATGGTTGGAGAAGCTCGAAGAAAAAAAGGGTTGAGTATCAAAGACTTCCCACAGACGGCGCCAATTGTACGGGGGCGAAATATCCTCCGCTTTCCGTACTCCTTGCGCTCCAAGCTTCTCTTGACGGCGTCTATCTCTGCAACACAAAAATGGTGAGCTGCCCGGCGGTGGTGTGCCGGAAAGACCCTCCGACGATCAAGTCAGATTATTTGGGAAAGAAATCAGCTTATCAGAGAGAGAGGGTTTTCGATGGAATGAATTCACTTACCTTCAACGTTCCTCCTCCTCCATATTTCTAGGCTGGCCATGCAGCCCCAAGATTGTACGCGCACTACCTCTGCTGTCCTCCCCTGGACAGGTGGCAGTGCTCGCCTCTCACACCCTTACGCGTGTAAAGGCTTAGTCCTCCCTCCAGTACACACAGAACTGCCCAACGGTATTGAGGCGTGCGTGGAGCAGATGTCCTCTCCTTCACGCCATTGGCCCAGGTGGCATACTTAACCGGAGTACCACGGCCGGCCTGTCACTTGTGGGGAGTTGCTATTACGCGCACATAACCGAGCTATGTGTCGCCGACCTACAACTCTGAATCAGGCGAAAGCCTGGCCACCTCAGCCGAACTATTATTGATCGGTTCATCATGACCAATCGGTTGCGAGGCATGCCGGCCTCCAACCATTCTTCCTCCAATCTTGGCACACGAAGCCACTTTATATCGACTGACCGATCCACGGCGTACCGGTTCAGATCGCGCCCACGGTCTAGCTCGGGTATCCTTTTAACTCGGTCAGCATCCGCTAACCCAAGCCCCATCCAATACGTGCAAGACGCAGCTCGGCTACGCCAGGTGGTGCCTGACCGGTCAATATTTTCAACCGTGCAAGCCAGGTCGCTGCCCATGTCAACAGAGAGATTAGCTCGGCGCCGCGTGGTCCGTCACGTCTAACGTTATCTTAGCTCGGCCGTACAATCAGGTGCAAATCGCCCCTCTCAATAAACTATTCTTTTTGTTTATATTCAATTTTTGTATGTCTGGTATATTTTGACACAATGCAAATTGGGATCTAAAAATATCAACATAATCCATATTATTTATCTAAATTTCTATACACAATGTTTGGCCCCAAGGACAAAATCCTCGCTCCATTTCCTAATCGCCCTTTTTTTTTTTTTTTGAAAACCCATTTGTCATTTGAGGAAGGTCACAAGGAAACATTTTTTTCCCTCCCCAACAACAACTAATCAACATGTGACATTCAATTTGTACAATCAATAAATACCAACTCTAACAATCTTATACTAATTTGTCAATCTATATCTTTATTGAGTAGTGTTGTTTACAAGTATAGTATAAACAAGAACATAGAAAAATTACAAGTACAAAACTTCACCAAACTCATCATGCCTTTGAGCATGAAGAGGTGCAAAGAGATAAATTTTCTCTATACACATACATACAGTCATTTTAATATGATGATTAATTAGCATCTAAATGAAGACTAAGGATTAGATTGGGGAGCCGGGGCAGCGCAAGCAGGGGGGGAATTTTTGCTGGTGACAGCGGGCTTGACATTAGCACATTAAGCAGAAGATCCATTTTCACCATTGTATCACAAATGCCACTCATCTTCACATCCTGGCACGGTGAGCCCCTACTGCAAGCTCAGTTGCAGATGTTCCCAGGATATCTTTGAAGCTCACATTGGTGATCTTCACACACGAAGGAATCTGAAATCAACAAAAAATGTTCAAATCTATCCAACATAAAATATATATACGTTGGTGATACTTACAAATAAAACACCAGAAAATACACAAAATAAAAGTTACAACAATTAATATAAGGGCTGAGGCGCGGAAATTCGCTCTTTTGAAGGAGATTCAAGCCCTCTGCGGTTAGGCAAAGCCTCACACCGGTGCAGCAGAAAAACCTTGACTTGTCCCCCCAGGATACAACAGCCCGACTAAGTCGTATGGTTCACCAATACTGCACAATTGGTTGAACCCAAAGCTTTATCACATACACCCTTTTTTATTTGCCTGATAATCTCACACAAGACATAACCAAACAACCAAACTTCTTCACCTCTACACCAAGATAGGACATTAGCTCAAATATATAGAAATGAGAACTAGTTAGACAAGTTCTTGGTGGGGAAAAAACGGATGAAGACATGGGATGGATAAGTCTTGGTGGACTTGACCAAGACTTGGATAAGATAAGATTGGTGGATAAGTTATGGAGACTAAGACCAAGACCTTGGATGACTTGGAAGGCTAAACAAGGAAGAAAAGAAAAGAAAACCAACCTATAACACATTATAATATTAAAATATCTGCTAACATTCCCCCACCTATTTTAATATTATAGGTAACAAAAACTGAGATTATTAGGCAAATAAGGATATTATGCACCATGGTAGGTGTGCTCTACATTGAACCTCCATTAGTGAAACAATAATATCTATTCCAGAGCCAATAGTATGCTCAGCATTGAACTATGACTACTTAAGGGAAATAAATAATTATTGCACACACATAATATTCCAGGTGTTCACAAAAGCTTTAAAAGCTAGCACATTACGGCCTTGTGCGATCCCAGGATTCGTGAGTGTGTTTGAGAATTAGCCCAAATCTCATAGGTAGCGGCCCCACTACCACACTCACATAGGTGAATTCTGTCAAAGGTGCTCCTGTAACTATGACACCCCACTCAATAAGAGCTACAGAAATTCATTAAGAGTTTTTTTTAATAACTCAATCTCTACAACGTTACAGGATAAATGCACTTACATCATAGGAATGGGTAAAAAGTAATTTGGTGCATTTCTCACGGCCATCATATGATCGTTTTTCTCATTGAACCCAGTTACAGGATCTCTGGTCTCTGGGTTGAGTATCCTCATGCATGGCTCCTGCTATATTCAATGGGCTTCAACCCCATCCCCCTCGATGTATTCCAGACTCTATTTCTTGCTAAGGCCTTAGTTAATGGATCTGCAAGATTATCACCAGATTTAATATAATCCACATTTATGATGTCATTATTCATATAAGATCTCACAGTACTGTGTTTTTTTCTGATAGGTCTGGATTTTCCGTTATAATAACGGTTATTAACTTGACCAATTGCTGCGGTGCTATCACAATGAATCAATATAGGTGGAATCGATTTTTCCCAACTGGAGATTTCATTTAACAAATCTCTCAACCAATTTGCTTCTTCACTAGCTGTAGCTAAAGCAATAAGTTCAGCCTCCATTGTTGAATTAGCAATAATGGTTTGTTTTTTCGATTTCCAACTTATATCACCACCGTCCAATGTAAATAAGTAACCAGTTGTTGATAATGAATCACCTGACAAGGTATTCCAATTGGCATCACTGTAACCTTCAAGTACTGCAGGATACTTATTATAAAACAAGTCATATTTTATGGTACCAGATAAATATTTCATAATACGCTCAATGGCTAGCCAGTGATCACTGCCAGGCTTGCTAGTAAACCTGCTAAGTACTCCAACTGCATATGCAATGTCAGGTCTAGTACAGTCAGTCGCATAACGCAAGCTACCAATCATACTAGCATATTCCTTTTGATTAATTACATCTTCATCATTTTCAATAGGAAATAAACGCACATGAGGATCAAAAGGAGTAAGAACATGCTTGCAGTTATAAAAATTATATTTTCTCAAAATTTTCTCAACATAATGCGACTGATCAAGAAATATACCATCACAAGTTTTGGTAATTTTCATTCCCAAAATATAATTAGCCTCACCAAAATCTTTCATATCAAAATGGCTACTAAGCATATTTTTAGTTTCCACGATGATATGCAAATTAGAGCCAAATATAAGTAGATCATCCACATAGAGGCTAATAATGACATGTGAATTCTCTTCAAATTTATAGTAAATGCATTTATCACATTCATTTGTTTTATAGCCATTCTCAATTATGCAGGAATCAAATTTCTCATGCCACTGTTTAGGGGCCTGTTTTAAGCCATATAGGGATTTAACTAGCTTGCACACTTTGCTTTCTTGACCGGGTTCCACAAAACTCTCAGGTTGATCCATATAGATTTCTTCACCCAAGTCTCCATTTAAAAGGCTGTTTTAACATCCATTTGATGAATTTTTAAATCATGAATTGCAGCCACTGCAATTAATAATCTAATGGATGTAACTCTAGTAACCGGAGAAAATGTATCAAAAAAGTCAAGATCTGCTTGTTGTTTAAAACCTTTTGCAACAAGCCTGGCTTTATATTTATCAATAGTTCCATCCGGTTTAAGTTTTTTTCTCAAAACCCATTTACAGCCAATAGTTTTACAACCTGGTGGTAAATCTACTAATACCCAAGTTTTATTGGATAATAATGATTCCATCTCATCATTTACAGCTTCGTTCTAAAAAACAGAGTCAGGAGATGCTAAAACTTCTTGTAAAGTTAATGGAGTTTTCTCCACATTAAAAACATGATAATCAGGGCCAAAATCTTTTTCTAATCTGGCTCTTTTACTCCTTCTAGGTTCAAAAACTATAAGATCTTGGTTTTGTAAAAGGGGAGTAAAGGAACCAGTTTCAGATAAAATATTTTCTTGATAATTTTGACCCCTACCATTTTTAGATTTAAAAGGAAATTTTTCTTCATGAAAAATTGCATCACCTGATTCAAAAATTATTTTGTTTTCAATATCAAAAAATCTATAGGCTGTACTATTTGTTACATATCCAAGAAAAGCACAAATGGCAGCTTTTACACCTAATTTAGGTCTTTTAGGGTCCACAAGTCTAACAAAAGCTAGACAACCCCAAACCCTCAAATATCTCAAATTTCGCTTATGCCCTTTCCACAACTCAAAAGGTGTAACTTTTGTTTTTTTATGTGGCACTCTATTCATAACATAACATGCAGTTAAAATTGCTTCTCTCCACAAATTTGAAGGAGCACCTGCTTCAATTAGCATAGTATTTGTTAAATCAGCTAAAGTTCTATTTTTCCTTTCTTCTACACCATTAGATGCAGGTGAATATGGTGGAGTAGTTTCATGGATTATTCCCAAAGACTAAGCAAACGAGTTGAATCCAAAAGATTCATACTCCCGGCCTCTATCACTTCTATATCTTTTAATCTTTTTAGCGAATTGATTTTCAACTTCAAGAAGGAATTCTTTAAATTTTTCAAAAGCATCACTTTTATTTTTCAACAAGTATACATAAGTGTATTTTGAAAAATCATCAATAAAAGTGATAAAATATTTATTTCCACCACGTGTTAAAATTCCTTCAAATTCACATAAATCAGTGTGAATTAATTCTAACAATTCAGTATTTCTTACCACACTTTTATGAGGCCTTTTAGTTATTTTTGCTTGACTGCAAACTCCACATTTCTCAAATTTATTTGTCAGTCTGGGAATTAATCCTAAACTACTCATGACTCCCACATATCGGCTATTAATATGGCATAGACGAGCATGCCAAAAATTCATAGAAGACAGCATGTAAACAGAAACATATGCTTTCTTATTCTCAACATTTAATTTAAACATGCCATCACAGGCATATCCTTTCCCCACAAATATGCCTTTTTTAGTGATTACATATTGGTCAGATTCAATAGTTTGCTTGAAACCAGCTTTGTTGAGCAAATAACTCGACATCAAATTTTTCCTCATGGACGGTGTGTACAACACATCTTTTAAAACAAGCACACGTCCAGAGGTAAAATTCAGCTCAACATCCCCATACCCGAGCACCTTGGTTAAACTGGAGTCACCAAGCATGACAGTCCTCTCCTCATTAAAAAGAGTGAAATTTTTGAACCAATCTTTATCATAGCAGACATGCCTATTGGCACCACAATCTGCCCACCACCCTTCCACAGATTGAACCATAAAAATATCTGTGACCATAGCCACAAATGGTTCCTCGGTAACATTAGCCTGTGGTCGAGACTGTTGTTTCCGAAATTTGCAAGTTCGAGCAATATGCCCACTTTTGCCACACACAAAACATGTCACATTTGTCATATCTTGTGAAGGGGGTTCTTGGTTCCATTTCTTTTGCCTCGGGTAATTTTTATTTTGTGACCTTCCAGTATTTTTTCAAATTTTCTTAACTGGCTTCAAGTGACTATTTTTATGAAATCGACTTTTAGGTAAAGTATTTCCAGAAATTAAATTTACCTTCGCAGTGGAATACTCTTGTGTCATAAGCACATCTTGTCCTCGTGCTTCCTCCTCCACCCGAATCCTTGTGATTAGAGTCTCCAAGGATGTCTCTTTTTGCTTGTGACGCATCGACTTCTGGAACTCCCTCCAAGATGATGGAAGTTCGTCAACAATACCTGCTACAACAAGATTGTCTCCAATTTTGATGCCTTCAGATCTAACTTCAGCTACTAACATCTGAAAATCTTGAACTTGCTCCACCACTGATTTTCCATCTATCATCTGATAGCGGAAAAAACGGCTTGCAGCATATTTTTTGGCGCCTGCCTTTTCAATGTCATATTTGTTCTGCAAGGCTTTCCAAATTTTCTTGGCAGTGGTGTAAGTAGTATCATAATAATCATAAAATTGATCTGAAAGACAATTCAAAAGATAGTATCGACATTTATACTCATCTGTGTTGTATTTCTCGATTTTTTCAAGATAAGCAGCATACTCCTCGTCGATCATCTCTTCAGTGGGGACTTTGTTCGGATTTTTCTCAGTCAGGATATACGCCACCTTGAGGAGACTGAGATAGAAAAGCACCTTGCCTTTCCATCTCTTGAAATGAGGTCCCTTGAACCGAAAGGGCTTGTTGAGATCGCCGGTATTCTCGTTGGGCTTCTCTAGTACTGGCTCCATGAACTTTTGTTATTTGAATCTCCTTAAAATTGTTGGTGATACTTACAAATAAAACACCAAAAAATACACAAAATAAAAGTTACAACAATTAATATAAGGGCTGAGGCGCGGGAAATTCGCTCTCTTTAAGGAGATTCAAGCCCTCTGCGATTAGGCAAAGCCTCACACCGGTGCAGCAGAAAAACCTTGACTTGTCCCACCAGGATACAACAGCCCGACTAAGTCGTATGGTTCACCAATACTGCACAATTGGTTGAACCCAAAGCTTTATCACACACACCCTTTTTTATTTGCCTGATAATCTCACACAAGACATAACCAAACAACCAAACTTCTTCACCTCTACACCAAGATAGGACATTAGCTCAAATATATAGAAATGAGAACTAGTTAGACAAGTTCTTGGTGGGGAAGAAACGGATGAAGACATGGAATGGATAAGTCTTGGTGGACTTGACCAAGACTTGGATAAGATAAGATTGGTGGATAAGTTATGGAGACTAAGACCAAGACCTTGGATGACTTGGAAGGCTAAACAAGGAAGAAAAGAAAAGAAAACCAACCTATAACACATTATAATATTAAAATACCTGCTAACAATATATATATTTTGCAGAACCTCCGGCAGCCCTGTTGTGGCAATGTGTAGTTTTTTTACTGCATAATTAGTTAGAAGTATAACAAAAGTAGGATTTGGGGCGGTGTTGTGCCTAAAACCATTTGGCAATTGATTTACTGAAAAATAGTTCATTAAAAAAAATTTATTTCATCTTTTGATGAAAATGGGGATTTTAGATCTTTAACAAAATCCATATATTTGTGCGTGATCTACAATTTTTGAATATATCTACCAGTATTTTATTTTATATTGATGAGTCAATTTAAAAAATAAAAATAAATAAAAAATAACTAAAGTTAGGTATTTATCAATAGGTAATGTTGTGCCTTATTAACAGTCCTTGGTGGGGGTATATTCTGAACTCATTTCCATAATTCCAAACTTAATTTGAAGGACCTTTCAGAAGATCAATAATACAAAAAATCATATTGACCGGTCACATTTTTTTAGAATAAATCGTTCATTTTCTATAAAGATAAATGTGATATGACTATACTAAATTGATATCTAATCAATTTCATTTTGTGTTTTATTGATCTGCTTGGCGATTCCCCACAATTTGAACAGTTCGAATCATATAAGTGGGCAGGAATAGGCCCAAATCCCACATTTTGAAGTTTTCTTATTTCTTGGGTTGCCAATCAGTCCTCAGAGCTCTGGCCTTTCATGCTCTCGTACAGAAGTGTCACGGACGTGGATTCCTCCTCGGCATGGGACTCTCAAAGCCAATTGCGATGTAGCATTACAGCCTGGCACTTCAAAAGCATCAATCGCAGTGCTTATCGAGACTGTTATGGCTCTGTTGTGAATGGAGCTGTGCAAATGGAGGCAGTGGGTTCAGTCATGCAAGGAGAAGCCATGGCGATTCGATGGGCATGTCTTTTCGCTCGTTCCCTTAATCTCTCTCAGAGGTGGAAATTGTTGGTGATAACAAAGCAGTGATCTGCTTATGTGTGTCGGAGGATGATCCGCCTTGGAGTTGTGCTACTATCATTGAGGACATTAGATGCTTGGCCACCTATTGTAATTTTTCCTTTTTGTGGACTCCTCGTGAGGCCAACAGAGCTGCTCATTGGACAGCCAGAGCCTTTCTTAATGGGTCTCTACCTGTTAACTGGCTTTGTAATCCTCCTGAAGGACTGTGTAAAACTTTAGCTTTGGTTTCGTAATCTAATGTCAGGCGATCGAAAAAAAAAAAAAAAAAAAAAAATCTTATTTCTTTTTTCATTCGCATGAATGATTATAGGATGCGTGGGTAATTCCAGGCCTATTACGTGTTATGGCAGCACGATACCAACTTAAAATCCTCATTCATTGTCAACAGAGTATAGATTTTGATGTACCTCTGATTGACATTGAGTTGATCATATGGGTAGTATTGCTGATCTATCAAAACAGGGTGCTGACATTGTTCATAACAAGGTCCTCAAAATGCAAGTCTGAGGCAACCCCACTTGGAGAGGCAGGCCATGTCTTAACCCTAACCCCATTCATTGTGTTAGTCATTGTGCAATTCTTCAGAGTCACCCCAGCAACTGGCTCTTCACCATGGTACTTCCCCAGGCTTCCAACACTGATGCCGTGGCCGGGCCCACACTTCACTTTCTCGATGTTTACCTGTTGGCTGCCGTCGCCTAGGGACACACAAACGTCGCCTGTTTTTATGTGTGTGCCCGTGATGTCGATCCTGCTGGAACGGCCAATGTGGATTCCATCAGCGTTTAGGCTCGTCTCCGGCACGTTTATGTTGATGTCTTGAAGTGTCATGTTCTTGCAGCTTAGAAGAATCATGTGAAAGAACTTGCTGTTTAATGAAGTTATGTCTTGAATTATTGCTCTTGTGACCGAGTTGAATCGGATGTTCTGTTTGGAGAGACGAATATAGAAAAATTTGATACACTTTTGAATTTTAAATTCTAATACACTTTTTAAATATTCTCAGAACAATTTAATAAATTTTTATATATACATTTGTTACACATTTCTTTACTTTTTCAGTGAAAAGTTTTCACACAAACATCATAGCGGTCATTAGTATTTCATAAAAGGTTATTTTTTAACTGCGAAAATGAAACTATATGAAAAGAAATTTATGTTTTTGAACTTTTTATTGTTTTTATTTTTCAAAAAACGAAATTGAGAAAATGAAAACAAAATCAAACTTCCATAGCTATTGGGATTTGTTTGGCTACCACTTTTTGGCTAAAAATCTAAAAATAACAAGTTGTATGGTTTGGCTAATGGCAATACGTAAATTAATCCATAAAAATTTTAAAAATCATAACTTACGTATATTTGTGAGAACTTACGCTATTTTATGAGATAGCTTATATATATTTGTAGAAACTTACGTAAGTACATATAGTATATGCACCTTACTCTCCCAAACACTTCCGTTGGCTAAATAAGTAACTTCGCATAAAAAAATCAGTTGTTTTGATAATCTAAGCAAAATTGAACAAAAACAATTTTACCGATAATTGGTTATATTAACAAGGACTCCATAACACCGTAAGGGTAATATAGCATTTTCTCACAAAAATGCTAAAGTTTGAAAAGACTCACAAACGATCTCATAAAAAAAAAGAGTAAATTTTTTAACAATTAACAAACGCATTTTTTTTTTTTTAATTCTTAAATAAATAAATAAATAAAAAGCATTTGTCACCCCCCTTGAAGCTACAATATTTGAATATGCAATTTTTGGGTCTGATCTTTTATGTATTTGTCAGTATATTTACATATACATTGAGATTAATGAGCACACATTGGGGTAGTCCAAGAAAGTTAATTTTTGAAAATTGTTTTCACATAAAAATAAAAAACGACTCCATTTTTTTTTTATTTTTTTGATCTTTTCATTATTTATATTTTTGATGAAAAATGAAAGTAAGAAAACAAAAACACAACCAAAAACAACCCTTTACTTGCACTAATTACTATATGGTTGAAGCTACAAAATATTAGAAACAATAGGACTTACAGTGGGTAGTGAATTGCATTTTCCTGTTTGGGCACAATTATTTTCTTTCCAAGCAATTTCTCCTTGGCCATCAAAAGTTCCACCTGAGAGTGCCAAGCCATCAATGTTTTGGAAAATAATTTGTACGGGCACAAAATATTTGTCGCACGTGTACTCCTCGTGACCAAGCTTATTTACCTCGAACGGTGTCGTATAGCTTGCAAAACAACTCAAGTGAGCTAACCGGCGGGTGTGTGCAGAAAAATCCCTCCGATGCTTATGTTTGCTCTTAAGATCAATATAGGGAAAGCTCTCTAGAAATTCAGCAAGTAAAGTTGCATTACCTTTTTAAGGTTTACCTCTGAGCTTTTATATATTCCGCAAGGTAGACTTGTAGCAGGACTCTAAGTCCTCTTCGTAGAGTCCCATCAGGAGTCTATCTCTTCAAGGATAATTCCTATTCTTTAACACCCTTATCTCCGAAGTGCGAGTAAAATAACACAACTCCTAGCTCGGTCATCAAGCTAAGAGCTATCCCGGTTAGTCAAGGACCGAGTAACCATATTGAATTCTTGCATTTAAGACTGTCGAGCAACACGTTATGTCGTGCTAGCTACAAGACCTAGCTCGGTTATTTGGCTCAGTTATGTGGTCAACTCTGCTATCATAAACTGTCAACCATTGTCCGGTCTTCCCAAAACTAGCTCGGTCCCAAAGCCACATCAACCTAGAATGACATACAGAGCTAGACAAAGTCCATCTAGCTTGGCTTGTTGCACGGCACAAACACAAGGCCCATGCAAACTTAGCTTGGCTCACTTTGCACACAAACTCAACCTGGCTCATTTGCACGGCTCAAATCCAAGATCCACGCAAACTTAGCTTGGCCCATTTGCATGGCGCAAACCACCCTCTCATAATCCAACCATCTTGTGACTTGATTTTATCGAGGTCTTTAGGAGCTTTCCAAGTTCCTTGATCATCAATGGTACTGTGAGCCTTGCAAGGTCCTTGAAACTTCACTGGACCAACCATATATGTCCCTTTTGATATCACAATTGGGCTTGGATCCTTTGATGCACATGCCTCTTTCCAAGAACTCATTATACCCTATGTATAAACACACACTACTTTAACTTTGTTACATTAAGTAAGAAGATAGATAGGAAAATAACAATACTATATATCTAGGAGAGAAAAAAAAAATTACTTAAAAATTTATATCAACAGGCTGCATTCATTCTATAAGAATGGCCCGCAACACAATGTCTATAATTTACGCTATACATTTCACTTTTAGGATAAGTTTTGGGATACAAATTCTGGGTACATAGCCTATTTCATAGCAAAAATATAAACAAGTTATGTTTTGATCTTGAATTTTTTAAGGACATGAAAAAGAATAGGAAAAATAAGAATAAAAATGAAGTACAAGCTATAAAGTTTTTTTTTTTTTGCCCTTTTTTCTGTGTTTTGGCAGGATTAGAGAAATGAAAGAAAATGAATATACATATAGGGCAAACTTGTTTGCCCAAAATGTGAGGATGCACTCTTGCCCAAAATGTTTGCGGCCGAGGATCCGGACTCTTTAGGAGTAAGGAATGCATTCAGCTTTGATTTGCAGTTCAGATTTTTCTCTATATATTATTTAGGATCAAAAAATCATTGATTAAGATACATTCTCATGGGGAGCTTTTTTGCACCTGGCAGTGCACATGCACAAGCAAAAACTCTTCAAAATTTATTTTTTATTTTATTTTATTTGTTCAGTGTAAGTTTTGAGTCTACTACAAATAGCACAAAATGTATCACATGTTCACACTGATTAAGTCTCAATTCACACCCCGTTTGGAAAAGCCATGTGATAAATCATTATGTTTGTGTTTAAATTTTTTGAATTTATGACAATCCAGTTAATGGATTTAGCATCACTCGCTCAAGTACAGACTTTACAGTCTTCACGGTTGTGTTAAAAGTCTGACCTTTTCTAATCGGGCATGTAATGATAGGCTCTCTTAGACTCGAATTGGGGGCATAGGCTTTTCAATTTCCAGATGCAGATATCTTGCCCTCTCAGACTCCACTGTAGGAAGCCTCATGCACTATGTCACTGCTACATAAATATATATATATAACAACCAGAAATAAGAAAATAGAAGAAAGAGAAGCTACATTATTTTTCAGTAAAATTCGAACCCGTGCATCGCACCCTGTAAGGAAACATCTACATCAAGCAGTTTATAAATGCCCCTCATAGTTCACAAAATTGATAAATGACACAAACTGCAAGTTCAAGTTCTCAGGTTGCCTTAATCACTTTCCAAAACAACTCAGGAACAAAATAATTGCAATTATGGTATATCTGAT
This sequence comes from Camellia granthamiana, assembly GCA_036172215.1. Taxonomy (NCBI): domain Eukaryota; kingdom Viridiplantae; phylum Streptophyta; class Magnoliopsida; order Ericales; family Theaceae; genus Camellia; species Camellia granthamiana. Next base: position 47,344,966 of record CM069907.1, on the reverse strand, counting down.
TTCAAAAATTCAAGAACAAAATTGTTTTAATTATGGCGTATCTGATTTAATCTTCAATCCTCGTATACATGAAACAATTGTAATCAATAATGCTGTTGGGGTCGCAGGACATCCAAGAATCGTCAACTACTAGTATTTCAAAATGTTGTTCTGTTTTCAGTGGCATTCTTGGTTCTGCTAATAAAATCATCAATTGTCATGGTCCCCAGCTCTCCACCAAACCTAGATCGAATTGTAAGTGTTTGTGTCTCGACCTCCTTGGGCCCCACAACAGCCATCAATGGGATTTTCTGCTTCTCTGCATTTCGAATGAGCTTTGGCAGGCGCTCACCACTGCAAACTTCTGCCCGAATACCACTTGCTTTCAGTTTGCTTGTCACTTGATTGCAGTACTCGAGCTGAAAACATATAAACACAATTGGTCACTCCTCTCAACTATTATGGCACAAATCCTAGAGGGAGTATGACATGCACAACTGAAGCAATCTCATGTCATGTGAGCATATGCACAATCTATTGGCATGGTGGAGACTATCCACTGTAGCCTCCATAAGCATATATCACACATTCTTTTCAATTTCAGTTTTAAAAAAAATACCAGTGCTGGTTCCCTTTAATCAAGGGTGCTGAGAGACGTGAGATTAGAGAGAGACTTACCTTTGGCATTATTTTGCATGAAGTAGTTGCTCTCATGCTCAAACCTACATTTTCACACTTAGCAGCATGATCATCTACCATTTGACCACACAATGCCCCTTGTCGTATTTGAAGATTAGTATTGTACTCTCAATATTGACAATTTTGGGCACATGACAAACAATTGACTATCTTGCCAATTTAACAGTAGGTAAGGGTTTTACGTGTCTTTTTATGTCAAAAACACACAATCGTGCACCTGTTGTATGTAGTGTATGTATGCATAAAACAATACGGGGTCGGGAACCATGTGCACTAGGTACAACTATAAAGTTGAAATGTAAATCAGAATAAAATTGAATAAACATGTATAAAAGGTTAAAGTTCTTTTTTTTGGGTACAAAAGGTCAAATCAAAATATAAATGTAAATAAATAAAAAATAAAGAGATGTCTGCAATAGGGTACTGTGCAAGCTTCTATTATGATGCATCACAAACAGTATTGAAAAAGCATCACAGATGTCAGAGGGTTCTTTTTATTAGATTAGATTTTCATTCATATCAAATGGAATCTCAATTTTATGTAACAGACCAAATTGCAAGCCTATGAAACTGAAGATACCTGTGTGTCAGTGACAGGTAAAACTCGAGCTTGGATTGGACATAGCCACAATGGAAAATCTCCAGCATAATGCTCTATGAGGACTCCAAAGAACCGCTCCAAGGATCCAAGAACTGCTCTGTGAATCATGATAGGCCTCTTCTTCTCTGAGTTTGAATCAACATATGTAATGTCAAAACGCTGCGGTAAATTAAAATCAACCTGTCCACATGGAAAAAGAAAAATATTTTTCCATTAGAAGATCAGTGTTTCACCACCAGTAAAGACCGAAGAGAACATGTGAGAGAAAACAACATGACTGTGATGACATAATTGTGCTGTAAATACCCCCAAACAAATTATAAGCCAATCATAAGTTCTGAACTTGCCTGTATGGTTGAGCATTGCCACTTCCTTCCAAGAGCATCCTCAATCTTGAGATCAATCTTTGGACCATAAAAGGCACCACCACCTTCATCAACCTGATAGCTCCACCCTTTATCATCTAATGCATCTTTAAGGGCAGATGTTGCTTTTTCCCATATATCATCACCTCCCACAGCTTTTTCTGGCCTCGTTGAAAGGTTCACTTCATACTTGCTAAAACCAAATTGCAGTAATATTTCTTCTGTGAGATCTAGGACACCCCTGATCTCATCTTTGATTTGATCATCTAAACAAAATATGTGTGCATCATCCTGCAAAATCAATAGAAAGTGAAATTATAGATATTGCAAATACCATGATTTACAATGTGCTTATTAATGATGCCACACTATGAAAACATGTTGATGCCCACAGCCCATCCCCAACAAAGTTAGCCATGCATCTGCCAGAGCTACTGTCTTGACGTGGTAGCATAGGGCTTCAACACTGTATCTGTCAAAGACGCTGACTAGAGTCATAAAAATATAAGCCTTGACTTGACCAGGCATCGGCCAACCCAGATGGGTGTAATTCTAAGTAAATGTGCCCCCCAATGATACAATCAGCAGGTGGTTTAATGTACTTCAAAAGCTACTCAACAAGCAACCTAGATGTCTAATCTTGATGCTATAAAAGATTCGAGAACACAGACCACAGATCTGAAACTAGTATTTTATCTGTAGTGTCCATGAAACATGACATAATTTGATGTCTCAAATCAACTTTGACAATTACCAAAACAAACAAATACCAACTAAAAGTTTCCAGATATAAATCTAAGAAATGAAAATGTACCTGAGTGAAACCTCTTACACGGAAAAGGCCATGTAAGCTTCCAGATAATTCATATCTATATACAGTTCCCAGCTCCGCAACCCTTATTGGAAAATCCCTATAAGAGTGAAGCTTCCTTTTGTAAACCAAAATATGGTAAGGGCAGTTCATTGGTCGCAGCTGGTAAAGTTCTTCCTCAATCTTCATCTGATCATACATGTTCTCTTTGTAGAAGTCCAGATGACCACTGATTTTCCAAAGATCTGCCTTTGCTACATGTGGTGTATACAACAGATCATAACCACATACCACGTGAATTTTTTTCCAGAAGTCTTCTATAATGTGCCTCACAATTGCCCCCTTTGGATGCCAGAACACCAAACCTCCACCAGCTTCATCCTACAAATTTGTCACAGAAGGTTGAGTTTCAACTGCAAATTTGTCTTTGCAAATGAATAGCAATGAGTAACTTTCGAAATAAATAATAACAAATTAGCAACTCTAAGCCATTAATAGGCAGTAGAAAGTAGCACAACATAGTTTCATTGCAATTGCAAATGAGATCTACCTGTATGGAGAACAGATCAAGATCTTGGCAACTCTAAGCCATTAATAGGCAGTAGAAAGTAGCACAACATAGTTTCATTGCAATTGCAAATGAGATCTACCTGTATGGAGAAGAGATCAAGATCTTGGCCGAGGCGCCTGTGATCCCGTTTTTTAGCCTCCTTTTTAAAATGAAGGTACGCTTTCAGTTGTTTATCATTCTCCCATGCTGTGCCATAAATCCTTTGGAGCATTGGTTTATCTGTGTCTCCTCTCCAGTAGGCACCAGCAACAGATTCAAGTTCAACAGCTTTCCTGTCAATTTTTCCAGTAGACTCAACATGGGGCCCAGCACAAAGGTCCCACCATTCATTACCTGGAAAGGATATAGAATAACATAGAGAGTAGAGCAAGCATGACAAACATTTGCAGATGGTTCAACCTTACTGCATGAGACTTCAAATTATTTACACAAGAACACACTAATTTACTAAATTAAGTTACATGTTTCTTTCTACTTACCTTAAGCATGCCAGTAGATCACTAAAGAAAAGTTATATCTACAGTGTTTCATCAAGAAACAAGGTGCTTTTCCTTCTTCTGGACTAACAAATAACCACGTGATTTCTTCACATAGCCAACAGTCAATACCACATCCCATGCTCCCTTTTTATGCTTATCAATTACCAATCCTTCCATGTGATAATCCAAAACAGTGTCTAACACCTTCTAACTACTTTTATGTGGTAATACCGTAATAGTAATACCCAACTTCCAAATCACTAACATTAAAATGTAGAATGTTCCACCTTAATGTATTAATACCACCAAATCAGAAAAATAAGAAAAGTTTATTAAGGGGTTAAGGAATAGAGCTAGTTACAAGAAAAGGCAAAAGACACAGGCAAAAATATGTACCTAGTATAAGCAAGAACAATCTTCCCAATTTATCCTTACAGTGGACAATTTTTTGTTTTTTTCCAGATTCTCAAATAAAAGCGCAATTTCAAAGGCAGCAACTGGAGAGCAAGTCCAATTGTCTACCTCAAGAAATCCCTTCTTCTTTCATCTACACAGCTATCTACACAAACTTCACTCAATATGATTGTCTTGGCTCTCAAATAACTAACAAAGTGATTCTATTCCAATGAGGAAGCTAAGCATGTTGCACAGAACTCAGAAACCTTAGGCAAAATGCATGCTGAAATTTCATCATTAGAATTAAAAGAGCATTTCATATTACAGTCAAGGGCTCAAACTAAGGCCATAGGCACCATTCATCTTCAAGTGGGATTTCAACTGCATTGCACAAGGCATGAGACAACTTCACATTGTTACACTAAATTACATGGACGTATGAGCTGGTATTGAACCAAATGTGTCAAGAGACAAGACTCAAATTCAAATCAACTCAAGAAAGATAGAATCCCATTTCAAAACCCCTAAAAACTGCTGTACAGAATCCTCAGTGCACAAGATACTCTCACCCTTTATGGTTTCCATTCATTAATAATAAGATACAGTTTGCATTGCAATTGAGGATCTCGTGGCCCACCCCACACACCATAGTAGGTATCACAGCACGCTAATTTAGATAAACCTTAAAAAATTATTTTCTAATTAATTAACAAGCATAAATTCACAAAATATGTAGCAAGTTGGCAACCACATCACTGGGAATAAAATCGAACAGTGAAAAAAACATTTTCAAATGTGATTAGTTTTCCAAATAGCAAGAACTAAAGAATAAAGTTGTCAACATAGATTTCCCAACATAAAATGCTTAGAATGGTTGGTTTCACAAAGAGCTGGAAGCAAAAATGAATGCATGCATTTACAAGCCTTACCGATATGATAGATTGTGATGGGATCTTCCTTGATACTTTCCAATATTTCCATCTTGTAAGGTTCATTGATAGCCATTATTCGTCTCTCAGCTTCATCTCTGGTAACTTCTTCTCTAATTAGTGGTAAATTTCGACCAATAATGCGATCCTACAGATGATTTAAGAAATAAATTCTGAACCCTGAAATAATAGGCTAATGAATATTCTCCCAAGTTCATGACCTTCCATTTAGTTAAAAATGATAATGCTAGTAATCATGAACTGAGTCTGCTCACCATCTCCTTCTTAATCCTTTTCAGGTCTTCATCAGTCAAGGGCTCCATATCAAAGTCGTAATAAAACCCACATTCTATCCATGGACCGATGGTCACCTTTGCATCTGGATAGATCCTTTGAACAGCCATGGCCATTACATGAGCACACTGCATTGATGTATGAGATTGTTTAGTCCAAAAACATTGTAGTAGTTAAACATGTATGTCTTCGTATGCTCTTTTGGTTATGTACAAATGGATTTACATTTACTTTCGTTTATATAAACATGGGAAGATAGCATGATCCAGTGCTAAAAGCACCTAATATGGGTCAATGCTAATGTGTCCTGACCATTCTAATGAAAATTGAACAAATGTCTCGTCCTAATTCATTATGACATATACAATACATGGCATTTCAAGTCCAAATATAACTTCAATGGCAACAGCTCCAAAAAAACAACAGTAACAATAATGCTTCCTCTAGTGGCCCTGTGTGGTAGAGCTTTTTTTAAGCTAAAAGCTGATAATCAGAAAACACCCTTCCCAAACTTCCAAATAATTAGCATTTTTTAGCTTATTTAAGTTGTTTTTGTCCAATAAGTTATGAGCGAAAGCTGCACCAAATAGTCTAGCACAGACTCCCAAATTAAAATAAACTACAGTCACCTCTTAGAAGCTGCAACAAACAGCCTCACTGTGTGCTTTTCATATTTTGTTATTTTTTTGGAAAATTACAAATAAGTGGGATCTTCACAAAATATTTACAAATTCATGAAAAAGTTTATAACTTTAATTATTAAAGTTGATAAAGTTTACCACTAATTTGATTTTTTTTTTTTTTTGAAAACCTACACTGAATTGCATTTCCCCTTCTTTTTTTTTCTTTTTTTTTTGGGGGGGTGGGGGGTAAATAATATGATTCCTCTAGTTCTTCATATTACAGAGGAAATAAATTCAAATTCAATCAACTTTTCGTTAGGAGGTTTCAAAGTTCTATATTTTGTTTCCTTTTATTTATTTTCATGGTGTTTATAGTGTAATCAATCAAATAGGGCACCAGAATGAATTAAATCACATAACTAACATTTAAATATTACAGGTGGAACAGGGGTATTCTCTGGTTAAAATATTGGGAAAAAATTAAATCTTTGGGAGTTAACACTTCCAATTAACTGGAATGACGAAAAAGACTAAAAGTATCGATTTTCTTTCTCATTTTCTGGCCAGCCAAACAGAAAACGAATACAAATTAAACAAAGAAAAGTAAAAGAATTGACAAATTTATAAGGGGAGAAACTGAATTACTGTGTGGCGAATTCTGAGAAGACTCTCAGATGAATCGTTAGTGGGAAGAACGATCTTCTCGGTCGAAATCTCCTCCTTATCTTCGGCGATTGAAGCTGTCTCAATCGATTCGGTAGCCACAGCGGACGATGTCGAAACCCCATTTCTCTTGTGATACAGAGCTAAAACCCTAATTTGTCTCTGAAAGCCTGTTCTGGAGATTGAGAATAATGTTTTCGAAGGAGAGTGGAGAGGGAAGAAAGAAGAGCGTGAAATTGAGGCAGCGTTTGTTGAGAGACGGAGAGAGAAAGTGAAGAGAGAGTGAGAAGATAAAGCCATCCTCTGGACGACGAACATTGGTTACAATTTTTCTCTCTCTAAATCTTAATCTTAAATCTTGGCTGAGAACAGAGTATTGAGGTTTTGTGGTGCAGATTTTCTGTGTGTGAAGAGTCTGTTTTGCTCTCTCCCCAAATGACAAACGACCACGAAATAAATTTGGACTGCTTGGCGCATCTCCAACACAACCCATTGTTTTTTTTTTAATCAAATTTATTTGATGAAACATGCCTCTTTTTACTGCTCTAATTCTTTCACAAATAAGTATTAAATTGAGAATTACTTAAATCTTTTATTAAATTAAAGATAAATGTATTTTTCGTCAAATCATTATTTATGATCGTTGGAATTGCAGGCCATTTTTATTAGCGGGCGATCGACCAAATATCTAACCGGTTGTCCCTAAGGATGATTATCTCTATACAAAAATTTATGAAAAAATTACACTGACCGATCGATCGGTCGGACATTCGTCTGGTTGTCTACCCAGTTGATCGGTATTTTGATGAAAGTTCAAAATTCTCCATTGGAGCGTGTAATAACAGATAGAGTTTTTACTCAAATTTGATATTAAAAAAAAAAAGATACAACATTGAAAATGCTTTTAGAATTAAAATTAAAATAGTATTTGGTTTAGTTTTTAAATTAATATTTGAATAAAAAATTAAAAAATATGTTTGACTAACAAGAAGGGAAGAGTGTGGAAGTGAAAAAGAAGACGGTCAAAAATTCTCTCTCTAGAATGAGAGCCTCTCTGCTAGTCTGGTAGCTGTCTAGGGTTTATCCCTTTCCCAGTTTTCTTTGTCTGTCTATTCCTCAAGATTTTCCTGCAGGTTTCCCTTTTCTCTTTATTCTCTCTTCTTTTCTTGGACTTGGTGCCCTCTTTTCCTGGTTGCTTTGATGGAGAGTTTTGACCTACTCGAATGCACTGATGAGAACGAGGATGTCTCTGGAAGGTGTTTGGTGAGCAAAATCCTAGCTCCCAAAATTTTAAACAGGCAAGTAATTCTCAATATTATCCACAATGCGTGGAAAACCTGAACACCAGTGCGAATCTCGTCTTGGAACGACAATGTTTATCTCTTTCAGTTTGAAGAGCTTGTAGATCGTCAGAAAGTTCTTGAGGATGCTTTTTGGTCGGTTATAGGTAGTCTTCTTGTTCTCCAACCCCTCCAACCTGGAATGGTCACATCAGAGCTGGAGTTTCGTTGGTGTCCCTTTTGGGTTCAAGTCCATGGTTTGCCGATCGAAAAGTTAACCCGTGGGCACGGCGAAACCATCGAACGGTGTATTGGGCGATTAATCAGCGTGGAGGCCCATACGGAAGGGCTCTTATTGCAGCGTAACTTTTTGAGGATTCGAGTTGAGGTTGATGTTACTAAGCCGTTGTTGCAAGGTATCATTCTCCATCATAAAGAAAAATGAGAGGTTCCGAATGGTGCTGGTATCAAAGTTCTCTATAAATATAAGAAGTTATCTGAGTTTTGCTATGATTGTGGTAGAATAGGCCATGACTGGAATGCTTATAAAGGTGTCTCTCGGAAAGATGGTCTCAACTCGGGATATGGCCCGGATATGCGCACCGGTGTAGCTCGGAGTTTGAGGCCTTTGACTGAACCTTTTCGACGACCGTTCATTGCAGCTGGACTTCGGGCTCCATCACCGCCACAACCCAGACAGGTGCTAGGAGAGCAGGCGGTGGCGCGTGTAGGTGGGGACTGCACATGCAATACCACAGGGGGAGCATGCACTGTTAGCCTCGGAGGTGTTTGTACGACCGAGTAATGGGGTTGTGCACGGATGTACGTCTAATAGAGTGAGTGTACCTAATGGGGAAGATGCGCATAGCACAACCACTACTCTAGAATTTTCAGCGATGCCAGCACTTCAAGATAAAGGAAACCATTTTGGTTTGTCTAGGTTAAGAATGTTAAGGGGGCCAAACCCAGTTATTGGGCCTCACGCTCATTGGGCTACCAAACTGCCTTTGATCCAGTTGAATGCACCCTTGACCCCCTATTTACTTAACCCATCTACGAGTTATGGCCCTCAGTACTTTGTTACTGAGCCTTCAGATTCACCCTTCAGATTCACTTCCATCTCCCAAAGCCCACTCTTATGAAAGCCTGGCCCTTTCGCCGGAGTCTTTGGGCCTTGATGAGATCGCATCCCCTATTAGCCCTTCTATGGTAGATCCATCAAGCAGAACTATAGAGGTGCCATCTCGCAAGATTTCATGGACTTAACTCTTAAACGAAAGCCTTCTGAAGAAGCCACTAATGGTCTCCGACCTTCTAAACTTCGGAAATGCTCGAACTCAAAAGATGAGCTTGCAACAACGCCTCTCACAGGCTAGTTTGCCAAGAACCTGTTCGTCTCCTATAATGTCAAGTGGCAGAAATCTAGTAGGAAGGTAGGCCGACCACGGAAAAACCAACTTCTGGATATTCGGGTGCAAGGTGTCGACGGGATGGAACGTGACTTGGCTCTGCTGCATGTCCCTAGGGAGATCAATTTGGGGGATGATTTAGATGCCTGCTCTTAAGTGGCCAGTACTTTCCCTATCCGTGGTGAGCTTCAACAAGATGAAGGGGTTTTGGTGGCTATCCCTAAACAGCCACACGAGTCATGTTGATCATCAGCTGGAACTGTCAAGGGTTGGGGCGTCCCCTGACAATCCGGATCCTACGAGGGTTATGCGCAACCCATCGTCCCATGGTGGTTTTTCTAATAGAAACAAAAAATAAGGAGGCTAAGTTGGAAAGAATCAGACTTAGTCTTTATTTTCCCAATAAATTTTATGTGGAGCCAATAGGCTTATCAGGGGGTTTGGCCGTATGGTGGACGGATGCTGTGCAATTGGATGTCCACTTTTAAACCCGTCATGTTCTTCAATGTGTTCTCTCTGGTTGGGGAGGTAGAGATTGGACTGCGGTTTTCCTTTATGCTCCTATGCACCAGAAAGAGTGGCAAACCTTTTGGAAGAATTTAGAAGTGATGGCTGCTGGAATTCATTACCCTTGGTTATGTATTGGGGACTTTAACCAAATTGGATCAACAGTCGGGTCTCCTATGTTTCAACTCGCTCAATGGCTTAAGATATGCAGGCGGGGTCTTCAAGTGTGGAGTAAACAGGAATTCGGAAATAGGAAGACTCGTCTAGCGACTTTATGGCAACAATTATCTATGGTGCAAGGCCAACCGCCATCGAAGGATAACATGGCCAAGCAAACTCAACAGAAAAATGATATCAACAGCGCATTACTTCGGGAACAAAATGTTTCTTCACCAACGGTCTAGAATTCGCTGGCTAAATTTTGGTAAAAAGAACTCAGCCTTCTTCCATATATCTCTTACCCAGCGGCGGCAAAGGAACCAACTGGTGAAGTTGCAAACGGAAGCGGGGCGGTGGCTGTCGACCGACGCTGAGATTGATAAACACATACTGCACTATTTTGTGAATCTATACACAGCTGGGCCTCGTTGTGACATGGAGGCAATTCTTCAAGTTCTCCTAACCGTTTTTTCTTCTGAAGACAATGACGCCCTCACTCAAGATGTCTCTAACTCGGAAATCAAGGCAGCAGCTTTTCAACTAGGATCTTTTAAGGCACCAGGCCCGGATGGGTTTTCGGGTTTTTTCTATCAACAATATTGGAGTGTGGTGGGTGAAACTACTTGTAGTGCGGTTAAAAGTTTTTTCAAGGGGGGCTACATGCTTAAAGAAATGAACCACACTAATTTGGTTCTCATTCCTAAAGTCTGTGCGCTCGAAAAGCTATCTCAATTCCGCCCGATCAGTCTCTGTAACTTCAATCTAAAAATTGTTACCAAAAATTTGGCCAACAGACTAAAAAAGGTACTGGGTGCTCTTATTTCTTCGAGTCAATCAGCTTTCATCCTGGGTCGGCTTACCCAAGACAATATCATAGTGGCCCATGAAGCCTTCCATGCCTTGAAACTTCAACGCGGTAAGACCAAATCCTTGGCTTTGAAATTGGATTTCCATGAGGCATATGACATGGTTGAGTGGGACTTTCTTCGTGCCGTCATGATAAAATTGGGGTTTAGTCCCAAATGGGTTCAATGGGTCATGGAGTGCGTCTCCCATGTTACCTTTTCGGTGTTTGCTAATGGTGTTCAGCGAGCTAGCTTTAAGCCCTCACACGGTTTGCGGCAAGGAGACCCGCTATCTCCTTATCTCTTCTTGTTGATAATTGATGTCGTTTCTAGACTGTTACAGCATAATGTCCAACACGGGTGATTGGTCGATCTGAGAATTCAAAGGACTTGTCCTGTTATTTCGTACTTATTCTTCACAGATGACGCCTTATTGTTCTTCAAAGCCGAAAGGAGCCAATGCGAAGAGGTACTTCGTATTTTAAAACTCTATGGGGATTTCTCCGGCCAACGGATCAATTTGGCTAAATCCAGTGTTCAATATTTTGCAAATGTGGATATGCTTACTCAACACTAGTTGGGGATGATATTACAAGTGGCCATGGTTTGAATAGGTGCAAAGTATTTGGGCCTACCTTCGTGTTGAGGCACATCAAAATCTGCAGCCTTCAATTTTCTTACTGAGCGAATGTTGTCTAAGCTTAATGGCTGGAAAGCTCATCTTTTATCTCAGGGTGGCAAAGAGACGCTCATCAAATCAGTGGCCCAAGCTATTCCCACATATGCGATGGCCTGTTTTCTGATTTCTCATAAAGTGTGCAACAAACTAGATTCCTTCATCCGTAATTTCTGGTGGAAAGGGAATTCGGAGGACCAGGGCATTCATTAGGCTAGGTGGAGCAAATTAAATCTTCCAAAGTAAAAGGAAGGGTTAGGCTTTCATGATTTCAAGTCTTTCAACAAAGCCTTGCTTGCAAGACAAGGGTGGCGGCTCCTACGGTCTCCCCATTCTCTGTGTGCCTAAGTTATGAAAGGTATTTATTATCCCCATTCTGATTTCCTGCATGTTGTTAAAGTGGCTCGTGTATCCTGGGCTTGGTCTAGTCTTCTCTCTGGCCGTGAAGTGTTGGTCGAAGGTTTACGCAGGCAAGTTTTCAATGGCGCCTCAATTAAATTTTGGGAGGATAAATGGGTTCCAACGCTTAAAGGTTTCAAATTGCACTCCAGACAACCGGTTGGATGTGCGGTTAATCTTGGTCAAGATGTGATTCTGCCTCAAACCAAATCGTGGGATAAAGCCAAGTTGGAGGGATTGGTATCCTCGGCTGAGGTAGACGCAATAGCTGCTCTCCCCATTTCCATTGAGAATAAAGAGGACACGTGCATATGGCATTATGAGACCAAAGGAACTTACACTGTCAAGTCTGGGTATGCAGTTGTGGTGAACACAGAGACTAACTCTTCTTACCTGGCTCTATCCTCCTCCTTCTGCTGGTCTGATAAAGAATGGAAATTCATATGGGTGCTGGCTCTCCCCCCCAAGCTCAAACACTTTGCTTGGCGTATGTGTGACAATTATCTCACTACCTGTCAAAACCTCTATAATCGAAGGTGTGCAAAGGCAAATCTATGTCAAATCTGTCATTCTAAGGTTGAGTCCATCGAATACCTTTTCGTAGGCAGTACGTGGACTAAGGCAATTTGGTTCGGGAGTGGACTTGGGATTCATTTTGATCTATCTAGCTTTCAGTCAATTCAAAAATGGCTTAGTGAGGTCATGGAGAGCTTCGACACCTCTCACGCTCGACAAGAGACTATCTGTAAGCTTCTGTGGCTCTGCTGGCATATTTGGAAGGCTTGTAATGCTCACATCTTTACCCATGCCCCAGTGGATCCTAAGGAGGTGATTGTCAAGGCAATTCGGGATGACTTGGAATTTGTGTCAGCCCAAGCGTTGCTGGTGGCCCCAGCTAGTGGCCATAGATAAGATGTTGGTGCAACCCGCGCATGGGTTGCTCCCACACCAGAGTCTTTTTCATGTTAACTGTGATGTGGCCATTTAACCTGGTGCAACAGAGGGTGCAGTGGCTACTCTGCAGCGTAATGATCAAGGGACACTTGTTGATGGGGTTGCAACGAAAGTCACTATTTCTTTGGTGTTTCAGGGTGAAGCAATGGCAATTCATTTGGCCTGTGTCTTTCTAAGGATGTCCCTCATTGGGATTGTGCCGCTGTTTTTGCTGATATCAAGGCTCTAGCACATAGGCGGGGCTTATCCTTTAGATGCTGCCCTCGCAATGCTAATAGTGCAGCGCACTGGGTTGCATAAGTCCATCTAGGAGGGTACCTTCCTGTAAATTGGGTGGCTTGCCCCTCTCCCCCGCTTGTTTCAAGTTTATCTATGAATGAAGTTTAATTGGTTTTTTCGATCAAAAAAAAAAAAACTAATAAATTTTAAAAAATATTTTTTCTCTCTCATTTTCTTTTTTATTAATAAATCAATCAATCATTTTTTCTCTCTATTTACTCATTCCATAAATCATTCATTGCTCCCAAAGCATTACTCCATACCATTCATATTTAGACAAGTGTTTAATTGTCTCTCCAAATGGACAAACAAGTAATGTGACCCATTGTTTCAATCAATAATACTTAGGCTGAAGCACCATTTAGATTTGCCCTAGGGGCAATAAATAATTTTTTCTCTCATTCTTTCATATTTTACCCATTAATCAATCAATCAAATTTTCTCTCACACCCATCTATTCAACTACAAAAAAATAAAATTAAAAAAAAATTACAAATCATCCCAAAATTATTTTCAAAACTCATAATTAAACAAATTTTTAATTTTCAAAATTCTTTTCAACAATTTATCTTTCAACATATAATTTAAAACACTTTTCAAAAACTAAATCAAATGCAACCTTTTAAAACAATTGTTTTGACTTTTACGTTCCGTTTGTTTGTTGGGTGAAAAACATTTTTTATATTTATCAATGTTTGGTGTAATAAAAAATAAAAATCAATGAAAAATAATTTTATGGTTAACAGAAAAAAAGTTTATATGGATAAAAAATATTTTTTTACTTTTAAAATGCATAAAATGTTTTTCAAATTAAAATTTTACCAATGCCATCACATTATTACCGCCACTCTCAGATCCACCACACACTACCATCATCGTCGCTATCATCACCGTCGCCACCCCACCACCATGCTACCATCTCCACCTCTACCTCCAAATCCACCTCCACCTCCATTTCACCACCACTACCACCACTAAACGTAAAAGAATACTTTCTAAAAAAAAAATCTATAGAAAATATTTTCCGCCCAAATAAATGGAGCATTAGTTTTTAAGGTAAAATAGAAATACATTAGTTGAGATTTGCTTTTGAAAAAAAAATTCATGTGACTTTAAAAATTATAAATATTTTTTTCTAAAATTTTTTATTTAACAAAATTAATTGAAAAAATAAATTTTAACTGCTTTATTATACAATAATAAAATTATTTAAATTTTTAATTAAAATATATTTTTAATATCATTAAAAACTCTTAATTGGCTTGATGATTTATTAAGAATGGGTCATTTGTTATGAAATTATAAACTTAATTTATGAAGAATAGGTCATTTATTATGAAATTAGAAATTTCAAGGGTCGTGATATAGTTTTCAGAACAATAGAGGTAATTCATATTTTAAGCAAACTTTAGATGATGCATTTATAATTTATCCTAATTTTTAAAATTTGGACAATTTACAAATAATAGGTTAAGATAATTAAAAATTCAAAAAATTACTACAAAAAGTAACATTTCTCTCTAATTTCTGTAAATCTTCACGTAAAAAGTCAAAAAACTAATTAAAATAGTTGTTCCCAAAACCCAAAATGTGGGGCAAAAAATTAGAAATTAGTGGTTATTTATTTTTTGTGAAAAATTCCAAAACCAAAAAAAAAAAAAAAAAATCTTAAAATTTGAACCTTGTAATAAAATAAATACCGAATTTTTCATTTTATAAATTTATACCATAACATTTTAATTTTTTTTCAATATAAACCATTTGCTTATTTTCTGTAAATAAAATTGATAAAAAAAATGATATTTTAATTATTAAACTCAATGTAGGTATTTCATACTTAAATACACTTTTCAAATAATTTTACTTAATAAAAATATGTAAATAGTTTATATTGAAAAAATAAATCAAAAAATTTAAATTTAAATTGATAAAATAAAAAATTCAAATTAATTTTGTTAGAATACTCAAATCTTAAAAAAAAAAAAAAATTATAATTTTTTTAAAAGGGTCTTTGGTGACAAATCATGCCATAGTGTTTGTAATATATTAGGTGTTATGACTTTTTATTAATTTGAAAAACAATATCGTTAATTTTAATTTTTAGTAGGTTGTGCTTGCTTTTAAAATTTTAGTGAAGATTTAGACAGATTTGTTTTTGAATAAGATATTTACACATAAATCTTAATTTATAAATTTATATTCAATTAAGTCTTAATGAAGATTTTTTGAATCTTCAAATCTCATTAAATTTTTAATAGTCGGAATTGCCTTTCAAGTAATGATTGTTCATTATTTATGATTAGCTATAAAAAAAAAACATGATAATTTGATATTTATTTTGATTTTCAAAACTTTTGAAACATCAACTTTCAAATTGAAAAAACTAAAAAAAAAAAAAATCATGTGCAAACACTTTTCAGAAAATTTTACTTTTTTATTTTCTATATTTTTTTTGTTTTCAATTAATTTTTTAATATTTTAAGTAATTTTTTTAAAAATTTTTTTTTAGACACATCTAATATAAATACACTTAAAAAGTATAATATTTGTGAAATTATTTTTAAAAAATTCACTAAATACCTAAAATACAAAAATTCAATGCATTTTTCTTATTTTTGTGTATTTATTAATTTTTAAAAATATTTTTTCACAAATATTTTACTATTTAAACACACTAAGTAAGGTGCATCTAAAAAAGTAAAAAAATTTGCTTAAAATTTTAAAAAGATTCACTATAAAAAAAAAAGCACAAAAAAAAAAAAATATCAATTTCTAGAAAACTGAAACCAAACACACTGAATTTTTATTTTTTTGAAAAAATTGAAAAAACTGAATTATTTTTTTTGTGCAAAATTGAAATTTTATATTTATAAAGGAGCATGATGATGGAACATTGATTTGCAAAATTGGAGAAAAAAATTTAAAAATAAAAAACTGACAATATTCTCAGTTTTAAAACTGAAACAAACTGATAATATTCTCGATTTTATTGAATAGTTTAATCAAACTAATAAGTAGAATAATAAAAACATTTAATCTCATATTCTGTTTTTTTTTTATCAATTGGTGAAATAATTATCTGAAATATTACTATACAAAATTGATAATATTATTAGTTTTAAAAATTAAAAAAAACTGATAATATTCACAATTTTACTATATAGGACTTATTGAATTAAAAAACCTTAAATAGAACATATATGATCTTTATAAATAATACTTTTAAATAATTAACTCTTTTTTAATTGACCTCGACTTTTACTTATGAGTGTTTTGAGAAGATTATTAAAAGTTTTTTTTTGACTTTTTTTAATTTTTTTGTGAGAGAAATAAATGGGTTAAAAGCTTAGCAATGTGTCCCATACCGGTGACATCAATTGTTAAATTAGGTTGTGTTTTTTTTTTTCATTGTTAAAATGTCATAACTTTCATTGCACACATCTATTTTATATATAAAAAAATTTTAAATTTATTTTTTGTCAAAAAGTATCAAACAATATCGAAGTTATATATTAAATCATGTAAAAACATTTTCTTATGTTCTTGAGCAAAATTCCAAGTTAATGAAAACTAAAAAAATTTCAAATTTTTTGTACAAAAATTGAGGATTTCTTAACCATTTAAAAAATTTTGAATTTTCACAATTTTGTGTGTTTAAGAAACTGTGAATTCATAATTTACGCAAACTTAAAATTTTCACAGTGGGAACTACGGAAATTTATGAAAACTAAGAAATTTCTTGATTTTATAAAAACAATAAAATTTTTCAATCTTTTTCCATCAAAATTTTATATTGAAAATAGATATGTTAGAATAGGTTTAGTATTCCTATGTCTGAGAAATTGTGTATTTTCACATTTTTTTGTATGAAATTTGTGAAATTTTATGAAAACTAATATCTCAACTTTTTAAAAAATTATGAATTTGCCCATATTTTTTTTTGTTTAGAAAACTGTGAAATCACAATATTTGTATATAAACTGAGAAATTTCAGTCTTATACGAAAATTGTGGGAAATTTTTTTTTTTAAAAAAACCACTGACTACCCCCCCCCCCCCCAAAAAAAAAAAAACGTTTGGTTTTAGTTTTCTGAATTCAATTTTTTGAAAATTAAGTTTTTTTTATTTTTAGTGAATATTTTTAAAATTTGAAGTAGTTTTTTTTACATTTTTAGATGCATCTTTCTAAAATGTCCCTAAATAGTAAAATATTTGTGAAAAATATTTAAACAAATTGATAAATACATAAAAATATGAAAAATATACTGTATTTTCAAATTTTTTTTTGTATTTTTGGTATTTAGTGAATTTTTTAAGGGTAAATTACAAACACACCCCCTGAAGTTTACTTAAATTACAAATTAACCCCTGTGATTTTAGAAATTATATTATGCCCCTAAGGTTTCTAATTTCATAACAAATAGATCCTAATAAAGTATCAAGTTAATTTATAGTTTTTAATAATGTTAAAATTTTATTTCAATTAATAATTCAAATAATTTTATTATTGTATAGGTGAATAGTTAGAAATTTTTTGGGAAAATCGGTCTAAGGTCCCTATCCAACTTTTAGTAATGGATTAGGTCTACAATCTGTTCTTTTGTAGTCTAAGGTCCCTCACCCCATCCCCTCTCCATCCACGTTGTCCTGAGCTTGATCACCGCTGGCTCCAAATCCCCAACCCTTGACCAGTTGCTCTCCTTCCTGCACTCAGCTCCTCCGCCAGGGACACATCGATCAACTCGATGGCGATGAATCGGTGGCGAAGCCGTGGAATCTGAGGCCGAGGAAGGCTGTTTCGAAGGCTGCGGTTGAGATCGGAGGGGTTTCAAGGAATGGAGAATTTCAGGAATCGGCGCAGCAGCGGCAGACTGACAACTTGCCGAAATCGATGAGGTTGAGAGGTTTCGTTGAAGGTCAGGGATCGGAGAAGAGGAAGTTCTGGATTGCTCTGTCTCGCGAAGAGATTGAAGAAGATGTGTACGCGATGACTAGTTCCAGACCAGCTCGGAGGCCCAAGAAAAGGCCAAAAACTGTTCAAAAACAAGTCGATGTGAGAGAGATTGATCTTCTTCTTCTTCTTGTGTTGATGTTCGATTGTTTATTTGTTTTTTGGCTAATGTTTGATTGGTCTTCACAGAATGTTTTTGTAAATGAAAGAAACCAACCTGCTGAATTCTCAAACCAAAGAAATTCTCAATTGTTATTTTTAATAAACCAGAGAAATTCTCAATTGATATTTCAATAACAAACCAGAGAAATTCTCAGATTTTTCCAGAATTTCTCTGGTTCTGGTAAGTTGCCATTGTTATCCCTTCTAATGTTGCTTACATATTACAATGTGAAATTTTTCCAGTTGAATTCAGTTGAACATTATTCAATAGAGAAACACTTTCGATTGAAAAATTCAACTGGAAAAAAGCGAAGAACAGATTTGGGTAAGTTGCAGAAATTTTTCCAGATATTACAAACCAGAGAAATTCTCAATTGTTATTTTTAATAAGCCAGAGAAATTCTCAATTGTTATTTTTAATAAACCAGAGAAATTCTCAATTGATATTTCAATAACAAACCAGAGAAATTCTCAGATTTTTCCAGAATTTCTCTGGTTCTGGTAAGTTGCCATTGTTATCCCTTCTAATGTTGCTTACATATTACAATATGGAATTTTTACAGTTGAATTCAGTTGAACATTGTTCAACAGAGAAATACTTTCGATTGAAAAATTCAACTGGAAAAAAACGAAGAACAGATTTGGGTAAGTTGCAGAAATTTTTCCAGATATTACAAACCAGAGAAATTCTCAATTGTTATTTTTAATAAACCAGAGAAATTCTCAATTGTTATTTTTAATAAACCAGAGAAATTCTCAATTGTTATTTTTAATAAACCAAAGAAATTCTCAATTGATATTTCAATAACAAACCAGAGAAATACTCAGATTTTTCCAGAATTTCTCTAGTTCTGATAAGTTGCCATTGTTATCCCATTCTAATGTTGCTTACATATTATAATGTGGAATTTTTCCAGTTGAATTCAGTTGAACAATGTTGCTTACCTAATGAATCACAATGATTTGGATGTGAATGAGAAGAAAAGTAGAGAAACTCACCTAGAGAAATTTGGTCCAGAGAAATTTCAGTCAAGAGAAATTTCAGTGTAGAGAAAATTGGTCAGAGAAATTCTGGCCCATCTGGGCCAGAATTTCTCTGACCAATTTTCTCTGGACTGAAATTTCTCTAGATCAAGGTTGAGGGACCTTAGACATTATGAAAATATTGTTGAGGGACCTTAGACATTATGAAAATATTTGGTGTCCTTTATGCTATAAAATTATAATACCAGGGACTTTAAAAAAAAAGCCCCAAATTTTTTCAATTAATTCTGTTAAATAAAAAATTCTGACTGGAAAGTATTTGTAATTTTTCAAACCATAAGAAATAATTCGTATTTTAAGCAAATCTCAAAGGGTATATTTGTAATTTATCCATTTTTTAAAAGATTTTTTTCATAAATATTATATTTTTTAAGTATATTTATGTTAGGTGTGTCTAAAAATTAAAAATATTGCTTAAAATATTAAAAAATTTCAGTGAAAAATATATATATATATAGAAAATGAAAAGGCAGAATTTTCTGAGAAGTAAATTCTAAAAACTGAAACCAAAGAGAGTGAATTTTTTTTTCTCTAAAATTTGATAAAATTACACAACTTTGCACACAATTGTAGCCAAATAAACAAAGGATATTTGAATAGTCATTTTAAAAAACTGAAAATTTCCAAGTATTTCAAATATAATTTAAAAAAAAAAAAAATTGATTCTTTCAATTAAAAAATAAATTAAAATAAAATAGGAGTCCAAGCTCGTTGAGGAAACGAGTGTCCAAGTAATAAATCTCGTAGGTCATAACCAACTTCTCTCATGCAAAAAACCTGTCCTACAGTATAGATAATCCCATTCTCTCTCTAAAACCCTAGTCCATTCGAAGATATATATACACATATAGATACAGATTATACAGAGAGAGCTTTGGTTTTCACTGCATTGATGAAGGGACTCTTCAAGTCGAAGCCCCGGACTCCATCGGAGCTCATTCGTCACGTCCGCGACCTCCTCATCTACGCCGATCGCAACACCGAGCCGCGCCAAACCAAGCGCCAAGAAAAGGTTTTGATTTCTCATCATCTCTCACAACTTATTTTTGTGAATTTTTTAGATCACTGCTTGTTTGGTTGCTGTGAAATTATCAGTGTTTCTCCGAGTCATGAATTTCTTAATTGATTTTTTGTGAATTTTTTACATCACTGGTTGTTTGGTTGCTGTGAAATTGTCAGTGGCCTTATGAATTATCTAAAGTCTTTGAAAAGTTGGGGCTTTTGAAACAATTAGATTTTTTTTTTTTTTGGTGCGCCTGTATAGGCCTAAGTGGCCTAATGGTTGAATGTGCATGCATTGCGATGAAATTGTCAATTGATTTTTGTGATTACTGGTTGTTTGGTTGCTGTGAAATTATCAGTGTTTCTCTACGTTTTGCCTTTGCTCTACTGTACACGCATTGCCAGAACGAGGAAACTTAATCAGAACTTATTAACTACAACTTTAATTTTTTTTTCCCATAATCAATAATAAGAAGATAATAATAATTTTTGAATTGATATTAAGTACAAAAACTTAAATAAATTATTACAAAAGTATTTCACATAAAATTTTATAATTAACTTCGAGTAGAATAAAAAAAGAAGTATTGCGTAACTAGTATATCATGCACAATGTAAAAAAGTCATATATTTAAGTCGTAAAATAAATTATATAATGGTAAGATAAATCAAATTTTTACAAATTTTGAGTAAAAATTTTATATAATAGTGATATCATGTCATTGTTGACATATGATATCATCAATCAATAGTAAAGCAATATATGAAGGGTAAACTCCACATGCAAATATAACTAACACTCTAATAATTTTTGCATATATATAGTGAGATTAATTATATTTGCATATCAATAATGATAGATATTACATTTATATTGAGATTTTTTTACAAAATTTTCATACATAAAAATATAATTTGTTGTAGTCACTTCATTTTCAATAAAACAATCACTATTGTTTTCATAAATGTAATAATGCCCTTGACATTTCATTCTAAATATTATTTTTGTTTAAAATTTTATTTACATACATATTTAAAAAAAGAAAAAAAAAAAGAAGAAAAAATAATCCAGGGGGGCACGTGACCCCCTGGTTACCATGTGGCTCCGACACTGCGCATTGCCATGAGATTATCAATTGGATTTTTTTGTACTTTTTTAGATCACTGGTTTTTTGGTTGCTATGATATTATCATGTTTTTCCTTCGCTTCTAATGTGCCGACAATTTTTTTTTTTAAAAAAAAACAATCACTGGTTGTTTGGTTGCTGTGAAATTGGGGAAAAAAAACCTTTTTTTTTCCTGCTCTTAGCCCTGTGACTGTTGTGAAAAAAGGAATAACTTGCTGCTCAAAATTTATACTTGCACATATTTATACATTCATATATTTTAATACAAAGTGTAGTGTAGATGTTAATTAGTTTGTCAGAAAAACTTTCTAAAAGCATAGCTCAAGCTCACTGAATGCATTTAGTGTCTCTGAGAAGCATACAGGCAAAGTTGGTATATTGGTTATTAGTTTGTACAAGTCAACAGGAAAAAGGAACGAAAAGAAAGCTTATGGTAATATGATCACCATAAACAGAAGTTTTAGGGAGAGGGGAAAACCTAAACCGACTTGGGATTCATTAGTAAAAAAAATAGGAATTTATTTAATTTAGCTGAACGTATAGGCTTGACAAAGCGGAATGGCAAAAAAAATTCATGTAGTTGACCCCATCTGGTTGGGACACAAGGCTTAGTTTGGTATGCAAGTTGCAACTTCATCCTTAAGTGAAAAGCCTTTTAGTATCATATATTTTCTTGCATTTGTTAACTAGTTATGTTTTGCTTGGTATCTTGGGTACCTGACATGTTCCAGATCTTATCCAACTTTCCTTCTCTTGATTTAACTGAAAAAAAAAAAGGAACTAGAAAAAGTGAACTACTTGTTTATGCAACCTATATGAGTATTCAAGTCTATTCTTTTCCAATTTATGTCATACATAAATTTTCTTGTTATTCTTTCTCATACTTTTTATGATTAAAAAAAAAAAAAAAAAAAAAATCAAACTTAACCTTTCATCTACATATTTTAATAAGTAAATTTGTTAATACGAAAGTATTTTTTATTCTGCATACCTCTCTTTGCAAGTATTTCAGAATATTCAGTTTTGTGCCAACATCTTGACTCCATGCAGATAAGTGAATTGTGTAAACTTATTCTGGAGATGAGGACAGTTCTTTATGGCGATGGTCAATCAGAGCCAGTAACTGAAACTTGTGCACAGTTGACAAAGGAGTTCTTTAAAGGCGATATGTTGCGCCTTTTAATTATTTGTCTTCCTAAACTAGATTCTGGGGTAAGGCTTTGGAGACTATTTTCTTGAAATTCATATATTCCTTGTTTCAGGTTGTTACTGTTAGTTGCTTTATGGCTTTGGAGCTACAATGTTCTTTGTACGTTATATATTTTCTCCATTTTGCAAATCATGATACAATGCATAATCCGCAGGCCCGTCAAGATGCCACTCATGTGGTTGCAAATTTGCAAAGACAACGGGTTAATTCACGGTTGATTGCATCTGAATACATGGAGCAGAATGTGGACCTTGTGGATAGTTTGGTACTAGGGTAAGATCTAGGTTTTACAGGTTCAGAAATATTGGGGCTAATTAAATTGTGAATATTATGATGCATGTATATTTGATACCAATGCTCTTGATGGCAGCTGTTCATTTTGTTTGATAATTATGGGTTGAGATTTCTTCACTTATTCATCTCATCTTGATGGCAGCTGTTGTTTTGTTTTTGTTTGAAAACTACATATTGAGATTTCTTCAGTTTTTTTTATATTTTGATCTTATTTTACTTGGTTTTTCTGTTGTCTACATTGTTTTTCTATCTTTACAAATCCTAAAGCAACAAACATTCCTAAACTTGAAAGTGATTGTACATTGTAGCTAAATGGTGATTGCTGTATTCTAATTTTTCAAGTGGTCCTGATCATTTATGCTCCATTGCATATTTATTTGCATTATTAGGTCTAATCTGATCTTTAGTTAAAGTCTTATGACTATGACAAATGATAGTGTTCGTCACGGCCTTATGCGCCAAGTGGTATTTGGTTGGTCTCTTGAACTTTTTGCTTGGGGATCAAGTCTGCTTATGTCATATTGACCCAAAAAGTGTTCATGTATAGAAGGTAGTGATTATTAGAAAGAAGCACCATTACTAATGGAACTGCTTTATTTTCCAAGAGGCTGCTACGAATCAATTCACAAATCAGAGAAAATTAAAAGATTTTCTAATTGGCTACAAGCTATTAACTTACGATTAGTACTTGGAAGGTTTTCTATAATTTTAACTATTTTTTTGCTCGGAAGGTTTAAGCCTACTTCTATGTTGGAGATGTAGATCCTAATTTATAGGTTTATGATTGATTACTAACCATCTGACATCACTGTCTTTCCCATGCTGTCTCAGTGAGGGCTGTTACCATTTCTGGTGATCTTTCTTATGAAAGTTTACATTTTTGTTGGTTTTATTGTGGGTCAATAGGATATTTTTTGTGTTCCTTATTTGGTTTTTATGTTTAAGTTTCTAATCTTAACCTACAATTTTAAATGGTTAGTTATGAAGACTCTGACATTGCACTATCTTATGGTGCACTTTTGAGAGACTGCATTCGTCATCAAGTTGCAGCAAGGTGAGCAATATTAAAATGTTTTAGTGGCCCTGTTGATTTGTCAAAATTCATTGTCAAAGAGAGAGAACTCTATTTGAAATAAATCTTGTTTGATAACTGGTTAGGGTTTATTATTTTCATAGTAGCAGAAACCTAGCATTACAATGAACAATTTCAGCATACTTGTTTGTTACTTCCACTCCATGTATGGGGAACAGTTTTTGTGGCCTTTTGCCCTGTCAAATAGTGCTAAGGCTTATTCATGCCTCACACTTGTGACATAACAATACTACTTTATCACGTAGCACTTTCTGAGATTATTATTCATCTGTTTTAGAAATCAGTATTTTTCAAAGTTCTTGTGCTTGTTATGTCAGCTTCATTTGCAGTTCATGTACAAATTGAAAAGTGAAGCAAAAATCACATCCTGAGACACAAAAATTGAAATGTGCATGCACATGCTAAGTGGGTAAGGATATTCTTCAAAAGAATTGTGTGGTAGTAATTAACTTAATCTTAGAAGAAATAAAGGGACCATCTGTTGAGTGAGAACACAACGAATTTCACTAATGTGAATTTTTATTAAGTACAAAACACTTGTACAAGGAAGATAGTACACAAGTACATACTAGAAGAACACTCAAAATTTTAGGACACCTTGTGTACACTAAACACTTTGGTGCGCTTAAACTCACTTATAGCTTGTTTCCTTGACTACTTGATGCTTAGTACAAGAACTCATCCCATATTTATACTACTTCAATAATGTGAAGAAAGATTCCAAGAGTAAACCTTGGCCACAAATTGAGTTAGGTAAACTTAGTGGTTCATAAATGGTGAAACTTTAGCTAAAATGAGTGGTTGGTAAATGGTGAAATTTGGGTAGGTAAAATGAGTGGTTGGTAAATGATGGCTGTTGGGTAGGTGAAAAGTGTGGTGAAAGTTTCAGTTGTAGAACATTCAAGTGTAACTGCAATCTTATAAAATTATCTGAAGGGGGAGAGGGAAATGTCTGAAGAAGATTCTAGAAAAGGTAAAGAGAAGTCAGTGGTGATTCTTAACACCATCATCCTGGTTTCCGTAAAATAAACAAGATTAACGTCATATATGTTTTAACTCTTGGTGTGAAAATAACAACCACCAACCTCGGCCTGTTTCGGCAGATGCTTCAAAGATGTCCATCATGTGATGTGGTCATCATATTGTTATTCTTGTGCTAACTGCTATGCTATTTATGCTACAGCAATTGTTACATAATTTGGCTTACAATTGGGTCCTTGAATCTCGAGTCTTTACTTACAAAACTAAGTACATAGAACATGGGATTTTAGTTCTCGATCTCTGACATCTTGATGTCTTAATCTGAACTGTAGAACGTTAAATAGACTGCTGCATTTTTCTATAGTGACCAACGTGGCAGTCAAGCAAAAGTTCCTTGTTAATATTCATTCATTTGCTTATGCGTGTTTGTGTTCATTTCACAAGCTAGTGCCTAGTCAAAGCAAAATAACAATTTAACTAGTCCAAAAAACCTGTCTTTGGTTTGTCCTTTTTCATCAAAAATATTCTTTGCTGACACATGCAAATTGTGTAATTTAGATTTGATTTCAAATGGTTGTTTTCACAGGTACACCTTAGAGTCAGAGCATATGAAGAAGTTTTTTGACTATATACGAAGTCCAAATTTTGATATAGCTTCAGATGCTGTGGCAACTTTTAAAGTTGAGTATGGTCAAGATAATCTGTTTTTATGCTGGACAAGTTCTGATGATTAAATTCTTAGCATAGTCATATGGTGTTTTCTACTCCTTTTTTGCAGCTTGCATGAAAATAAAACCAGCAATTTGACTGGTGTTTTTGTTGTTTTGGCATTTTTCTGTCGTCCATTGTTAATGCATCACTAAATTCAAACTTATTTGAATTTTCTTTTAGCTATATGTAAAGAAGTCTTTTAGCTACATATGATTCTGAGTCAATTTATCTTAAATCCAAATTAAAATCCTATTTTATGAAATTTTATTTTGAATTGTCTTTTTAGCTATATATAAAAAAGTCTATTAGATATATATGCTTCTGAGTCTATTTATCTTAAATCATCCTGTGACATAGATAAGGCTCTGGAATCAACAAACCAACTGTAATGCCACCTTCTCAGATCTCTATCTGGAAGTTGTGGATTTAATCTGGAGAACAGAGCTATTGCGCTTTACCATAGTTATAGTAGTTGTCATATGGAAAGATTGTGCTGCATCAAAAATAGTACTGGCCATAAATGATTTGAAACTTATAGTTACTAAATAATCATTGAAATTGTTAGGTTCATACAAAGTCCTGGTCACAGCATAAAGATTGCATGTTTTCTTTTCGTTGAATTCTTCCTTCTAATGTTATACACACACACACACATATTGGATAAGGTAGAATTTTAGGTAGCGTTTGGTAAAGTTTTAGAATTATGATTTGATAATAGAGTTGTATTTTGAGTTTGTGAGTTTTGGAATTATAATTTGAGTGTAAAAAATTTGTTTGGTTATGAGTTTTGAAAAAAGTTTTGAATTGAGTTTGAAATTTTTGATGTGACATATAATAT
Organism: Camellia granthamiana; assembly: GCA_036172215.1. Taxonomy (NCBI): domain Eukaryota; kingdom Viridiplantae; phylum Streptophyta; class Magnoliopsida; order Ericales; family Theaceae; genus Camellia; species Camellia granthamiana. Next base: position 47,318,636 of record CM069907.1, on the reverse strand, counting down.
TTGATTCAAAAACTTACAACTCATAACCAAACATATAACTCAAAATTCTATTCAAAGCTCATAAATTTTTTTAAAAAAGTTCCGAATTTTTTTATATTTAAAATATAAAAATAATAGGTGCCAAAAAAAGAAAAAGAAAGAAAAAAAAAGAACACTGTTCCGGTCAACTGGCCGGATGACTGGCCGGACGTCCGGGGGACGTCCAGGAGGATGACCAGGTAGATGTGTTTGCAAAAGTGGGTGTCGAATTAATTTTTGAAAACTGTAACCAAACACCTACCTCAAACCAAGTGGTGGAATTAACTTTGGAAAGCTCTACCAAACTGAGCCTTAATGTTATGGAATGGTCCACAGTGCCTTACATTCATGTAGCATGATTATGCATCCTTAAAGTTCTCACAACTAGATTTCCTCTAGGTTTTTTGTTTATGAATTAAAATAATTTTTGTTCTTATTTCAAAAAAATAGCATGCAAATAAATGAGTCATATGTATCTGGCTGTAAAACTAAATAATAATTTTTGTTTTGTGGAAGATTTTACTCTTTTAAGGCTCTGGGGTTATGGTAGATAATGATATTGAATACCTTCTCGTGTCACAACAATGCTTACATTTTTGACATATTGCAGACAACTCAAATAATTTTCCACTTTTGATTTGTAAATGTAGTCCAATATTGATCTGTGGAGATCATTTAATGTAGAAATTTTTTTTTTATTTCCTGGCAACTTCCAGTTAGTTTTAGTGAGTTAGAAAATGCTTTAAATCATGGTTTTTCATTTCCGATGGAACAAGCTTTTCTCTCAATTGAATATATTTCTGGATTAGGAAAGAAATCCATCGATCATTTCTGGACAAATTTAAAGGACTTTTTGTTTCTGTGATAATTGTATTATGTTTCAGTCCTGTGCTAATGCTTGTCACCCTGCTGATGTTACTATCACATGTATATCAGGAGCTTTTGACAAGGCATAAATCCACTGTTGCTGACTTTCTTTCCAGAAATTATGAGTGGGTATGTGTTAGGTTTACTTCAATTATCTGTAAGTGTTAGGTTTACAGTCTAGAGGTACAGGTGTTTAGCATCAATGAGCATTATAATGTCTGTGTGTACTGTTGGTCAAAAGCATGTTCTTGATTAGATGTTCAACTTGCATGCAATTGATACACTATGATATTACGTACTTCCAAATTTCTTCATATAAATTTCAGATCTTTCAATGACTGAAACATGTTCCAACTATCTCTTGGTTATAGTTTTTTCAAGAATACAACTCAAAGTTGCTGGGATCTCCTAATTACATCACCAGACGGCATGCTGTCAAGGTACAATTTTGTTGCTCTAGATTTTTAATATAGGTTCTATGGCTTTGAACTTCTCTTCTTTTTTTTTTCTTTCTTTTTTTTTAAGTTGTTGTTGTTGTCATCTTCATTGTGTTGTTCTCTTTATTCTCTATCTTAGAAGTATGGACACTGATGTGGATACGGACACGGGATATAAAAAAAATGGAGACAGACATGGAGGGGACATGCAATAATTTTCTTTTTAATATTTTTATTTGCTATGTAGATTAATATTAAATCCACAAACAATCAAAGTTAACAAAAACTAACACTAATTCAATATTTGAAATTTTAAAAACCTCAATCTTAAGTAAACTCTTCATTTATGTCTTTTTTATGGATTTCTATTCATTATTTAAATCTAAGCAAAAATTAGTAAATATTCAACATCCAATATCCGTCAAATGTACTAAAAAAGAGTGGGTTAAAAATTAGTCCGCATGTCCCCGATGTGTCCGTTGAAAATAAATTAATTAAATAAAGGGACACACCACATGGCATGCCCAGGATGTGTCCCGTGTCCGACACTACTACGACACTTGTTTTGAGGTGTTGGTGCTTCATAGTTCTCTATCATTGTAATGTGTTATTTTTCTTGTCCTTTCCAAACAAAATTATCCATTTGTTCTCCGTTGTTGCTTTGTATAGTAATAATGCATTTTTTTAAAAAATATTTTTTTGGAGGGATCTTTTAGCATGTAATTTGGTATTACCAGACTCAAAAATCTTTTTAGATTTTATATTTTTATTTCTGTAGACTTTAATAATAACTCCTTTGCTGAGAGTCAGCCATATGTTGCAGCTCCTAGGAGATATGTTACTTGACCGTTCAAATGCTTTAGTGATGGTGCGTTATGTGAGATCATTGGACAACATGAGGATTCTGATGAATCTACTCAGGGTACTCTCTCTGTATATATACATATAAGTACATTCACAATTACTTATATACCTTACATATCTTACAATGCATTTGTTTTACTTCTCTTTTTTCAGGACTCAAACAAGACAATCCAGTTAAATGCTTTTCATGTGTTCAAGGTCTTTACAGAATATGACCTAGTGTTACACGACATAGAAAAACAGCTTACTGTTCCTTTTCACAATTGATTTATTTGTCTGAATTTATGTTTTTTTCTTTTTTCTTCCATTTTATAGCTATTTGTCGCTAATCAAAATAAGCCTGCTGAGATAGTCAGCATACTCATCGCAAATAGAAGCAAGCTCCTCCGGTTCTTTGGTGACTTCAAGTTTGATAAAGGTACGCGCGCTCTGTTAATGAAATCTGTTAGAATATCCTTAGCACTGTGATGTAGACTGTGAGTAAAGATGTGCTTTCTCTCACAGTGGATGAAGTATTTGAAGCAGACAAAGCTCAAGTTGTCAAAGAAATTGCGATACTTGAGCCCACAAACAACCCGTGTATTCCTTGTTAACTGGCATGTGAACTAATTTTATATTTTTTTTGGTTTGATCACTGAAATTTCTTCAGAAATGTGCATAATTATATACTTAGTTAATGGTTTAGTCAAAATAGAAAAGCATAGTGCACGCCAGTTATTTGAATTATCATTTCTCATTCAAGAGTTGTTCACCAGTGAAATATGTTCACTAGTCTTAACTTCTAAGCCCATAGAAGCTTTTTGGATTGTTGTGTAGATGGTTTTAAGTGTTGTCTGGTTGCACATAACCTCACTGAGCTAAAGATTATTGGTATTGCTATATAGATGTGATTCTATAATTGCCAAAGCTGAATTTGTTTTGATGACTTATCGATTGAGAACAGGCTAATTTAGTAACTTTTTGGTTATTTGGCTAAAATATGAGCTAAAAAAAATTAGTGTGTTTGGGATGACTTTTTGGCTTTTTACGAAAAGATGTGCAAAAAGTAGAGAGAAAAAAGAATCTTTGATTTTTTGGTATGGGTTGTTAGCTTTTTAGCTACTTTAATAACTTTTTGACTTTTTAGCTAAAAGGGAGGGTTCCCAAACGAGGTCTAAGTATGCGTTTTATTTTTTATTTTTTATTTAAACATTTCTGTTTTCCATAACAACAATGATTCATCCCACTAAAAACACCACCACTAATAGCACTAATGCATTAAAAAAGTAAAAAAAAAAAAAAAAAAATACAACTCCAAGACTAAAACATCACATCATTATTGGCGGGACTCACTGCCACCTAATTAGTGGGAGCACTAATGCTCCCAAGCATTTTTCTTTCCATAATTATATTTTGCTGAGATTTAGCTGAATTTTGAGTGTGACATGTCAATGTTTTTGTACGGTGAAAACTAAGGGAATAGGCATTGATTGCACTTGATCTAACCATGGCATCTAAGTAGTATGGACATTTCTAAAAAGGGAAATGCTACAGAGCTCTAAATCTAGAGCTCTAATTTGAACTCTAGTAATGTGTCAAAGTAAAAAAAAAAAAAAAAAAAAAAAAAAGAAGTAAGGCACAAACATCACATCAGAGTGGGACTCACCTTCCATTAGAGCTCACAGAGCTCTAAATCTAGAGCTCTAATTTGAACTCTAGTAATGTGTCAAAGCAAAAAAAAAAAAAAGTAAGGCACAAACATCACATCAGAGTGGGATCCACTTTTCATTAGAGCTATTAGAGCTCCTATATTAGAGCTCTAAAGCATTTTTGTTCTAAAAAAAGTAGCGTATTGGTGTCAGACACTTTCTTGATATGTGTTTGATACTTATTCAAACGTGTCCTAATTATTTAAAAAAAATTTAGATTCGGATACTCTTCGGACACTTAGAAAACATACGTGTCTATTACTGAAATACATGTCTATTGATTAGACGCACATAAAATTAATTATAAGTTTGAATAAAATAATTTATATTACAATGATAAAAGAAAAATAATATCAATTTATAGAAATTAGTATTATATTGTATTTATTTATTCTTAGAATGATATATTTATATATATGACATATAATAAATATATAAAATTATATATTTTGTGTGTCAACGTGTCGTGGCTTGTATTTTTTGGAAATTGTCATGTCGGCGTCTCTGTGTCGTATTCATGTTGTGTCACATGTTTATGTCCGTGTCCGTCAGTGGCAGAGTCAGAAAATTAAGTTAGAGGACACCTTACAATTTTAAAAAAAAAATTTCATGGTCAACTATAAGATAATAAATTTTATGAGTTAAATTTAAGCATAAAAAAATTAAATATTCATTATTAATATTAACAAATCAAAATTTGGTACGAGATAATAAAATAAGTTCATAATTTTAGCACAAAAAATTACAAATTAAAATTTCTAATTTTAGAAAATAAAAGATATCATTTATAGCATAAATTATTAAAATTTCTTTAACTTTTTTTTTTCGGGAGAGATAGTATTACTTATAAAGAGCGAATTATACTAATAGTCTCTATAGTTTGGGTCTTGTGTTATTTTAATTCCTGATTTTTTAATTGTAACACATTTGACTCGATTTTGAATCTTGTTCCAAATAAAGATAATTGAAGATACCATTGCTCAATTTCAAGGGCAAAATTGTCAATTTAATAAAATATAAATGAATTTGACAAAAATGAATGTCAAAAAATATTTTTGAATTTTTTAAAATTATTTCTACCCAACAAAGATAAGATTATGTAAAATTGATAAATCTTTAACACATTTATTTATTTATTTTATTTTACTAAATTAATTTTTATTATGTGTTTGAATGATGACTATGTAATGGGTGATTGTTAGGCTTTTAATGTATAATCGATATGTTTAATACATGAAATGTTTTTAGTTTTGAATCTTTTGATTTAGTAGATTGGTTTAATAATGCGGTGGTACTACATGCACTAATTAATGTATTAACTAGTGTATCAACACTAGTTATGACATTATTATTGACCCTACTCAGTATACAAATTACAAATACCAAAAACCTCGTAAATTATGTCACATCATCAATTAGTACACTAGTTAGTACACTAATTGGTGCATATAATATTAGGAGTTTTCTTAAGTGTGCAATTGCACACCATGTGCCACTTATACAAAAAGTGTAAGTATAAGTATAAGGTGTAAGTGTAAGGTGTAAGGTGTAAGTGGGTTGCATATGGTGTGCAACCTCAAAAAAGGTGTAAGTGTAAGGTTTAATTTTTCACAAAAGGTGTAAGTGTAAGGTGTAAGTGTAAGGTGTAAGTGTAAGGTGTAAGGTGTAAGTTGCACACCATAACCAAACCCTTTTTTTAGATACACAAAGGCAATATTTTAAAGGGTCCTGTTATGGTGTGCAACCCTTTAGGACACCTTTTTTGAGGTTGCACACCATATGCAACCCACTTACACCTTACACCTTACACTTACACCTTATACTTATACTTACACTTTTTGTATAAGTGGCACATGGTGTGCAATTGCACACTTACGAAAACTCCCTAAAAAAATTACACACACACATATATGTATATGTATATATATATATATTTTTTTTTTGTGGAGAGTGTACTCACTGTGAGTAACTCACTGAGCTAGATAGCATATATGAGCAAAAGGACAATTTTGTCCTTAAAAATTTACACAGGAGGTTCATATGTGTATTTTTCATCAAAAATGCTAATGGGTGTTTTCGATTAAACCAAATTAATACAACATCTCAAATTTAAGATCAAAATTGAATTATTTAAAATTATAGAGATTAAAATAACACAAAACAAAATACATAAATTACCGGTATACTTTGTCCAAAATTTATCCATGTCATGATTTTTACTCTATCAAGTTGAAATGTGAGAATGAATACAGATACTTATCTGTTTTTAGTCGTGTAATATAAGACTTACTAATGCATTATATGGAAAACTAAAGTCCTAATGCACTATATAATGGAAAACTATAGTGCTATATGATCAATATATGCCATGCTATGCTATATGATCAATATATGCCATGCTAAGAAACATGGACTCCAGCGGCAGAGCTAACAGAACACTAGGGGGTCATTGGCCCCTGACTTTCTCAATAAGTTTTATTTTATTTTATTTTTTTAACAGCAGGTTTTTTTTATTTTTTTATTTTTTTTTTTCAATTTTGAATATATACCTATGCAAAATTTGTCCTCAAAACTTGTCCCAACATGTTTTTTGGTTGAGGTTTTTTGCGTTGTTTATAGTATGTAGTTTTTTGGTATATTGGAAGGATCATGAAATATTATTTATGTAGTAATGTAAATCAATAGTCTAGCATGAAATTTATGATGTGACATAAAATCTCATTATTGTTAGGTAGCTAGGTAATAATGAGTGGATCACTTAGTGTAAGTCATGATTTCTCATGTCAGGAGCACTACGTATGTAACATTTTATGATATTCCAGACTATCTAATAATTTTTAATCAAAACATATCATTTATAAGTGGGTGAATTACATTAACAATCCCTATAGTTTGGGACTCATGTCACTTTTAATCCCTGACTTTTCAATTGTGACACATTTGATCCTGAATTTTGAATCTTGTTCCAAATAAAGACAATTGAAGATATCATTGATCAATTTCGAGGATAAAATCATTGATAAAATATAAACTAATTTGACAAAAATAAATGTTAAAAATATATTTTTGAATTTTTAAAAATTATTTTTACTCACCAAAGATAAAATTATGTAAAATTGATAAATCTTTTACACATATATTTATTTATTTATTTTACCAAATTAATTTTTATTATGTGTTTGGATGATAATCATGTAATGAGTGGTTATTTTTATTTTTATTAAATTAGTTTCTATTTTTTCAAAAATCAAATATGGCGACGACTATGATATCATTATTAAGAATAATATTATGGGTCCTGTTATGGTGTGCAACCCTTTAGGATTGCACACCATATGCAACCACACAAAAGATATAAACAGGAGGTGTAAACATAAAACAGGAGGTGTAAGTGTGCAACTTACACAAAAGGTGTAAGTTGCACACTTAAGAAAAGTCCTATTTTAAAAACCGAATTGGTGAGCATACTGAAAAAGTGATCGGGTGGATGGGTCTATTGAATCGTTGATCCGTGATGTCATAAATATATTAAAATTATATCTAAATAAAAATATAAGTAACAAAATTATAAATTAAAAAAAAAAAACTGAAAATATTAAATTATATTAAATATTTCAACTAATATTTTTTTATTAAAAAATATAATAATATATTTTAAAATATTATTAATTTTAATTTTGGAAGAGGAAACCAAATATTTAATATTCCTTCCATATGGATTTAATTCAAATAATTTGATTGAAAGAAGAGCAAAAATTTTGGAGGGATATCAAAATTTCAAGTCTCCCTCCAATACATTTGACTGTTTGGCAAGTTGGTTTGTGGCTATTTTAGCCACAAAAAACAAAATAGGCTATTTTAGCCATAACAAACAAAACATCACATTCAACCCATAATCATTACACTCTTTTCTCACAAAAAAAATCAAAAAAGCCAAAAAGCCCTTCCCAAACCAAGTTTTTTAGCCTAGGCTAAAATAGCAAAAAAAGTCAAAAGGCCAAAAAGCTAACCCACTTTCCAAACGGAGGTTGAATCCCACATAGATTTTTTGAATTTTTTTGAAAGAATTTTTTTTCTTATAAATAGGTAGAGACTTTCACAATAATTTCAAGTTTTCAATGGGATTCCTCACAAGAGGAAACCCTTGAAAAAGAGTTTATAATTAAAATTTTCTTATATATATATATATATATAAAATAAGAAAGAAAGAATAAAAAAATCAAAAAAATTCAAAATTTTTAATTTCTTCAACGTGGTTCGCTTGACCCGTCCCCGAGTCACCCGGTTCAACGGTCCAATCGCCGATTTTTCTAGTTCTCTCTAAATAGGTCGGTTTTAGCTTGAAACAATTTAAGAGGCATATTCAAACTGGAATCCCGACCGATCGACGGTTTAACCGGTCGAACTGGCTTGTCCGGTCCGATTTTCAAAACCATGCACAAACGAATAGAAAAGGGAGAAGGCCACAAGGTTGAAGAGGGGAAGGGTCACGTTGTCAGGGGCTTGGGAAAGGGGAAAGAAGTAGTATAGGGTTGGGAAAGGGAATGAGGGGTGGCGTCGAGGTTAGGGGTGAGGGAGGTGGCATCGGGGGTTTGGGAAAGGGAATGGGATGACATCTAGTGTTGGGGAGAGGGAATTGGGTGGTGTCATGGGCTAGGGAGGGATGGTGTCTAGGGATGGAGATGGAAATGGGATTGGGAGAAGGAAAGAGAGGTGGCATCGAGGCCAAGGGAGGAAAGGAGGAGTGCCACCGAGCAAAGATCAAACTGAGAGTAAGAAGGAGATGGAAAGGGGAGTGAAATTTCTATTTTGCCCTTAGAAAATGGTCACATGTTGACGACCAATATTTTTCATCAAAATGTTAAAGGCTGTTTTTGATTTAGACCAAAATTGATATTAAATTTAAAATTTAGGATCAAAATTAAGTTGATTGAAACTATAAAAACTAAAATGATATAAGATAGTTCAAGGTAGGGCTATGAATGGATTGGATTTAATCCGAATCTGACTTGAAAATCCGAATCCATTTACAAAAAACCTGAGATGGCAATCCAATAATTTGAATCCGTTTATTAAACGGATCAAATATGCAAAAATTTGATAATCCAATTATTCTCAATTTGAATGAAGAAAACACAAAATGAAAAAAAAAAAAATTACATAGAATTGTATCTCAATAAATAAATAAATGGATAAGATCGGATTATTGGGTTGAATATCTAAAATTATCGGATTCGGATTTGGATGGTCTATAATAGGATATGGGGTAAACGGATTCGGAACGGATTCAAATTTATCTTAATTGGATCGGGTTCGGATTTTGACAGATCTAATCTTAATCCGATCCATTTATTGGCCTAGTCCAAGTGTTATGTTATTATTTCATTCTGTCAGACTAATTATCCTACACTAATTGCATGGTTGTATTATTCCCTCGTAATATGCGATTAAATTGGACAATCAAACATTCGTTTTCCTGTTTGTCTTTAACAACTTGATGATAGAAAGAATTAGGATTGCAGCACATCTAATTCTTGGCTGATTGTTGGCAAATTAATAATGAAAACACAATTGAATGCTATTTTATCATTTGCCATTACTCGTCAAAATTGGGAAAAGTCTGATCTCTACATGTCTCAATCTTTGAAAAACTCAATAAAGAAAGAGAAAACCTTTATTTTATTTTATTTATTTTGGTATTTTTTTTTGGTCGGGTTTATTTAGGTATCTTAGCTAGGCTTTGGATGCATTTGTACAAGAATTGCCTGTTATATGGAATGCACCTCAGGCTGTGGATGTGCTGGCGTCGGTTTATGAGCCATTGACTATTTGGTTTTTTTTTTTTTAAATGTTGGTCATCGTGAAGCCCAAAATCATGAGTTTTAAGGTGTCACATTTGTTGTTTTGGAACCTAGTTATTTTGAGCAATTCTAGAGATATATAAAATGTGAGTGTAGGATACAAAAAATTCTATCATACAGAAGAGCGGGACTTATATCCATGTTAGTGTTTGATAAAAAATTTGATAAAAATTTTAGAGTTTATAGCATTTTTCAGCTATTTTAGTTAATTTTTTTGCATTTTACAAAAAGACGTTCAGAAAAGTAAAGAGAAGAAACTTTTTGACTATTTTAATATATTCCCAGCCATATGTTTAATTCATCTGAAACTAAAAGGTCTATTTATTTTTTTGGATTTATTTGTCTTTTGTGATTTTTTTTTATAAAAAAAACTGAGACAAATTTCTTTTCTTTTTTTTTTTAAATTCATCTCGACTAGAAGATTTAAAAATTTTAAAACTCAAATTGAAAAAAAAAGCTTATAAATGATGAAAATAAGTTAAATTTTATCACTAAAGGGTGCAAATTTTTTTGGTGGGGTCTTTTTTAGTCAAGGCGGATATAAAAAAAGGGTCGTCTTTCAGAAAGTTCTATTATGAAATGTTATGTTCTATTTTCTTTTCTAATATTCCATTAGGTCATATTTAAGGTAATATAACCAAATCACCCCTCCAAACTTTTTGGGCGTGTTTCTATGTTGAAACAAATACATCATAAAAAATAATAATAGTCATTCATTTTATGGAGAAATTTCTCCCTTATTCTAGGGAGAAAATTTCTCCTTTATTTAATGAAGAAAATCTTTCATTTATTTTATGGACAAAAATCTCTCCCATATTCTAGGAAGAAAATCTCTCACATTTTCAAAACCCGAGTTTGTCTACCTTATTCCGATGTGAAGAAGCAACGCTGTTAAAATTCACATCGATCGAAGTCTAAACACTGTGAACATTCACATTATTGGTGGTTGCTTATATTTGTATACATATAACTATTGGCTTAATGTGAGTTGTGGTAAATAAATATTGATGTGAACTTTGACATTACAGATGCATGTTGGTAAAATAACACATTGTTGTTTGCACTTGTATAACTATTTTTGAATGTGAATATTAACATTGATTAATAATATAATAATCACAACACCAATTGCAACACATTACATTGTGATAATTCACAACAAGTAATAACTCCTTATAATGTGAATATTCACACCATATAATAATCATGCAAAATTCATACAATAATCAGTGATATGTAAACATTTACATTATGCAATAACAATGCAATCATCAATCTACATTGCCCGTCATGCAACCATTACATGCTTCTAATGTTGAAGTTCATATCATCAAATGAAAAATATTAAAATCTGATAATTCACAATAATAATATTTTCAGTGGATGTTTTACTGAAATACTCACCCAATAAGCATACACACCTTGATACATAATACCATATCAATTTATCTTGAAACAAAAAGTTGAACTAAATGTTAATCAATTATTGAACATGAATCCTTACCAAATGCATACTTACATGCAGTTGCAAAACAAAAATGGTATTAACTTTCATCCAACAATTCTAAACTTTGAAACTGCAACAATGAAAGAAAATAGAGCTTCAATACCACAACAGTGAAAGAAAATAGAATTTTGAACTACAATAATGGAAAAGGTAGTATTTGAATGTTCTCTAACCTTCGTCCAACAATTCTGAACTTGAAAACCGCAACAATGGAAGAAAATAGAACTTCAAAACCGCAACAATTGAAAAAAGAAAAAAAAAAAGGAAAAAAGAAAAAAAAGAGTTTCGAACCACAACAATGGAAGAAGAAAATATTTAAATGTTCTCTCACTACCAATGTGTAAATGAAACTCCTACAAAAACGTATAATAGAAACGTATCTATTGATTCTTCCAAGATCTCTAATCACCAAAAGTTTCAAAATAGAAATAACAAAATATGAAAAACGTATATATCCTATTGTGTATAATACGTACTATCAAAATAGAACAAAGAGTATAATAGTCCCCAAAAAATTATAAATTAAGAAAAAAGGATCTCCTGAAATACAAGTCTAAATATATAGGACTTGATGGAACACAAGAAACTTTGTGGGTTTATTGAGTTATAAATATACTAAAAGGAATTATAAATAAATCTTCCATAAAAAAAAAAAATTAAAGAAATTTGACATAATAACTAATATATGTATAAAAAAAAAAAACCAACTAGAGTTAAGATCGGATCTACATAGAAAGGTAATCCAAAAAAAAGTTTTGTATAGTAGAAAAATAATCCAAACTTTTTTTTTTTTTTTTTGTATATCGAAAAATTATCTATGATAATGCAGTTTGGTCGGCATGATATGGGTCGGACTTATCCAAGCATTCCACAGGTTGACTTTCCTTCGTCTTCTTGATCACACTTGCAACAAGTCTAATAGAAAGGTTCCGAAATAGGGATGGTTCTTTCCTGTGAACCTTCTAACAATCAAGTTAGATGGGAATGTGGTCGGAATGATAACCTAGAGAGAAAGTTGGGAGTTGTGAGAGAGAGAGAGAGAGAGAGAGAGAGTTACTTGTTTTTAAAATGCTCTTCAGAAGCTTTCTTATATCTCTTACTAATCACTTCTTTATCCATTCAAGTTGTCTCGTTGGCCAAAAGTTTATAGTCTATTTGCCATTAGTCATGGTGGTTTTAGCATGCCCCGGAGCGAGAAGTCTTGTTGCATTTAATGCCATGACAGCCTCATTTAATGCTTGGTGTATGGGTTCAATAACTTTGCAGGATTTTTGTCTATCACGTGACTAACTCCCTACCTAACACATGTCTAAACGCCACTGGGCCTGAATCGGTGCAAATTCCCTACTAGGCTTGCTACTGGGCTTCACCTGCTAGGTTTTAACCAAGTGACTATTGGGATAACCCAAGACAACCGTGAGTTAGGCCCTCCTGGACCATGCCCATTAATCTAAAATAATGTAATAGTAACATTTTTAGAAATTAGAAATTAGAAATCACATCAATGAGTTTTTTAATTTAAAATAAAATGTCATATAATTATGTATTAAAATTGCACTTAAACTTTATTTGTATTGTACCTGTATTGAACCCATTTCAAAAAGTGGGGTGGAGTGAATCCAAATTGTGACTTGAGAGGATAATTTATATGAAAATTGGGCCGAGCTGGGTAATGGGCAGTTATGGGCCATAGTACGAAAGGCTAAGTAAATGGGCTTCGAAGTTAGTTCGGTCCCAGAACCTTGGTAGTTAGTCCGGTCCTAGAAGACCCTAAAGGTAGTCCGGTCGAAGGTGAATGTTGTTATATCGGTTCAGAGGAGTACTACGGTTGGTTTGGTCGCCAGAATTAGTTCGGTCATGACATATGGAGCCGAGATATGCTAAGCCCTCTTAAGGACTTGGTCCGGTAGGTTAGTTCGGCTCAACTCTCTTATGGATAGCTCGGTCTTGGCATGTGAAGTCGAGGTGGGAGAAAGGAAAAGAAGAGCCGAACTAATAGTCAGATCGGTCACTCAAGTTAGTTTAGCATGGCAAATGTTATTTCGGTCGTATGGTAGTCCGGCCATGGTAAAACCATCTCACTTGGTTTAAGCAGTGAGGGGGTGTTGAAGGATAAGCATTATCCTTCAGGAGTATGAATCCTAGAAGGACTCTGCATGGAGAAGTAAGAGTCCTACTTGGATTGTGCCACTCGAAACCTATAAAAGCTCATAAGCATCACCTATGGAGAGGTAACACAATTTTGTTTTCTGAATACACAGAGCTTCTGTCTACTTGTCAAGCTTACTGACTTAGGCATCGGAGAGATTTCCGGCACACGCCCGCCGTTTAGCTCACGTTTGTATTTTCAGGTGATAAAGCGACATCATACGGAGGAGCGCAGACTTGATCAACAGAATTATACGAGAAGGTTTATTTCTTTCCCGTACATGACTCAACCCAAATTCTCACCCATTTAAAATGAGGTACACTAACCCTTCCTATCTTAACCTATTTAGCCTATTGTTTTACATTAGAATTTTTTTAAATTAAAAAATATGAATATTGATTGTAAAATTGCTCAAATAATTAAATTTATCAAAATACAATAATATTGCAAATTAGTATAGTTAAAAAGAGGCGCAGAACATGTGGATTTTTTTTAAAATTTTTCTTAGCATGACTATAGGAGCCTTTTTTTAATTGGAATGCCGAATAGAATGGGTTCAAATCGGCCCGATTAGACAGAGTACTACAACATGGGAAGATCTGCCGATGCTTCTTGAAAACCGGTTTGAATCATAACCTAACTTCAACCCATCAAAAAATATAAATAACAAGAAGTTGATGATCCAAGATTAAAGAACACAACAAATCGGGGTACTCTCAAAATGAAACAAAACAAGAAAAATCCAAGTATATTAATTTATTTATTTATATTACAACAAAAATACATGGTGTATCCATGTCCTGAATGGCACATCTAATCTGCTCAATGTCAAATATCAGAAGGGAAAAAAAGAATTTATACTCTAAAGTACAATATATCACTAGTCAATACAAAACCTCCCTCACCACAACACATGGGGGTTTCCAAAAGAACTATCTAAAACATAGCAACCCACAAAACATAGTGTCTCTCTCTATGTGATCCATGCTCTCTCTCTATACTACCTGTTGTGACCTAGTACCACCATACCCATTAACTCCATTTTCTCCATTGCTAACATGAGGGTATTTTGGATCCGACCCATTCTTCTTCTTCCTATTCAGTACCACAAACCATGTAAAGGCTTCCAATATACAGGCAATGGAGCCCAAAGCTATGATGATGCCAATGTATGCTCTCTTCCAGCTTTTGCCTGGGTTCAAGATATCAAAGCCCTTAAAGATGTTCATAATGCTTAGGATAATCACGGCGTACCCAACTCCCCAATGGTAGATGTTCCAGTATAATCTGTACTTGTGATCCTTCTTTGGCCTCAAAAGGAGCGCAAAGACCTAAATTTCGTAAACAACAACAATTTTATTTTAGAAAGCTTATACATACCCAGGGGCGGAGATAGGACTCTTTCATTAGAGGGGTCAGAAGGAAAGTTTGAGGTAGATTACTCGTGGGTGGGTGGTGTATCGGGGACCAAGGATCGTCTGTTTACAAAAATTTCTGTCTCCCATCCTAAATTATTCATAACCATTGGATATGTCTTGAGATTTGTAAATCTTGAGATTCTCATGATTGTGAGTGATTTGGGACAAGGGTACAAGAATTTTTGAGAACAGAAGATTCTTACGAGTGTAACGGGCTAGGGTTAGTTCATTAAATAAGTATTAAAATATTACTCATTGTAGGTCGATTGGCTCGATCAAAAACTATAGGAGACAATATTAGGCACATAAAGGTTCACAAATGGTTAATTCAATTAAAAACTTTTGATCATCACATAAGGAACCAATCTCTTTTCTCTAGCAGAATTTAATTGCTTTTAGCAAAAGTGTTTTTTTATTTTTTATTTTTTTAATGTGATTTTATACAATTAAATAGACTAATTCTTTGTTTATTGCAAAAGTATTTTTTTTTAATATGTTATTACTAATAGCTTTTTAATAGGAGACTGGATTAAATTTTTTGAGGCAAATACGCAAGGCATTAAATTTTTAAGTACAACTCTTATACAGAGCGTTCAAAATATTTAGAGGTATCAAATTGAATTTCAAGGGCCAATTACATGGTTTTTTTTTTTTTTTTTTAAATTGAAAAATTACATTTATATAAAAGTGAGCTTTATCAAAATTTTAAAGGGGTCATGACCCCCTTTCCTCTGCCCCTAGCCATACCATGTGCCTGCCGGTGGTGGCGGTATGAGAGTGACAATTGATGTTAAAGTTGAGAAAACAAAGTGAGCATTGAGGGTATACCTGAAGTGTTCCAAGGCAGAAGAGAGTGATGCCAATGTTCCTGTGGGTGTTATATTGAATGCCAACTGAATCACTGCCGAGTTTAAGACCGGTTGCCCATCCGGCAACACCAACGATGTAGGCAGCGGACTGGCACGTAACATGTAGGTAAAACCATGCTGGGTCAGCTGATTTGAACGTCTTCAAGTACCTCGCAATTATAGCACCCACCGGCAACAAGATGCCCCAACTGATTGCATTCAGTATTCCATGAGTCTGCAAGTTTCCATTCAATCAAAATTAAAATCGAACCCATGTTTAGATCAAATTAATAGAATTGAGTATGTGATTATGGTACGTTCCCTGATAGCAACCAACGCAGAATTGTAATCTTAAAAGTTACATAAGGGTGTTTTTGAAAATATTCTTAATCATAAGGGTATTTTTGAAAGTCCAGGGGCAGGCGCCCCCTTGTTCATGATGCATCATACGGTGGATTTTCAAAAATGAGAAGAATATGATTAATTTTATGTTTGCTACGGCAAGGAATCGCCCGTTTGGATCTCTCGTCTCGTTTTGTCCTGAGATCCCTCACCAATAAATGATTATGTCAAGAACTTCATTGTATAATAGAGAGTTGATTCGAAACAAAGTGACAAAAAGGATTCACAGAGAGAGTCTAATTTGGGGGACTATATACTTTCTTGTAAGAATCTTAAACAACTATTAGAAGACATACGAGATTTCAAAGCCATCAATAAAAAGGAAGGGATAAGCAGACAAATTCAGAACTTGCCCAAAAAATGAAACATTTAGGACTTGTATTGTTTCATCTTACAAAGAAGAATATATTGGGATTTATGATTAAGGATATTCCTACTGATCATGAAAGAAAAGAAAAAAAAAAGTTTCAAATATGGAAATTGAGAAAGGAAAAAAAAAAAAAACGAAAAGAAAAAGAAAATTTATTTCCCATCACGCAGTCAATTAAACAGATTTAACGTGTGATAGAGAAGTGATTTAAGATAGAAGAGAAATCCGAATAGAACACGACTCAATTGAGGAGAAAGAGAGAGAGAGAGAGGGAGAGAGAGAGAGAGAGAGAGAGAAGATGACTTACATTTCTCTTTCGCATCTGGGAAGCTACACCTCCACTGTTGGAACTACTATTCCCAGAAAGAAAATCCACAGTCCCAGTAGATAAAAGGTTATTTCCACTTGGATGCTGACCTGGAGTCCCTCCGGAGACCGGTCCAGCTTGCCAAACCTGGTTAAGACTGGTTCTATTGCTTGGAAGCACCAAAGTAGCATAAATGAGCATATCACTGCTGACATATTCGACCGACAGGCTCGGCACGCTGAAGCTGAGGGCACTCTCGGCCAACGTTGTAGTGTAACCGGAGACCGACGACGTGTAGGCATGTGGTAGGCCACTGGTGTTGTGTAGGGCCACAAGGGCTTGTGACCCTGCCATTCCGGTCCCATTAAGGTTGAGTGCCCAAGCCACCCATGTCGATGTATCGACATTGGTGTGGCGGAAGGCTATGTCGACCGTGCCATTTGTCGGGTGGTAGTTCCAGTGAAGGTAGGAATTTAGGTATGGAAGATCATTGCATTTAGAGTATAGTCTATTGCTTGAAAAAGTGTAGCTTGCACAAGTTTGAGCATAGGCCGTGGCAAATAAAGAGATCAAAAGACATGAAAACAGAGCAATTTTCAAAGATTTGTCCATTGAATCAATACCCAGATTTTCAAAACCTTGGAAAACCAGTTTTTGGTATTTGGGTATGTCCCAAATGATGCAAAAAACTGGGTTCTAAGGTGTTTTGGGAATCTGGGAATCTGGGTATTGGGTGTTTGGTTTGTAAGAAGGTGTTTTGTTTTATAGATTTTGTGGGGTGGGAAGGAGATGGGAAAGTGGTTGTGTTGGTGATCAGTTTTTTGAGGTTTTGTTGACTGATTCTTTTTGTGGAATGAGTGAATTTGTTTGGATACAAAAATAGGTATAAGTCCAATGGAAAGAAATTAATTAATAGGTATGTGATGGAAGCAACCAAGAAGGTTGTTGTCTTGTGGTTGGTTTTTTGTTTTGTTATTTATTTAATTGTTATTATAACGTGAGGTTTCTCAGCTTTGAAATCACTCTCCTCTCTTTTAAGGTCTTCATACACCAACCACCCTTGATGTGTATTCACACCTAAGTTTCAAAATTTTAAAATTAAAAAAACAAAAAAAAAAAGTCTCAATTTTCAACTTAAAAAGGAAATGATAGAAAACTTACCGTCTAGGTTTGGCAAATGTTTTTTTCTTTTTAAAAGATTTTTATTTATTTAGTGAATTCTTTCAATTTTTGTCACTTATATATATATAGTTTTAAGGTATTTCTAAACTAGAAAGCCCTAATTTTTAAAAAAATATATCGAATTTTGAAAGATTTCAAAAAAAAGCTAGTAATTCGTTAGTGAACTTTTTTTTTTTTCATTTAAAAAATTTGATTTAATTGTTTGAATTTTAGTTTAGAAGCATCTGTAAAGTTCAAATTTAAACCATTTTTGAAAATTTACTAAGAAAATTGTTATAAAATAATTTAAAAACAGTTATCAAACAAAAAGTATGATGTTCCCTATTTGTTTCAAGTCTAAGAAATTAAAAGGAACATCTAGTCATGATAAATAATTAATTAAAAATAAATCTTCTGATTATGACTTTTTATCACCGTTTTTTATGGTGTTTCGGTTCAAAGATGCTTTGCTAATATTAGTCACTTTTTTTATTCTTGAATTCTCATATTTTTAGTTAGGTAAATTACATCACAGCCCTCTTTAATTTTACACATAATATTTTGAGAGCTTTTTCCATAAATCCATCTTTAATTACTTATGTTCCATCCAATCCATATTCTTGTTGACTATTCCATTAGGTCCTATTTGAGATAAGAAGACCAAAATACCCTTTTTATCTACTTATGTTCTATTTAGTTCATATTATTTTCTTATGTTTCAATAAGTCCTATGGGTGACATAATTACCAAAATACCCCTAATGTGAATGTTCACACCGTCAATGTGAATGTTCATATCGTCAATGTGTAGGGGTCCGGCCCATGTACAATGTGAATATTCACATTGACATATTAACATTCACATTGATAGGAGTGTAAAATTAGACTGCGGCCTGTGGCCGGTCCGGGGCGAGCCCGGTCCGGCCCGTGACAATATGAATATTCATATTGACATATTAACATTCACATTGATAGGACTGTAAAATTGGCCTGCGGCCTGTGGGCGGCTCGAAGCCCGCCCGTTGCCGGGGTGGGCCCGGACCGTTGATAATGTGAATATTCACATTAATATGTTAACATTCACATTGATAATAGTGTAAAACTGACTCGCGTCCCATGGGCGGCCCGAAGCCCGTGGGCGGCCCGGGGAGAGCCCGGCCTCGCCCATGACAATGTGAATATTCACATTGACATATTAACATTCATATTGATAGGAGTGTAAAATTGGCCCGCGACCCGTTGGCGGCCCGAAGCCCGCCCGCTGCTCGGGGTGGGCCCGGCCCGGCCCGTGATAATGTGAATATTCACATTGACATATTAACATTCACATTCATAGGAGTGTAAAATTGGCCCGCGGCCCGAAGACGACAGCCTCGGGTCGGGCCGGTGGGCCTAGGCCTAGGCTCGAGCTTAGACCGGGCTTGGGCGGGCATGGCCGTTTTTTTTTAATTCTCTTTAATTTTTTCTACCAAAATTTTATTATTTTCCACAAAAAAAGACATTGTGCCTCAGGCGGGCTGGGCCTCGGACCGAGCATTGAATGGGCCTTAAGCGAGCCGATGGGCCGGGCCGAGCTTCAAAGTGATGGCCTAGGCCCTAGCCTAGGCTCTCGGACATGCTCGAGCCTAGACCCAAACGAGCCTACCTCAGGCCGTGGGCGGGCTTCGAGCAGCCCACGGGCGGCGGGCCAATTCTACATTCCTATTAATGTGCATGTTAACATGTCAATGTGAATATTCACATTATCAACGGGCCGGGCTGGGCCTACCCCGGGCCGCGGGCGAGCTTCGGGCAGCGTGCAAATTTTACACTCCTATCAATGTTAATGTTAACATGTCAATGTGAATATTCACATTGTCACGAGTCGGGCCAAGCCCACCTTGGGCTGCGGTCGAGCTTCGGGCCGCGGGCCAATTTTATACTCTTATCAATGTGAATGTTAACATGTCAATGTGACTATTCACATTGTCAATATGAATATTCACATTATCAATGGGCCGGGTCGGGCTCGCCCCGGGCTGCGGGTAGGCTTTTGGCCGCCCATGGGCCACGGGCCAATTTTATATATGTCCATGTGAATATTCACATTGTCAACAGGCTGGGCCGGGCCGGGCCTGCCCCGGGCCATCCACGAGCTGTGGGCGAGTTTCGAGTAGCCACGTGGCACGAGCCAATTTTATACTCTTATCAATGTGAATTTTAACATGTCAATGTGAATATTCACATTATCAACAGGCCGGGCCGGGCCTGCCTCGGGCTGCCTACGGGCCGTGGGCGGGTTTTGGGCAGCCACGAGGCGCGGGCCAATTTTATACTCTTATCAATGTGAATATTAACATGTCAATGTGAATATTCACATTGTCAACGGGCCGGGCCCACTCCGGGCAGCCCACGGGCCGTGGGCGGGTTTCGGGCAGCCATGGGGCGCGGGCTAATCTTACACTCCTATCAATGTGAATGTTAACATGTCAATGTGAGTATTTACATTGTCAACGGGCCGAGCCGGGCCCGCCTCGGGCCGCGGGTGGGCTTTTGGCCGCCCACGGGACGCTGTCCAATTTTATACTCTTATCAATGTGAATGTTAACATGTCAATGTAAATATTCACATTGTCAACGGGCTGGGCCGGGCCGGGCCCGCCGCGGGCCACGGGCGAGCTTTCGGCCGCCCATGAGCCGCGGACCAATTTTATACTCTTATTAATGTGAATGTTAACATGTCAACGTGAATATTCACATTGTCAACGGCTCGGACCGGGCCCGCCCCGGGCCGCCAATGGGCCGCGGGCGGGTTTCGCGCCACCACGGGACGCGGGCCAATTTTACACTCCTATCAATGTGAATGTTAATATGTCAATGTGAATATTCATATTGTTAACGGGCCGGGCCCGCTCCGGCTCGCAGACGGGTTTCGAGCCGCCCACAGGCCAATTTTACATTCCTACCAATGTGAATTTTAAAATATGAATGTTCACATCATAAAATTGCTAACCGTTCAAAAAATATTTATAAGGGTATCAAAATTAAACATAAGGGCATAAGTGTCCAAGAAAATAGTGTAAATCAAGAAAAAGGACTTTATGGAATAAAACTATACATATATGGGACTAAATGGATTAAAAAATTCCTTCATGGACTTTTTGAGTTAAAACACTTCTAAATGAGATTTATCAATAATTTTCCCTTATATTTTTCTATTCAAAATATTAAGATGAATGTAGAATAACAACAATGCAACAAAATTGATAATATAATATTTAAATTGTTCAAATTAAAATTACTGGACTTAAAATATCGGACTAATAGTGTAATTTATCCTTCGTATAAAAAATTTTATTCACAAAATTTTATCTTATCACTAAATTTCAATTCTATTCCTCATCCCTAATCTTTCAATTTTAACCTTAATCCTAAACCTCCAACCACATCACCACCTCCTCTTCCTCCAGCCACCACCCCAGCCGGAGCCACCTTGAAGACTCCTTAAATCTAAACCTGTTGTAACAAACTGGGAAAATTATTCAATATTCTTGGAGTATCACATACTCCCTAACCAATCATTATTCAATAGGTCCATTCATATTTCCCAATCATCCAACACAATACCTCACCTACTCACCTTTTGCATCAATTATAATACTATAAAATATCACGTGCCCATGTTTCTGAATTACTGAAAATTGTAGGAGGGAGAGTACAATAACAAGTTGTTGACTAAAGTGTGAGACAATAAATATGACTAGCAAAACTCAGGTTTAGTTTGATAATAATTTAAAATAGTTAAACAATTAAAAAATAACTATCAAAAAAATTAATTTTTCAATTTTTTTATGTCTTCTTAAAAAAAAAAAAAAAAGGGAAAAAAAAAAAGAACTAAAATAACTAGTTTGCAAAACAAGTCGGATTTGTAGTGGAGGGAGGTAGGCAGCCTGGTTATGGAAATTGGAAAGTGGTGTATTTGGACGTTTTTGGGGTTTATGGGTTTGGGTGGGGACATATTCACATTGAATGATGGTTTGCCTTTTCAGTTACGTCCTATGCCCAAACTTCACCTATCTTACCTTGACCCACTCACCCCTGATCTAATGCTTTTTACCAGTTCAGACGGTGGCGTGTGTGTGTGCGTGTTGCGTTTTCTGTTTTCTGCTAATAATAAAGTGAGTATCATCTGATTTGAATCGGTTTATGATGAAATTTTATCTATAGTTTTATAAAAGTTAGAATTAAATTAAATTATTAAAATTATAGAATCAATTTAAATTAAATTATTTAAACATTGTTTGATTTGATTTGGAATCATAGATCATATAATCGGCTTATAAAAAAAAACCATATAACATTTAAAAAAAAAAAAAATTTATCATAAATTTTAAAAATAGTAATAATATGTTCATCAAATAAAGTACTTTTATTATATTCACCAGTTAAACAAAAATAGTAAATATTGTTCAACATTAATCTGTCGTAATTTTTCAAAACATAAACATCCACATTTTTCTACCATCAACTTAAACAAACATAATATCTAAACATATATGATTTAATTTATACGGTCCAATTCAGTTTAAATTAAGAATCATAAGCCTAAATCCGAAACTAATTCACAGAGTAGTTTTCTAATTTTTCAAATTAAGACCGAATCACAAATTAAAAAAATAAAGCTAAATTTACCGAATTGGTATGAACTGATTCGATTTGTAAATTTTTCTGAGCCCTAGCTAATAATCTCCTCTCTCTTCTTTCTCTCTCCTGTGTGTACGACTACGTGGCAAAGTTGACTGGCGCCGGCGTTTGGTGGCGTGGCGGGCCACCGTATGCTGCGTACGTTTTTCAACACGACCTTGTCACGGCGACGCGGCTCCGCTCAGCTCAAGTCACACTTCCACATACGGTGGTGGCCCCCCCAGGAGTACGGTGTTGACGGTTCTACCATATAATGGGTAAAAACTTATTGTGTAACATGGTAGAAAGTCAAAAAGATCAAGCGGACAAATTTTTTTCCCACTAACCTATTTATTATAATTAAGATTGTTTATTAGATAATGATATTATTATATGATATTACAATTATATTCAATATTTATTCCATGATGAAGTGACAAAAAAAATATTTGGGCCTATATTTTAAGCAATGTGGGAGCAAGAAAAAAATAGATATTAATTTATTGGGACTAATCCAAACAAGGCTTACAATGGGTCTAACTCAAACAAATTTCACACTCCCCATCTATATAAAGAGCATCCCAAGTGGAGGGATGTCTTATCTCTCTCTACAGAACACATGCAACCCTTCATTTTTACGGCTTCTTTCCTTAATTGAATAACTAACTTCATCATTGGAGTGTCTCTGCCCGGCAACCCCGATTGGGTGGCGCCGAGTATGTTCATCATTGCAGATCTACAGGGATGAAGTTTTTCTCTTCGTTGGATCTCTTCAACAATCCATATGAGAGGATTTTTTTAGGTCTCACAAGCAATAATGCTAACATCCTCTTCTTTTATTTTTGAATAAATTATAAATATATATATATATATATATTGAGATTTGCATAAAATATGAATTGTCCATTTTAGAAATTACAAGTACACCTTATCAAAAAAAATTATTTAACAAAATTAACAGAAAAAATAAAATTTGTAACTACTCTCCTATACAATAATAAAATTACTTGAATTATTAATTAAAATATATTTTTGATATCATTAAAAATTATTGATTGATTAGATAATTTATTAATAAAATAAGGACTTTTCTTAAGTGTGCAACTTACACCTTTTGTGTAAATTGCACACTTACACCTCCTGTTTTATGTTTACACCTTCTGTTTACACCTTTTGTGTTGGTTGCATATGGTGTGCAACCCCATAACAGGACCCATAAAATAAATCATTTGTTATACAATTAGAAACTTGAAAGGGTAGGATGTCATTTTTAGAACTACAACGAGCAATTTATATAATATAACCTTTTTAAATTAATACTCGATAAATTAATAATCTCTTTTAAATAATAAAATTGTTTGGTCCTGACTTGAGACCAACGTGCCAAATTAAGAATTTCCATACAATTATAAAATAATACATTTCAAATATTTTGCTGTATTTTTTAGGTCCCAAATATTTTATAAATTAATAATTGGCTAAAAAATATATAATACATTTTATCTGTCATAGTTCTTTTCTTGACACCTTTGAGATGGGAAGCCATTTTTGTTATTTTTGAACTCAAGATACCATAAACAATAAGTGATTGTGTTGGATTAAATAAACTTTTAATTGGTCAAATATTGAGATATATTTCATGGTAGTTTGAAGCTTAACTTGGTCACTTGATGTGATGTACTTAAAATTTAACCTTTATTTTTTGTAATTTATATATATTATATAATATAAGTAAAAAAAACTGTTGGGTGTTTGAGGTTGAAAGTCTCAATACAAATTTATCAAATTATGGAATTAATAAATAAATTATAAAAGGACATATGGCATGAAAGTATTGGTTTCTTATCAATATGGTAATATTTTTTTCCTTCTAATCATGCCTATTTCAAAACATTTTATATAGAAACTAACACAAATTCTTTATGTTTCTAAAATGTCAAAAATACATGTTAGGTTGATTCTTCAATGAAAAAAGCAATATTTTAAAAAATACCCATGCGCAAAAAATAATTAAGTTTTTAAATTCTATACATATGTCAAAAAATTAATATATTATTATTTTCATTATACCACAAATTTTACCACTGAATTATTGTATTTTTTAAAGTATTTTTATGAAACTGTAGGAATTGAAAAAAGATAACTCCAAAAAAATTAATAATTTTTTTATTCTTTTTAAATTGTACTAATTTTAGTACTTTAAATTCTTGGTAATGTACTATCTAAAATATTTAATTTCCTTCAAATTCAGCATAAAAATTTAGTTTAGTCATATTTTTATCTAATTTTGATTAGGTTGGGTTCCTCTCAAGTTTAAATCTCTACTTGAGAGGATTTTAAGGTGTGTGGGACCCACCACAGATCCGTTTTGATAATTCAAATAATTTATTTTATAAGCCATCCATATATAATATATCATTTTTTATTATATTATTCATAAAAAAAAATTAACTCAATTCAATAATTGTAATTTTTATTTTAGCATGTAAGAATATGAGCCAAGCAATTAACTTGACTTAAAATTATAACGTAACTCTGCTTGAAATTAATTTTTTAGGTAAGGGAACTTGGATAAGCTTATTATTTATTTATTTTGCAATATTAACAAGTTGTTCTTATAAATTATTATTAAAAAAAAGATTATATAGGTACGAGAGCCAAATGACTCACTTGACCAAAATGGTCCACCCGAAATTGAAGATTACTTATTAATCTTATAATACTCAGTTATAAGTTTAAGACAAACTAAATATTATCAGATAAATTAATTCAAGCAAATATGATTTATTTTTTATTTTTTTTACTACAACAAGTAAACATGCTTGTCAAAAAACAAAAAAACAAAACAAAAAAAAAGAATAGAAAAGAAAATATACATATAGATAATAATATGTCAAGTAGGCGCAAAGTTATTATTCAAGTAAGGATAATTTGTCACTTTTATGTTTCATGTTAAGACAAGATAATTTGAATTATCATAATATTATAAATTTTATGGTAGTATAATGATTCCGGTTTAGATCCGACCCGTTTATTGTTTTGGATCCGGGATTTCTTGTCTTGTTTGGTTGTTCATATCCTGTTTCATCTTATTCTTGATTGAGTTTGGTTGTTTAGATGTCTTTATTGTGTTTGGAACAGGTCGAGAGTTTGTTTTTCAATAGAACTGTTGCCCAGTTTTTGGTCAGTTCGCTTGTGTAGTCTTTGAGAACTTCTAGTATATTTGTAAGTCTGCAAATATAATGAGAGGGTTTTTTTTTGCTCGAGCAGTGTTTCTTGCGCTTGAGTGGTATTTGAGAACTCTCAGTACTTTTGCAGGTCTGCAAAAGTATTGGAGGGTGGTTTTATTCGCTCGAGCGATTACTTTGCTCGCTCAAGCGGTCTCACTTATTGTGTCTAATCGCTCGAGCGGTGTTTTGGTCGCTCCAGCAGTCTGTGCGTATATCAGTTTGTAAAACTCACTTTTTCAGTCACTTTTTTCGTATATCTCTCTAAACATTTTAAAACTCTAAATCTAGACATTCTTTGTCTAAAACTCATCTTCAACCTCCAAATATTCTCAATCTATTGATCTTTACACCCTAGTCCCTTTGATAAAAGCTTCATTTTAATCGGAACAAAGTTGGTTTTCGACTTCGTCGGGGCTTCTCTAGTCTCTCTCTCTCTTGCCTTCTATCTTTGAGGTAGGAATTTCTTCACACTTTTGTATGGTTTTTAACTTGGTTATTTGTTTTTCTAAACAATATTGTAATTTGGGAATTTTTGGATAAACCTAGAGTTTTGGTTTTGAAATCAAAAAAGGGGTTTTTAAACGGTTTCTTGGAAATGATTGTGGGTTTTCATATTGTTAATCTTTGAGATCTCTTAGTATTTTTGCAGGTCTGCAAACCTTCTAGGAGTAGGGTGATCTTCGCTCGAGCAGTCCTTTCTTCGGTTGAGCGGTCTTCTGCAGTCTGCAAAACTTCTAAGAAGGGGTCATTGTACGCTCGAGCGGTGTTTTGGTTGCTTAAGCAATCTGTGCCTATATCAGATCGAGGAAAATCAATTTTTAGTCACTTTTTCATCCCCCTCTCTCTCTAAAACATTCTAAAACCTAAAATTTTCACTCTCTCTCTCTAGTTCTTGCCTAAACACCTCAAATACACATAAATCTGTTAATCATGTCGCTCTTGTGCTTTGGAGAAAAAGGTGGAGCTTGTTAGGAAGAACATTTTAATCAGTGAAAACATCCACTTTGACTCCGTCTCAAGTTAGGGCTTGTTCTCTCCTTCGTCTAAACTTGAAGTAGGGATTTCTTTAACTTTCTAGTATGATTCTTAACTTAGTTATGTGCTTCTCGTCAAGTATTGGGATTTGGAAGATGGGGGTTTTGATTTAGGGTTTGATTTTTGAAATGCAAAAGAGGGTTTTCAAATGAGTTCTTGAGAAATGTTGTGGGAGTGTGAATATTGTTGAGTTGTGTTGAAATGTTGAAAATTCCTTTCTTAAATGTGCTTTTGAAAGTAAATGATGTTTTATTGAAAAATCATTGATATTTGATTTATGAAAGAAAAGGAAAAGATGTTGGGTTTGAAAAGATAAGATAAATGTATCTGATGATAATGAGAGTGGAGTTGGATATATATTATCACTTTTATTTTGAGATTTATGAGATCATATCTGTTGTTGGAAATTTATTTGTTGAGTAAATATATTCTTTTTGGGATATCGATGGAGAATAACTTTGATTGTTGTAGAAATTGCATCAAGATTAGGTTAATTGAAACTAATTACTTATACATCTTGCATTGGGCATTGTTTCATACTTAAACATTGGAAATATATTGTTTCAAAAAAAAATGGTGTATACATTGGTGAATCTGGTTATGGGATGTGGTTGTGGTTTATATTGTTGGTTTGTGTCTTTGGTGAAAGTCCAGAACATGCGATTAGGTGTCAATTCTTCCGGTTAGTACCGATAAAATGGCTTTGATAGTATTTGTATAGCTTACCAGTAGACACGTACCTAGAAATTCTCGGTGTTTTGTATCCACTGCCCTGTTTTCTGATTTAAAAAGTATTGTTTTATAAACTGATATACATATAACTGGGAGATTTCATTGTTTTGAAAGAGAAAATATAATGTTTGGCAAATGACATGTATATGCATTTACCATATGACTTTGTTAAGGTTCATATGTTGTGTTCAAGTATCACTAATGGGCTTTAGCTTACACTACGTGGAAAACAACCTTCAGATGCTGATGATATGTGTCATGACCCAAACCCGCCCCTATAAGTTTAGCTTCGTAACCGCCCAGTAATCTTTGGATTACCAAAGGGCTCTTAGCAGAAGAACATATAATTAGGGGTTGCGGAAGCAAATATACGAAATATACAGAGTCCATAGAGCTGTGCAGACATATATGTGACAGAAATTTTAAACCTTTTACAAATATACGTGACGTCTTAATGTAGGTCTTATGTCACATCCAATACAAAAGTAGCCAAAAGAGACTTAGCCCAATATATACATAACAAAAAACTTGTTCATACTTCAAGAAGACAAGATCTTAAACATATGCCATTTAGACTTGACTTGCTCACAAAAGGGAACCTCCTTGGAGACACAATAGCTGGTTGACAAAACAGAATCTTGGGCCATCAACTCTGGGCCTGATCACGTGTCTGCTCACCTACATACATAATAACAAATAGTGTTGGTGTCCAGTGAATAATAACAAAGTAAAGGGTTTTAATGAATGAAGTCCATCACAGAGTCAGTAATCAGAGTTTATATCAGAAATAGATTTTTATTCGAAACCAAATCTTATGCATATTCAGATTTCAAATCAAAAACAGATTCATATACATGTTCCGTCATCAAAGTAGAAATAGATTCATGTACGTAGTTGCATTCGTATTCAAAGTTCGTATATTTCTCATCATAGTAAGTGGCACATCCATTAACGTTAACAAATCTGATGACCCATAAAGAGACGGCCAAAAGGTATTCCGATGACTCATGTGCACAGAGACGTTTCTGATGACCCACAAAGGGACTGCCATGAAGGCGTTTTGATGACCCATAAAGGGACGACCAAAAGGTATTCCGATGACTCATGTGCACAAAAACGTTTCCGATGACCCATAATTGGAACGGCTATAAAGGCATTCTGATGACCTATAAAGGGACACATATCATATGAAACTAAGGATGCCACAAATACATTTCAGAAACTTGGACAATTATTCATTCATTCATACAAAACATAGCATTTTAGGAAACTGATCACTTTATATCATAATGTTCAGAAAATATTTAATATTGAACATAGCTTTACAAAGTTATTACTCATAGTGGTTTGTGTTATCACTAAGCTTCGGACGTCTACTTAAACAAAACACATAACAAAAGCACAATTGAAGCACCATTTCATTTTAATTCAATTCTCTTTATGTGTTTCTAGCTTATTTCATGACTATGTGAGTCCAAATGGTGCCTAAGAACACTTGGAGCGGCATGACGATGCAAATATGCACTTAAAAGAGTTAGTCAAAAGTTACAGAAAATAGGGTCTTCGCCTGAGCGCAACTTCCTTCGCTCAAGCGGGGGTTCAAAAATAAGAGTGGTCACTTGAGCGTAGCTTCCGTCGCTCGAGCAGTCTGCAAACTTGGCAAAAGTATTGGTTATGTGAAATTCTCGCTCGATGGTCACTCGAGCGAAAGACCGAGTAAAAAGGTCCTCACTCGAGCGCCACTTTGGTCACTTAAGTGACCTGTAAAATTTTGTAAAACTTCTGGGAGCTCGATTTTTACGCTCGAGCGATACCTTCCTCGCTTGAGTGGACAGTGCGAATTCTGGAATTTCCAGAACTGCCTTTAAGCTTCAAAACTCAAATTCAAAACCACAAACCATGTGTTTTTTTTTTTTTGGGTCCAAAACTCAAGAAAACTTGTCTAAACTTGAAAAACATTGAGAATTAAAGATCATTTCATGAAATTAAGGCTCATAAGCTTGACAATTGAGCAAATTCATCTTGAAATGCAAAAGCATGATATAAACATGAGATGCATGTATTCATTTGAGTTCATAGCGTCCAAAACATGATCAAATGAGGTCCAATGTTGAGAAATGTTATGAATTCTTCAATCCATACTAGAATCACAACATGCATGTGAGGAAAGCTTTTAAAAAACAACTTCCAAATGCTACAAAATATGCATGTATGTATGGAATGACTTAGCTTTCTTCGATTCTAGCTCAATTCCCTTATGAATTCACCCAATTTATTTGTTTCCATACATTAATCAACTATCTTACAAAGTCAAAGACTAGAATTCATACTTAGAATCTAAATTGCGCAAGTGAAGAAGCTTCAACTCCCAAATTCCTTGTAAATTTTCTATAATTCTTAGTAATCCTCCATATTCTTAGCTTTTGATCTCAATTCCCTTCTATCTCTCTCTCTCCCACGTTTTGCTTGTGTATGTGAGCTCAAATGTGTTAAGATGAAGAGAAAAGAATTGGTGAAGGCACACATGGGAGCCTTATTGTCACGACCCAAACCCGTCCCTATGGGTTTAGCACCGGCCAGTAATCCGAGATTACCGAAGGCCTGCTTAACAGTAATACAGTAAAACTGAGTACAGGGGCATGGCGGAAGCCAATACAGTAAATAAACAATGTCCAATGAGCTGTGATAGTCTGTATGCAAAAAGACTTTTCATACATTTATACAGGCAGTGACAAAGCAGTATGTACATTATATACAGTCATTCAGAGCAGGGACTAAAACCCTATTAAAATAGTACAGTACAGTCTATACAGTTAACAAAACGGTTACAGAGACCGACGGGGGAAATAAAAGCACCCCTAAGCCAAAGCTTGGCAGGCTCGGAACCTCGCAATGAGGCACAGTGGTTGGCTTGACAAAACTGGAGTTTACCCCGACGCTTCTAGCATTGGTCCGATGCCTGTACACCTACATATATATATATATGAGCAGTGAGCTAAAACCCAGTGAATAACATAATGCGTAAAGGGGGTTAAGAATGAATGTCCTTACAGTAATGAAAACAGTTCATTGATTCAATATATCAGTCTTTCAGTCATATGTGGTACATCCATTAGCATAACAGTACAGTAAACAGTAGGTCTTAAAGACCGAACAGTAAATGATGGCCATCAATCAGTAAACAGTAGTGGTTCTAACGAGGGAACCGACAGAGATCTCTGTAACAGTAACAGTCAGTAACAGTAATTGCTAAGGATGCCACAATACAGTTCAGAATATAGGACATACATTCATTCAGGTAACGGTAACAGTTCGGAAAACTGTACAGTTCAGTATTCAAAAGATAATCATTTTGAACATATCTTTACACAATTGTTACTTACAGAGTTTTGGGCTACAGTAAGCTAGAGCGTCTCCTCGGAATGCCAACCCTACACAGTATACAAGACGAACACACACTAAGCTATACAGTTGGGGAAAGTAATAACTTAATCCCTAATTTGCTTCGGTGTGGTTCTACTTCTATATCCTCTTTAAGATGCCTTAATTATGCCCTAGGAATGCCTAGGATGGAAAGAGGATGCAAAGATGCACTTTTGAACACTTTACAAAATTTTCAAAAAACAGGGTTCTCGCTCGAGCGTGGATTTCTTCGCTCGAGCGAGCTTGTCAAAACAGTGGGGTCGCTCGAGCGTGGAATTCCTCGCTCGAGCGGTCTGCAAAAATGCAAAAAGTGCTGGATGTTGGAAATCTCCGCTCGATGCTCGCTCGACGCCCGCTCGAGCATAAGACACAATCTTCGCTCGAGCGTAGGTTCTCTCGCTCGAGCGTGCGTCTGCGTGCACCAAGATTCTGAGAGCTTGCAATTTACGCTTGAGCCACCATTTCTTCGCTCGAGCGGCGCTCAGAGTAAATGGTGGTCGCTCGAGCGTAGAATCCTTCGCTCGAGCGAAGGAGCCAAATTATGAAATTTCCAGATTTGCCTCCCAAGCTCAAACCAAGCATTCCTTAGCTCAAAACTCGACCTCTTGGGCCTAATTTCTGGAAAACACATCTAAACTCAATATACAACAAGTTTCAAAGCTCAATTTGAGAAATCAAAGCCCAAGGGTGAGTTAATTAAATCCAATTTCAAATCAATTTTCATGAACAAGATGAACATACAAACATGCATGAAGTTAAATCATTTCAAAGCTTCAAATGCTTGCTCAAATGAGCTCAAATCTTTCAAAAACATGATGACAACATGAATTACAACAATACTATGAACATGCATGTGAGGAATGATGAATTATAACCTCCAAACTTGCCAATATGCACATGCATGCAACAATTGAGCTCTAATTCAACATTATTAAACTAAATCATGACTTAGCTTCTCAATTAGACATGAATCATGCAAGAATTAACTTAAATGCACAATCAAGAGGTTGAGTTCCTTACCTATGGTCTTCTATTACAAGTATGGAAGCTCAATTTACAACCTATGTTCCAATTCCTTCAATTACCAAGCAATTTACAAGAACACTTCAACTCTCCCTTTCTCTCTCTCTATGGCCGGTTATACTCTCAAAATGAGCTGAGGAAAAGTTTTGATTCAAGTGTATAAGGCTCAAATGTGTATAGTCTACATGGCCCACTAACAATGGCAATTCTGTAAATAAGGCAACTTGTTTCATTTAGCTTATTTTATTCTAACTTAATCATACAAAATCGCATTTCAGATAATTACACCATAAAATCACGTAAATTATGATGATCACAAAACACTAATCGATTTCGGGTTCGGCCGCCAATAAGGCCTTCAATTAACAGTTTAAACACAAAAACTGAACAGATAATTAAACAAACAAACAGATAGACAATGCATTTAAACAGATACAGTCGTTTGATTCAGTTTCAGATTCCAGGTAGTCAGTTCAGTATTTCTGTCAGTTCATTTACTTATCATGATCAGTCTCAGTTTAGCAATAATCGGCAATTAATCAATCATCTATCGGTAAACAGTGTGAGGGTTGTTATACTTATATAGGCTTGGCTAATGGCTTGATTAGTTTATTGATCAACTAATTAATTGGGCATTAATTTATTCTATTTTAATCGTTTCGAATCGAATTTCAATTGAACCTATCATAATGTTCTAAAAATTCCAAATAACACATATACCAAGTCAATTTCGTGATTGGATGTCGGAAATGCCTTCAATTCGCAAAACATAACAGAATTTCAAACAGATATTCTTGCTATAGACAGATAGAGACACAAATAATGCAATGCACAAATAATTAACTCAGGATTTAATCTTAATTATATATTAGGCTTATTTAATCATGGATTAGCATTAATTAGAGGTCAGGGTTGTTACAATATGCCTCCACCAAGGACGTAGTTTGGGAGGACTTGGAGCCGAGAGTTTCTTTTTGTTTCTTTTATGTAATTATTTTTGTACAAGTCTTGGACTTTTCATGTAATGAGTTTAAATCATTTTTATTGTACCTAAGTATTGACTTGGAAAGACATTTAGGACATAAACTTATCTGTACTTGCTTTTATTCTAATTTATTTACACATGTCATATGCTGTAGATTCAGGATATAAGATTTATGAATGTATATATACATATGTCATTTTTTGTACGGTAACAGAATGTTGATGAAAGGTTAATTATATATAATTTGTTGCTTTTCTATTGAAAATCATAAGGTAGTTTGTCGTTATTATTTTGGGGCATTACAAATTCCCTTTTTAAATTATCTAATAAATTGAAGAACCAAACCAAACTGACCTTTTTAAATTGGGTTAGTTTGATTTTTGAATACATTATTTTGGTAATGAGTCTTCAAATTATCAAATTGATAGGATTGAGTTGTTTTGGTTTAGGCTTTACCTAAACTGAACCAAACTGATAACCGAACCTATATATATATATGTATATATTTTTTAAATTTTATTTATATTGACATGTTTTCACGTCATTGCTCTATTACAATGGATTTGATTACATCTAATAATTTTCGTTATACAAGAATGACAGGGCTGGCCTTGGGCATGGGCCAACCAGACCATGGCCTAGGGCCCCTCAAAATAGACCCCAAAAAGGGGCCCTCTCCTATTATGATTTAATGTAATGCATTAGGTATGTTTTAAGTTCAAAAAAAATTAAAGAAAGCTCAAACTAACTTAAAATAAATTGACCCATCAAAAAATTGAAAGGCTCATTCAAAAAAATTAATATTGTTGTCCATTGAAAATAGACCCAAAAAAAAGGTCCCCTCCTATTATAGTTTATTGTAATATATTAGGTATGTTTTAAATCCAAAAAAAAATTAAGGAAGGCCCAAATTAATTTAAAATAAATTGACCCATTAAAAATTTGAAAGGTTCATTTAAAATAATTAGCATAGTTATCCATTGAAAATGATTTTGTAAAAAAATTAGATTATACAAGTATGATTTATTTATTTGCTTCTAAAATGGCAAGAAGAGCGAGGATCAAGAAACACTTATTAATTGTTGTACTGTAATACTAAGTATTTTTTGTGATTTTGACACAATCTTTTGTCTTTTACCTTCAATTTTTTTTTTTTTTTTTTTTTCAATGAAAAAAAAAAATGTGAAAGACCTCAAAAATTTATTAGTTGATTATGGGTTTTGGGTCCCAAAAATCTCAGGGCCAGACCTGAAGAATGATTAGGTAAACGAAGGAAGTACTAGAAGTTTGAGTCGTATTTCGCAATTGATTTAATTTATATTGGTTGTAACTGCTTCTCTCATGTATTATGTGTCCATCTCTGTATTTTATTTTCATTTTTTTTTTCTATATATATCTACACAGAAAAGAAAAGGAAAATTTGAAAAAGACAAAATTGACCTTTTGAACTCTAGCTGGTTCTCACAAATCACCAGCCGAACAACAGTTTTTCTTAGAGAATGATTATATGGTTAGTCCAAATCGGAGCTAAGACCAGTAAACAATTCAATCCACCAATTCAGTTTATTTTTCAAATTAGTGATTAGCATACACTTAGAACATCTTCAATGGTAGATGTGAAAATGGTAATGCTAAAATTAGATTTTAACATCCTAATTATGTAAATGACAATTATTTTAATTTTGTTACAAATGTCAGATGAAATTGTAATTTATAGATCCATTCATGAGATGTAGAGAGTGAGAGTTTCGGCAATTTCAAAATTTCACAACTGGAATCACACACCATTAAAAATGACTTTTGGTGAGCTCTAAGTAAAATTTTGACAGGCAAATTACACTTTACACTAATGTATTTTACACCAAATTTTACTTTACCCCTTGACATTTTAATTGTCTCAATTAACCTTCTACATTTTAAATCAAGTTATAATTGGATTCAATTTAACAACGTCGTGTCAAAAATTGTTGGAGAAATTAAAGTGTAAGAGCTAAAGAAATATTTTGGTAAAAGTAAATTAAAATTAAAATCTCAAAAATATGTTAATATAACTAATTCATAACTCTATATATCTCAAAATAGATATTTTCACTATATATCATGTAATGAAGATAATCAAAATTAAATTCACATAATGAAACAATGGAGGATTGTTGTTTAATTCTTTTAAGGATTTTTTTTGGACCGACTCTTTTGAGTACGTAATGAAACTAATTTTTTTTCCTGAGGTACTTAAACTCTACCAAATTCAAACCCTCTCATCTTATCTTTTAACTAGTTTTGTCAAAGAAAAATGATTCATCCTCTTAATTTTGATCTCCTAATTCCACCCTCAACGATATGAAATTAGAAGATTTAAAGATGAGAGAGAGAGAGTGTTCGTGGGGGGACTGCTTTACATTAGTCTTAACTACATCATTAAAGATGAAATTAGGAGAACCTCAATTAGAAAATATATCAGGATTGTTTATCAAATGTAAGTCCACTGCTTTGTCAAGTAAGAACAACTCCCACAAAAGTTTCGGCTTGACGTTCACAAATATATTACACATAGCATATGTCGCTTTATGACATCGTGCTCTTTTGAAAAGTTGTTCACAAATATATTACACATAGCACATGTCGCTTCATGACATCGTGCTCTTTTGAAAAGTTGATAAAAAGTCAGGTTCTAGCTTTTTATTAATTTTGGATCACATCACCTTTCACATAACTTGCTCACAAAAAAATAAAATAAATTAAAAAAATTAAAAAATTAACTTTTTACTAACTTCTCAAAATGCCCTATCAAATTTGCACTTGAGCAAGGCACTCGTCCAATTGAAGGTTATGACAATCAAGACGTTTTATATCAGTGTTGTCCACACCAAACCCAAGTCAATGTTGCCTAACTGTGCGGTAACGTAAAATCCTGGACCTACATGATGAGCTCTCTATTAAACATCGGGTCATTTACGCAGGTCTAGAATAGTCATAGATGATTGAGATAACATGTGGTGCCACAACTTAATTCTCATGCATGTATTGACGTGCTAAATTATTCACCAAGAATCATTGTGCATCAGAGAATTACCTTGTGACCAGGATTAAAAATATATATATATATATATATCACATTATAATAAAGAATTCGTTTGGAACAAAGAACGAAGAGATTCCTGATGGAAGATCCAATGTCTAATTGAACAGTTGCATACATTTGCATTGTTCAAAAGTAAATAAATAAATTTTTGGTCCAAGTTTAAAAGTAAAAAATTATATAACAACAAAAATAAAAAATAAAAAAGAATTGAACACAATTAATGACGGCATTGGAATACAGGCAATTTCTCAGGAGACAGATTTTCTCTAGTCTAAAATTTGAATTCAAGGGTATTATTTGGGTTTGTAGAGCTCACATAGATATCATTTCGATAATTGGAATCATTTATTTTATCGAACATTTTGTATTTTTCATTCACACAAAAAATTAGATCGATTCGATAATTGTAACATATTAAATTTACCACTTTTTCACCAAAAAAATGGACGATAATTATGTTTTTAAAACTAAACCATATATTTTTTTTTTGTATCAAACGCAATAAATTAAACAAATTACAATTATTGAATCGATCTAAGTTTTTGTGTGAATCAAATACACAAAATGCCTGACAAAATAAACAGTTCAAATCATCGATACGGAATCTGTAATGAATCCCAAGTACTGAAACAGCACCCTCCCGTCTAAATTTTTGACTTGAGGGGTCCTTCTTCCCCTTGATATATTATGTGTCATGACGTAGACACTGAGCTCAGTTGTATACCTTAAAATAATGAAAATCCAGTCTATATTATACACATTTACTTACATTTTTTTTTTTATAATAAATATTTCTTATTTTTTTTTTATTTATAGAATTATGATATTTTGTTATTTAGAAATGAAGTAAAATTACTAATTTTATGATAATATTATATATTTTTATGGTAATATTACTTCTTCTTTTTTTTTATCAAAATATTTGTAAACAACAAAAGATATAATACGAGTAAATTACACTTATCTCCCTTGAGATTTCTGGCAATTCTAGGGACCCCCCTCTAGTTTCAATAATTATAGAAATCTCTCATACTTTTGAAACTATTATTAAAATTCTCCCACCATTAATATTATGTTAGTTTATTTAACAGAATATGCTGACATTATGTTGATGTCGTGTACTATGAGTAAAAAATTTCAAGATTGCCCTTATATATTCAAATAGTAAATTTCACTTACCTCCCCTGAGGTTTTACAAAAAATTAACAAAGATTCATACATTATTTTAATAATGTTGAACAAAATTATTAAATTTTATACAATATTTAAAAAAATTCTAAATTGTTAAGACAAACACATATATAGTAGAATAACCAAACATTCCCTTATCTAAAAAGAAAAAAGAAAAAAAAAAAGTGCTAACAAATTGATCACATCAAACCTTATACTAAATTAAATACAATCCTTTATTTGAAAATTACAAAACAAAATGTAAAAAATGTTTTATTTTTTAAAAAGACCACCAATTTTATGAATACCTATTTTGATAAATTAGAGTTTGAATAAAAATTTAAAAATACATATAGGTATTTGATTTTTTTGGGTATGAAAAATACATATTTGGAGAAATTATCCATCTCTTTCCATTTTCTTTATTTTATTTCTTTCATTTTTCTTTCTATTTATTCTCACATTCATTTTTTTCATAATGTCACTACAACTAATAGCAACACCATATAATTTATTATTATTATTATTATTATTATTATTATTATTTGTTCTCTCCTCTATGCTTTTTCCTCTATTTTTTCATCATTTTTTTTCTTTTTCATCAATATTAGCTAGCATCACTCCATACAATAGCAACTTACGAAACATGAATTTTTCTTTTTCTTTTGTAAACATATTTGTGTATTAAATTTTTTTTTTAAAGAAATATAAACATAATAACATTTCATATTTATAATAAAAAAATTGACTTATAAAAATTACCAAATGTAACCTCATAAATATATATAAAAAAATTATCATTTTTATCTTTTCACAATCTTATATTATTCTCAAATTTTATTTTCATCTTTGATTTTTTCAAATTCCAGTCGATGGATATTAAAAAAAAAAAGAGTCAATATTTCTCGTCTTAATAATAAAATTTTTAAAAATAAATATAAAAGTGAAAAAAAAATATAAAACAGGTTACAATAAATTAAAATTAGTTGGTAGGGAATGAAAGATAAAGAAATTATTTGAGAATGATAAACTATTTAAAATTTTCATTTCTTACATCTAATTAAAATAGAATTTTACTTGACGAAATAAATTATTTGAAAATAAAAAATAAATAATTATTTATTTATTACATGTAAAATCTATATCTCCATATTTGTTTCTTTCATTTAAATTATTTTTATTAAATTAAATCTCCAAATTAATTCAAACAAGAAACATTGATATTCTTTCTTAATTTCATTAATGATTGATTTTTTTTTTTTTTTTTAACTTATAAAAGTTCAAAAACTTCTAGTGGAAAAAAAAAATATAAAGTCAAGGAAATACCAAAAAAAAAAAAGAAAAATAAAAGAGAGAAATAAAGTGATAATTTAATATGTAGGCAAATTACACTTAAAGGGTATTATGGTCATTTGCACAAACAAATTAACACTATTTGGGTTAAATTAACGGGAGGGGAGAATCTTAATAATGTCAGAAAAAATAAAAGAGGTTTTTATAATTATTGAAATTAAAGGAGAGTATCCTGTAATTGTTAAAAATCTCAAGAGATGTAACAATAATTTACCCTATATAATATTATCACAAAATAAAAATTGCAAAATTTGATTTTTGAACAATTTACATAGCATGTAATAAATAAATATATATGTATATATATATAAAGATACATATGATATTCACCTTATGTGCGGGAAGAGTTCCCCTTAAATTAATATATAGTACACTAGAAGCACTTTGAAGCAGAGAAAGAACCGAGATTCTATCCTTGGCCAAAATCTAGAATAAAAATATTCATTTAATGTAGATTTATTTGTTTTTTAAATTAAGATTTTTTTTTTTTATTGACCAAATTGCATTTTTTATTTTGAAAAACCACTCACTTAAGCAATAAGCACTACACAAGAAATAAAAAAATTAAAAAATTTACCAACAAAAAGAGAGAGAGAGAGAGAATAAGACTTTATCACATTTTATTTATCATATAATATAATATTATAGCATTAGCAACAAATATGAATTATAGAACTCATTATACTATTGCAATATATATAATATTATAAAAAGAATTAAACATAAAAATATAATCATCATAATATAATTGTTCTGTTATGAAGTTAGAAAAGAGAATAAAACACAAGAAGAAAAATAAATAAATAAAATAAAACATAAGAAGAAGGGAAAAACAATAAGAAGAGAAATTAGAAATATAAAAGTGGGTCATACTAAGGTTGTGTTTAATCTATGAATTTGAGTAAAGATTTAGAAAAAGAATATATATATATATATATATGTGTGTGTGTGAAATGTACTTATATATTTTGTTTATATTTCACTTAACTTTTCTCTTTTATTTTTTAAATTTCTATTTAAATTCATTAATCAAACACAATTTAAATATTTTTTTCACGTAGGGTACTCACGATATTATTCGAATTAAAAGCAGAATAAAAAAATAAGAAAGTGGGAGCGAAGATTAAATAGAACATTTGTCAACTGGGGGGCCAATACACATACACATGGAAGTAGCCGTATACACAAATCAATTGAGCCAAGGCAGGGGGCCATAGCCCGTTACCGTCTACACTTGGGTCCGTCTCTGCTTTCAAAGTCATTGTTCTCTGCTTCTCTTCAATTCTTCGAGCAAAAAAACAAAAATGAAAATTAAGAGTGATACTATAATACACATCCCTTAAAAAGGGGATGTAAATGCAAGTCATAACTAAATCAGATAATGCTATGAAAAATATTTGATGACGCGAATTTGTGTGGCTCGAATGACTTGATTGTGTCAAAATGATGTCGTTTTATATCCAAAACGACGTCGTTTTGGGTGTTTCGAGCCATTCGAGTGAAGAAAATTCGGACCATCTAACATTATTGCAATACTATAGTACACTTTCCTCAAAATATATGTATTATATACATCCTTGTTACGTTTTTTTAATATATGTTACTTATTTTTAAAGTAAATGTTATGTGTTTTTTCTTGTAAAGTTACGACAATTTATGATTCATAAATAAAAGGGTAAATTATATTAAATCCCCTCAAACTATCAGTCATTTACACTTTACTCCCTAATATTTTAAACCTAACAATTACCTCCCTGAAATTATTAGAATTTGAACATTAAGTCATTTTATTAGTTATTTGTTAGATATTTAGATAAAAAATTATCAAGTGTTGTGTACATGATGATTATATTAAATTTTTATAAACGATAACTTTATACATAACTTTATTTTCAAATCACAAATTATTATAACTCTACCAAAAAATTGCATAACATACACCATAAAAATGCATAACGTACACCATAAAAATAGATGGGTGTGCGTATCATAGAATTTTCTTTTCTCTTTAAAAAAAAACCAAAAAAAAAAAAAAAAAAAAAAAACAAACAAACAAACAAACAAACAAATGTGATCTTCTCATGGGGTTATAAATAATTAATTTATATTTTGGTATGGATGATCTATTAGATGAACCCTACAATATGAATGACTCGAATCATTGAAATATGCTCAAGACAAGCTCCCACGAGGCCTCACAGCAAGCTATTGTATCTCATGGCACAACAACAATCCCAATTCCACCTTGGTGTCTCAAAATAGTTTCATAAACATTAAGGTCATGTTTATTTGAACGGACTAGAATAGATGGGATTAGAATTTCAAAGACTGCTATTGCTAGGATTGTCAATCCGTTTGGATTGTGTATCATAATTCATGTTTGGAGTGACTTAGGATTATGATTGTGGATTAACAAAATTCAATCAATTTTACAATTTAACCAATTAGTATGATCTCTTCATGGTCCTCCCAAAATCAGTAGTCTCCCATATAAGGGATACCATATCCGAATAAATTATTAGTCTAAACCTTAATTTTCTCAGTCAAATATCAAATTATATATTTTGTTAGATTATAAATCCAATCCCAATCTTAAAACCATATCCGCTCAAACAAATGTGCCTTCAAAATAATTTCACAATATTAAAAATAACTTAATTGATCAATAAATAACTGAACTATATAATTCAAATTTGAGTGTTTTTCTTCAATAGATAAATTGGAAATCATTACACAGCAAAGAAAAGTTAACAAAATTTTGGAAAGCCAAACCATCAAAATGTTGACATCACATAACAATTCTTCATATCAATATTGTTGTTCTTGTCAAAATTAGAACAACAAACAATTCTTTTGTTTGAAAATGTAGTAGGTAGGAGGCTAGGGTGAATTTGGCATAATTTTCTATTGTTTTGCTCTCCAAAAAAAATTTATTGACACAAAAAAATTATCTGACAAATTATTTTTGAAAGCTATTAATTTTGTTTGCAAAATTTGTTTTTTGAATTTGTTAAAAAAAAAAATAGAAGCTAGTTGATAAAAATAAGCACCAAAAAGATATTTTGATTCCACTCCGAAAATAAAAAATTCATATGAAAATGATGAGTGTTTATTTAATTATTATTTTTTTTTATCCACACTAGGTTTATGTTTTTCAAATTTTTTATTCTTAAAACAAAACCAAAAATAAAATTCCCTTCTAAATTTTTAAATTTTATTTTTAAAAAAATAAAAAAGATATGAAAACCTAAAAGTTTTCACAATTTTTGTTTTAAAAACACGAAAAATGGAGAGCTTCGAAAATGGAAACAGATGAGTGCAGAAGAATTCCATGGCTATGCAAGCATGATGTAACTATATGCACCATCCTTAATTAAACACCTCCTTAGCACGTTAATTCATACCTAAACCTCTTTAATTGAGATGCAAGCATTTTTCATCCGTCCACAATTTAGATTGGACAGTGTTGTTGAGACCTCTGAGATCAATCTCATTTTGATAATTTAAACCGTTCATATTATAAGATTTTGAGTACATATTATTCATGGAAAAAAATTAAGCCGATTTGATAATATTAACATCTTTATTTTTAACATTTGTCTAAAAAATTGAAGGATAAATAGATTTTTAAAAATAGATCATTTTTCTTTTTAAAGAACAAATGAAATAAAATGAAGAGTTCACGATTATCAAATTAACTTAATTTTTTTTTTTTTGAATAATATATGTCAAAAAATCTTACAAAATTAATATTTTAAATTATTGTGCCTAAACATCACCATCCAATCTAAACGTGTGTAGAGGGAATCGAATCCCTTAATAAATAATTAGTCATATAAAACGAAGATGTCAAGTTACAGTGAACCCATCACATCATTATGATCATTAAGCTAATTAAACAATTTTATTTTTCATTGACAATATTACATTGCATCGCAGACAA
Source organism: Camellia granthamiana (assembly GCA_036172215.1). NCBI lineage: Eukaryota > Viridiplantae > Streptophyta > Magnoliopsida > Ericales > Theaceae > Camellia > Camellia granthamiana. Next base: position 47,276,103 of record CM069907.1, on the reverse strand, counting down.
TAGCGACTTTAAGGGGTTGTTTGGAATGTTTTAAATAAGTGTATTTTTTGTCTTTTTAGATTAAAAAATTGAGAAAAAAAATATGGTTATTTAGGTTAATTTTTTGAATTTTTATAGAAAAATGTGTATTAAAAAATTATATAAATTAGTGTGTAGGGAAAAATTAAGATTGGGAGTTGTACAGCCGTAATTTTTGACTTTTGGTGAATAGTGATAACTTTTTAATTTTTTAAATAACTTTTTGACTTTTTGACAACTTTCCAAACTTGGCCTAAGTCCTTTACATTTGTCATTATTCATTTGGGAATTATTATTATATATATGTTCACACACACACATATATATATATATATACATACCACCATACTATTTACACCATAAATTGTTTTTCTATCAATTATGACTTATTAATTATGATCAAATCTAATTTAATTGGCCGAGACATTGATTATGGTCGAATCTAATTTTTTTATTCTTGTAATTAGTAAACATTTTTGGTGTTTTAATTTTAGTTTGTTTCTCTGCGCCGTTTGTTTGGGTTGTAGGGAGGGGATTGAGATTCATAGTGAGGTAAGACCCACTAATATCATGTTTATTTTGAGAGTTGGAGAGGGGATTTGTAATCCTTTTCGGACTACGAATACCCTTGAAGAAGGGATTAAGATAAGACTGTGAGACTTGATATTAGAAATTAGTCTGACAGACTATTTTTATTTTTATTTTTTTACATGTTGGGCATTTTTTTAAATATTAATGTTTAATTTTTTGTATTTTTTTGTTAAGTAAAAATCATTGTTTTATTTTTTTTTTTGGAAATTTTTTATTTATTTTTATTTTTTACATGTTGGGAATTTTTTTTTGAAAATTAATGTTTAATGTTTTTGTATTTTTTTATTATTTTATATAAAAATAATTTAACAATCCCTACACCAACAACTATCATCAAAATAAACACAATTTTACTTAATCCACTCACTATTAATCCCTTCAATGTGAATCTCCTCCATTCTATCTCTAAAAACAAACAGGGCCTCTCACTCAATTCATTCCTATATTTGATTGTTTCGGATTCGAATAGGGGTTTGAGGAGGATATCTAATACCTAATGGTAATGATGTGATATAATATGTTATAAGATATGAGATAAATTATATATATGTGTCACGTATACTATATTTTATTAAGATAGGATATATGATGGAATAAGTGGAGAATGATTACTTTTTACCTTTAGATGAAAAATGGGCTATATCTGACGGTGGGAGATATATACAATACCATGGCCCCGTTTGTTTGGGGTTATAGGGAGGGGATTGAGATTACTAATACCATGGCCCCGTTTGTTTGGGGTTATAGGGAGGGGATTGAGATTACTAATCCCTTGGTATTACTAATGGGGTGTTTGTTTTGAGAGATGGGGAGAGGACTATTAATCCCTTGGTATTAGTAGTCCCCTTGGAAGGGGGATTGGTAAGGAGGAGGTAGAGATAGTATTAGAAAAATAGTGAGGGGATTAGAATTTTTTTTATTTTTTATATATTGGGAATTTTTTTTTAAATATAATGTTTAATTTTTTATATTTTTTTATTTGTTTTATTATTTTATATAAAAATAATTTAACAATTCCTCACTATTAATCCCCTCACTATCAATCCCCTCACTATTAATCCCTTCACTAACAATCCCCTCACTATTAATCCCCTCACTATGAATCCCCTCCATTCTATCTCTGAAAACAAACGGGGCCTCAGGGTATTGCATATCTCCTTTTGCATTATATACTATTTGGATTTTCTATATCCGGAATAACCAAATACGGGATATAAGGAGATAAAAAAATATGTAAGACCTATCTCATATTATATCCGGTCCTACTCTTATATCCAACCTTTATATACGGTAAACAAATAGGAGTTCTTAAACCAATCAAGGCAAAAAATTCAATCACAAAAATTGACTTTTACTCTATTTTGTGATAATTTAGTTGTGTCTGTCGATTTATCTATGACTTTTTGATCCAAACTAGATTTTTACTAACAGATACACAATAGCTTTTTTGAGGTAATAATATTCCATGTATATAGCAATAATTATTTAGAAGTCCTGAAATATTATGAGATATTATTTAGATAATATTCTAAATCATTGCTGTTGTTAAAAAAGTTATTAGTAAAAAAAATTATTATAAGCGAAACATTTGTCAAGCGGAAATGACATCTAACAAAATTTACATATATAATTTATAATAACATCTCGATTGATCTTTTTTACTTTAAAGTAAAAAAATTAAAATTCATCACATCATTTTTAAGAAATTTATGTGTAGGACCTAATCAATTGACTTATTATTTAACGGATCATATGATAATTAATGATATTTTTTACCAAATAATATTAAAAAGATCACTAATTGTTAATTTTTAATAACAGTTTAAAAATTTTATCACAAAAAATGTCACTAATTATAAGTTTTAGTGACAATTTAGAAAAATCGTGGTAACAAAAATCACTAACTGTCAATTTTTAGGACATATGCAAAAAATCGTCAAAAAATTATTTTTAGTGATGATTTTACTAAGACTTATTTTCAATAGAGTTTGATGAGAATTAAATCAAATTATTAAGATCTATTGATAATTTATCCTAATTTTTTAAACTCATTTAATATATATTATAATTTTTTTTTATAATTTATTAAAAATATTATATAAATAACACCATGAATATTCTAGAAGAATCTAATTTTTTGAGCGTGGGCAGGCTCAAATGTTGAAACTATAAAAAAACAAAATAAATCAACATTGCATGACGCATGCAATAGTGTTTTTTTCTAAATCAAAACATGACCTTTCAATGCATGATTTTTGGCCATGAGGAAGAAGAAAAAAAAAAAAGGAATGATGATTTTTGAAAATTTGACACCCTTATGCCACGTGGCACCATCAGAGCATATCAACCATCAACATTGCACAGCAAAATCTTCTTTTACAAATTCATGATTGTCAACCCCTGAAAATATATAGATTAGAAATTGGATTGTAGAGAAGATATTCGGTGGTCCATCTAGTTTTGGATTGACATTATTAACATGTAAGACTTATATTTTTGGGCATTTACACGTAAATCATAATTTATGAACTCATACTCTATTAAGTCTTAATTAAGATTTTTTGAACTTTTAAGTTTCATTAAATTTTTAATAGTCGAAATTTTCTTTCAAATATTGATTGTTCATCATTTATGATTATCTATAAAGGAATATGATGATTTGACATTTATTTTAATTTTTAAAACTTTAAAATATCAACTTTCAAATTGAAATTTTTTTTAAAAAACACATGTGCATTTTTTTTTTTGAAAAAATTGAATTATTTTTTTGTGCAAAACTGAAAATTTTATATCCATAAAGGAGCATAATGATGGAACATTGATGTGCAGAACTAGGAAAAAAAACTTTAAAATTGAAAAATTGATAATGTTTTCAGTTTTAAAACTGAAAAAACTGATAATCTTCTCGGTTTTAATGGATAGTTGAATCAAACCAATAAGTAGAAGGGTAAAAACGTTTAATCTCATGCTCTGTTTTTTTTCTTCAGTTAGTAAAGCAATTATTTGGAAAATTATTATGCAAAATTGATAATGTTTTTAGCTTAAATTTTTTTTAAAAAAAAAACTGATAATATTCTCAATTTTACTAATAAGACTTATTAGTTTAAAAAATCTTGAATAGGACTTAAGTTACCATAACATTTGTAAATAGGACTTTTAAGTAATTAACTCTATATTTTTTATTTGATTGTAATTTTTATTAATTAGATTAAATATGTATCGGATATTCAATCTAATGAAATTAAAAAAAATTTAATATTGAGAAAGACGTGTGGGATTCATAGTCTTAATAAGTACAGAAAAAAGAACAAAATATATACATAATAAATGATTATCTCAAATTCCATCTTTTATTTTTTGATCAGGGATCCTACATTCCTTTATTAATTCTATTAATCAAACACAATTTTAAAGAACTACACGTTGTTGTGAGCCTGCAGGGAAAAATTATAAAATATTATCGGAATACTACGTGTTCATACTCTTTAACCAATCATTATTTATCATATTCTCTCATATTCCTTAATCACCCAACACAGTATCTCACTTATTTACATTCCCCATCAATCATAATACCAACAAGTAGTACGTGTCCATAATCCAAAACTACTAAATAATTATTGGTACTGCTTTAAAAACCTTAGAAGTTAAGTTTATTATTTGATTTAATCATTTATATTTATCATCTGATGTGGGACATTTTATTATTAAAATAATTCCATACATACTAACAATTTTATTAAAAATACAAATAATTAAATATGATTGATTGTGAAAAAAATAGTATTATTTAAACCTCTAATAATATTTAAATATGAATACTTTTAATAAATTATTAATAAAATTTTAAATAAATGTAACATTGCTCTTATTATTATTGATAAACTAGATTCTACATACATAGCATAATATCTAAGAATTATGGAATTACAGAATCTGTCATATCAAATTGTAAAAGTAAATGACCAATCTAGAGTTTTCGTAATGTATCATACTATAATTTTTTCCAAATGTTGACATTGACTTTGGGGGGAGAGAGAGAGAGAGAGAGAGAGAGAGAGGGGTTAGAAAACCTTAGAGTTGTTGCTAAAATGGGAAGCATATAGTTTTGTTTAAATTTGCAGATGTTGGTATGGGGAACCCTTGATAGTGTTTCAAGCAAAGTAGGGACAGGCCTTTCACTCAAATTATTATTATTAATTTAATTTAAATTTATTTTTTGAGGGCACTGTGGTGAGTTGTTTTTTTTTTTTTTTTAATATTCTAATAATTTAGAAAATTGATCCACTTTTCAAATTATTTGGAAAATTAATTTACTTTTTAAAATCGCATTTTGAAAATGCGATTTTAAATTGAAATCGCATTTTCAACATGTAATTTCAACTTGAAATTGCATGTTGAAAATGCAATTTTATGATAACATGGACTGCTATCGTGACAAATTGGAATTACATTTTCAACTTGTGATTTCAAATGAAATTATACCTTCAACTTGCGATTTCACGTGCCATGCACTTGTGACTTGTGTTTGCAATTATTAGTTACAACATAGTTACTTCAAGTTACTATAAATATATACTAGTATGTGAAAATTAACTCAATTGTATCCACGGATTGTTATAAGATTATATATAATAATTCACTATGAGATACATTGTCAGTGACTTATATACCGCAATGCATGGTCATTAGGTTTCAACTGATAATTTTCAATATCCATTGAACCCTAATCTTCGTTACACAACGGCCACCTTGAGTACCATGAGATCTGAGTGACAATATTGGTCTACCTAGGTGAATATTCTTCAAGAGTTGTGTGAAGAAAAGAATATTCAAATTCCTTGAAGGAGATCAAAGAACATGTCCATCGATACCTTGCAATTGCTGCAAGGGGCATTACACCGCATTCGTAAAGAAGTTAACCAAATGTTGATGCGTTTAAATCAATATCACTTTCGTCAACTCGCAACTGAGCGCGCCAAGGATGGATAATGCATGAAGTTGAATTTTACTTGAATGCAAGTATGGAGGAACAAGCATTATCCGATGTTGAGATGTCAGATGAGGAATAGAAATAATAAAATTCCTCCGTAATAATCCTTTAGTCATGTTATAATATTTAGAATGTAATCGTAACTATTCTATCTGTATGTTATGAAATCTTTTCATATTATTTTATGAGTTTCAATATATGTCTACATAATGTTCTTATAACTTAAAGCTATAGTATTTGATTGATATTGACTCCATATATTTAACAAAATTTTCATTACATAAACAACTTAAAGTATTAAATACTTAATATAGGGATTAAACACATAATATAGTACTAAAAAAAAAAACAAGTATGTCGACATACACAATAACAATTTAGAAATGACACAACAAATAAACATTTTCTAAAATAGAAGTTGTCTGATTCTTCATTCTTCATCTGACATGTAATAGTCTGAGAGATATTTTTCGTTGCTTAGGATATTATTTTGCTCGATTTCAGTCAATTGTCTATTGCTTGCCTCTGTCATTTCGGTGGCTAGTTAAAGCATGAAATATCGATATCTCTGCATCAACATTCTGTTTCTCTCCTTCTTTATTTTGTTAAGCGCTTTTCATAGTCACCCACATTTCGTCTAGGCATGGTTACTGAACGACGATGAGGTACCCGTGCCCTTAAATTACATAAATCATTAAACAATCCCCCTTACTCTGCTACCCTAAACGTCCATTCTGCTCGAATACTAGCATAATAATTCTTATGACTTGAGCATTTTTCGCTCTTATATTCATAAGTGAGAGATAGTAGCCATACATTTGGAACTGCATGACGACGTGAACTGCCTGCACCTTTGGAAAACATTATTGATATAGAATATTATACTCAAGATATACAACTAATGTTATGTTTTCATATATCATAATTGAGGTAGTGCTTGACATTGATAAGAATTCAATGCTACCAATGAAGTCACATGTAAATAATATGATTTCGGAGTTTTGGGTAGAACTATTATGAAAATTCAATTTCACAGCGTACTTTGAAATTGTAGTGACCCGGGTCAGTTTAACCCAACCCATTTTCATTTTTAGTTGAGACACGGGGTTGTTCCGAGTGACGTGAACCATTTCTAGACAGTTTGGGCTTTAAGAGTGCCTCGAGTTGGCTGCTGGGCAGTAGCCCAATGTGGCTGGTGTTGGCTAGTCGCACCCGCGACCAGAGTGCCTAAACATTACCATCCAATCTAAACATGTGGGCTAGAGGGAATCGAATCCCTCTAATAAATAATTAGTTATATAAAACGAAGATATCAAGTTACAGTGAACCCATCACATGATCATGACCATGATCATTAAGCTAATAAGTCAAACAATTTTATTTTTCATTGACAATATTACATTGCATTGCAGACAACAGCGACTTGTAAGTACTATACATTTGTCATTATTTATCTGGGAATTATTATTATATATATGTTGATATATATACCATCATGTTATTTATATCATAAATTATTTTTTTGTCGATTGTGACTTGTCAATTATGGTCAAATCTAGTTTAATTAATTGTGGCCTATTGATTATTTTTCTGATTCTTGTAATCAGTAAATATTTTCAGTGTTTTAATTTTAGTTTATTTCTCTCTGTCGATTCATTCCCCTTTTGATTATTTCGGATTGGATATAAGGGTTTAAGGAGGATATCTAATAACTAAAGATAATGATGTGATATAATATGTTATAAGATATGAGATGATTTATATATACGGTAAGGTTACTTACATTATGTTTGATTAAGATATGATATATGATTAGATAAGATGAGAATGATTATTTTTTATCTTTAGATGAAAGATGAGTTATATTTGACAGTGGGAATATATACAACACTATGGGGTATTGCATATCTCCTTTTTGCATCATATATTATCTGGATTCTTTATCTAGAGCAACCAAACACGGGATATAGGGAGACAAAAAAAATACGTGGGACCCACCTCATATGATATCCGGTCTCATTCTTATATCCAACCCTTATATATGGTAAACAAACAGGAGTCCTTAAACCAATTAAGACATAAAACTCAATCATAAAACTTGACTTTTACTCTGTTTTGTGATAATTTAGTTGTGTCTATTGATTTATCTATGACTATTTGATCCAAATTAGATTTTTAGTAACAGCTACACAACAACATTTTTGAGATAATAATATCTCATATATAGGGTAATAATTATTCAAAAGTGTCGAGACACTTTGAGATATTATTTACATAATATTCTAAGGCCTTGTTTGGGTAGTGTAAAACAATCCAAAAAGCCAAAAAGTTACTCAAAAAGTTAAAAAGTTAACACTATTCACCAAAAGTCAACAATTACGGCTGCACAACTCCCAATTCAAATTTTCTTCTAAAAATCAATTTTCACAATTTTTTATTACACATTTTTCCATAAAAAGTCAAAAATTAACCCAAACATCCATATTTTCAACGTCAATTTTTTAGTCAAAAAAGACAAAAAGTGCACTTATTTAGTCTTCCCAAACAAGGCCTAAATCATTGCTGTTGTAAAAAAATTTATTATAAGTGAAACATTTGTCAAGCGGAAATGACATCTTACAAAATTTGCATATATAATTTATAATAACATCTCGATTGATGTAAAAAAATTAAAATTCATCACATTATTTTATATTAATTTTATGTATAATTTTTTGAGAGATTTATATGTAGGTCTTAATAAGTTGACTTATCTAATAGGTCCTATGATGATTAATGACATTTTTTTTTATCAAATATTATTAAAAAAAGATCACTAATTATTAATTTTCAATAACAGTTTAAAAATTGTCACAAAAAATATTACTAATTATAGGTTCTAGCAACAATTTAAAAAAATCATCACAAAAAAAATCATTAATTTTTAACTTTCAGCACAAATTTGAAAAATTCGTTACAAAAAAGTCACTAATTGTAAGTTTTAGTGACAATTTATAAAATCGTGACAAAAAAAGTCACTAATTGTCAATTTTTAGCAACATATGTAAAAAATTGTCAAAAAAAAATATTTTTAGTGGGGATTTTATTAAGATTTATTTTCAATAGGACTTGATAGAAATTAAGTCCAACTATTAAGACCTATTGATAATTTATCTTAATTTTTTTACTCATTTAATATATATTATAATTTTTTTTATTATTTATTAAAAAAATTATATAAATAACACCATGAATATTTTAGAAGAATCTAATAATTTTTTGAGCGTGGCAGGCTCAAATGTTGAAACTATAAAAACAAAATAAATCAACATTGAATGACGACGTATGCAATAGTGTTTTTTTCTGAATCAAAACATGAGCTTTTCAATGGATGACTTTTGGCCATAGGAAGAAAAGAAAAAAAAGAATTTAGCTTGCTTGTTTTTATTTTTTAGAAAACGCATTTCAGAAAATTCTATTTTTTTTATTTTTCGTATTTTTTTGTTTTTATTGAATTTTTTTAATATTTTAAACAATTTTTTTACTTTTTAGACACATCTAACATAAATATACTTATAAAGTAAAAAAATTGTAAAAAAATCTTTTAAAAATTCACTAAATACCAAAAATATAAAAAAAATATAAGAGTTCAGTACATTTTTTGTATTTCTATGTATTTATTAATTTTTTAAAATATTTTTTCACAAATTTTTTACTTTTTAGATACATCTAACTAAGGTGCATCTAAAAAAGTAAAAAAAATGTTTAAAATTTTAAAAAATATTCACTAAAAACAAAAGAATACGAAAATAAAAAAATTTAATTTTCAAAAAATTTAATGTAGAAAACTCAAACCAAACACACTAATTGATTTTTGAAAAGTGGACACCCTCATGCCAAGTGGCACCATCAGAGCATATCCGCAATCAACCTTGCATAGCAAAATCTTCTTTTGCAAATTCATGATAGCCAACCCTTGAAAGGAAAATGAGGGGAGTATTAATTAGTGCTATAATTAATTATGTGGTAATAAGTTTCACACCTACTGTTACAGTTTTGTTATGCCTATTTTTTTTTAAAATGGATGCCAACTCATTAATGCTAGTTTAGAGTAGAACTTTTAGTGGTCTCTATCATTGCTGATCTTCAAACAATATTTTTCTGACATGTTTTGATTGACATTATTAATATATAAGACTTATATTTTTGTATTTGATTGTAGTTTTTGTTAATCAGATTAAATATATAACGGACATCTAATCTAACGAAATTAATGAATTTTTAATATTGAGAAGGACGTGAAATTCATAATCTTAAGTACGGAAAAAAGAACAAAATATATACATAATAAATAGTTATCTCACGTTCCATTTTTTATTTTTTGATCAGGAATCCTATATTTATTTATTAATTCTATTAATCAAGCACGATTTTAAAGAACTACGTGTTGTTGTGAGCCCATTAGGGAAAATTATAGAATATTATTGAAATACTACGTGTCCGTACTATCTTAAAAACTTTAGGGTTATGTTTGATTCATAAGACTAATAGTGAGATTAATAGGATAAATTATTTATTGGATTAATAATCTCACCCCTACTCCATTATTAATAATCTTACAAATTTGTTGGATTAATTATCCATTGGATTAATAATCCTAAACTAAAATGTTAAAACAAACAAAGTATAATTGGGACTATAGATTAATAATCTCAATCCTATACCCTAATTTATCCAATCAAACATGCCTTAGAAGTTATATTTATAATTTGATTTGATCCTTTATATTTCTCATTTGATAGGAGACATTTTATTATTAAAATAATTCTACGCATACTAATGATTGGAGCTAGCTTCCCTCTAGTCTATGATCGGACTAAAGGGTACTGTTTGGCCCATGGGGGTCCATCATGGGTTCTGTTTCGATAATCTGAACCGTTCAATGTGTAAAACTCATTGAGTATTATATGACTATAAGCAATCATGTTGATCAGATATCGATAGCTACGTGATCAAATCAGTTTTGTGTTGAAAAAATGAATAGTGAAAATATAAACAGTTGACAAAAATCTGATCTGATGAGATAGCTATCAATATCCAATCAACGTAATTTTTTACAGGCATATAGTACTTAACGAATTCTACACATTGAATGGTTCTCGAATTATCGAAACGGGACTTGTAGTGAGCTCCCACGGGCCCAACAGTATCCTCCAATCCGATCACGGACTGGAGAGAAACCCAGCCCCTAACGATCTTATTAAAAAAATAGATAGTCAAATATGATTGGTTGTGAAAAAAATATTAATATTTAAACCTCCAATGATATTTAAAAATGAATAATTTTAGTAAGATTATTAATTATTATTGATAAACAAGATTCCACGTACATAGTATAATATCTACGAATTATGGAATTACAAATCTGTCACATCAAATTGTAAAAATAAATGACCAATCTAGAGTTTTGGTAATGTATTCTATAATTTTTTCGAAATTTTGACATTGATTTTTTTTTGGAGAGAGAGAGAGAGAGAGAGAGAGAGAGGGGTTAGAAAACCATAGAGTTTTGCTTAAATTTGCAGATGTTGGTATGGGGGACCCTTGGTAGTTTTTCAAGCAAAGTAGAGACAGGTCTTTCACCATGATTATTATTATTATTATTATTTAATTTAAATTTATTTTTTGAGGGCACTCTGATTGGTTAAGCAACAAGTTTAGGCACACCAAATTAACAGCAAAATCAATAACAAAAAATAATTTAGAAAAAAAAATATTACATGATGAAATGTTTTACTCAGATTTCTTATTTATTTATTTATTTATTTTTTGTGATTGATTTTGTTTAATTAGAGGTTAGAATTTGGAGGGTTAGCAATAGATTTTACTATTTTAATGAATTAAAAAAAGAGGTAGATGAATAAAATCATACCTAGAAATGGAACATGGATTCTAGCTGTAGTATTTCAATAAAAATAAAAAAAGGAAAAGTCAAAAGAAAAGAAGAAGGTTCACCTGCTCCAGCTTCCTGTTTACATCTTCTCCAATTGTAGTATAGTTTATGCATTAAAAAACAAATAATGAGAGTCCACACTGTATATTATCACCGTCACACTACAAATAAAGCTTCGACATAAATGTCTACGCCTATGTATGTTTGGATCATGAAACCCACCAAATCTAAATCTAAATTAATGTAAAAGATCTTTCTTTCATATATTCTCGGTTTAATTGTCATTTTCATATTATATTTGTGATTTAAACTGTGATTGGGTCGTGGATTTTAATAGAATTTAAAACAGAAAAATAAAAAAATAATTGAAATGTAAATAAAATATAAATTAAATTTTTTTTCTTTAACCCCTCCCCCCTCGGGCGGCTAATCCCTATCCAAATTTGTAATTCAAACACATTACTGTTCCTCAAAATATTTATTTAACTGTCGGTACTATTTTGAGAACTCCATGGCTTTTCATATGACATTCACAGTAACAAATTAAAGTTTTAGAGACAAAAATTTATAAACTAAATCATCTTACAAAGATAAAATATTTTAATTGTGAAAAGTGTATTGTTATATTTTTAATGACAAAATTAGACATTAAATAATGAATTTATATCTTTGGGACCAAAAACTTTAGTCTAAAAAAGTAAACATTTTGGCCCAAAGTTATTTCATCACAAAAGCTGCAGTTATGATCGATATTTTCAAATTTGCCGTTAAAGATTTTTTTTTTTTATAAACTTTTTGTGACGATGATAATTGATTTCCTAATTTTGTACAACAAAATTTTTACTTTTGGGGATAAAAAAAAACTAACCCCTAAGAACCTTATATGTTGTACTGTCCGGCACACTATGAACAGTTAATTCTTTTCTTCTTTTTTTTTTTTTTTTTTTTTCTTTCTTTCTTTTTGGTATGGTAAGTGTTACTCAAAAGACAATCTAAGAGGGGGATAAATTATGTTTTTATAAATAAGAGTAATAATACCTTAATAAAAATTATAATTAGCATAATAGATAAATATAGTTAATGAAATAAAAATAATTAAAACAAGTGTTCTAACAACTATATCAATTAACGATTTTAGCACAATAAAAATATGAAATATAGTTATGGCAATTTAAATAAAATAAAGAGATAAGGGAGAGAGAGGTAAACAAATTATAGTGGTTCGATTTCAACTCGGCCTACGTTCACTCCTCAAGCTTCACTTGAAATTTTCCACTATTTTCTAGCTTCACAGGGTGCTAGCAACCTTTTCACAGATGGAGCAATTCTCCATGGATTTTACACAGACTTTCTAAGTCCAAAAACACTGAGTGTACTACACTCTTACAAGGTTGAAAAGAAGGTGTTTTTGCTTTTACAGAAAATTACAAAAATTATATCTCAAAGATAGATATAAAAATGAAACTCTAATTTTTCTGTAACTTTCACACAGGAAAGATGGGTTTAAAGTTATACGACTTAATGTATAATTTCTGAGAGAGGATGTAAACAAAAATTAAAGAACACTTCTCAGAAAATTTTTCAGAGAATAGATGTGAGTGATTATAGATCAAAGAATATTTTCTGATTTTTTTGTAACTTGTTTATATTAGAGGCTTTGGTATATATAATGAAACTTATAGCCGTTGTACTCCATCATTACTAATTTGAATATCTTCCACTCCATCATTACTAATTTGAATATCTTCCATTTGAACTTTTTGGCATGCTGCTGTGCTGGACTATTTAAACCTTTGTTTTGGGCTGTTTGAATCTCTGGTTTGGGCATTATTTTTGGGTTGAAATGAACTCCTGATTTAAGTAAATATTAAATACATTCAAACAATATTTAAGATAAAAGTTTAGGTGAGAAATAATGGGACAAAATAAATTTTAATTATATTTTTCTCTTTCAAATAAATTAAAACATAATTAAATAAATCATTAAAATAAATTTTGGATTGTATTTTTCTTTTTCAAATAAATTAAAATATAATTAAATAAATCACCAAAATAAATTTTGGATTCTATTTTTCTTTTTCAAATAAATTAAGACATAATTAAATAAATCATCAAAATAAATAAGTCTAACAATCTCCCCCTTTTTTATGATGGCACACAATGATATTTTGATTTGATTTGGGAGTGAGAAAAACTCCCCCTCAAGTCATACTCTCTGAATTCATTTCTAAAAACATAGGTTAGCACATGTGCAATAAATAAGCTTTAATTAGAAACATGATATGAGACTAAGATATCAAACTATAAATACATAACATCAGATTAGTTTGAAAATAATACCATAATTTGAAAATAATATCATAATACATAACATTATAATTTTTTCTCCCTGTGACATTATCAAAAGGAAATCATGGCTCAGAATCTGGAGGAGGAGGAGGAGGAAGAGGAAAATGATAGTGATAAATGGCATTAAAAACAGATAATCAAAACATATATACATATATATATATATATGATTTGCCCGCCTCTCTCTTTTCTGTAGAAAATCGCGTCGGACATGCGGCCTCGCTTTTGCGTCAGCCGACCGACAAAAGCGAGACGGGTCAATCAACTGCCTCGGCTCTCTCTCCCTCTTGTCGTCTTCTCATTCGTCTTCGTCTTAATCACTCTCTTTTTCTTCTTCTTCCTCATTCGCTTTCATCCATTTCTTCATCTTCGCGAGAGAGAAAGAATAAAGAGACTGATTAGAGCATAAAGACTGCCAAAAACGACCCTCCTTTCGATTACATCTCTCTTTCCTACTACATGGCCTCGTCCCGTCCCCTTACTCTCTTTCCGGACCTAAATGATCCCGTAAGCGCTGCTGGGCCGAGTGCCCGGCTTCTACTCTTCCCAACCTTCCTATGATGTCGATTGAGCAAATAATGGCAGCACAATCAGATATTGAAGCCAATCATTTCACACTGACGTCTTGTATGGAGATGGTGACTGCAGTCACAAAATTGGCACATCGACTGCAGAACAGAACGAATGAGCTCCACCAGGTCAATGCCTAACTCTCTCTGCTCCAACGCATGTACAAGGATGCGCGAGCAGAGATTTGCGCACTGAAGGCCGAAAATAAAGAGCTTAAACAGAAGATCACCTTTATGGCTCGATTTGGAGCAAAGTTATTCTTGGCTTTTAATAGTCGGCGGGGAGTGCTCGCTCTCGATGAAAGCACGGGGGCAGCGATGTCAAGCGTCGCCCACGGTGATAAAAAGAAGAAGAGAGCGATGGAAGAGGCGAGTAAGTGAGGTCGGCCAATGGCTGGAAAAATGAAGGGAATTTTTTTGTTTGTTTTTTTTTTTTTAATTTTTTAATTTTTTTTAAATTTTTATGTAAATATGTATATTTTGATTTGTGTTTGTTTTTATGTTTAATGTAATCAGTTGAAGATGAAAGTAAAGTGCAGAAACTTCAGGGCAAAACAACAAAAAAAATAAAAAATAATGAAAAGAAAAGAAAAGAAAATAATAAAGGAAATGAAGCTTATTAGTAAAACAACAAAAAATAAATAAAAAAAGTAAAAGATATTAAGCCTAATAGCAATAAAAAAAATAAATTAAAATAAAATAATACTAGCAGAAATTATAGTTAATGGGACGTCGGTGTTGCTGGAAGGGTAATGCAAAAAAAATACCATGAGGGTTTTAAAAAAAATCAATGTATGCAAAGTTAATTTTACCTCAAGATGCAGAACCCCCCAAAAATTACACAGTTGAAAATAGCAAACTGTTAAGGATAATAAATGTATGAAGGACTTGAGAGCTTGCAACTGATATAAATGTTTCGATATAAAAAAAAGCAATACACATATATCATTTTAACAAAAATTCAAGTTTCACAGTCATAACAAAACTTTTTAAGTAGAAATCGACATTCCAAGCTCACCGCGAATAAAATTGAAGCGATCCTCGCTTAGGGGTTTTGTGAAAATATCCGCCAATTGCTTGTCGGTGTTTACAAATTCAAGTACAATATCCCCTTTTTGAACATGATCTCTTAAAAAATGATGTCGAATTTCAATATGTTTTGTTCGTGAGTGTTGAACCGGATATTTACTTAAATTGATGGCACTAGTATTATCACATTTAATAGGGATATGATCATAATGCAAATCAAAGTCCTCCAATTGTTGTTTCATCCAAAGTATTTGGGCACAACAACTTCCGAAAGCTATATATTCAGCTTCGGCCGTTGATAAAGCAATAGAATTTTACTTTTTGCTAAACCAAGATACTAATGAGTTACCAAGAAAGTGACAAGTGCCACTGGTGCTTTTTCTATCAAGTTTGCATCCGGCAAAGTCGGCATCCGAGTAACTAATTAAATCAAATGCAACACCTCTAGGATAAAACAGTCCCAAATTTTAAGTGTCAACAAGATATCTAAAAATTCTTTTAACAGCACTGAGATATGATTCCTTAGGATTTGATTGATATCTAGCACACATATAAGCACTAAATATAATATCGGGTCTACTTGCAGTTAAATAAAGAAGTGAGCCGATCATACCTCGATATTTTGTTTGATCAATGGACTTAGCTTTTTCATCATTGTCTAACTTAATGGATGTGCTCATAGGTGTTCCAGCTATTTTTGAGTCATACATACCAAACTTTTTAAGTAGTTCTTTTGTGTACATAGCTTGGTTGATAAAAATTTCTTCCTTACATTGTTTGATTTGAAGCCCAAGGAAATAATTTAGCTCCCCCATCATGTTCATCTCAAACTCACCTTGCATACAATTAGCAAATTCTTTACACAAGGTTTCATTAGTAGCACCAAATATAATATCATCCACATATATTTGCACAATAAGTAAATCATCATTTTTAGTTTTAACAAAAAGTGTTGTATCAATCATTCCTCTAGAAAAATTATTTTCAATCAAAAATTTACTTAATCATTCATACCATGCACGAGGTGCTTATTTCAAACCATATAAAGCTTTTGATAGTTTAAAAACATGATTTAGAAAAACATGATCTTCAAAACCTGGGGGTTGTTTAACATAAACTTCATCATTTATAAAACCATTAAGAAAGGCACTTTTTACATCCATTTGATAAAGTTTGAAATCTCTAAAACATGCAAATGCAAGTAACATGCGAATGACTTCTAATCTAGCAATCGGAGCAAAGGTTTCATTGAAATCAATACCTTCTTCTTGATTATATCCTTGTGCAACAAGTCTAGCCTTGTTTCTTATAATTGTGTCGGATTCATTAAGCTTGTTTCGAAAGATCCATTTGGTACCGATAATAGTATGATCTTTAGGTCTTGGCACAAGTTCCCATACTTTGTTTCTCTCAAATTGGTTAAGCTCTTCATGCATAGCTATCATCCAATGTTTATCGAATTCGGCTTCTTGAAAGTTTTTAGACTCAATCTGTGAGAGAAAAGCCAAGTTACTACAAATGTTTCTAAGTGAAGAACGAGTTTCAATACCTTTTGTAGGGTCACCTAAGATTAAATCCTTAGGGTGATTATGAACAAACTTCCATTCTCTTGGCAAATCATCATTGTTTCCTCCTTCTTCTTGAGGTGGGAGAATAGGTTGTTCAATCTCTTTATTCAACTTACATGGTTGGTTCTCTTCTTTGTAGATACTTGAATCTTCTACATTTGGTTCCAAATCTATATTATCACTAATAATTTGCTTTTTAGCAGAGATGTTAGTTTCATCAAATGCCACATGTATAGATTCTTCCACAACAAGAGTTCTTTTATTAAAAACATGATAAGCTTTGCTAGTTAAAGAATAGCCAAGAAAAATTGCTTCATCAGATTTTAAATCAAATTTACCTGAGTTATCCTTACCATTATTATGCACAAAACATTTACAACAAAAAACATGCAAGTGACTAATGTTGGGCTTTCTATCATGCCAAAGTTCATAAGGAGTCTTTTTGAGAATAGGTCTAATTAATGCACAATTTAAAATATAGCATGCAGTGTGAACGGCTTCGGCCCAAAAATATTTAGGAAGATTATTTTCGCAAAGCATTGTTCTACTCATCTCTTCTAAAGTTCTATTATTCCTTTCTACTACACCATTTTGTTGAGGGGTTCTAGGTGCTGAAAAATTATGTCCAATACCATGCTCATCACAAAACAATTCAAATTTCTCATTTTCAAGTTCTCTACCATGGTCGGTTCGAATATTAGTAATAAGAAAGCCTTTTTCATTTTGAATTCTATGACAGAGTTTTATGAAAGAAGAAAAGGTTTTATCTTTGTGTGCTAAAAACATAATCTATGTAAATCTTGAATAATCATTAACTATGACAAGACAATAATGTTTACTACCTAGACTAGATGTCCTTCAGGGATCAAATAAATCCATATGCAATAGTTGTAAAGGTCTAGTTGTGGAAATATGAGATTTTGATTTAAATGATATTTTAGTTTGTTTTCCTTGTTGACAAGTACTACAAAGATGATCTTTTTTCAAATTTAATTTTTGGAAGTCCAATGACCAAATCCTTTCTCAAAAGTTTAACAATTAAATCCATATGAGCATGACCAAGTCTTCTATGCCATAACCAACTATTTTCATTATTAACATATAAACATTTAACATCACTAGCATAGAGATCATTGACATGAAAAACATAAACATTATTATGACGATTACCAACGAATAAAGCTTTATGATCATTTGTGCTTTCAATTGTGCAATGTGATTTATCAAAAATAACTCGATTACCTTTATCACATAATTGACTAATACTAAGTAGGTTATGCTTAAGTCCATCAACAAGTAAAACATTTTCAATAGAAAGGTTAGGAGAAATACCGATGCTACCAATACCGATGATTTTTCCTTTCTTGTTATCTCCAAAAGTAACAAATCCTCCATCTTTCGATGATAGTTAAGTAAAGAAGGATTTATCTCCGGTCGTGTGTCTGGAACATCCACTATCAAGGTACCACTTCCTTTCTTTAGCTTTGGACTTAAAACAAACCTACACGATGACAATCAAATGTTGGTTTTTGATACCCATAGTTTCTTGGGTCCTTCTTGGTTAGTTTTGTTAGATCCTTTAATAATCCAAATCTTTTAATTCCTATGTTCATATTCTTTTTGAATGGTCAAGAAGATATATGATGGCCTTTCCTTCTGCAATAATAACAAATAATATGAGGGTGAGTCATGAGAGGTGCCTTTTCAAAAATTGTATTGAGATTCTTTTATTTTTAAATAGGGTCATATCCAATGCCTGCTTTATCGAAAACACATCTTTGATTTCCAAGAAGCATGTTGAGATTATTTCTACCTTTTACAAAATTTTCAAGTGTTTTTGTTAAATCATCAATATTGTTTTTTTAAAGTAGTTTTCTCTTTAGAGATAGTATCAAAATCATTTTTTAAAACAATTTTTTCTTTCTTTAATTCTTCTACATTAATAGATAAAGATGCAAGAGATTTCTTCAACACATAATTTTTGGCACAAACTTTTCTAAATTCATCTTGTATTTCATGGAATGCGTTTTCAAGTCTTCATAAAGAGTAGTTATCTCATCTTGAGTAGAGTCTTCATCTTCAAGAGCCATGAGACACAAGTTGGCTACTTCATTTTCAACTTCATCACTTGAGCTTCCATCTTCACTTTCTCCCCATGCTGCTACCATGGCCTTCTTGTTCCTTTTGTAGTCTTTTCCATGATTTTTCAATTTTGGACAATCCATCTTTATATGTCTAGGATTTTTGCACTCATAGCAAATAATAAGTTCTTTCTTGTTATCTTTGTTGTACTCTTTCTTGAAAGGTCTTCTTCTTCCATAATTGTTTTTCTTGAAGTGCTTTTTGAGGTTTCTATTAAACATGGCATAACTTTCATCCTCACTGAGTTTTCATGTTCTCCTTCATTTGATGAGACTTTGAATGCAATTTCACTTTTTTTTTTTCAACATCCTCGTGTCATTTCATAGTGATCTTATGAGTCATAAGAGAACCCATAAGCTCATCCAAACCAAGTGTGGAGAGATTTTTGGCTTTTATAATGGCGGTGACCTTTGCTTCCCAATTCTTTGGTAAACACCTATGAATTTTTCTCACTAACTCACTGTTAGTGTAAGTTTTGCCAAGAGATTTCAAAGAGTTTACAATTTCAGCAAATCTAGTAAACATACTTGAAATAGATTCATCAGAGTTCATTTTAAACAATTTATAACTATGAACAAGAATATCAATACAAGATTCTTTCACTTGGTTTATAACTTCATATGTTACCTCAAGTTTGTCCCAAATTTCTTTTGCCGAATCACAATTTGAAATTCTATTATACTCCTTAGAGTCTAATCTACAAACAAGGATGAGTTTGGCTTTAGCATTGGCTTGTAATAATTTGTGATCCCTCTCATCACATTCATCTTCTGTTTTAGGTACACTAATATTGTCTACTAATTTGGTAGGAATTTTTGGACCTTTGGTAACAATAATCCATATGGCATAATCAGTGGCTTGTAGGTATGGGGCCATCTTAACCTTCCAATGACTATAGTTGTTTCCATCAAACAATGGTAGCCTATTTGTGGCTTGTCCTTCAACTAAGGTTGCCATAGATCGAAACTTCTAGATGGTTAAATCTAAAACAAGAGTCTAGGCTCTGATACCACTTCTTACCTGAAAGACAACCTAAGAGGAGGGGGGGGTGAATTAGGTTTTTACAAATAAAAGTAATAATACCCTAATAAAAATTATGACTAGGACAATAGATAAATATAGTTAATGAAACAAAAATAATTAAAATAAGTGTTCTAACAACTATGTCAATTAACGATTTTAGCACAATAAAATTATGAAATATAGCTATGGTAATTTAAATAAAATAAAGAGATAAGGGAGATAGAGGCAAACAAATTTATAGTGGTTCAACTTCAACTCGGCCTACGTCCACTCCTCAAGCTTCACTTGAGATTTTCCACTATTCTCTAGCTTCACGGGATACTAGCAACCTTTTCACAGATGGAGCAATCCTCCATGAATTTTACACAGACTTTCTAAGTCCAAAAACACTGAGTGTACTACACTCTTACAGGGTTGAAAAGAATGTGTTTTTGCTTTCACAGAAAGTTACAAGAATTATCTCTCAAAGATAGATATAAAAATGAAACTCTAATTTTTTTGTAACCCTCCCACAAGAAAGATGGTCTTAAAGCTATACGACTTAATATATAATTTTTTAGAGAGGATGTAAACAAAAATTGAAGAACACTTCTCAGAAAATTTTTCAGAGAATAGATGTGAATGATTATAGATCAAAGAATATTTTCTGATTTTTTGGTAACTTGTTTACATTAGAGGCTTTGGTATATATAATGAAACTTATAGCCGTTACTCCATCATTACTAATTTGAATATATTCCATTTGAACCTTTTGGCCTGCTGCTGTGCTGGGCTGTTTGAACCTTTGTTTTGGGCTGTTTGAATCTCTGGTTTGGGCATTATTTTTGGATTGAAATGAACTTGTAACGCCCTCAAAATAATAACATAAATCCCAACAATATAGACATGATATATATAAAGTTCCATATCCTTTCATTCACCAGAATTGTATTACAAGGAGTATCACATGTTAACAACAAAAGCAACTGCCCTAAGGGCTTACAGCTTTCCAAGTTAACACTTGGTTACACAAAAGTAGAGTACTAACTCATTTACACATAAAGCCCTTGGCTTGAATTTACATGTAATACAACAAAAGAAAGACAACCAAAAAGTCTGTCCGCCACTAGCCTCCCAAGCTAAGTCCTTGGAGGTGGCATGCTTCCTGTACCTGAAAATGATGTTCCCATATAGGGTGAGCCACAGCCCAGTAGAAATATACTAAACCAATTATGAACAATGCCTAAAAGATTAACAGTTGATAGATGGTCAACACTTTTACATTCATTCATAATATAACACAGTTCCAAGACACTTAAGTCTATATTTCCTTTCATTTCCATTTCTTTCCTTTTTTACTTGCCATTTCATAACCTTGGCTCAGAACCTGGCCAAACATCACACATGAGACACACACTCATGCCAACACTTTTCACTTCATCAGAGATAAACATAACAGTTATATCAATACTTCCAACAACAAGCATATCCGCTATGTCAACACTTCTAGATAAGCATACCCGCTCTATCTACGGAGTTCATCCCCTATCTCCTCCCAACAACATCCGGTTTAGAGGTTCATCCCCTATCTTCCCCTAAACCGTGGAGTACATCCCCTATCTCCTCCAACACAACACAATGCATATAAACAACAATTATATACATCCCAAATCAACACAATTAATTATCCAAATTAATCAATCAATGTAATTAGGACATCCTCCATAATTAACATCCCAACCCTTAGGTTCCAATTTCACTAATGTTTCAACATTAATTCCATGTTTATATACCAAACATGCTTCTAGGTTTATCATAGATAAAAACCCCCAACTTTTATAAAATTACACAATGGCCCAAAGTTTCCCAAAATTTCACAACAACTTCCAACATATCAAAATGCTAAAATTGAAAGACAGAACTCATAAAGAGGAGTAGGATATCCCTACCTCAAAGAATGAGCTCCAAAGGCGATGATGCCCAACACCCAACTTGCTCCAAAACCAAATTTGTTCCGATTAAAACGAAGCCCAAGCCACCCTCTATCTTTTTAACAAAGGCCTTAGGGTAGGAAATCACCCTAGGTAGATCAAATCTTAGAGAGAGTGCAAGTGTAGAGAGAGAAGCTCTCAAAATAAGGGTTTGAAGAAGATGAAGTTAAGAAAAAGTGATGTTTAGTTCGGTGCTGCGTTGCTGATATAAACAGGCTCGCTCGAGCGAAGACCCCGTCGCTCGAGCGACCAGACACAACAACTGGTCTCGCTCGAGCGAAGACACACGCTCGCTCGAGCCAACAGTGCAAATTTTCCGATTTGCAGTACGACGCTCGCTCGAGCGAAGACGAACCAGCTCGCTCGAGCGAAGAAACACAACCTTCAGGTCTGAGCCAGACGCAGTCGCTCGCTCGAGCGAAGCCACTCTGGCTCGAGCCACCAGACACAAAACCAACCCTCGCTCGAGCGACCAAACCCTCGCTCGAGCGACCAGCCAAAATTCTGGGCAGCAACACTTGGTTTCCAAACACAACCAACCTGTAACAAACCTGCCCAATACATCCTATAACTCAAATACAAAGTAGGAAAGGATGTAAACAAGACAATACTCAACTACCAACATCCACGGACACATGTCCGGATCACTGTACAACAAGGGGTAAACCCGGGACCGCTATAACCTCCCCCCCTTAAAGAATTTCGTCCCCGAAATTAAGAACACGTTTTTGAAAAGCAAGTTTTTGAAAAGCAGGTTTTTGAAAAACAAGTTTTCCTTTCTTTTGAACAACGTTATACCACAACATTCCACAATTCGACCCATTCCCGGTCATTCCATCTCTTATCAAGAGGCATTCTGCGACAAATACATTTCAACATGCATTCTCTTTTCATTTCAACCATTTCCAACATTCATGGTTCACAATTCATATCATAAGCAATAATCATGATACAATTCCATTTCTATAATATAGCCAACACATGCAATATTATAATCAACTCCCATAACAAGGTAAGTTCTACAACAAACATGCACCATGTTCCTCAATTTAAGACATTTTCAATACTCTTAAATTTCATTACAATTACACAATTGCAACACTTGATTACACATCAACAAACAAGTCCGGATATTTCTCGCGGACTCCCAACTCACGTTCCCAAGTGGCCTCCTCCACTCCGTGATGTTTCCACAAAACCTTAACCAAAGGGATGGTCTTGCCACGCAGGACTTAATCCCGCCTATCCAAGACCCGAACCGGTCTCTCCTCATACGAGGCATCCTCATCTACCTCTAAGTCGGTCCAATCCAACACATGTGATGGATCCGGCTCATACTTCCGAAGCATACTCACATGAAACACGTCGTGAACCCCGGATAACTGTGGCGGCAAAGCTAAACGATAAGCAACCTCGCCAACCCTCTCAAGGATTTCAAAAGGACCAATAAACCGAGGGGATAACTTCCCACTCTTCCCAAACCTCATCAAACCCCGTCTAGGTGATATCTTCAGAAATACATGATCACCTATCTCAAACTCCAATGGTCTCCTCCTACGGTCAGCATAAGATTTCTGACGACTCTGGGCTGTAACAAGCCTCCTACGGATAAGCTCAATTTTCTCCGTCGTCTCCCTAACCAACTCCGGACCCAACAAAGGTGCGTCACCCACCTCGGCCCAACAAACTGGAGACCTACAAGGTCGGCCATACAAGGCCTCAAACGGTGCCATACCAATGCTAGACTGAAAACTGTTGTTGTAGGCGAACTCTACCAATGGTAAGTGCCTCTCCCACGTCCCACTGAAATCAAGGACACAACCCCGAAGCATATCCTCGAGGATCTGAATAATACGCTCGGACTGCCCGTCAGTCTGAGGATGATAAGCTGTACTAAAGGTCAACTTAGTACCCAAGGCACTCTGCAAACTCTGCCACAACCTAGCAGTAAAACGAGGATCTCTATCTGAGACGATCGTCACTGGGACCCCGTGCAACCTCACTACGTCCCGAATATACAAGTCGGCAAGATGATCTACTGAATCTCTCACGCGCATAGGAATGAAGTGCGCCGACTTAGTCAACCGGTCTACAACCACCCAAATAGCATCACTACCCCGCTGAGTCCTCGGAAGACCTACAACGAAGTCCATAGTGACATGCTCCCACTTCCACTCGGCAATAGGCAAGGGTTGTAACAAACCCGCTGGCCTCTGATGCTCGGCCTTCACTTGCTGGCAAGTAAGGCACTTAGACACGAAAACTGCCACATCTCTCTTCATACCCCGCCACCAAAACTGGCGACCCAAATCCCGGTACATCTTAGTACCTCCCGGATGCACCGCAAGGCGCGAATGGTGAAACTCTCGGAGTACTTCCTCTCGGCAAGACTCCGGTACAAACAAACGGTCTCGGTATCTCACACTCAGGTCGGGATACACCGTCAAACCCTTCTCAACCTTCCCACTGGAGATCTTCTCTCTGAGGGATTCCACCTCAAGGTCACCCCTCTGTGCCTCTAACACTCTAGTCACAAGCGTAGGCTGCGCAACAACAGAAAACAAGGCCGCAGCCTCAACGGATTCGCTCAAAAGCAAATCAAACTCTCCAATGGCCCCCAACATCTTCCACTCCCGGATGGCTACACAAGCTACGTCACTAATGGATTTCCTGCTAAGGGCATCGGCCACAACATTGGCCTTCCCTGGGTGATAGTGCAACTCGAAGTCGTAATCCTCAATGAACTCCATCCACCTCCTCTGCCTCAAATTCAAGTCTTTCTGTGAAAACAGATACTTCAGACTCTTGTGATCCGAGAACACCTCGAATCTCTCACCATAAAGGTAGTGCCTCCAGATTTTCAAGGCAAAGATCACGGCCGCTAACTCTAGATCATGCGTAGGGTAATTCTTCTCGTGAATTTTCAACTGACGTGAGCCATAAGCTACCACTTTCCCCTCTTGCATCAATACACAACCCAAACCCTCTCGTGAGGCATCACAATAGACTGCATAACCCAACCCTCTCTCCGGAATAATCAAGACCGGAGTGGTGGTCAGTCTAACTTTCAACTCCTGGAACGACTTTTCACAAGTCTCACTCCAAACAAAGCTGACTCCCCTCCGAGTCAATCTGGTCAACGGTGAAGCTAACCTGGAGAAATCCTTCACAAACCGGCGGTAATACCCAGCTAATCCCAGAAAACTGCGGATCTCAAACACACTCTTAGGCTGTGCCCAATCTTGCACTGCCTCAGTCTTGGATGTATCAACGGACACCCCTTCCCCGGAAACCACATGGCCTAAGAACTTGACTTCTCTTAGCCAAAACTCACACTTCCCAAACTTGGCATACAGCCTATGGGCTCTAAGCAACTCAAGCACCACTCTCAAGTGTTCCTCGTGCTCCTCCTCTGAAGGTGAATAAATAAGAATATCGTCCACAAAGACAACTACAAAACGATCCAAGAATTCCCGGAAGATCCGGTTCATCAAGTCCATAAAGACTGCCGGTGCGTTGGTAAGCCCAAATGGCATTACCAGAAACTCATAATGGCCATACCGCGTACGGAATGCCGTCTTCGGAATATCCTCCTCCCTGACCCTCAACTGGTGGTAACCCGATCTCAAATCTATCTTAGAGAAACAACGGGAACCCTTCAACTGGTCAAATAAATCATCTATACGGGGCATAGGGTACTTATTCTTAACCGTAGCCCGATTCAACTTCCGGTAGTCAATACACAATCTCAAGGCACCATCTTTCTTCTTAGCAAAGAGTGCCGGCGCTCCCCACGGTGAAACACTAGGGCGAACAAAGCCCTTATCTAGCAATTCCTGGAGCTGAACTTTCAACTCAACCAACTCTGCTGGAGCAAAACGGTAAGGTGCCATAGAAATCGGCGCCGTGCCGGGCACTAAATCGATAGAGAACTCAATCTCTCGGTGAGGTGGCAAATCAACAAGGTCCTCGGGAAAAACATCCGAGTACTCACAAACTACCCTCGGCAACACAATCTGAATCTCATCACACTCACCACTCTCAAAGCTAGCAAATTAGCCGGCTACAGCAAATTAGCCGAGATGACAACAGCCATGCCGATGCATTGGCTAACCTGGCTAGTGAAGTGAAATCAGGGGAGGCAAGGACAATAATGGTTGACTATCTGTCAGGCCCAAGTATAGAACCACTGAACATTGAGTATGATGCAATATGTGTGGAGATGGGACCAAGTTGGATGGATGCAATAGTAGTGTTCCTTAGAGATAGGAAGTTGCCAGATGATTACAAAGAAGCACACAAGACCAGACTGAAGTTGGCGAGGTTCAGTCTGACAACAGAAGGACATCTCTACATAAGATCTTTTACTGGTCCTCTTTTGAGATGTGTGCATCCTTTACAAGTTGAAGGCTTCCTGTATAAAATACATGAAGGAGTATGCGGAAGCCACGTAGGAGGCAGGTCACTTGCTTATAGGGCCATTACTTAGGGGTACTGGTGGCCCTATATGCAGAAAGATGCTGAAGTTTATGTCAGAAAGTGTGAGAAGTGTCAAAGGTTTGCACCTTTAATACATTAATCAGCAGCAGATTTAAATCCAATATCCAGTCCTTGGTCATTTGCCTAGTGGGGCATGGATCTTGTTGGACAATTACCTTAAGTGACTGGACAAAGGAAGTTCCTGTTGGTGGCAACCGATTATTTCACAAAGTGGGTAGAAGCAAAACCCCTTGCAAAGATTCGGGACATTAATGTAAAGAACTTCATAGGGAAGAACATCATTACCAAGTTTGGGATCCCAAGGGCAATAATAGCAAACAATGGCACACAGTTTGACAGTAGGCTAATCAAAAGCTTTTGTGCAAAGTACAAAATCAAGAACTACTACTCCACTCCAAGCTTCCCTCAAAGTAATAGTCAAGCAGAAGTATCAAACAAAACTATCTTGGATGGGATAAATAAGAGGCTGGAAGCAGCAAAGGGAAAATGGGTGGAGGAATTGCCCAATGTACTCTGGGTATATCGGACTATGCTGAGAAGATCAACTGGGAAATCCCCATTTGCCATGGCTTATGGTACAGAAGCAGTTATCCCACTCAAAGTCGGCATCCTTGGGATTAGAACCCAGGGAGTAGAGAATTGGACTAACGAGGCATTCCTGGTGCGAGATCTGGACCTACTGGAAGAAAAGAAGGGAGAGAGCATCAATTCGGCTGGGGGCATACCAGCGGCACCTTGCCAGGGCTTACAAGAAGAAGGTCAACCCAAGAAAGTTTCAAGCTGGGGACCTCATCCTGAGAAAGGTCGTCGGCAACAAGAAGGATCCTAGAGAGGACAAACTTGGCCCAAATTGGGAGGGACTTTATAGAATCATCTCGATCGCCGACAATGGGGCATATCGGCTTGAAGACAGTGAAGGCAAAGAGTTGCCGAGACCCTAGAATACTTGCAACTTGAAGTTTTTCTATCATTAGATTTTTTATTCTTTAAGGTTTTTTTTTTCTTCAAAACTTGTGTAAGACGACTGACTAGTCCCTTGGCGATGTTTCTAAGTGAAACATGACGAATAACTTAGACATATTATATGGCAGAGTTGAATTATACTTGCATATAATAGAGTTGAACTAAGTTGGCGATGTTTCTGATTGAAACATGACGAATAACTTAGACTTATTATATGGCAGAGGTGAAATTATATTTGCATATAATGGAGTTGAACTAAGTTGGATTAATCTAGATTTGCCATGTTGATAGAATCAAAACTCAAATTGGAACTAAGTGCCTTTCAGTAAGTTTAACAGAGAAACCAAGGTTGAGAACCTCGGCTAGTCATTGTTTGAATCTAACTTCGGCAACAAAATCATAGGCATATGCTTAATGTGAACATAAGTGCAATTTAAGTTTACATCAGGGGGCAGGGAGCTGGAGCATGATGAATAATAAGTGCTTAACACTTGTTTAAATTTTCAGAAAAAATTTACAAGTTGAAAGATAAGCTGAGGTAATATTGCAAGAAGTACATACGCACTTGTCGAGATGACCAGGTTGCCCAACTTGGGAAGGATAGAAGACAATAAGTGAGATTGAGGTGGCAAGGTCAAAGAAACAATACTTGTAAAAATATTTCACAATATTTTTAAGTGTTAGGCCAAGGCCGAAGTAAACAATCACAAGATATATTCGAGGTACTTTACCCCGAGGAGATTGCACAGTTAAGGTGTACTTTGAAGACATGCAAAGATATTCTAAGTATGGAAGCAGTAAAACATACAAACGTACAAACACTTGAAAGAATAAATTATACTTGCATTCAAAAGAAAAAAGGCACTTTGGCTTATAAAAGATTACTTGTTCAGAGCACAAAAAGGGCACGTTGGCCAAACAAAAGCTAACATTATTCGAAAGAAAAAAGTACAAGGTACACAAAAAAAGAAAAGCATCAAAATAAACTACTCGGCATCAGCAGTTGGTTGTGTGTCGGCTTCGGAAGACAACTGGAAAGTCTTCTTAGCAATCTTCTCAGCCTGAATCTCGGCATCAATTTCTTCGAGGGTTTGATCGAGGCTCCTCTCTACAACAAGCACCTCGGACGAAGTCTTCTTGGGGGAGGCACCTTTTGAGACCTCGTCCTCCTCATCCTGAGTCAAGTCCAGGACTTGCTCATTTAGAGTTGGGGACTTGGCCCCAGTAGAACCCTCAGCATCGACTTCCACCTCGACCTTTTCATCTTCTTCTTCTTCTTCTCATTCTTCCTCCCCAGCCTTAGCCTCAGATTGGCTTGAAGCAGGAGGGAATGGCACCGCAAGTCAGCCTTCATATCTGAGGGGAGAGTCCTCGAGGACAGCCAGCTCTGTCAGAGCAGCCATCCAACCAAGGGTGTAACCCTTGTTGCATGCCTGTCTGACTTGCTTTTTGTACTCTTCAAAGACGTCGGCTGCCCCCTCGGCATAAGCCTTCTTATCCGTCTTTTTAATCTCGGCAACCTTCGTAGACAGTGCCATCTGGAGCTCGGTTTGGGCCTGGGCCTCTTTCTCTTTGGCCTCTTTTGCCTTGACCTGTGCGACCTCGGCAACATTCTCCGCAGCCTCGGCATGATGCTCGGCATTCTTTAGGGCCAACTCAGTGACCTTGGCCTGGTCCAAGAGACCTCGGATACGAGCCTTAGCTTTGTTCAGGGAGGTAAGGAGTTTGGCTGCCTCCTTGGTCTTTTTTGTCAGCTCCTTCTTAAAATCATCGGCCTTGACAGCTAGGGAGTGACCCTGCTGGATAGCCTGCAAGATTGCAAAAGAAATTAGTTAAGTATGGAAACTAGAGTTAAAAGCTAGGTAAAAAGCTACAAGTGTTGGGACTTACCAAGACACAATGTTGCATCATCATAGCGTAATTTTTATACTCGGTAAGCTCGGCCATTTGGTTGAGGTCGGCTGGGAGTAGAATAGTAGTGGATATGGCAGCACCGACCTCTAGGCTGTCAAAGGCACTGTCCCCAGCTAGAAGTGGTCGGTCTCCGACCATAATTGGTGGATTCCAGGGAGCATTGGCTTGGAAAGCCGAGGGGTCAGAGGAGCCGCTGGACCTCGACCTTTTAGATGGAGGTGGGTCAGACGCCTCAGCGTCAACTGGCCTTTTGTCGGTCGAGGGATTATTTTTCTCAGCCTCGACCAATTTTGAAATTGGCAAGGTGTCCTCAGAATCGATCTGAGTCACCGTTCCCTTTGTTTGGACTTTCTTCAACCTCTTTGGCTTGGCCTTTGGCTGGGACTATGATGGGGAAGACTGAACTGTCACAAAGCTTGGGATATTGGCCAAAAGGTCTTCGACTACGGCCTTGTTGCGCCACATCTCGTCGGCGATGGCGGCGACAGTGACCTTGGTACCAAAGCGAATTGCTGGCAGTGCAGCAGGCGGGTTTGTTGGATCGTAGGCTGACACCTCAAAGGATTGGCATTTTCGGCTACGAGTTCTGCCTGCAGAAGTAAGGATGAGAACTCGACAACGGCGTTGGCGCTGGGAATGAGGAATCAGTTGTGGAGCAAAAGTTGACAGCTGCTCCGCTGGGTCAAAGGTTGATGCTTGGTCAAGCCTTGGCGATGAAATAGTGGGGGAAGTTGTTATTGAAGGTAGAGACTTGCTTTTCTTGGGGACGTCAGGCAAGGTGGATTTTAGGTCGAGATGTAGTTGAGCAACAAAGGGGCCTTGCGCTGATTCACTGGTAAATCCAGTAGCTTATTGAAATCCTTACTAGGGTAGAAGGTTTTGCAGAAGTCTTTTGGTGGCTGAGGAAGAGCTGTAAGTGCAAAAAACGAACATTAGGACATATGAAAAGAACAAAGTAATAAAGACTGGAAAACAAGTAAAGTATTATTTGGTTCTTACCATTACCCCCTTTAAAGACTGTTCGGCTCAAAGGGTAGAGGTGGAGGTCATCATCAGGTGGGAACTCCCAGTTGCCCGAGACGATAAAATAGTCATCTCCAGCACCTTTGTTGGAGTCTGGGAGGTCGGCAATGAGTTTGTATTCTGTGGATCTCGGCTTAAGGTAATAGATGTAGCCTTTTTCTGATTTTAGGTTACACATGGTATAACAGTATTGGATATCGGCCAGAGTTATCCTAGCGTTTTCTCGGCTAGCTAAAGCAATGATACCATTAATAACTCTATAGGAGTTAATGGCCAATTGCATCGGGTTGAGCTTATAGTAGTGTAAGACTTCTCAAAAAAGGATGTTTAGAGGGAACCTAAGCCCGCACTCTATAAAAGCAACTACTGGAAAGGGCATGGAGTTGTCATCGGGCATGATGGAGTCTTCCTTCCCTGCCAACCTGAGTTGGACATCGACATGGATGGAGAACTCTTGTCGGCTGAAGGGGGAGGATGCAAGATTTTTGAAGAAAGTGATTTGTGTGGGTTTAGAGGACCTCGGCTGAATCCTAGAGAGCACTGGAATGAAGGTTTCTGAGGATCTAAGGGGATTTTGGTTCGGTTTTCCTAAGGGATAGGATTCTAAATCAAATCCCAAGCCTAGGTCTATAGAAACAAGAAATGAAGGCAAAAATGCGGAAATAAAGCAAGGGAAAAAAAAAACGATGATTCAGACTCAAGAAAATCAATAGAAATTCAAGAACATCGTACGAAGTATGTGCAGATGTGCAAAGCCAAGAATAGTGGCAAGATGGCGAGTGTGTGAGCAGAGTGTGTATAAATATATCCAGAGACAGATTCAACAAAGAGTCACAAACAAACATGCTCAACACATGAATGATGAAATTCAAAACACAGGCAAAGATTAAAAAGCATGAACAGATTCACAATGGCAACAGACAACGCAATAGAGTTTGAATTAAATCAAAGACTGAAAATAGGGAAAACAGTGACTTACTGAAGAGAATGACGCCCGTATGAGGTACGCCGGAGTCAGACAGTGATAGTGAATGGAACGGAACGGTGAATGCTTCGCTGGAGGGGATGAACGGAGCAAGTTGCAGAGTTTGAGAAATTGGGCAATGGTGGTTTGGAAGCAAGAAACTTTAGAGAGAGAAAGCTTGAGAGAAATCAAGGAACGAAAAGTGAAAAGACGGAAAGAGGGAAGAGGTTTTGTTAAAACACAAAAAGGCGGCAAGACCACAATGAATGTGCCTCGGATGACGTGCCTGTTAGGCGGTGTGCGCAAAAGCAACGTGACCTGATGGCGCGTGTCAGGTACGGATCAATGAGGAGAATACGTGTGGTGAAAATGGTTGAGAAACTGTACGTGACAGCTTATGCGTAGATAGAACCTTTGGAGTTCTTGATTTAAATGAAGCAAAGACCTCGGCTAGGAGGACGATCTCGGTTAAAGAACATAAAAAACCTGGTTCTTGGTCTTTTGGCATTAGTAAAACAGACTTCAGTCTTGGACAAATGTAGCCGATGTGTGATGACATTGGTAATGAAGGTTTAAAAGTAAGTTTTTAGCCGACATGCTATGTGAATAAACGGTATAGGTTCGATCACCTCAGATGCCGAGGCAATAGAACCTAGAGGGTAGTTGTGGGGGCATATTTTTGTAGATGACAACACGTGGCCAAGGTGGCACCGAAGTGTCAACCGAGGTGCCACATGTCGTGGTCATGGCGCCGATTTGATCTCGGCTAGGCCGAGGTTGTCTACGGAGATACCGAGATTCGAGATGAACGGATAAGGGTCAAGAGTCCTAGAATGGGGGAGGACCTCAGTCTATATAAGGATAAGGCTCCTAGGGAGTTTATCTTTATCTATTTGAGAGTCCAGGATATGCATTGAGCCAGAGTCCATTAAAGTTAGGCTTCTATGGGGATCAGATCAGTGTTGGCTATAAAAGTAAGGTACCCTCGTGGGTCTAAGATACGCTTTTTGTATTCTGGCTAGTGAGTTAAGCACTATTAGCCATCTTTGAGAGATAATCGAGTACTGACTTGATCATCGGAGTGCCATCAGGTGGAGAAACCACCGCCGAAGTCTTATCTTTCAGTGACAGGTTGTTCGGGCGCAATCTATTCTGCCGGTGTTCTCCAGCTAAGTACCTGTTTGGCAGTATGGTCAGAAATCAATATCCACATTTAGAAATTCAAAAGTATATTTTGAATACCTCTATATATGCATTACTCTTTGTATTTCACTTAAGTGGGATAGAAAATAGAGGGTTGCTTTTGATGAGTAATTATAAGTATAAAAAATGTTAGGGCGAATTACAGTTTCCATAGTTTGGAATTGTATCACTTTGATTCTTGGCTTTTCAATTATGATACATATGATATTAAATTTTGAATCTTATTTTAAATAAAGATATTTGAAGGGCAAAGTCGTCATACAACTTATTTTGTATTGGTTAATATAATGGCTTCTTTTTTAATGAATAATGTTGGAATGTTTTTTCTTATGAAATTTTGTTTGGTTTGGTTTTTAGTATCTATTTTTAGAAAAAATTTCTCAGAAATTAAAAATTAAATTGGTAAAAAAAAAATTAAAAATACGTCATTTTTAAGTAATTTTATCTTTTGAGAGGGTACAAATAATTTTTTTTAAATACTTTTTTTTATATTTATTTTCGTTAAATTAGTTTTTATTTTTTCAAAAGTCTAACATGACAATAATTTTGATGTCATTAAATAAATAAAAAAAAACTCAAAACTAAAAACATTTCATATATTATGTTATAAATTAAAAGTCTAATAACCATCCATTATATGATAACTATCCAAAAATATTATTAACAACAAATACAACCATCTATTACATGATAACCATCCAAAAATATCAACAAAAATAGCTACCCATTACATGATCATCATCTAAACAAATACTAAAAATTAATTTTATAAATAAATAAATAAATAAAATGTAAAAGAATTATCATTTTTATATAATTTTATCTTTGGTGAGCATAAATAATTTTTAAAATTTTAAAATAATTTTTTGACATTTATTTTTGTCACACTAGTTTATACTTTATCAAATTGATGATTTTGTCCTTGAAATGGAGTAACAATGTTTTCAATTATTCTTATTTGGAACGAGATTCAAAATTCAGGATCAAATGTATCACAATTGAAAGGTCAAGGATCAAAGTAACACAAACTCTAACTACAGGGACTATAATTCACCCAAAATGTTATATCATCATACAGATTAAGCCCACAATAGGTAAAAAGCCTACTATGCCAAACCCAACAAGTAGGGATGGCAATTTGAAACCGACCCGACGGGGACCCATCCCCTCGACCTCGATTTGAGCGGATTTTCCCCTAAAATACCCCCGACGAGGGGGGGATGGTATTCGAAAATCAATCCCTGATTAGTTTTGGGTTGGAGATGGTGATAAGTGTCCAAGCCCTGGCCTGGCCCCATCCCTGTCCCCATTCCCGTCCCCGTTTGTCCCCGAAGTAAAATTACTATTTTATCCCTCTATATTATATATATATATATATGTTTCTCTGTTTTGTTCTTATTTTAGGGTTGATGTCTCTCACTCGTTCACTCCCTCTCTCTTTCTCTCTCGATCTCCATTAGTAAATCGCACAGATCTACACCGACAACCACCGTATCACCAGTTCCTCACCGCTGATCTCCTTCATCTCTCTTCTTGTCGCAGTCTGCTATCTCTGATCTGCCTCACGTGGCTTGGATCTCACTCATCATGCCTATCGTGCCACTAGATCCTCGATCTCCTTCATCGCTCTGTGATCTCTCCAATCTCCTTGGATCTCTCTGATCTCCTTCATATCTCTTTGATCTACATAATATTGGTTGTAAAAGCTAACTGATTTTGTATTTAATTGCTTATAGAAATTGAAAGAAATGAATCTCTCTCTCTCTCTCTCTCTCTCTCTCTCTCAAATACTGTATTATTATTTTTTTTGGGGGGGAGAGGATCCGGCTTCTTGTACTTTTTTATTGTTGTTGTTGCTTTATACCTCAATTTATCTCTGTAATTGTGATGAGATGGGTTTCTTGTATGTTTTTGTTTCCATTACTGTTGGGTTTCTTGTGAATGAAATCTGGGTGTGCAATTTGAGGAAATGGGTAAAAATATATATATTTTAATTTTATTTGTATATATATCATATAGATAAGAACACAGATTTATTTTTTCCTCCACCATCATGCTCAGATATATATATATATAATGTATATATATTTTAATTTTATTTGTATATATATCATGCTCAAATTGTTGTTGATGATGATGATGAAACATAAAACAGATTTATTTATTTATTTATTTTTGTTCTTGTGTTGAACAAAATTCGAAAAAGAAAAAAAAAAGTTGGGGATATTTCGGGGTCGGGAAAACCCGATCCCTTTCCCCATTGGGGATTGGGGGCGGGGGCGGGGGCGGGGGCGGGGATCTTTTTGCCTTTGGGGATGGGGAATGGGGAGTGTAATCCCCGGCCCCGGCCCGACTTGTTGCCATTTCTACCAACAAGCATAACAACCATTCCACTAGCACTTAGATACAACCCACATAATAAGAAAGAAATAAACACCATCACAAATGCTATCAAACTCCTCTCCATAGAAATTGAACCCAAAACTTTACATCACAAACGGTATTATATAACCACTAAACCAAAACAAAGCTTATTATTTGTTCAAAAATCAATTAGTGATTGCGAAGATTTTACTTATATTCTTATCATATTTAACATCACACTATTTTTAGTGTAATTGTAGAGAGCGCTAGTCTGTATCTAATAATTCCTTCATCACGATAAAATTCTTGCAACTCAAATCCATGAGAACCTAACAATTACAACTTGTTGGATTGACTTTCACTTTTTTAATCGATTGGCATAAATGAAGGCTTTACTTAAGTCTTTTCTAAAACATCATGTTTATAAGTAGGCCTGTTATTAAGCAGTCGTAAAGAACAATATTGTGTACCCAACAAAAAGAAATGGTGAAATTATTCAATGCTTTAGGTGGTGCTTCAAAGTTGTAGTTATTAATTAAAATTATGAGTCTCATTGCTTTGGAGTTTTAAAATGAAATATTAAGTGTCAATATGGAAATATAATAAGAACATTACGTTTGTGTTTGATTTATGAATTTGAAAAGAGATTTGAAAAAAAAATAAAATAAAATATAATTATATTTTACATATATTTTTACTTTTCTTTTTAAAAAATTTCTCTACATTTATGAACCAAAACTAAATAGGGATGAGGATTTTTTTTTTGGTTACATGAAAATCTTCCCACTCTTCCGCAGGTTTAGGGCAACGTTTCTTGCAGAGATCACCAAGGTGTCTTATTATCTGTTTCGAGTTAAGAGACTATAACTTGGGAACCTGTCTCAACCTCTCAAGACAAGTTTTGTTTAAATTAGAACTCGCGCAGTGGGGGAACCCACACCAAGTGTTGTGATAACAACAACTTAAAACTAATCTCCTAACTAATTACGCTACGCCTAAAAAGTTAGTCGAAAGAGTGTCGAACTTGAGACATGGGGAGGGAGGAGGATTTGAAAGTACTTTATTGGGAGTTCAGATCCTCTCCTTGAGGATCCTCCTTCATTTCCTCACTGTAACGGCTGAGATCAGCCGTTGCAGATCCAACAGTTAAAAAAAAGAAAAACGAAAAATATGAAATTGAAATTCAGTAAATTTCCTGCCCGCTGCTATACCTACACAAGTGACACATTCACTCACTCTCACTTAGCCTCACTCTTCTTCACCGAACCGATCCTCATCGGTGACCACTCCTGACGGCGACATACTCCTGATGGCGACCCACGCCTAAACCCAACCCACCGCTTATACAGAGGAGTTCAAAGTATACACTCACTCTCACTCAGCCCGTTTCTCCTCCACCGAACTCACCCGCACCGGCGACCCACCTTTGTTGAGATCACTTCTTTTTCTCAGATTTCAGTAATATTTCTGGTAATCTTCATCCAAGGATAATTTACAAATCAAATATGATAAAATGTGATAATATTTTTGGTAATATTTCTGGTAATCTTCATCCAGAAATATTATATTCACAAATCAAATGTGATAATTTTATAAAATTATTTTATAATATTTCTGGTAATCTTCATCCACAAATTAAATGTGATAATTTTAAAGCTAAATGTGGTAAAATCATTTTATTTTCGGCAGTTTGGTAATCTTTTTTGTTCACCGATCAAGAGCTCTAAAATAATTATAATTATCAAAGAAGATTACCAGAAATATTTGGGTTTGATTTGTGAAATAGCTCTAAAATATCTGTGAGAAATAGCTTTGAAATTTTATGAAGTGGGTTTGATGTGTCCACTGCATACTAGATTGAACCAACTATATTGATTGAACCAACTATATATATATTTGGAAGATTTGATTGAATAATATGATTGTCTATGATCTAAATCAAGTGTTTGATTGAATAATATGAATCCAAGTCAATAGTGTGGATTTTCCCCATTATCTTTGAAGTTTCCAGTCTGTTGTAAATTCTTTGGGATTCGGAGGCATCAAAATAATATAGATAATATGATTTAATGACTTCATAATGCATATGGAGGATTTGGAGGCATCAGAATAATATTCATAAACATTTATTTTTCCTATTTGATTTTCCTGTCTGCCTTTCATTGCTTGGTTTAATTGATTCATAAACATTAATTAAACTGATTTGTTCTTAAACATTAATTAAACTGATTCATAAATATTAATTAAACTTGATAATTAAATTGAGTCATAAACATTAATAGTGTCTTTGTTCTTGGTGCCAAAATAATTTAACATTAATAGTGTCTTGTTTTTCCTGTTTGTTCTTGGTGCCAAAATAATTAAACTGATTTATATGGCTTTTCAGTTTCATTTTAATATGAATATGGAAATTGAGAATGATTGTGCTTGGAAGCTAAAATAGGGAATGGCATTTGATTTGGAACAATGTGCGTATGATTTTTCTAATGCATATGGAGGAAGAATGTGGTTTAGCATAAGAAGGGATTATTCTAGGAAGAACAAGTTCACTTACCAACTTATTTGTAGACTTTTGGTTTGCAATAAGGAGGGATTTCGGAAGGTTGACAAGCGAGATCCATTGTCAGAAAGCCCTAGAGCTGAAACTAGGACTGGTTGTGAGGCTCGACTTTATGTTAAATTAGACAAGTGTATTGAGAAATTTGTTGTGACTGATTTAAAAAAAAAACACACAACCATGATCTTGTATCACCCAAGTGTGCCTATATGTTGCCGTCACAAAAAATGATATTAGCTACCTAAGTAATTGAGTTAGAATTGGCAGCACAATCTGGTCTTCGTTTAGGCCAGTCTTTTGAACTCATAGGTAGGGAAGCTGGTGGTAGGCAACGTCTTGGGTTTATGAAATTAGATCAAAAAAATTATTTAAGATCCAAAAGACAACAAAGTTTAGCATATGGGGAAGTAGGCAATGTGTTGCAATACTTCAAAGAAAAATCTTTGTAGAATCCTTTTTTTATTTTATTTTTTATGCTTTCCAATTAGATAATGAGGAGCAAATTACGAATATGTTTTGGGCCGATACACAAATGATCATGGATTATGCCCAATTTAGTGATGTTGTCACATTTGATACGACTTACAAGTTAAACAAAGAACATAGACCCTTTGCATCTTTTGTGGGATTCAATCATCATAGGGAAACAGTTACATTTGGTGCAGCCTTGTTGTATGATGAGACTGCCGAATCGTTTTTATGGTTGTTTCAAACTTTTCTAAAGGCTATGTCAAGAAAGGTACCAAAAACTTTGTTCACTGATCATGATGCTGCAATGGCTAAAGCCGTACCCATTGTTATGGTTGACACAAGTCACCGATTGTGTACTTGGCATTTGACGCAAAATGCATTAGAACATGTTAATTGTTTGTTCCAAGATAAGGGAGTAAAGGGTGTATTAAATAAATTCTTGTTTGACATTGAATATGAAAATCAATGGAAGTTAGAGTGGGCTGAAATGCTTGATAAATATGATGTGCATGATAACAATTGGTTAAAATTGACTTTTGCGGTGAAAGAAAAATGGGGCTGGCCATATGTTAGATCAACATGGGCTGCGGGAATGAGTACCACACAACTTAGTGAATCTTTTAATGCTTTTTTGAAGGATTACATTCGTTCTGATTTTAATTTAAATAAATTCTTCATGCATTTCGAAATGGTACTTTATGAGAAGTGATACAAGGAGTTAGAAGCAGGATATGCTTTGTACCAAAGGTTGCCAAAGGTGAAAATGACTATAAGAATGTTAATTCAAATGGGTAATGTGTACACAAAAAAGATTTTTGAGGAATTCCAAAATGAGTACTTTCAATCCATTGAATCGGACATAGAAGTAATTGAATATGGCGAGGCTAGTACAATTTTCACAGTTGTTGATGTTGGTAGGAAACATGCAAGGAAAGTGAAGATGGAGAGGGATAGCTCTTTGGGTTGTAGTTGTACAAAGTATGAAAGGAAAGGAATTTTGTGTTCTCACTCTTTGAAGGTTATAAGAGACATATTGAAGATGAAAGAGGTTCATTCACAATACATTGCAAAGAGGTGGACCAAACAAGCAAAAATTGAAACTGTGAAGGATATTACGGGGAATGACATTTAAGTTGATGTAAAATTCCAACAAGCCTCACGGTAAAAGACATTGATGACCGCTTTTAGAGCAATAGCGTGTAGAGTTGCTGAAACTGAAGAAACCTATGATTTGGCAATTGCACAACTCATTACATTAGGTGTAAATGTTGAATAGAAGTTAAGTGCTCATTTTGCTGCTGAAAATGAAGTACATAATAAGGATGAAACCCAAAGTTTTGAAGTAGATTGCGAAGATGACAATCATGTTGTGCAACCAAGAGGCTTGAAGAAAAAGACGGCAACTAGTAAAGGCAAAAGGAGAGTAAAAGGTGGATTTGAAGTGGCGTTTGTAGCGAACTCGGAAAAAAAAATCCCGTGCTAATACCTTGGCTTCTTCACAATCTATTGCAGGTCCAATTGTTAGACCTTCACCATTATTTGTTGGAGGAGATGTCTGTATTCATCAACATGTTCCTCCTCTTCATCCCCTTAATCTATCTGTTGCA
Source organism: Camellia granthamiana (assembly GCA_036172215.1). NCBI lineage: Eukaryota > Viridiplantae > Streptophyta > Magnoliopsida > Ericales > Theaceae > Camellia > Camellia granthamiana. Next base: position 47,236,353 of record CM069907.1, on the reverse strand, counting down.
ATGGATGGTAATTCAATTCCTCCTTCATTGATGTATCCCACATATCATCTGAGTGTTAGTTTCAGATTTTATTATTTTGTTGTCAGTATAATATGACACTTTATGACTTATTGCCAACCCTACTATAATAATGTCCTTGTTGTAGGCAAACGATTTGCAAAATATGTATGTAGTGCCAAATTGTGTGCCAAATTCAATGCCTCAGTGCTATTATGGTCAACCAACATTCCATTCATTAGGCGAAGGTTTATCTGGATATGACATTGGATTTCAATATTCTGAACAATTAAATAGTCCAATGTGTAGTTAGGTTATTTCAATAACTTTGGCAATTGATATTACATTTTTTGTACATTGTTTGCCCCTTTGTTGCTGTGGTTTTTTTTTTTTTTTTTTTTGGGTCTGAGGCTATCAACCAGCACAAATAGGTGGAACACACTACAAATTTCTACAATAGCAGCTCATAAACATTAACAAAACACAACACCTATCCGTGTATTACTGAAACATGTGTTGCTGATAAATTTCATATGTGTTGATGTCCTTGTGTTGCTGCTGTCCATATGTGTTGCTATCCATGTGTTGCTGCTGAAATTGAAGAAATTGATGTATTACTGTTGTCCATGTGTTGCTGTCCATTTTTTGCTTAAGTGCTGCTGCCCATCTGTTGCTAAAAATGCTACTAAAGTGCTCATGCTAAAACTGTTTTTTGCTTAAGTGCTACTGCTGAAACAGTTTTTTATTGTAGCTTAAGTGTTGAAACAACTTTTTATCTTGTGTTACTATGTTGCTTAAGTTCTTATTTTATTATGTGAGTGTTAGCCTCCAAGAATCAAAGAGCAGATTGAAGTCAAAAGATCTGTTTGAGGCCTGAGATGAGGCTACAAATGCTGCAAAAAATTGATTGTAGATTTGTTTATGCAAAGAAAGATCACTGGATGGACTTGTGCCAAGTGATATTAGATGTACTTTGTATGTTTAGATTCTGTGTATAATGTGATTTTGTTGAGCAATTTTGGGCTCCAAAAACCTTACTATGATGTTAGTCTTTATTTGTTTCCTTAAATCTTATTTAGGTCGTTAACAAGAAGATGGAATTGCTGTTATATATTGAAATGGATACAAATTTGAGTTATGCATGAATTTGGAGTTATACATGAAGTTGTGTTACTCCAAATGTGGTGGATGGTCGAGGGTCAAGGGGCTTGAGATGGCCTTGTCTTATGAGGATTTGGAGAGCTTTGGATAAGGTCATATAAAGGGGATTGAAGGTGCAATTACCAGTCCTAACAGGGTTGACAGAGGGCTTGGCAGGTGTTGACTGGGTTTGACGATCTCTTACAGGTGTAGGATTAGAGCTGAAATGGGTGTTTCTGGTATGACATCATTTTTCCTGGCTTGCCCTTTGATTCGAAATGCTCCCAACCTGAGTGACAAAAGTGTCATCTACAGTTTTTGCAACAACTACAAGCACTTGCTGTTTGTTCAGCCCTTTACCCTTTAACGCCTCAATAGCCTATTGAAGCTGTTCATAAGGATCAATACTTGCCTCGGCCTTGTTCTTACGTCTTGCTTCAGCTTTGCCAAGGGATTGGGTGACCATATTGAAGCGAGGCCCAATTGTTGTTGATATGTCGTCACCCAGACTTGAAACAGCTTCGGATTAGCCCTTTTCAATTGCAGCTTGCCCCAAGATTGGGAAGCCTTTTGGTGTGAAATTTCTGGCATGTGATGTGGTCGATGATGGAGCCAAAATCCCAAAGGCTAAATCTATCACTGTTTTCTGCAAATCTTCAATCATGCTCATTAGCTCAGAAGCAGTAGGTTCATGAGTTTGAGATGATTGGGGTTCAAGTGCATTCATCATACACAAGTTCGTGCTTTCTGAAATGAACACCTCAAGCTTGGGTAAATAGGCTGGGGTGATATATATGCTAGGATTGTAGGTGGATGGCAGTGTATGGATTAAGTTGAGATGTTGAGGTAATGGGTTAGGGGTGGCCTGAGGTCCTTTTGGTAGAGCTATGATCTCTTCGTCAATAAGATCCTGAATCTTATGACGGAGGCGGATGCAACGGTTTGTATCATGACCATGCTGTTGATGATAGGCACAGTATTTAGCAGGGTCATGTCTTGGTGAAAGAGGATTTGGGAGGGGTTGGGGTTCTAGGAGCTCTAGGTACCCTTTTTCTAGCAACATTTTCAAGGATTGAGAAAGACTCATGTAAAGAGAATGGAAATTTCGGGCTTGGGGCCGAATTGAAGTGGTTGGTTTTTGGCTATTGATGGAAGTGGTGACAGTGTTTACTTCTGAGTATTTCACAGCTCTGCTACCATTGGAGCTGCGAACAACATTCCTCCTCATAGGTTCATTACCTTCCACAACGATCCCTTGCCTGATGGCATCCTCAATTTGAACCCTAATTTCATGGAGGTCCTTAAAGTTGAATAATGAGAGGACTATCATTTTCTACAATAGCCTTTCGTGCAGATTTCTAACAATTATACGAACTAGCTCTTTCTTTGGAGGCTTGCTTGCCATCATAGCCGCCTTTGCCCTCCATCGAATAACAAACTCTAAAAAGCCCTCATTCAGTTCTTGACGTGTTGCCTCAAGATCACGAGTTGTGACCTCGATCTGCATGTTGTAGGAATATTGGGCAATGAAGGATTCGACCAACTCCTATCAGCTCTGTTTCACAGAGTCCTCCAATTTAGCATACCAGATAGCAGCTATTCCAAACATGGTTCGACTGAATAGTGACAACTTTTGTACTCTGGTCAAACCCATTGGTCGTAAGATATCAGAAAACAGACACAAATGCACCATTGGATCTCCAGAGCCATCAAAGTAGTCAATATACGGCATCTTGAACTGCTTCAGTAAGGTAACTACCGATTTAGTGTGCCCATCATCTATGTCTGGAATAGAGTTGACCCCCTGTGCCTTTTTGAACAGCTTTTCCAGCTTGTTGACTTTGAGGACAGTTGGATCAACCTCGAATTCGAACGGTGCCTCTGTTTGATACACCGGGGCTTTGGAAGTTTGTGCTGGGATGGGTTCTGCTTGGACTAGGAAAATCGGAACACCCTCAGTTTGTGGATCTTGAGCAGTGGTAGCATTAGCTGTGGTATTGGGCATAGGGGTAGTTACGGTGGGTACATGTGATGCAGAGGCTGTTGCTGGCTGCGGTTGCGGTTGCTGTTACTGTAGGCTAGTTATAACCTTGCCCTGACGGGTTGTAACCTCAGCCTGATAGGTCGCGTCATGCTGGAGGGAGTCAACTGTTTGCTGCAGATAGAGTAATAATTCCTTCAAATTTGTCAGAAGCTAAGCCATGATAAGGGCAGATGCCCGAGATGAACTGAACAAAGGTAATCTAACTGGTGAATATCAAAATAGTGGAACTGGTGAACCCTGTCTGGCCCTTCTTCATCTCGTCATCGGCGAAAGTGAAACAAACACTGCCTGCCTCTAAACTAAATTTCTGACCTAACAAAGTCTATCGACACGAGTCCAGAGTACTTGAGGAATATTAGAGCCTTCTGAAGCTATGGTTCCAGGCCTACCTTGTAAAAAAGAAAACAGACAGCACCTTAGCCCAATTTCACTAGAATAGATATGATCACAGCTGAATGAATGTACTCCCCATTGCATTCTGCCCCAAAATAGATACCAACTTTGCAACTACTATAAACATTCTTATACAGTTTCACTGTAAAGCACATACTAGTTAAAGAGAGCCAAAACACCCCTATGAGGGGATAGGGTTACCCTGTTCTAGTTTCATCAGGAACTAGGGTTCACTACTCAAACAAAGTGGTTTCACGCAATCCTATATTCGGGTAAGTATCATGTCCTAGTTTGGAACAGTCTTTATGGCTTTTCGATATGCAACTAGGTCGAATGGTCAAAAGGATACCTCAACATGACTACCTAATATACCTCTCACACCTAACACCGAGAAGTGAAAGAATGATCAAACGGTACAACGGTAGTCCAGATCCAAGGGTTGTGTTTTCATCATGGCAGAGCCCACGACCGGTCAGCCTTTTAGCAAGCTTTTGGGCAAGCCTCCGGCAAGCCGTCCAGGAATAGCAAATGGCAAACATAGTGACCTAAGCGCGCCAATGCAAATGCAAATGCAAAGAACATATAAGTATAGATAAAATTTCACATCATGAAATTTGAGTCAAGTTCTCTAATTTCCCCAGTAGAGTCGCCAGAAACTGTAGCTCGACTTTTCGTGCCCCCTCTCGGAAGATGAATAAGCCCTACAGTATTAGACTCCCGCGGTTCTGAATCTGATATCACAAGTGCAATATGAAATAGATAAACACCAAAGAGTCTCAATCTGGCAAATCTTTTGAAAAATCGATTTTGAATCAAATTGCCAAAAATGGACTACTTTGCCAAATACAGAGTCGCCACCTAAATATTTTTGGGAAATCTAGGAAACCCATGACTCGTGCCAAAGGCCACGTGTCCATTATCACCAAGATTATCTCGACTCGGGAATTTAGGTACAAGAGGGGAAGGTCATGGATTGAGCACCCTCGCTCGCCCAATCAAATATCAGCTTTTACTAATCATGATGTGATTCTTATCTACATTATATGCTCTTGTTCCAGTTATTAGGCTAGCATTACTATGTGATGCGCGCACACACAAGTATAGACTAACTTGTAAGAATTGGAACACTTGATTCATGTTTGTTTGCAAAATTGTTTCGAATATGTACCACTTGAAAAAGTGATCGCATATAAACATTACTCAAATTATTCCAATTCAAGCAACTAGCCTCCATCCACAAGCATTCAAGCAGTTTATCACTTAAGTATTTAGCCTCATGACAAGCATGCTAGTCATGGAAATAATCACACACATGCGATATGCTAAAACGAGTAAAGGCTCACCTAGTATTCCAAGCCAAAAGATGATAAAGTTAGAAAGATGCATGATCCTAACAATGTGATATGACTAATGCAATGCATGCGATATGCAATTACTAGGCTCGGCTACTAATATGGCATATGAATCAATTTGATAACATATGGTCTAAGCACATATTCAAAGAATATTTTAAACTAACAATGCAAGTTAGAATGATAAACCGAGTCTCAGTGCATGCAAAATAAATGGATGCAAACGTGGAGAATGCTAAACAAAATATGATACCCTAAACTAACCATCATAAGTTAGTAAATAAAAGGGAGAAAGATGTGGGGTTGGAAGACATACACATTATTACAACATTGCGCCCTCACAAAAGAGGGTCCGAATGAATAAACTAGCTAACTAGCTAACTAATTATTACAAAACAAATTAAATTAGCTAAACTACTTAACTAATTATTACAAATCGAATGAACTAATTAATTAACTATTCTAGCTAATTAAAATAATCACAATATGAAACGAATTAGCTATTCTAACTAATTAATTACAAAACCACTATTTTAAGCACAACACTAACATATTTACAACACGGATCCCAAGGATTGATGGAGGGCTCATGCATGAATGCGGTTTCCACCCGAAAAAGCCATTGTTTCTACTGCTGAATGCCTCTATTGCACAGTAGAACACTTGCACTGATTTCCACCTCCAGACCAACTTTGTTTTGCTTCAGGAGAGCATTGCTTAATTTTGCACTGGTGGCAGGCCCTCTGCCGGCCGTCCACTGATGATGGCCTACCAACTACAAAAGGTGGCCAGTCGGTCATTGGTGACTAGACTTCCCTGTTGTAACAGAGTGCAAATAGAGTAGAGACGGTGTATTCTCAAGGGTTTGTTTGCACAATTTACCCCTCCTTATCATTTGAACAGCTCAAAGGAGTAGTAGGTTTGATTCATAAACCACCAATAAATACAATGTCATTGCATGATGGTTTATGAACCAAGTGTGCAAGTTCAATAAATGCAACAAAACATGACTCTCAAAACCTCCTCCCTATCATGAAAGATCAAGGGAAGTAGTTGACAATGAATCTTAAACCGTTTTTATCACTAATGAGTATGAAACGACTCAAGACTCAAGGGCTGAATTAACGTCCGATTGAACCCAAACAAGTTATCATCTTGTACCTTTTTTAACCTCAATTTTATTACTTCATCTTAAATTACCATCCATTCTTTAATCAATTGAGTCCAAAAAGTGAATTTAAGTCCTCTAATGGAAAGAGGGCTCAAGCCAAGAGTTGCTTTGGGCATGAAAGAGATATCATACCATTGGTAATGAACCCCCAAAGGGATTAAACCATTAAGTATGACACCTCAATCTCATTCTTAAACAAACAAATGATTTGAAACCATTTTCAAAGCAAAGAAAAAGTCAAGAAAAGAGGGAGGTTGCAGATGTTATTAAAGGTGAGAACAAGTAAGAAAAGCACTAAATAAATGCTATCAACTCAAATAGGATGGTGGCTAAGGCCTAAACCACTAATCCTATGAGGACTATTACACTACATGCATGCAATACAAGGATCAAATGCAACAAACAACTGAAAACAATCCCAAAATAGTCTTAAAATATGCAAATGAAGTGCTGGAATTAAGACAAAAATGGCTAAAATAGTAAGCTATAACATAGAGCTATGCAAGCTAGTGAACAAGACACAAGGAAGAGAGACTAACCCCTTTACTTTTGGACTTCAAAATATGTTTTTAGCCCTTGAAATAACTCTCAAATTCAGTGTCTAAAAGCTCAAAAAAAGTTAACAAAGAGGTGGGAAACACAAGGGCAAAGGCCTAAGAAGTAAGGTATAAAGAAGGGCTATGAACCCTTCTACCTTTAATGGCCTTAAACCATAAGTTTCAGCCAAAAAATACAGGTTTTAAACAGTCCAAAAAACAGTAGAAAAGATGGAAAACAAGTGATGTAAAGATGATACAAAGGCAAGAGAATGTATACCTCTTGAAGAAGAATGAACCCTTAAGTCATAAACCAACAATTTCACACTCTCAAGTGCTTCAAGAGCTCAAATTCAAGCTCAAATCACCTAAGCAAGAAGCTCTCTAGGTTTGGTTTAGAGTGTTTGGACAAAGGCTGTGTAAGTTGCAAGAGAGAGAGAGATAATATTTTTGCTCCTAAAATTTTTCTAACCCCATGGCAAGAAGGAAGGTCCTCTATATATAGAGAAATAAGAAATTCCTTCAAAAACATCCAACCATACATGTGGGAGCAGATGCAAGCATCTGTGCAAACAGTTGGCACAGCTTTCACAAAATATCTACAAAACACATTGGTGGCTGGCCATCCATTACTAGTGGCCGACAGGCCATATCAGTGGTCAACAACCAAAAGTGATGGCCGGCAGGCCACCAGAGGTTGCAAGCTTAAAGATCTCTGGATTTGGTCCAAAAACAAGGCAACAGGGGTGCAAGGTTTGGAAGACTCAATACTGTGGCATTCCGCTGAGAACTTCGAGCACTTGACAAGCATACACTCATCATCGGGTGTGCAAGCGATGATGTCCAAGTCGTAAGGGCCAAAAAAAATGGGGTGTCTACAAGCGCAAACCAGCAAAGTTTCACAAATATACAGCCATATGGAGCTCAACATAGTTCAAACATTTAGTCCTTACAGATGTAGAAGCTAAAACAGCCAAAGCTCAACTAAGTTTGCAAAGATGCTCTTGTTTTTCCGGAGTTCTTTCTCTAGCTTGATCTTGTGCTTCTCTTGCTGTTGGAATGACCATTTTTTTCAAAGCCACCTCTTGACCAACAACAGATTCCTTCCTTTTAGAGTGCTCCTCTACTTCTTTCTCTTGTTCCTCTTATAATTAATTAATTTAGAACCACAGTACTAAATCTTGTAAGGTACATACGTGAGACTCAAGATGGCATTGAGGCTCCTCAACCTTGAAGACTAGAGCTTTCTGAAGTAAATAAATAAGTACTTTAAAGGAGAGACTCAAGATTTTCGTAAGGCTCAACCTTAAAAAATCAAGCCTTCAGATCAAGGATCAAAATTTCACTTTGGTGAACTAACTTTCGCCAATCCAAAAAAAAGAAAAGAAAAAGTTTTTGTGTATTGTTTTGGTAACATTTCAAAAGATACACAAAAAATTGAAATACATGAAATCTTTAAAACGCAAACTCAAACTTATCTAAAGGTATAAAAAAACCATCATTTACCATCTAAAATCAGGTAAACTCATTCTACCCATTCAATCAAACCCAAAATTCATGAAAACCATTTAAAATTCATTCCATAAACATAAAGGCAAAATGCTACAAATGCCAACAATATATCCTTTCAGTTTCACAAAATCTATAATAACATTCGTAACATTTTCCCAAAGCCAACCAATGAATAAGTTACATCATAAAGTACAAAACGATAGAAAATACAATAAAATACACCATCGCCTTCAAATTATTTTCCAACCTTTCAAGCCTTCGACTATAGTCATCATTCTCATTTTCCATGTCATTAATCCTCATCCTTAGCTTGTTAAAGTCTTTTACTGTTATACCATCACAAGCTCTAGTGTCGGAACGGATTGTGGACGTAACGTCTTCATCATCTTCATCCACGAACTTAATGGGCAGTGTTAGTCTACAATGCATGACAATTAGTTAGTTGAATAACACAAATTAATTTTTCACTACTAAAGGATTAAATTTTCGAATACATACTTACATATTTTGATGGCCAAACAAAGAACAAACGCCCTTGATTTCCATTCTCATTGGTTCTTACAATATATATGGCAGCTATTCTTCCATAATTGCACAATCTCAGTTTTAATCTTATGTTGTTTTTATTAGTAGAAGAAGAAGCCATTTCTAAATCTACATACACAATACAAACAATCTCATATACTTGCTTTGATGTGTCTTTCACTCTATGGAAGTGTCCAATGTATCCCAAAAAGATGTCTAATACTGTCATTCTATGACAATCTCTTACTGCATATAATACAAGTATTATAAATTCTTTGTCCAGAATTTATATTAAAAATAATGCCAGGACTATGACAATATAATGCAAGGACCATGAGGATATATGTCCATATATGCCCATGTGCTTCCACAATTCTATGTTCATCATATTCAATTTTTTATTCTCTTCCTCTCTGTATTCAATGTTTAATGATGTAATTGAACTATTATTTTGTCATACTTCTAATCAAACATATAGTAAACTAAATCCAAATCAAGTTGAGTGATTATAATTAAGGCATGAGATTGATTTGGTAGACTTAGTGCTTTAAAGAGGTGATGGGGTTTGAATTTTATGAAATTTCTAATATTTTGTCACTATGTTGAATACGACTGCCATTGTTGAATATGATTTTACCAAAACTTGCCTAAGATAATCACAATACGTAATCATAGTACCTACATGACTAAAAATAAAAATTGGCTAAGGTTGCAAAGAATTGAATCATAACAGAATTTAATGCCATTGACTAAAATTCAAAAGATTTTTAAATGTAGGGCTACTATTTGTTCAACCCAATGAGGAAGGAAATGTTGTGGAGATAGTAGGCTAATAAATTTAATACAGTGTACCTAAAAATATTGGTCCAACATCTCCTTATTTTTTCATACCTACACCAGGTTCAACATCTCCTTCAATATTTCCATACACCAGGTTCAACCTTTTTTTTCCATATACCAGGTTCAACCAACAAAAAAAAATGAAAAAGGGAAGTAAACAAACTCTCTGTATTTCCATACACCAAGTTCATAATCACAATCCAGAAGTTCATAGCACTACAAATTGCACTCACCAACATCTCATCCTATCTGCAGTAGCTAGTTCAATAAAATAAATATAAAGGAAATGATCATGGAAAGTACATAAATATGTATATATCTATCCAAATTTTGCACGAAGGAGAAGAACAGCAAAGAAGGAGTAACAAATGTATTTTTATTTTACTTTTTAAATTTAAGAAAGAAAATTATAAAAGTAAGAAATTAGGGAGCAGCAATTTGTCTCACCAGCTCATCCAAACTAATTACATAGGTCTATGGATACTGATTTATCAAACATGGAATGACCCTGAAAACACACAAAAACACACCCACAAAATAGAATAAACAAAACAAACCTGAAGAAGTATTAAACCATGTAAGAGAGAGATGGAAAAAAGAAGAAACAGAAGAAGATAACACCCAAATGAAAGTCCTAATCTTTTCCTGTTGGAATCCTAAATCAAAGCCCTAATTTTAAAATTTTAAATCTATTTTCTCAATCTCAATCACAACCCTAACTTTTTAACTTCAGCGTTTCGAAGACAAACTTGGTTCAACTTTGACCTGAGAACCCACATTCTTATCCACAAATTTCTTCGCTCCAACCAATGGTGGTCGCGTCCAAGCTATGGTTCACGAAGCATAGAATATTAGGGCTGGAGTGGTGGATTGAGTTTAGGCGTGGGTCGCTGTTGTGAGTATGTCGCCATTGGGAATGGTCGCCAGTGATGGTGGGTTTGGTGGAGAAGAGTGAGGCTAAGTGAGAGTGAGTAAATGTGTCACCTGTGTAGGTATAACAAAGGGCGAAAAATTTATTAAATTTCAAGTTTTTCATTTTTTTTTTTTTTACCGTGGGATCTACAACGGCTGCTCTAACCCGTTGCAAGAGAAAATGAAAGAGGATCCACAAGGAGAGAGGATCTGAACTCCTTTGTTGGGCCCAAAGACTGATTCCAAGTTTCCGGGGGTGTCAGGAAAGGAATTAAGATACGTCAACAAATCACTTCCTTTGATTGGCTACAAAAGCATCCAACTGACAAGTTGTTCACCTAGATAACTTCGATTACTTGAAAAATGATTGGGACCTCTAATTTAGAGGTACCATTAGTGATGTGGCAGTGGGTCCCCTACTGCCACAGCCAATCATGTGTCTTGAATTTTTTTTTTTTTTTTCCTTTTTCACCTCATTAGAGGTGGGTTTAGAGATGCATTTTTAGAGGTATCTAGCATTGTTGTAGCTTTTAAGTAACATTCCAAAGTTTCCAATGAATGTTACCAATATTTGTCACTTTCACAAAACCATTTAAGACCCATCAAAGCAGTTGGCAAATTACAAATAATTCTTCATTCAAAGCTCTCATTCACTTATTTCAATTAGATTTTTAATTTCTCCCATCAATTAATACTCTACCTGTTTGATTTTGGAGTTTTTAATTAGTGTTTTTCGATTTTTAGTGAATTTTAAAAAAAAATTAAATATTTTTATTAATTTTTTACTTTTTTAATCCACTTATCTAGATATACTTAAAAAATACAAAATTTGTGAAAATTCTTTAAAAAATTCACTAAATACCAAAAAAAAAAAAAAAAAAAAACATTTTCATATATTTTTTTTTGTATTTATTGAATTATTTTTAGATTTTTTTGCAAATATTTTACTTTGTGTAATGTTAAGTTTCATGACAGAAATATCCTGAAAAGTTTTAGGAAAATTCTCCGCCTTTGGATACGTGATTGCATAATATGTAACAAAATATCACAAGCTAATCTAAAGATGAAAAATCTTCATGAAACTTTTCATTATATTTCTTTCATGAAACTTAACATTATTGTTTTAATTTTTAAGTACATTTATATTATGTATGTCTAAAAAATAAAAATAAAAATTGACTAATATATGAAAAAAAAATACTAAAAATAAGGAAATACGAAAAATAAAAAACTTACAACCAGAGTGAAACTGATATTATTTCCTCTTGTTTGGGAACGATTAAAGGAAGAAAAGAAAAGTAAATGAAGTTTTATTAACAGGGGAAAATTCTAAAAAATTAGAGGCAAAACATCAAAATACCCATAATAATAAATGGGAATTTTTTTCATAAATCTCTTTTCAGCTACTTATGTTTCGTTAATTTATATTATTTTCTTATATTCTAATAAATTATATGGGTGACATAATCATCAAAATACGCATAATAATAATATTCATATTAACAGTGTGAGCCGTGATGTGAATGTTTACACCGTCAATGTGAATATTCACATTGTAAAATATGAATGTTCATATCACCAAATTATTAGCCGTTTAAAAAATATTTGTAAGGATAAAATTATGCATAAAATACTTTAAATATGAGAATTAAGATTTGATGGATCAAATGTCCAAATAATAGAACTTATTAGAATACAAGAATATCTATGAACTAATTGAAATACAGACACTTAAAAAAAGATTTTCTAATAAATCTCCCTTGCTTAATACAATTTTTTTCTCTTTCCATTTTTTGGGGGAAAAAAATTAAAAAGAAAAAAAAAAAAAAAGTAGCATTCAGCTTTGGGTTCTTTCCATCTTTTTTTTTTTTTTTTTTTTTTTTTTTTTTTTTTTTTTTTTCAATCTAAACAAATTTCTTTTCTTTTCTTTTGTTTCCAAATTACCTAATCCGAAACTTGCGTTATAAGTTTTTAGACTTATGCTTATGATATCCTTGACACCTTCAATCTCCCAACTTCAATCCAAAAAAAATTAAGAAATATCTCATTTATGGGTTCATTACTTAAAAGACCTATTAGTAAGGTTGGTGTTCCATTACGTCCTTTCTTTTTTTTTTTTAAAACCCATAAAGTCCTCTTTTTAAATTATTTATGTATATATAACTATTTTACTCTTATTAAAAGGTGGAATGAATTGAGAAGCATCAATTTATTGAGTGTCAAGATTTTATAAGAACGCCACATGACAATATTACTCACTAATTACCAAGCATTATGTCCCATACCCTAGTTCAAAATTATGGGTCACACTCTAATCACAAATCTTTTGATAATCATCTAACCATGCCTTAAAAGCACTAGATATTTTCTTTTTGACATTTTTTTTTTTATTCGTCATTTCAAAACTTAAAAACTTCATAACTTAAAAACTTCATAACCTTTATTATACACATTTATTTTTAATAAAATTTATATTTTTGGACTCTACACAATAAGATCTATCAAACAATACTAATATTGAATATAAAACTTTATAAAAATAAAATATTATCTTTTTAGCTATACAAAACTAAAATTTCTCAATTTACGAGACTATCCAATAAAATTGAGAAATTTCTAAATTTTTTTTCTAGTATTAACTGAGAATATTCCCAGTTTTTAAGAAATTTCTAAATTTTCGTACAGTTTTAAAACTGAGCCAGTTTTTCCTGTTTTAAATTGAGAATATTCTCAATTTTAAATTTGAAAAAATTAAACTAAAAAAATATTGTTAGTTAAGGAAGTGAAGAAAACTTATTATTAAAAATGGTTTAAATTATAATTTTATAATAAAAAATCTATTTTTATTTTTATATAATTTTGTATTGAATATTAATCTTATTTGATAGATTTCATTATTTTGATTCTAGAAATATAAATTTTATAAAAAAATAAATAAATAAACACATATTGTAAAAATTATGATAATTTAAAGTTTTGAAAATCAAAATAAATGTTACGTTACCATACTTTTTATGAACAATTATAAATAATGAATAATTATTGTTGAAAGGTAATTTTATCTATTAAAAATTAATGAAATTTGAAAAAATAAAAAAAAATTATTTAAAATTTAATGAAATATAAGTTTACAAAAAATTTGTGTATAAATGTGCCGATATAAAAGTTTGTAAGTAAATGTGTATAACATGGACTGGATTTTTATTAATTTAAGGTATAATACAACTGAGTTCAGTGTGTACGTCAATGAGAAAATTTTGAGTGCAAATAGGATAAGTGTCATGCGGTAGAAATTGGCCTTAATCCTTTTTCCAATGCTGTCATTTATTGTGTTCAATTCTTTTTTATTTTTAAATTTTATTTTTTTGTGTAGTTTTTACTTTTAAACTTAGACCAAACGAATTTATTTATTTATTTACTTTTTAACAATGCAAACGTATTCAACTGTTCAACTAAACATTTGGATCTTCCTTAGGAATCTCTTCGTTTTTGTTCCAAACTAATTCTTTATTATAATATATATATATATATTTTTTTTTGTCACATGATAATTCTTGAGGCACAATGATAACACGTGTGATCCTAATCGTCTGTGATTATTCCATACCGATGTAACAAAGCCTTATTTTAGAACGTAAATTAAAAGTTGATTTTTTAAATTTTGGTTAAGATAATATGTAAAAAATTTAAAAATAAACTTTTAATCGTATTGTCAAAATAGGCCAAAAGACCTGATACATGATACACGAGGATGGACTTAGAATTTTTATATAGGCACTACAAAAAATTAAGGCTAGGTTTGGCATCCTCTAAAAAAGTCAAAAAGTAAAAAAACTATTATCTTATTTAAATCACATCATCTTATTTAAGTCACATCACCTCTTTACCACATCACTTCAAACCCAACCCATATTTCATAAAAAGTCAAAAAATGTATTTATTTAGAATATCCCAAACAACCCCCTTGGAGACTAAAATTTAGGGACAAAATTATTTTTTATGAACCAAATTTTTTGGTTGTAAAAAAGTGTCGTCATTATATTCTTAGCAATGAAAAATAGACATTAGTGATGAATTATTATCATTTTGGGACCAAATACAGTTTCAAAAAATAAATCATTTTGAGACCAAGTTATTTTATCCCTAAAAATCTATTTATTAGTGATATTTTTCAAATTTTATCACTAAAAGCCTTATTTTTTTACTTTTCGAAATAATCTTTTAGTGACTATCCTGATGACGATAGAAAATAGTCCCTAAATGTCTTTTGCAACAAAATTTTCACTTTTAAAGACTAAAATATTTGATTTCTAAAACTCTTATATATTGTAGTGAGGAATGAATTTATATATCAACAATGATAGAGAATTCTAATTTTGGAGTTCTAAAAAGAACTGTAGTGATGTGGCAAGAGAAAAAAACAAAAACATAGCAGCAATGATTTATAGCACTAATTTTGGTACTCTAATGACATGGAATGGAGAAAAAAACAAACAAACAAACCAAGACCAAAATATCACACCACAGTGAGTGGGGCCTACTGCCAACTGGCTTTAAAGCTCAAAAATTAAAGCATCAAAGCATTTTTCAAAAAGTTTTTTGTTTTTAGCATTACTCTTGAGCCATTCCAACCAAGGCATCTTCATTATATCATGGTACCAACTTTGATTACAAATAGCTAGCCACACTTCCTTTGCTTTGAAACAGTCCCTAAAGAGGTGTGACATATCCTCTACCCCACAACAATTAGGGCATTTAGGATCATCAGTCAAACCCCTTTTTAATCTCATGTGATTAGTAAGCAGTTTCCCATGGAACATAGTCCAAAGGAAGCCTTTGAGTTTTTGGGGTATTCGCATCCTCCATAACCAATTCCAATTCTCCTCATTCTCAGTCTCACCAAGGATGAGGTTATACACAGATGAAACATTGAAAGAACCAGCAGGTGATCCCTTCCAAAGGGGACTATCCATCTCCAATATACCAGGAGAGGGATTATTCAAGATCAAAGATGCAATATTTGGAGTACATAAACTGTGAACTTTGGTCTCATTCCAACTACCATCAGAATTAAGCAGCTCACTCACATTATTATCAACATTACAATTATTGTGTAAGTTTTGGTTAGTATTGGATTCAAGGTCCATAAAAGCCTTGTCTCCATCTCTTGGCAATCTGTTTTTACTATTTCCTTATGGAAAATTTGGAAGAATAGGAATTTAATGGTTTTTTAACAAAAATCTACCCCAAGTCAAGAGAGTTTTAAATTTATTTTGGATTACTCAAGAGAGATTAACCAAGCATTCCTTCATTCTATCCCCAAGACGAGACCTGCATTCAGAATTATTAATTGGTGTCTTCCACCTGCAGGTAGACTAAAATTAAATACGGATGGCAGCAGAAGAGTTGGTGGCGATGGAGGATTTGGGGGCCTAATCAGAGATGAAAGAGGAACTTGGGTGTGTGGCTACTATGGAAAATTGCATAGTGGAACCAGTTTAGAAGCTGAATTGTGGGCTGTATACAAAGGGTTGACTATCATACTACAAAAAGGAATGAACCAAGTCATGATCGAGACCGATGCCAAACAGGTAGTGCAATTGCTCCAAGAAGAACCAGGGGACAGATGCCCTTTCAAGAACCTGGTGGAGGATGCCCAGATTCTTCTCAGAGGGTGTGATTGCTCAGTGCAACATGTATGGAAAGAAGGCAATTTGTGTGCTGATTTTTTGGCAAAAATGGGAGCTAATCAACCTGAAGAAATACTGGTGATGAATGATCCACTAGCTGAGTTAAGAGAGTTGCTTGTTGCTGATATGATAGGTTTGGGTAGGATGAGGACTTAGTTCCTCCTTTGTTGTTTTAATTCCGTTGTACCCAAAAAAAAAAAGAAAAAAAAAAGAAAAAGCATTTTTCAAAACATAGGCACACACATTACATCGCATGTGAGCCCCACTCCTTGCCACATCATTAGAGCTTTCTTTAGGATTCCAAAATTAAAACTCTCAATTTTTATTCTATATATATACTATCAAAATTTTTTAAAAAATGAGGCTTTGTTTGGCAAGTGATGATTTTATCAAAAAAGTCAAAAAATCACTAAAAAAATTAAAAAGCCAACAATCTATACCAAAAAGTTAAAGATTACATTTTCTCTTTACTTTTTGCACCTCTTTTCGTAAAAATCAAAAAATTATCCCAAACGTACTAATTTTTTTTACATCATATTTTAGTCAAAAAGTTAAAAAGTTACTAAAAAAACATGTTTCCAAACAAGACCTGAGTATAAATTTTTTCGATGCTTATATTATGAAAGGTGAAAATAAGATGAAAATACATATAGATATCATATTTTTTGTATCTACATTACAAAAGTTGACAACTACAAAACGGTTTTGGGGTGATTGCTGTGCATTTGGGGTGGTTGCGGTGCACCCCCGCACAGTAGCCATTGTTGTGTAGCCAAATGGGCACATTTCGATAATCCGAACCGCTCACATTTTAGAATACATCAAGTATAACATACTTGCAAAAAATCAAATTAATCGGATATCGTTTACCCTTTCATCCACTCACATTTATATTCATTTTAATACTTTATATCACAATTATTATTTATTTTTGTAGAAACAAATATGAGTGGATGAAAGGGTAAACAATATCTGATTAACTTGATGTTTTGCAAATATGTTCTACTTGATATATTTTAAAATGTGAACGGTTCAGATTATCGAAATGAATCCCAAAATAGGCCCATTTAGTTGCACAACAGTGACTACTGTACACCCTGCATAGCAGCCACCCAAAATCCCTATAAAACCATCTATATCTAAGGGGTTGTTTGAGATGTTCTAAATAAATACACTTTTTGACTTTTTATAAAATATGAGCTGGGTTTGAAGTGATGGAGAGATGATGTGACTTAAATAAGATAGTGACTTTTTAATTTTTTGACTTTTTTAAGAGATGCCAAATCTAGCCTAAAGTAAATCATTTTAAATTATTATGTTTGACACTTTTCCGTGTCATTAAAAATGTTTATAACAAAATTGAGTAACTAGATGACTTTGTTCTATTATTTATAAACTATGACTTGTAATTAACAGTAGTTATAAAAAATTAATGGGTAAATTATAGTTTAACCCCCTGTGGTTTGCCTCAAAAACACGGAGCCCCCCTATATTTTCATTTGTAACACTTAAACCCCTATACTTCATACTAGAGTGCAAAATCCAACGGACGTAACAGAAGTTGTAAAAAGTCAGGAATGCCCCTAGATATTTTACATGTCTCAGTCATTTTATTTGATTTGACTAACACCAGTATTCGCATCTCTATTTGCTCTCTCTCTCTCTCTCTCTATCTTCTCTCTCGCCGTGGTTGATTGGATTGAACTAGGGTTTCATCATCAATTTCACCATCATATCGCGAACGCCATTACTAGATTAGGTATGTGTTGTTTACCCTAATTTATTTTGATCCGTAGATGTTGATTTTCCCTAATTTTGATCCTTAGATGTTGTTTACCCTAATTTACCAGATTAGGTATGTGTTGACTTCGATTCACAAAACTTGTAATGTTTGAGGCATGGTATGCTTGTATTGCTTTAATTTTTGGGGATTGTGGTTAAAGTGGAGCGGGGTGGGGTATCGAGCTTCATAAGTAACTAATGGGGAATATTTTTCATGATGTTAACTTTGACTATTTTTTATTCACAGATTTGTTTTTGTATACTTTAGTATTCATGCCTTTAATTACTTTATTTTTTTAGGATGTTGGTTAAAGTGGGGTGGGGTATAGAGGTTCATAAACAAAAGGTATTTTTTTATGATCTTAACTTTGGATTTTTTTATGATTGTTGTTATGTGGTTCCAATGAGTTTGAGTTTTGTAATATATTATTGTGAAGTTTTGTTGTTTTCTGCAGTGAGGTAAAAAAAAATGATTTTTGAGATCAACTATAATGGGTACTTCAGTAAGCCTCCTAATATTGCTTATAAACAAGGGAAAGTGGAATATATATATATGATGTTGATCCTGATAGACTATCTTTTATTGAGATTCATACTATCTTGAGGGAGATGAAAATAGATGTGTATAGTACTTCTGTTTTGTGGTATAGGAAATCTGGAAAAAGTTTGGATGATGGGTTGACAATAATTGAAGAAGATGTTGATGTATATACCATGATATGTGAGTATGAAGGTTTAGATGTGATTCAATTATATGTGGAGAAGGGTCAGGACCCATTACAAGTGGTAAGTCCAAAAGGGAAACATTTGGTACCCCCAAGAGTACCAATTAGTGCTAAGCAGGCACTGACTTGGAATGACATGGAAAATGTAAGTGAAGAAGAGATAGATTGTAGAGATGGAATGCAAGATGTAGGTAATGAGGAAATGCATAATGGAGATAGGGATGAAGGAGCAACAGATGAAGATGCCAGAGATGAGGAAATGGCTAACAGAGCTTGGGATGAAGAAGATAGTGATGATCCTAATTACATGGATGATGGGAATGTTGATAGTGGTTCAGAAGATGAAGACTATGAAAGTGATGAACCTGGCTGGTTGAATGAGGTTTTAGAGGGGCCAAAAGATGATGATATTTTCACACCAAGGGAGACTGTAAAGAAAAGAAATAGGTAACCTCCTTCATGTGATAAAGAGGCAGATGAAGAGTGGTATTCTGATCCTGAGGATGAAGATTTACATAGTGTACATAACTCATTAGATGAGGAATGTGAAGATAAATATCCCGAGTTCATTGAAGAAGTAGACATGAAGTTTGCCACCCCTCAAATTTTTAGAAAGGCAATGAAAGAGTGGAATATCCAACATGGTTATGACATCAAGTACATAAGGAATGACAACTCTAGGATTATTGTAGTGTGCAAGTATAGATGTGGATGGAGATTGCATGCTTCTCCTATGCAAGGTGAGAGAACTTTTCAAATAAAATCATTCCAGCCAAAGCATGCATGTGGAAGGTCATATAATAATCACTTGGTGAACTCAAATTACTTGGCACACAAGTATATGGACAAGTTAAGGGATGACTCTAACATCAAAGTTGGGCCTATGCAGAAGACAGTTTGGAGGGAATTAATGGTTGATGTTAGTAGGCCTCAATTGTATAGGGCTAAAAATAAAGCAAGAGAATTTATTGAAGGAGATCAAAGGGTCCAATATGCAAAGGTGTATGATTACTGTGAAACAATGAGGCTGCATAATCCAAACAGTGTAATGCAAGTAGTAGTGGATAGGCCCAATGAAGACATGCTTAGGCCCAACTTTGAATTGCCCGCAGTTTTCCAGAGGTTATATGTTGGGTTTGCAGCCCTTAGAACAGGATTTGTTGGAGGATGCAGGCCCATTATAGGATTGGATGGGTGTCATTTGAAAGGAATCTATGGTGGACAATTATTATGTGCACTTGGAAGGGATGGGAACAACAACTATTTTCTAATTTCATGGGCAGCTGTTGAGGCAGAAAGTAAAGATTCTTGGGTGTGGTTTTTAAGGCAACTCATGGATGATATTGGTAGTGCTGATGACATGGGATAGGTCTTCATTTCTGATAGACAGAAGGGGTTAGTACCTGCATTTGAGGAGGTAATGCCAAATGTGGAACACAAATTCTGTATGAGGCATATTTACTCCAATTTCAGAGCAAAGTTCAAAGGGATTGAATTGAGGGACCTATTGTGGAAGGCAGCTGCAGCTGGGACTGTGAGGGAATTTGAATTTCACATGAACAAGTTGAAGGAGATAGATCCAGAAGAGAAAGCATACAATTGGCTAAGGAAAATAGATCCTGCTTTATGGACTAGGTCCCATTTTAACCCAAGAAGTAGGTGTGATACATTGGTCAACAACATGTTTGAGTCATTCAATAACAACATCTTGAAAGCTAGGGACAAACCCATAATCAGCATGCTTGAATGGATTAGAAAGAGGGTAATGCACAGGATCCAAATCAAGAAGGAAGGGATGGAAAAATAAAATGCTGAAATTTGTCCCAACATTGTCAAAGATTTAGAAGCATTGAAACTGCAAGCTAGGAATTGTCTTGCAACCTATTGTGGTGATAGAAAATTTGAAGTAGATTGTGGTGATACCACACACATTGTTGATTTGGAGGAAAGGAAATGTAGTTGTAGGATGTGAGATTTGACTGGAATACCTTGTAAACATGCAGTAAGTTTCATATTTGTTCAAAGAGAGAAGCCAGAGGACTATGTGCACCCTTATTACAGTAAGCAACATTATCTTGTAGCCTACAACTCAATGATGCACCTTGTTCCAGGCCAGCATGATTGGGTTGAAACAGGACTGCCAGTAATGGCTCCTCCATTGTACAGAAAGCAGCCTGGAAGACCACCAAAAATGAGAAAGAAGGGTATAGATGAGCCAATAAACCCTGTCAGAGTTTCAAGGTAGCATAGGTTCATTGTTTGTGCTAGATGCCTTCAGAAAGGTCACAACCAGAGGTCTTGTAAGGGTCCTGTCCATCCCAAGTCCAAGCTTTTTAAGCCAACAAGAAGTAAGCAGCAACAACCATCTTCAGCAGCAACTGCAACAGCAACAACAACTGCTTCATCAACACCAGCAACAGCAACAGCTACAGCAACAGCAACTGCATATCAAGTAAGCTGCACCTCCAATTTCATTTTATTTTGCAATACATTCCACAACAATGACTTAATACAAATATAAATCATTGCAGCCCAGAAGAAAGCTCCCTAGTAGGAGGGCCAACACATCCTCATCTCAAGTAAGATCTGTCCATTTTGCATACTTGTTACATCATTGCAGCCTAGTTCTGTTGTTAATTTGCAAACTTGTTATATCATTGTTTGTGCTATTCTATTGTTAATTTCCATACTTGTTACATCATTGCAACCCACTAGAATTGGCCACACATTTGAAGAATTTCCAAGTATAACAGGCAAGACATCAGCATCTCATGTAAGCTCTCTCTCCTATGGGTGTCATTTGGTTTTTGACATAGTTGACAACATATAATTGTTTACTTGGACCATTATCATTGCAGCCCAGTAGAGTTGAATACAGTTCTCCAGAATTTGATTACTCCTCATCTCAGATATAGTCAAATTTCATTTGCAAGTTCATTTGCTTTTATAGTATTTGATACTTGTGTGTGTTATTTTGCAGCCCACTAGTTATGGCAGAGGAAGGGGTGAACCAGTTGGAGGTGGCAGGGTTATGTCCAGATCTGCATTGGGAGGTAGCTTCATTAGAAGAGGTAGAGGAGGAGGTGGGTCTGCAAAAGTTACAAGTCAGAGGCAAACTGACAAGGGCAAAGGGAAAGCATGATGGCAGACTCAGCTTTTGTTGTGTTTTGAGTAGTACCAATTTGTTTTTGAATTTGAAACTGAAGCAATATGAACTGTGAATTGTGGTAATCTGAACTGTGAATTGTGGCTTGTATTAACTGGCTTGTACTAATTTGTTTTTGAATTTGAAACTGAAGCAATGTGAACTGTGAATTGTGGCTTGTATTAAGTGAACCATTAAGTGAATTGTGGCTTGTATTAAAGTAATGTGAACTGAAGCAAATGACCTTCCTATTTTAATACCCTTTGAACAACTGGTTACTCTAAAAGCTTCCAATAATGTGATTCTATATTTTTTTACATAAGAAGCATGTTTATGTATAAACAATATGGATTGCCTTTAGGTTCATATTTGATTGTTTTGTACTTCACAAAATTGATATAAACACTATGCACAGTATGGCCTAGATCAGAAGGATGTTTGATTGTTTTGGCCTTCATATCTTGATTGTTTTGGCTACCCCATTTTGTTCAATACAGAGATCAGAAGGATCAACACCTGGATTCTCAAGGCAGTGTTTTTTCTTAATGAATAGTATGGCCAAAACATCTTATTCCTCCATCATGTCTGCATTTTCTTGTGAACTACAATCTTGTCCTATTTATGTTATAACCAAAAAAGTTGTTTCCAGGTTTATTCAATTTTAGGTTCATTCCTCTTTTGTTTGACATTTGTTTTGTGTGAATCATTGGAGAAGTAAGAAGTTTATAACTATACTTAACAGTATCTGCACATGTAATAAGTATAGAGATCCATTGAAGGCACCAAATGTTTTACAGGAGAAGAATGGGAACCAATACATTTCTTCACCAAAACATTCTTTCATTTTACACCTTCATTTTTCAGTACAATTGTTTCATAGACCATTGTACACCTTCATTTTCTACCTTGACTATATTTTTCATCTCTCAAACTCTATGGCCCAATAACAACCCATTTTTCTTTACTCCAGCAAACTTCACTCAAAACATTGTCATGATAAAGAAAAAAACCCATGTCCCAAACAGAGCTTTGCAAAACATTTTCTCCCTTCTACGACTTCTTGCTAGTTCCTTCTCCAATCTGTTCATCTTTGCAACCATCCTTGGCAACACCTCCCTCCCACGTTGGCACATGGGTGGATCAACCCATTCAAAGTAGCCACAAGTTACATCAACCTATAATAAAAAAATACGAGTCTACAAATTCCTTTTCAAAAAAAATTCAATTTTTTTTTTCCAAAAAAAAAAAAATTCAGTTTTGCTTACCCCATATCTTGCACAACCATAAAACCTTCTACCTATATTTCTAGATGTCATTGAAGTCTTCAGAGGGGATCTCTCTCCACAATAACATAGTATTGGAGCATTTGTCCTTGACTGTCCACTTTCGGAAGCTAATGAATAAGCCATCTCCAACTTTCAGAAATTTTCGAAAAATCTGGGCAACTTTCGGATAATCTGGGAACATTTCAGTTTAGGGTTCTATCTTATTTGGGTCTTGATTTGTGTATATATATGGCAATAAGGGTGTTTTCGTCATTTCCCATATGTTTTTGGACGGGAAAACGTACTCCACTGATCAGTTCTGGTCGTGCAACACACGCACTGTTTAAACAAACAGTTCCGTTGGATTTTGCACTCTGGTATGAAGTATAGGGGGTTTAAGTGTTACAAATGAAACTATAGGCGGGCTCCGTGTTTTTTAGGCAAACCACAGGGGGTTAAACTATAATTTACCCAAAATTAATTTATTTTATTATATATTGTCCATTTTTTAAAATTTTATATTTTAATCTCAAGTTTCATAAATATAGAATGGTAGCCACTTCAACTTTTTAAAATTTGGATATGTGATTGCATAACATACAATAAAATAGAGTAATGCTACGCATTATGAAAAGTTTTATGAAACTAATCTATGGATGATTGTATAGCAAACAATAAAATACTAAAATCGAAGGGTAGAAATTTTTCATAAAGGCTTTTCATAATATTTTTTTCATGATACCTAGCATTATTGAATAAGATATCACAAACTAATCTAAGAATGAAGAATTTTCTTGAAATTTTTCATCATATTTCTTTCATAAAACTTAACATTATTGTTTTAATTTTTAAGTATATTTAGATTATGTGCATCTAAAAAATAAAACTAAAAATTGGCTAAAATATGAAAAAAAAATAACTAAAAATAACAAAATTCAAAAAACAAAAAACTCACAACTAGACAAGGTGAAATTGTTATTATTTCCTCTTGTTTGGGAACGATTAAAGGAAGAAAATAAAAGAAAATCAAGTTTTATAATGTAAAAGGGGAAAAATTCTTAAAAATTAGAGGCAAATTTTTTTAAATATATATATATATTTTATAAATCTAAACAAGTTTATTTTCTTTTCTTTTGTTTCCAAATCACCTAATCCAAAACTTGCGCTATGAGTTTTTAACCTTTATGCTTATGGTATCCTTGACAACTTCAATCTCCCAACTACTTTTCTAAATCTTTAACTATTTGTCTTAACTTTATAAACAAACTTTCCACCAAACATTTATATTGATAAATAAAACTGGAAACTAAAATGATAAATTATACTTTTTACTCTTAAATATTCATTTAAATTTTATTTTAATTCTCAACTTTTTAGTTATTACAATTAAGTTTTAAAATTTTAACTCATGTTTTGATATAATCCTCTCATTATTTACCGATAAAATTTTAGATGATAAGTGTTGGTGAGGGGCACATGAATTTTAGGGGTATTACAAAAACAAAAAACAAAACATTGAAAAATTGTAAATAAATTTTTTATTTTATTTTAAAAAGCCTAGAGTTTAACTCTTGTAACTAAATAAATCCTGAAATTTTTATTGTATAAATTTAAATCTTAAACTTTTGATTTGTTATCAATCTAAATTATTTGCCTATTTTTATTAAATAAAAGAGACAAAAAAAAAAGTATTTTAGTCATTAAACTCAACGAATATAATATTTTAGATATTTTATGTACACCTATATTGAGTTTAATGATTAATATATCATTTTTTCCATCAATGTTAACAAAAACTGGCATATGGTTTAGATTGAAAACAACTAAAAAAATTAAAGGGCATTTACACATAAGTCATAATTTATGAACTTATACTCTATTAAATTATAACTAAGATTTTTTGGATATTCAAGTCTCATTAAATTTTTAATAGTTGGAATTGTCTTTCAAATAATGATTGTTCATCATTTATGAATATTTATAAAAGAACATGATGATTTGATATTTATTTTAATTTTCAAAACTTTAAAATATCAACTTTCAAATTAAAAAAACTAAAAAAAAAAAAAATGTGCAAAATTGAAAAAAACTTAATTATTTTTTTTGTGCAAAACTGAAAATTTGTGTCTATAAAAGAGCATGATGATAGAACATTGATATGCAAAAAAAAAAAAAAAAAAAACTTTGAAAATGAAAAAACGGATAATATTTTCAGCTTTAAAACTGGAAAAAATTGATAATGTTCTCAGTTTTATTGGATAATTGAATCAAACTAATAAGTAGAAAAACAAAAACGTTTAATCTCATGCTATCTTTTTTTATCAGTTAGTGAAACAATTATCTGGAGCATTATTATGTAAAATTGATAATGTTTTTAATTTTAAAAATTGGAAAAAAAAACTAATAATATTATCAGTTTTACTAAGTATGATTTATTGGTTTAAAAAATCTTAGATAGGACCTGAGTTACCATAACATTCATAAATAAGACTTTTAGATAATTAACTCAAAAATTAAGATTTAAATTGATAAAATTCAAAATTTATTCTACTACAAATGTCAAACTCTAGAATTTTCTTTGTAATTACCCAAAAAAATTTGTCTGGCAATTACTTTTATATTCTCCAACTTCCACTTAAATTTTATTTTGATATCACTTTTTAACTTTGAATCAAATTTTAAAGGTGGAGTGATGAGAGAATCGCTTTAAAACATGAATGGAATATTAATTTAATTGTTACCATTAAAAAAATGAGGGATCAATATAAAATTTGAGGGGAAAAAAAAAACTTGAAGGATAAAAAATATATTTTACCCAAATTAAAATATAAATTTTAAAATATTGTCCTAATCTAGGCCAAATTAAAAGAAAATTTACATGGTAGAATGATAAAGTAATCCCAGAATATCATGTCACATTATTTACATGGTATTTATGTCAAATGAGAAATCACAAAATGCATTAAATGAATCCTTCCTTATGTCTTAACTATTTAACAAAAAGTTGATTAGCTTGTCATAGTCGTAATTTTTTTAATTGTGTTAAGACTATATTTAGAGTATGAATTTGGATAAAAAAAAATTTTAAAAAAAGATAAAATATGTTTAAAATATAATTATATTTTATAAAGCTAAAATATAAAATGCTAGAGACACCATGAGGGATTAGGTGGAATGTTCTCTGAAAAATTATTTGCCTTAAGGTTTTCTACCCAAAGTTCGAAAATAACATTTGGACTCTGAACAAAATGCTAGAATCCAAAATTGGGTCACTTTCCTTTCCTTTTTCTTTTTTCTTTTAAGAGGGCAGGCCACTATAGACTTTTCAGCAGTCATTGTTGAATATTTGATCAATGGCTTTCCGCAAAAGGATTCAAAAGTCAAAATAGCATAGACCCCAACAACTCCACCTAATCCCTCTTGGTGTCTCCAATGCATATCACTAATTAAGCTATTCGACTCATTTTTATTTATTAAAAATTCATTTGAAATTAATTCATATGTAGATTAATTAAATTTAGATACATTTTGAAAGTTGTTAATTTTTCTAATGCAGTTCAAACTTGGCTATATAAACTTATATACACTATAAAAAGAATTAAAATATTAGAACTTGGCTCAATTAAAACTCATTTGAAATCAGCTTGAAAGAAAAAAAATTTAAACACATTTTAAAGATCAAATTATATTTTCAATCCAAACCTAAATAACTTATTATTCTATTCGATTAGTCTCATTACATACCCTAATTATGCATGTTATAGAACATTTTTGACTTGGCTCTTGAAGAGTAATGAACAGTCCAACTTCTTCTTTAGAAGACCTAATATTTTCCATAGAATTCCTCATTTCTTCACAAACATGTAACTCTCCATGTTAATAATATTTTTGTCACTATGAAACCTAACCTTATATGAACTTGTTCTTCCTTCATCCTAGAGAAGACCTGTTAAAAAACATGTTTATATCATGTCTTTTAATATAGTTGAAAAAGGCCAAATCTCCCATAAATCAATCTTTTAACTGAGTTTTGGAGGTTTGACTTGTTAATCTAACAAAGCGTGTGAGTGAAAATAAAAAAAGATTATTTCCTTCTATGAATGACCCGCTCAACCCTAATTTTTTTACACTCCATGTTGGTCATTTTCGTATCATATTATCCCGAGTTCATGTTAGAATTCTTTCAACACTAATTCATTTCGTTAATTTTTTGTTATTAGCGTGTCGTGTAAAAAAATTATATTGATGTACCAAATCATTACAAATTTTCCCTCACAAATTAATTTTATGAAACTGATCATTACTAAATCAAATTATTTACAAAGAATATTAAATTTGATTTCGTTTCTCCAATTTCAAAATATTAAACACTACTACTAATTATGAAAAGATCAACTTATCTCAAATGGAGAAAGGACAAAAAAAAAAAAACTATATTGATCCTAAAATTTCATTTTACATTTTTTATAATTCAATTAAATAAAGTTACATAAGGAATTTAAATATGTGATGACACAACGAGCCTTAGTAAAAAATTATTAAGAAACAACTAATCCGCCTTGGTGTCCCATAGATTTTTCTAATTTTGAAACTCATTCAGCTTATTTGGTTTCCTAATTCGGAATTCACTTTTCAGAAAATTAAAATTTTTTGTTTTCCGTATTTTGTTGTTTTTATTGAATTTTTTAATATTTTAAGCAAATTTTTTAATTTTTAAATACACCTAACATAAATACACTTGAAAAATATAATATTTGTGAAAAAAAATCTTTAAAAAATTCACTAAATATCAAAAATACAAAAAAAAAAATGAAAATTCAATACATTTCCGTATTCTTGTGTATTTATTGATTTTTTGTAAATATTTTACTTTTTAGATACATATAAGTAAGATGCATCTAAAAAAGTAAAAAAACTGCTTAAATTTTTAAAAATATTCACTAAAAATAAAAAAATATGAAAAATAAAAACTCAATTTTCAAAAAATAGAAACCAAACACAGTAATTCATTTTTTAAGCTTAGCTCAAACTTCACTTAATAAACTTGTATATACTATAAAGAAACCAAACTACACAAATTTGATTCAATTAAAACTCATTTGAGAGTAGCACAAAATGTCAAAATCAAACTTTTACGTTTTCAAAGTAAACTTAAATAACTTGCTTAGTCAATTCAAGCTGATTCATTTAAACGATCCTAATTATGCATGTTCTTTCTAGCACATGTTTGACTAGGCTCCGGAAGATTAATGAATCACTCCAATTTCTTAAAAACATGTTGACATCAAGTCTTTTGATCTAGCTAAATTCCATGGAAGCAAACGACAAAGCAATTGGTGTAATTCAAGGATTTTCCCAAACAACGTGAGAAAGTTTCAATAATTGTTGCAATTTTTGCAATTTCTTCTGAACATTCTATCAGAAAATGTTGGGACCGTGTCGTTCATAAATCAATCTTCTCACTGAAGTCAAGAGATTTGATTAGTTGTTAGTCTAAGAATGTGTGTGAAGTGAGTGAAACTTCAAAGAGATTATCCCCTTCTAGGTCTGAATCACATGTACAAGTTCAGAGAGAAAGCAAATGCACAACATTTGACTTGCATGTGAGGGAGGTTTAGAAATCAAGTCCATATTGTTTGGATGCAAAATTAGTATTAATGTGCAGTTTATTAATGTGTGAGTACACCATCACCTAACTAAGATAAATGGGAGAAGGATTTTTATAGTTTACGAGACAGGACTTGTTCTTGGATCACACTTCGTTGTTGAATTGATACTAGAATTATAGAACTTTTTTTTTCTTTTTTTCATTTTCCTCCGCAGACCTCTTCCCTAAATCTGTAATTCAAATACAATCATAAAACTATTGCCAACTTCCACCTTTCCATCATCAATTCTCTTATTGAAACTCAGATCCCCATCCCTTATTTGCTCAAAAAGGCAAACCATACAAAAATTATGACTTATAGCAGCGGTCAAAACTGCCACTAAAAATAACAAAAAGCGTTGCTAAATATTAGAGCACTTTACTTGCGGTTTGAATAGCGACGGCCAAACCGTTGCAATAGCCCTATCAGTATAGGCTTATTGTGACAGTTTATGCAACCGCTGGTATAAATATATATATATATATATATTTTGCGACGGTTGATGTGGCGACAATTATAAACGTTGCTATATCTTAAATTTACCCATTGGTTCATAATTTTATAGAAACGAGTTGACTGCTGCTATATCTTTTGCTTTTGCGACGTTTTGTCAACCGCCGCTATATTTTGACTTTATTGCATCAGTTTTACATCGTCGCTATAGTCATAAATTTTTTTAAAATTTTATTTGTAACGATGGTTATTAACTTCAATTATAGGCTATGATTTACTATTCAATTACCAATAATATATAGCTTAGAATTTTGAATGTTTTGCCAACCATTAATTGTTCTCTCACTTATCCATGCTTACAAAATCACTATTATATATACCTATAAAATCACTATTTTGTTTTAACAGCTCAATACTCAATAATTCTAAAAGGTAAAAGTTTACATTTTCATAATCCCAAAATATCCAAAACACTTTAATTAAAAGATACTTTACATAAGCTTGTCATACCAAAATAAATCAAATGTTTCTAGCTAACTTGTCACCACACCATAATCCAAAAGGAATAAGATATAAACTTGTCATACGACAAAAATGCTCAAAAATATTGCTCATGATGCCATTTCATAAGACCACCATGAAAAATGTGCACATCGAGAAACGAAGTCCATTGTTTGATGCTTTCATATTGTTCTATTTCTTACAATAAAAATGATTGAATGAATTTGAAAATCCATAAATAAAATTTAGATTACAAATAATTCTCCACAAT
The DNA here is from genome assembly GCA_036172215.1 of Camellia granthamiana. Taxonomy (NCBI): domain Eukaryota; kingdom Viridiplantae; phylum Streptophyta; class Magnoliopsida; order Ericales; family Theaceae; genus Camellia; species Camellia granthamiana. Next base: position 47,206,451 of record CM069907.1, on the reverse strand, counting down.
TCTTATTTTTTTTTATAAGTATGTGGTTTACGTACCAAAAAATAAAGATTTACAACAAAGTTCGAGATCATATCTACATTTTTTTTTTAATCAACAAAAAAAAGCACTCTTTATTAATGATAAAAGAGAAATATAACAATCGACAAGGAAGACCAACCACAACAAAGGGAAGAAAAGAAAAACATACAAAGAAATTACACACCATCCCTGCCGCCCCATACCAGGTTCACTCTCCAAACACACCAAACCCAACAACACTTAAGCTGCTATAAAGCATCACAAAAGCCAAACAAAACAACAATGGCAGCAAATAAATTCTATTGTAGAGAAGTCATTAACTTTGGTTCAAAATTGTGTCAATGTAAATATGTGTATTACAAATTCTATTGTAACGATGACTTACTTGAAACATGAAAATAACATAAAAACAGTGGAAAATATTGATAAGTGAAATCCTTACCCCGATTAAAAGGTTGCATTTCATGACTCCCAAAAGAGGATCTTTGATGTGTTTGTGGAGAAGCTTGGTTTGGAATGCCACTAGTTCCATATGTCGCCTAATTTATACAATAAATTCACATGAGTATGCATAAATTCACATTAGTGTATAGATTTTGTGTAACGACCCCAAAGTGCGTATAGAAAGTTATCCTTATTTAATTAGGGGTTAATGTGTTTGCTATTGGAATTGAAGAACTATCCGTTGGTTTATGCCTTTGAAACTGGAATTGGTGACCTTTACCAAACAATCCGAAATTTTTCCCTCCGCTCGAGCGGAGTAGTTGGCGCTCGAGCGTACTTCTGAGGTTTCCAGTAATTTTGTAGGCAAACTGAAAATTCTGGGAGGGGTGATTTTCCGCTCGAGCGTATAAGTGGGCGCTCGAGCGGGTCGCCTGGTTAAGTTTGATTCTGAGGCATGTGGGCTCATTTTTGATGTTCTTCTTAGTGTGTTTGGAATGTTCTTACCTTATTTTGGGGTATTGATTGAGATAATAATATGATGGTAAAGTAAGATTGGATCAAAAACTTTAATTTGAATAATTCGTTTACGACCAACCGTCACTCTTTTGCCCTTTTATTTTTCCACACTTGGAATTTGGATGTAAGGTTAGAACCATTGGAAAGCTTATTTTCGGGGCTTCAATTTGGGCACAAGAACGACTTAAAACGGAGTCCGGATTGGAGAGTTATACCTGTTTGAAATTTTGAAATCTATGCTGGGAACAGGTCCGCTCGAGCGGGAATAGGGACGCTCGAGCGGGAATAGCGGGTTCAGCAGCTTAAAAATGGGATTTCTAGATCATTCTTGATATTTTCTTTTTCCCTCTTCTTTCCTCTGTCCTAGGATCGAAAAACCCTAGGTCCTTGATCCTCAATACCTTCCATTTCCCTTAGTTTTGATCAAGATTACCAATCAAGAAGTGAAGAAGCTTGAAGATTATCGTGTTCTACCGATTGGAATTTCGAAATTGTGGAGGAATCTCATCCAAGCTTACTCCTTTGTTTGTTCCTTGAGGTAGGGGTTCTAGATCTCCTCAATACTTACATCTATGGATGGATTTATGGTAATTTCAGTATATAAAGGCAAAAATCTTCATTTTTATCATCTAGGGCATATTATGAGATTTGGGGATTTAGAATTTGAGATGTTGGAAGTTAAATTGCTAGGTTAAAATGATGGATTGTGAACCCTAGATGTAGAATCATTGGGAAAATTGGAATTAAAAGTGGTGATTTAAGAAGTTTGAATTTTTGTTAAAAATCCTCATTTTTCTTGAAATCCTTGGTTAATTAATGATGATAACCAATGAATTGGCCCAAATTGAAAGTAGAATAATGAAATTGAGATATTGAATTATATATGTACAAGTTTAATTGGAATTTGGAAATGTTTGGAAATTATGTTTAAAATTTGCGAATGAACTACGTTATGAACATTGAAATTCATGCTATAATGTGAAGGGAAAATTGAGAAAATAATCTATGACTGACATGGATGATATGAACTCGGTTTTGGAATATTGAAATGAGATTCAAGGGTTTATTTTGCATTATGTTGAATTACAAATAGTGTTAATGAACTAAGTGGTGTTGACTTTGTTGGATTATATTGTGTTGACTAATATTGAATTGAATAGACTATGATGAGTTATGTTTGAAGTACGTGAATTGTGTAGGGTCAGCTACAGGGGCGGACCAAGCACCTAAACACTGTGAGTAATAGTACAGGAATCACACATTTGATTACCAGTAATGATTCTTTTGTTTAACGTTCTGCTCTTCACAAGTAGTTATGTCAAAATTATATTGGGAAACAGTGGAAACATTGAAAGATTTTGGTGTACATTGGTATGACTCTGAACCTCCTCTGTATTTTGGTTATGGCTAATGATTATTGTTAATGTACCATTCTAAGAATTACCCATGTTTCCGTATCAAAGTTCATACAAAGTGGTAAAACGGTGAAGTCGGTTAATAGAAAGGAATTGAGTGCTAACGACATTGTTATGTGCCTCATGTTGTGATAGGAATTGTTATGACCTATTGATGTACTAGTACCATTACTTTCAGATTATTGTTAATGTTAAGATTCGGTTAATTACAAGTCAGGTATGTCGACTTCCAAAGAACCATGAGGAAATCTAAGTGCATCATTGCACTAAACATTTTGGTTGCTATGGATAATGAATGTTTGCGTTATGTTATCTGCTAGTTAGTGGTATTGAAACACGATAAACAAATGGGATGTATGTACAGTATGGAACTATGATATCTACGTATTTCTGAAGGCATTCAGTCTGTGAAATGTGTTCACCTTTTGCTAACAAATATCAGCAACATTCTGTTAAACTTATATTATCTATGGTAATGTATGTGAATAATGGGAAGAATGTATGTATTTTCTGTATACTTCTGAAGTTAATTTGTTCTGATGTTTTCTGGTATGGAACAAAGTGCTGTACGGAATTAAGTGCTACACCTTGGTGGGAGCCACCTCTAGAATCCGTACGAGCCACCTTTTGAGTCCATACATTTGTTATTTCTGTTATTTCTGGTACCCTACGCTTATGCGTTCTGTTATTTCTGGGCTGCTAGGCCGTTCTGTTATTTCTAGGCCGCTAGGCTGTTCTGATATTTCTGGGCTTAAAGCCGTTCTGTTAGTTCTGGGCCTATGGCCGTTTTGTATCTGTAGACCTATGGCTGTTCTGTACATACTGGATTTAAAATCACTCTGTTAAGAAAACTGGATCTATGACTGTTTTGGAATAATTACAGAATGAAATCAATCATATGCCTCTGCAGTTTTATGCTTTATTATTCAAGTTAAACCTTATATTATTTATGTACTATTATTCACTGAGTTTCACTCACTCTGTATTTTGTCTGTTTCTGTAGGTCATCAACCGAGAGGCCAGTCCTAACCCTTAAGATTCATCTCCCTCTTGTCAACCTCGGTGTGTCCAGGCACTAACTGAAGTCCGTGTATTTTGTAAAGAGTTGTTAGGATTTTGGGGATTTATGCTTGATTGTCTTTCCTTAAGATGTTTTGTTATGCGCCCAATTGTGGGCTAAGTCGATGTATGCGTGTGTATGTTTTTTGTATATTATTTACTTGATGTGATGTTGTGATCTTGGCATGTCAATAGTAGCTCAATGGACATGTTTTGATGTTGTTCTTTAATATTAAATGCTTCCGTTCAGGCCCCTTATATTTTGTATATCAGGTTTAATGCCATGTCTGCATAGGTCATGCCCGAACTTTTAGGGGCGGGTTCGGGGCATGACATTTTGAGTAATTGATATACAAACAGAAAACTTAAACAAAATTTTCATACACAACTAATGATATAGCTTATTGTGAACCTTTCACTTCAGAACAAAACACTTATGAGTTGACGTTTATTTACAAAAAATTATATTACCACAACACTCTTGTAGTGTTTCTTTTTTTGGCTACTTTATTTTCTTTCAAAATTTTCATTATTCTTGCTAAAACGTGATGCTTGGGCAAAAAATAACATTAAAATTGTGCATAAAACCATAAAACATGTTTTCCTTATCTATCCAATGCAATATTACAAGCATTTGCAGATGATACAATATTGTTTTGTGAAGCTGAGTGAGTGGAAGTGGTGACCATCAAACGTATTCTAAGATGTTTTGAAATCCTCTCAGGGCTGAAAATTAACTACCATAAGAGTGTGATTACTGGTATTGGAGTGGATGAAGTGTTGTTGCAGAGTTTTGCCTTTAGACTAAATTGTGCCCACCAAAGGTTACCTTTTAAGTATCTAGGACTACCACTAGGAGCTAATCCTGGTAGGTCAAACACTTGGAAGCTAGTCTTGGACAAGTTTAAACAGAAGTTATCTACACGGAAGAGAAGGCTGCTTTTGTTTGCTGGGAAGCTGACTCTAATTAAGTCTGTTATGAGTAACTTGCCTAACTATTACTTGTCATTGTTCAAAATACCAGTAAGGGTGGCAAAAGCTATTGATAAAGCAAACTTTCTTTGGGGGGGGGGGATCCGACCTTAGAAGGAAAGTTCACATGGTTAGATGGGATACCATTACCAAGAGTAAACATTTGAGCGGTTTAGGGATCAAAAGAATCACAGTTATGAATATGTGTTTACTGCTGAAATGGTGGTAGAGGTTTGGGGCAAAGCATCATACTCTGTGGAAGGATGTTTTATGCTCTAAGTATAGTATGAAGGGTGGAAGATGGCTGCCATGTATGGAAGGAAATAGCAGAAGCTCAAAATTTTGGTTCGATATCATTGGTGCAATTATATCTACTCCTATGCTACACAATCTGTACCTTGCAAACTCAGCTGTTAAGTAGGGGAATGGTAGGAGAGCTCATTTCTGGCTGGATAAATGGGCTAGGGAGCTAAGCCTCAAGGACGAATTTCGCAGACTTTTCTCTCTATCTACTGATAAAATAGGAGTTCTGTCTAATTTTTATAACAGGAGTGGAGGGTCTCAGGTATGGAATCTGTAATTCAGGAGAGCTTTGTTGACTTGGGAAGATGAGGAGGTGAGTAGACTTCATTCCTTCCGTATGCATGCTCGAGCAATGAGGGTCACCAAACAAGATGCTTGGAAGTAGAAGACTGATCCATCTGGTTTGTTTTCTGTTGCATTAGTGTATAAAAGTTATGAACTCTTCTTGGGTCCTGTTAGGAAAATGGTAGTGGTAGTTTGAAATAATTGTGCCCCATCTAAAGTCAATTTTTTTAGGTGGTTAGCTTGGCAAGGCAAAATGAAAACCTCTAGCTTCTTACAGAGAATTGGTATCTTAGCTGCATTTGCCAATGTGGGTTGTGTCTTCTGTCAAAATGAGGTGGAATCTATCAATCATATCTTGCTCTTCTATCCATTTGTCTAGCTGCTATGGTCTAATATTATGAAATAGTGGGGTTTTTAATGGGTTATGCCAAACTCAGTGGAAGGGCTGCTGTAATGGTGGTCGTTTTGCAGAATGAAAAAGATTGAGAAGTTGTTGTGGAAGGTTGTGCCTTTGGTTGTTTTGTGGTCCACATAGAAATGATTGTGTTTTTAACGGTTCCCAACCAAATTTTGAGGAACTATGTAAGGTTGTCAAAACAAGAATAGCTTTGTCGGCCAAATCCTCCCCAGCTAAAATAGAGTTCTCTGTTAATAATGTAGCCTTCAATTTGCCTAAGGTTCAATAATGTATTAGGAATGGGAGCTGAGCTAACCATCTGTTAGTCTGTATATTTGGTTGAGTAACTCATAGGGGAGTAGTGCTTACTGGAATCTGCTTAGATGGTTGTGGGTGAACAGAGTATGGGTGCTGTTGTAGTGGCCTCTAGTGTGCTGCTGTTGGTGTGTTTGCTGTAGCTGGGCGTTTGATTCTTGGCTGCCCAGCTATGCTCAAGCTCTAGCTTTGAAATGGTGATTGAGCTTGTGTAAGGCCTGGTTTCTGAGGTATGATCTAGTCTACTTTACAGGTATAGTGGTTTATGTCTGTTCTGTTTCTGTGAATGTAGTGGCTTCAGTCTGTTCTATCTGTTCTATTTCTATGATTATATAAATTACGAATAGATTGAGGTCTTGTTGTTCTTTTGCTTATTGAATGGCGGCACATTGGTCTTGCTTTTGCTAGAGCTTGTTATTGGTGATATGCTCTGTGACGCATTGATGTTCTATTATCTATTTGTTTTGGTGGCTGAGTCTGTTGTTTTGGTTTTGATGTTTTGCACTGATGTATTGTAATCAGCAGCATAGCATGTTGTTGCTTGATCTGTTATTTGTTTCTGTGACTAAATAGACTACAAAAGAGCTGTGGTGTTGAGTCTGTTTTGGTGTTGAGTACTGCATCAGGAATGGTGGACGAGTCTGTTTTGGTGTTATGTTGTTGATACTAGCTGAAGGTGGTTGATCTGTTTTGATTGATTTGCTGTGGTGTTGAGGCTTTTTTTTTTTTTTTGTTTCTTTGGTTGGTCGCTCACCAACTCTGGGGTGTTGGCAAATGATAAGATGGGCTTTTTGGTGCCAACATAGTTGGAATGATTTAGCTCATCGTGATGCTTTTGCACTCGCCTTTCTTTATTGATGTAATTTGTTTTGTACCTTGTACTTTGCTCTTTCATCAATGAAGTTTATTTTTTGCTGATAAAAAAAATATATATATATATTACAAGCATTTGGTGTGCAAGTGATGTGAATATATTTCAGAATTTTTTTTATGACATTTTAATTAATAAATTTTTTTGATAAAAAGTTAAAGCAATAAACCATCATGATAGCGTGTTGCTCTTGGGCCCCATTTGTTTTGGGGTATAAAAGGAGGGATGGGATTAGGATAGATGTGAGACCTATTTAATGTTGTGTTTGTTTGTAGATTTGGGGAATGGATTGAGATGGATGAGGGAATTAGGTTGGGCCTTGGAAAAGGGGATTAAAATGGAGGAAGTGGAGGTGGTATTAGAAAAATAGTCAGCTGGACCAGAAATTATTTATTTATTTATTTTAAATTATTTACATGTTGGGCTTCTTTTTTTTTTGAACATTAATGTTTAATTTTTTGTATTTTTTGTTAAGTAAAAATCATTGTTTTATTTGTTTTATTTTTTCTGGAAATTTTTAATTTTTTACATGTTGGGTATTTTTTTGAACATTAATGTTTAATGTTTTGTATTTTTTTATTTGTTTTATTATTTTATATAAAAATAATATAACAATCCCTATACTAACAACTATCATCAAAACAAACACAATTTTACTTAATCTCCTCACTATTAATCCCCTCACTATTAATCCTCTCCATTCTACCTCTGAAAACAAATGGGGCCTTGGTGCCAACCTTGTTGGGATGAAAGGTAGCACTATGATGCTCTTTGCGCTTTATCTTTTCTTTATTGATGTAATTCATGTTTTTATATGTTGTTGCTTCAATAAAGTTTTTTTTGCTGATAAAAAAAAAAAAAAAAAAACTTATCTTTTTTATTAATAGCAAAGAATACAAAACGTGACTCCCTCATTGGAAAATAAGATGGAAGACATCTAGGATTGAACCAATTTCTCTAACATAAAACAACAGAATAGAACAAAACAAAACAAAACAAAACAATAAAGAAAAATTAGTCATTGTGGCATTTTATCAAACACCTAGCAAACCCATAATAATTTCTCATTGCTATTCATAGTGAGAAGCATTAGATTTTACTGTGTGTAGAATCAACAAGAAGTCATTCACTTCAATGATTATATTGGTTAAAATGTTAATATCATAATCAGATTACAAAATATGTTAATCATTACATTTTCTATATTTTTTTCCCAAATTAAAATCATTCAAGTTACTTGTGGAACTCTTCAAAGTAGAGAAGTTTTAAAGATGCTAGAAATAATGAATGGAATGACTTTAGGCCTCGTTTGTTTTGGGGTGTAGAAGGAGGGATGGGATTGGGATAGAGGTGGGGCCCATTTAATGTTCATTTTGTTTGCAGATTTGGATAATGAATTGATAAGCCGGAGGGTTGCATAACATGATTCATAGTCTGCCTGAACACTTGGTATTGAAATTTAGTACGTTGGTATTAGGGGAGTGATTACTTGTTTACCCATCATTGCCCTAGCTCATCCTTAGAAGAGACAGCAGCAGCAGGAAGAATAGACAAAGACAAGCTCTCTTCTTTAGATTTTTGATCTGAAGAGTCTGCCCTGCTCTTCCTTGGAAGCAACAGCAGCAAGAAGGAGAGGCAAAAAAAGCTCGCTGTCACGACCCAAACCCGCCCCTATTGGTTTAGCATCATAACCGGCCAGTAATCCTTGGATTACCGAATGCCTCTGAACAGATTAACAAAATTAAGGGGCTAGCGGAAGCAAATACATAAATATAGTTGTCCAATGAGCTGTGCTGACTTATATGAAACAGAATATTTAAAACTTTATATACATAACCGGTAGTCAACCATACATTATACCCACACACATTACAGTATTGTAAGTACAGCCAACGACATCAAATCAAGTCTTATATAAACAGAAATCACAGAACTTAAACACAGGACGCTTCGGGAACCTCCACGTGAGACACAACGGTTGGCTGACAACGAAACACAGATCCAGACAAAAGCCTCCAGACTTGAACATCCAGAATGCTCACCTATACATATATATATACAAACAGTGAACTAAAGCCCAATGAATAACATTAAGGTAAAGAGGTTAGTGAATGAAATCTGAACATATCATAAGTGGAAACAAATCATAGCATAATCATTCTCATATCAGAACATAATAATGGTACATCCCATAGAACACATCACAGAACGTCTTCCGACTAGAATAATCGGTTCCGGATACCGATTAAACACATATCACCACAATGAAGTGGCTAACGAGATCTCGTAATTACTTGTATGTCATGGACCCGCATTTTCATGCCGTCCCCCATGACTTGGGACTATCTATGGATGCCATAATAGATTTCAAACTTGGAATGTTCGTTCACGTAAACAGATAACATTTCAGAAATCAGAACTTATCATATTTCATTTGGAACATAATTCATATGAACGTATCTTTACGATAACGTTACTCACAGTGGTTCCAGTAAGCGGTCAATCAATCCTTGAGTCTTGACCTACAATCACAAAATACATAACACAAGCATGTCTTATCATTACACATTCAAGTGGCCATTAAGGTTTAGCTTTTATTACATTGGTTCTTATTCTTTCTTACCACATTGCCTAAAACACACACACTTGCAGTCTCATAACTTAGCACATTCATTCCTTAGTGTGTTTCTAATCCATAACCTCCTTAATATGGCTTAATTAGGGCTTAGGAATGCCTAAGATGCAATGAGGATGCCAAAACATGCCTTGGAACACTTGGTAAAATTTTCTGAAAATAAGGCCCCCGCTCGAGCGTAGACTTCCTCGCTCGAGCGGACATGCAAAATGAGAGGGGCCACTCCAGCATGACTTCCTCCGCTCGAGCGACCTGCAAACTTGGAAAAAGTACTGGTTGGTCGAAATCCACGCTCGAGCTACAACTCCCACGCTCGAGCGTATCGACAACATGCAAAGGGTTCGCTCGAGCGTCCAAGTGGTCGCTCGAGCGGAGAGCTCATGTCTGAAAAAAAATACTGAGAGCTCGCATTCTTCGCTCGAGCACAGGTTTCCTTGCTCGAGCGGACTGTAAAATTCTGGGTTTTTCAAAACAAGGTTTGAGCTTCAAAATGTGATTTTAATGGCTATACTCATGCAAAGCTTGATCAAAACACTTGGAAGGCCTTTCTAAAACACAATTACATGATCACTCTCAAACATTTAGCTCAAAACTCATGGATTTAGCAAATTTGAACTCCAAAGCTCATGCATGGAAGATTTTCAAACTCCTTTCTTTTTTTCTACAAAACATGCAATGAAAACCATAAGCTCATGAAATTTTGAAACATGAAACATGATAATTTCTTGAAGATGATGAGTAAAACTTACATGCATGCAAAGATTTCAAGAGCAAAACTCAAGACATGAATGAACAAGGTATAATCCTCCATAAACATGCACACAAGCCATTTTCTTGCTCAAAAACCCAACTTCACTTCAAATTCCAGTAATTGATTCACCAATTTCTTAGTACAAGATGCATAGAAGGTTGTCTTACAAAAGAATAGGCTCTAGACTCTTACCTAGCTTCTTGATTTCGAACAATGAGATATGGTCCTCCTAATTTCCTTCTTCTTCTTCAACCTCAAGAGCTCACTCTCTTACTCTCTAGTTACACTCTCTCTCTCACATAAGAGACCAAAGAGGCAACCTACCACACCCCCTCACTCAGCTGAATATACACAACACACATCTCACTTTGAGCACCATACACGTGCACACACATGCACACTTCCAACACACACACACACACATGGGTTTTAATCCCCTACACTCAACACCACAAAATGCCTCAACACATTATACACTCAATCACATCTTGGATCATTAATAGGATTAGATTAGGTACCAATCATGCATTATTTAAATCAAACATAAGTAACCTTAATTTATTCAGGTTAGCGCGAAATTCAATTAATCCAAATTAGTTCCCATCAAGGTTCAATTTAATCACATGCGATTTTTACCGCATCGAATCAATTCTTAATAAAATTTACCATGGTGTTCTAAAATTTCCAAATAACACGTTGATGTAATCAATTTCGATTTTGGATGCCGATAAGGCTTTCAATTTACATTTTAAAGCGGAATCCAAATAGATATTTCTACACGTAACAGATAGGAGGCCAAAATCATGTAAAATTCCATAATAATCCCATAATTTATTTTATCTGCTTAATTAACATCCTTGATTACTGACTAATAGCTAATTGCGGGTTGGGGTTATTACACTCGCTTTTCTTCACAGTGTGCCCTAACTCTGTCTCATCTTCAGATTTTCGATCTTCAGATTTAGTTGAGTATCTGCTACATCGGTAAATTTTTTTCTTGTTAAGCAAGTTATTGTTTTTTATTACAAGATTTTATTGATAAAATATCCCACACCAACTCTTCTTTGTTCTGATTTGTTCTTCATCATTATTTTCTTCTTCTTATTATTATTCTTCTTCTTTGGGTGGGATATGTCGTGAAAAAAATAAATAAATAAATGAAAAAAATGAAGTAGAAATGATGCTCTGTTTTGGCCATTTATGTTATTATGGAATGGAAGAGAGATATCTACCAAAGTTTGATCTTTCAACTGCTTGTATTTAGATTCTATTTTTCAGGGTAATCAATTAAAATCGAAATTAGTTTCAATTTGTTTGTAATAATTTCTCATTGAAAGATAAGCATATAAAACAAACAACAAAACAATTGTTTCCAAATTAATTATCTTTTTATTAAATGCATAAAAAAGGAGTTTAATAGAATGTCAATAATCAATACAATTTCTGGGTATAAAAAAAAGTTAGATTACTCAAAAAATGGTAAATGGAATTGATTTTTATATACAATGTGATTAGAATATCACTCAATAAAGGGGCAATTAAATTCCCCTTATATGAAGATGAGAAGAAAGCAACAACTTTCTATGTTGCAGGTGCATCAAAGAACAAGTTTTGGTGTTGTAGAATTCAAATAATTCAAAAATTTTAATTAAAAAAAAAAAAAGAGTTATAGTTAACAATTAACAAAGTTAGTTATGAGAAGTAATTATTCCCTTTTCCATTCCTTTTATTAAGTCAAACACACAAGATTGTATTAAACAAGTCACTGCCAAACGAAACAGAAAGGAAATGATTCTTAATCCTTTTCCTTTCCTCATAATTATTTTTTTTAATCATCTCTTTTCCTTTCCTTTTTGGCCAAAATCCTCCATGCCAAAGACACTTTAACAAGTGAAGGCATCTAAACATTTAATTGTTCTCTTTTGGGGTAAAGTCACAACATAGAGCTTTCACATTTTGATGTGCACAGGTACCTGGTGATTTATGATAAAATGAAGGGGCGAGAAGTCTATTTTATATATTTATTTATCTATTTACCTAGCTCAAAAAATATAATGCTTGTCATTTTGAACAACTTGCTTTCTAAATATTTTTAAGAAGAATTCATATTTTTTCTTGAAATTCTTGACAATTGAACTTATTCAGAAAAGTTTCAATTGTAATTGTGAAAAGGTTGTTGTCTTCCAAGGTAAGCACATAGTTAAAAATTTCCAATCATTCTGTTTTAGATATTCTTAAATTAAATATAACAATACTATTAAAATTTCCACTGTACTTCAAACTCACTCTACTATGGCTTTTTGGCCGTTACACTCTGTTTTATGGCAGTCAACACTTTCTATTATCAATTATTTGTTTTACTTTTTGTGCTGATTTTAGCCGCTTATTGTTTATTCATTTTTTGTAGATGAATAACAATTATGCCACTAAGAAAGGGAGAAAGGACCTCATAGAGGAATTTCTAGCCCTTTAACATGTTATTTCATCCATTAGTTATGCACATGCTATGTATATAGTGATTTTACATGTTGCATTCAAGAAGAAAGAAATTAGGTTGCAACTACCTAGATCACCTCACCCCTATGGAAAACAAATTGAGCATTTGAATAGATTGGTCAACGATAGTAACATAAATTGTCATGGCCAACTTCGGATGAATAGGCGTACTTTCATGCTTTTATGTGGGTTGGTGCAAAGTGTTGGATTGTCTAATTCAAAGTATGTCATTTTAGAGGAGCAAGTAGCCATGTTTTTTAATGTGCTTGCACATCATATTAAGAACCGCAAAATTAGATTTAATTTCATGCGGAGTGGTCAAATAGTTAGTAAGCACTTTAATAATGTTCTCAAGGCTGTGTTGCGCCTCCATGGTCTCCTCCTTAAGAATCCTGAACCAATAACTGCTAATTGTACAGATGATAGGTGGAGTTGTTTTCAGGTACAATATTATTACAATTTCACTTAATTAGCATATTATATTTTTGTATTGCCTATATTAATTTTATAATATTGTTTTATTTTTAGAATTGTCTTGGTGCTTTAGATGAAACCTATGTTTAGGTTCTTGCCCCTACAATAGACAAACCAAGGTATAGAATGAGAAATGAAGAAATTGCCACAAATGTATTCGGTGTGTGCTCCCAAGACATGCAATTCATATATGTCTTGCCTGGATGGGAAAGAACTGCTTCTAACTCTAGGGTACTTAAAGATGCTGTCAGTAGACCCAATGGGTTGAAAGTCCCTACTGGTATGATAATTATATATTGTTATATATATAAATACACTATATCTATATTAAACAATTATTTTGTTACATACATAGTGAAACCATCTTACATAATTACAGGTCATTACTATCTCGTAGATATGGGTTACACAAATGGGGAGGGTTTTCTTGCACCATATAGAGGACATTGTTACCATCTTTCCACGTGGAGAGAAGGGGGTGCCCCAACAACTCCACAAGAGTTTTTTAACATGAGGCACTCTTCTGCTCATAACGTCATTGAAAGGTGTTTTGGGCTATTTAAAATGAGGTAGGCAATATTGAAGACTTATTTTTACTTTCCAAAAAAGACTCAATTTCGTATTATCACTGCATGCTGCCTTCTCCACAATCTCATACTACGTGAAATGCCTATGGATCTTGATGATGATGAGAATGAGGAAATGAATCCTTCTCCTCCAGCTACTGAATTAGGAGATGAAATTATTGATGTTGTTGAAGCATTTGATCAATGGAGTGAATGGAGAATTGCCTTGGCAACCCAAATATTTAATGAATGGCAAGCAAGCAGAGGCCAATAAATTATTGTTGTATAGTGATTTTTATTTAATAGTGAGAGTTTGTTATGGCATGTAATTCAAACCACATTTGTTTAGTTTTTGTGTGGTATTTGTAACAAATATTGTGTAAGTTGATTTGTTATTTATGGTTGACATGTGTGTTATGATTTAAACTTATGATATATATATATAGGTATGGATGACTCAGGTACCACTAGTTCTCGTAAAAAAGGGAAACTTCGAAGGTTTTGGAATCACCGTGAGGAACTCTTCCTCATTACAACCATAAAGGATGTAGCCGCAAGTAATCCTAGGTGGAAACTTGATAATAATCAATTTAGGGCAGGCTTCTACAATGAATGTGAGAAGAAGATCTTAAGTGCATTTCCTGGAACTGATCTTCGAGCCACTCCTCACATCGACTCGAAGATTAAGTTGTAGAGGAAACAATATAACACTCTTCAAGATATGTTAAAGATAAGTGGTTTTGGTTGGGATGATGAACAAAAGATGGTGCTTGTTGATAGTAATGATGTATGGCAGAACTATGTCAGGGTAAATCTCATTTTTATTTTGTTATTTGCATTACTATTTACTTGTAAATCAATATTTTCTTTTTAATAATTGGATATTCATTGGTGTAGAGGGTGTCGGATGCAAAAAGGATTCGAAATAGGCCATTCCCGTTCTATGAAGATTGGCTTATTTTATTTGAGACGGATAGGGCGACTGGTGAACTGGCTGAGGATCCTGCTAATGCAGTTGCAGCCATGGAAAAGGAGGATGCAAATGCAACTACAGAAGAAGGAGAACAGTCTCATGTTGAAAATTTTAGTATGAACATGGGTGATACGGACTACTCAATGTCCACTGCTGGTAATGTTCCCAACTGTGCTAACACTACTAAAACTGGAGGAAAAAAAAAAAAAAAAAAGGCTCGACCTACTGAGGGGATTCCCACTGAACTATTAGAGATGGCAAAAAATCTTGGATCATTCATTGAGAATACTAATACTACGATGGTAGAGATTGCTCATAGGATAGGATATTCACATGACCTATCCTAACAAAGGAGTTTGGTTGATGCAGAACTTCTGAAGTTGCCACTGAGTAATACCCAAAGATTAATGACAACATCTATGATAGTGAAAGATGAAGACAAAGTTGACTTATTCTTCAGTTTAGATGATAATAATAAGATGGAGTAGGTTTCTTTGCTATTGGAATGTCATATTTGAATGTGGCATCTATTGTATGATGGTCTTTTTGTTTGCCACATGACTTGTAATATATTATGTGATGCATAAATATTATAGCTTAGGTATTGTCTGCAACTGTAATCTGTTTATCTACTGCAACATATTGTATGATGGTCTTTTTGTTGAGCTATTGTTGCTTTCTGCTACTCCTGCAATCTATATATATGTTGTTGTTGTGTTGGGGCTGGTTAAGATTGGTTTTTGTAGCTTGGAACTTTTTTTAAATTAAGGATGTTAAGTTGATATTGTTATTTGGACTTAGATTTTGTTGTCTTGGGTTTTTGGCAAGTTATGTCCCTTGTTTAGGCTCATCATTTTTGTTAGCCATATTGTATTTTGATGATTATTTAATTATGTTTTGATTTTGTTCTTGATAAATTAAATTGAGCAATATATTATGTTTTATTCATATATTATGTTTATCCAGAACTGCCAGAAAAAAGTTGGCAGGCTGTAGAGGATTTTGGTTGGTTGAACAGCTCTTTTGGCCGACCGGCATATATATTGGCCGGCTAGACAGGTTCCTGGCCAAGTAGTGACAGATCTTTTTGGGTAACAATTTTGTTATGTGGTGCTTGAACAAGTTGGGCTGCCATAGTGAAAGTATCCAAAAAAATTTCAGCCGAGGGGGTAAATTCCCCTTAGACCCCTCTGTTGGATTTATTTTCTAGTGTGGCCCAATAGCCTACATATTTTTACATGTTTTAATTTTATTTGGACTCTACAATTAGATAAAGCCAATATTATATATAAAGTTCAGTAATTAGAATTTTAATATAATCACTCTTCTAAGATAAGAAGGAAACCTTGATGGATTAGGAATTCTTCTGATAAAGTTTATCTGGCCCTCTTCTCTCCTCTATATAAGGATGGGTGACTCCCCTTTCATATGATAAGTATTTTCCATCACTCTAAGTTTTATAGTCATCCTAATGAAGTGAGAGACAGAGAGAAGAAGGTGAGCCAAGAATTAAAGGTTCAACTATTAGGGGTATTTTCTCAACTTCTCTAATTCAATGACTGACAAAGGTATGTTCGTTTTATTTTTGAGTTGTATTAAATTCAAGATCCTGTTAAGTTTAATTCCGCATTATTATTATGATTACATGTATTATTAATATTTACATGTGGTATCAGAGCTTTAGTTTGTGAATCAATACACCTTGGAATAATAATATATTTATGAATATTGTTATTATATTATAATTATAATTATTCACAAAAAACATACTTTTGTTTATAAGGTTTGAACTCTGTCGGCATGTGATGTGCACTCCACTAAGTATGCACATCATGAACTCCCTCACTCACAAGACAACATGATCTGTTAGGTCCTAACCTAAATAAGAGCACAGTCCACTCACTTTGTTTTGTGATTTGTTAGGTGCAGGCTTTTATGTAATTCTATATGCTGTTCATATGCATGTTTTGATTTATTATCAATTTTAGTGATAATAATTTTTATAATCATCATAATATGATATTAAATTGCATGTATTGCTTGCCGTTATGATAAAGTGCATAGATTAAAAGCAATTTTATAATTTGTTGAATCATTCGGTCTATTAAAGAATTATGATTTTACCTCATCTGATTATATGCACTTATTGTTGATATTTATATATTTTCATGATTTAAATTTGGTATCATGATATAATTTTATGACATTGAATATTAAATATTAAAGTGGTTAATTCATATTAGGTGTAATTCTTATTAACCATTATATGAGATATTCATGATTGTTATATTACATGATTTTGATATATAAATATTCATGTTCGTCCAGAGTTATTATTATTATTATATTGGTAATTGCAATCACATAAAAGGAATTTTAGAAATCATAAAATAGTGATTTCATTAAAATTGTGATTGAATTAATGATAATTAAATAACTCAAAATTAATGAATAGAGACTATTGTTGGTTAGTTCCGTATTCATAGGGTTTACTAATTTAGTAGCTGCCAAAGTGGCCTAGATTTGTAAAACTTATGAATATAGAACTACATAAAAGAATTGTTAAAAGGGTAACATTAAGGTCGATAATATTTTCAATTGCAGTTATAATTAGGAGATTGAGACTAGGCCAAAGGAGAGTCACTTTCAAATAGTTATAAACTGGGTAGGATAATGTAACTTATGTAATTTGACATATTAGAATTGAATACCCAAAAGTAACATGACTAGCTGAAAAAATTGCATAAATTACTTTAGACCTACATAAGTGATTCTTAACGAGTGGACAATAGATATACCTAAGTTTTGCCCAAAGATAAGACTTATGTGATATCAATAGTTCATCATAATTCTCAAAACTTTAATATGTATATTGTTTATGCCTTTTTCCGTGTTACTTATGCGATCTTATGTTAATACCTCTTAAGATCTGTCAAAAAGATAGCTTGCTATCTAAGGTGGTTGGACTTAGAAGTGAGGCTATATTGACTCCTCCGACCTTCCTGGGATCTTACTTAGTTATTGGCCAAAGGACTCTTTCGTAAGGTTACCCTAATGCTTAAAGTAAAATTTGGTTAAAGGCTGTTGAAGATCGACAAACCACTTGCTGGCACTATTATGGTTGAATTAACAACAATGAAATATAAAGGCCACCGAGGAGTGTAGGATCACATCCTCAATATGGCGACAAAGTTGCAAAACTTAAAACTTTAGGGATGCAGGTTGATGAAACTTTCCTCGTGCAGTTTATTCTCAACTCACTTCCATCACAGTTCGGTACATTCAAAATTCACTATAACACCAATAAAGATAAGTGGAGTTTGAATGAGGTGACTAATATGTGTGTTCGGGAGGAAGTGAGGTTGAGGGAGGAAGGACGTCAAACTGCATTGGCTGTAACTCATGGAGCTATAAAGAAAAAGATGGGTAAGTTTGTAAAATCAAAGAAAAATCCACCAAAGAAAAAGAATGAACCTGGGAAAGAAAATCAGGCTCAGAATGGTTTCACTGTCAAGTGCTACTTTTGTGGCAAGAAGGGACATGTGAAGAAAGACTGCAGCAAGCGAAAGGCTTGGTTCAAAAAGAAAGGTAAGAAATTTTCTTTTGTTTGTTATGAATCAAATCTTACTGAAGTACCTTCTAATACGTGGTGGATTGAATCTGGGGCCACGACCCACATTACAAATGACATGCAGGGATACCTCTCAACCAGGAAACCGAAGGAAAGTGAAAGATTTGTCTATATGGGGAACCGTCTCAAAGTTGAAGTCGTAGCTGTAGGAACCTATCGACTGATCTTAGAAACGGGTCATCAGATGGATCTAGAAGACGCTTTTATGTTCCTTCAATTTCTAGGAATTTAGTTTCATTATCCAAATTAGATCGTGTTGGATATTCAGTTTTATTTAATTGTGGAAAACTCAATTTAATGTTTAATTCAAAAGTGATTGGTTCTGGTAATTTATGTGATGGTTTATATAAAATTACCTTAAATCATGAGTTTGCACAATCATTAGTAACTCTGCATTCGAATATTGGTTTAAAACGTGGTATAATTAATGAAAAATCCTCAATCTTGTGGCATAGATGGTTGGGGCATATCTCTAGAAATAGAATTGAAAAATTGGTGAAGAATGGGATTTTGGAAAACCTGGACTTCACTGATTTTCAGATATATGTGGATTGCATTAAAGGAAAGCAAACCAAACACACCAAGAAATGTGCCACAAGAAGTAATGAGCTTCTTGAGATAATTCATATAGATATTTGCGGGCCACTCAACATCCCATGTCTTAGTGGTGAAAAATATTTTATCACATTTATAGATGACTTCTCACGTTATGGATATGTGTATCTAATTCATGAAAAGTCTCAGGCTGTTGACATCCTTGAGGTGTACATAACTGAAGTCGAGAGACAATTAGATAGAAAGGTTAAAATAGTGAGATCAGACAGGGGTGGTGAATATTATGGTAAATATGATGAGTCAGGCCAAAATCCTGACCCATTTGCCAAATTCTTAGAAAAGAAAGGTATTTGTGCTCAATATACAATGCCTGGTACGCCACAGTAAAATAGAGTTGCTGAAAGGCGTAATCGTACATAAAGATATGGTTAGGAGTATGTTAAGTTACTCAATTGTACCTATTTCAATGTGGGGTGAAGCTTTAAAGACTGCAATGTATATCTTAAATAGGGTTCCTAGTAAGGCGGTCCCAACAACTCCTTTTGAGTTGTGGACTGGTAGGAAACCTAGTTTGAGACACTTACATATTTGGGGTTGTTCAGCAGAGACAAGAATCTTCAACCCACAAGAGAAAAAGTTGGACTCAAGAACAATATCTGGATATTTCATTGGTTATCCAGACAAGTCTAAAGGGTACAAATTTTATTGTCCTAATCACAGTACGAGAATAATGGAGACTGGTAATGCTAGATTCCTAGAGAATGGTGAAATTAGTGGGAGTGAGAAAACACGAGGGGTGAATTTCGAGGAAATTAGGGTAGATGTGCCAACATTTGACCCTTATCGAAAAATTGTTGTTTCTCAGACTATTCCACAGGCTAAGGGAAACGAACAACTTAATGAAAATCCTTCACCACCTCATGTTTCACCACTTCATGAAGATACCACCATTGAAAATGTTGTAGAACCACCACAACCTGCAGTTCTGAGAAGATCTCAGAGGGAAAGAAAGCCTGCCATTCCAGATGATTACATGGTGTATCTACAGGAATCTGATTTTGATATTGGGATTAACAAAGATCCAGTCTCATTTTCACAAGTCATGAATAGTGATGATTCTTCTAAATGGATCAATGCTATAAATGAAGAGTTAAAATCCATAGAACAGAATAGTGTTTGGGATCTCATCAAATTGCCTAATAACTGTAAAAAGGTCGGGCGTAAATGGGTCTTCAAGACCAAGCGTGACACAAAAGGCAATATTGAACGATTTAAAGCCAGACTTGTTGCCAAGGGTTTTACTCAAAAAGAAGGCATAGACTATACAGAAACCTTCTCTCCAGTATCTAAGAAGGACTTGCTTAGAATCATCCTAGCATTGGTAGCTCATTATGACTTAGAGTTGCATCAAATGGATGTGAAAACTGTTTTTCTAAATGGGAATTTGGATGAAGAAATTTATATGAAGCAGCCAGAAGGATTTGCAAAGAAAGGTAAAAAACATTTAGCTTGCAAATTAAAGAAATCCATATACGGCCTTAAACAAGCTTCCAAGCAATGGTATTTAAGGTTTAATGATACCATTATCTCTTTCGGATTTAATCAAAATGCAGTTGATCAGTGCATATATCTGAAGGTTAGTGGGAGCAAGTTCATTATTTTGGTGCTATATGTGGATGACATTTTGTTAGCTAGTAATGACCTTGGCTTATTGCATGAAACCAAGGAATATTTCTCCAAGAACTTTAAAATGGTCGATATGGGTGAGGCAAACTATGTTTTTAGCATAGAGATCTTTAGGGATCGATCTCGAGGATTGCTAGGACTATCACAGAAAATGATATATTGACCGTGTTTTGGAGAGATTCAATATGCAGTTTTGTTCAGCCGGTGATGCACCCATCATGAAGGGTGATAAATTAAGTAAAAAACAGTGTCCAAGGAATGACTTGAAAAGAAAACAAATGAAGGACATTCCATATGCTTTATGGTTGCGAAATTTCATTTCAGGACTTGGTGTTGTTGACTCAATTGCTAGGCCGCTAAAGATATATTGTGACAATACCGCAACAGTTTTCTTCTCTAAGAATGGAAAGTACTCTAGTGGTTCCAAACACATGGAAGTAAAGTACTTGGTCGTTAGAGAAAGAGACCAGAAACAATAAGTGTTAATTGAAAACTTAAGCACCTCTTTTATGATTGCTGATCCATTCACAAAAGGGATTGCCACCAAAGACATAAAAAGAGCATGTTATCAGAATGGGTCTTTTAAGCAACCCTTGATGTGTATGCTTAATCGTGAGTGCTTATTTTTTATTTGACACTATTTGCGCAATAATAATTTTGTTTCTGCTTTTCCTGTTCTAAAAGTGTGTGTACACATTAAATTGAATATTGATAAACAGGGAATGTCTTAACAAGACAAATTACAGGGGCCTTTCAGAAAAATAATTATATATCCTGATAATGGACTGGGTTGGTGAAGGTTATCGATGGTGTAGTGCATAGAAGGAAATATGACATAAATGTTATATAACCGCTATGACTCACATTGGTGATCTGAAGTAATCACAGTATTATAGTTTCTAATATATCTGAACTTATTGGCTATTTTTAAAAATTCGTGATCACGTGTCAAAGTTTTTAGTATGGAATCCAATGAGTCAAAATTTTTATAAGTTGCATATTTTTGGAAAAACTCATAATTGCATCATAATCGGCTTAATGGGCCAAGTGGGAGAATGTTGGATTTATTTTCTAGTGTGGCCCAATAGCCTACATATTTTTACATGTTTTAATTTTATTTGGACTCTACAATTAGATAAAGCCAATATTATATATAAAGTTCAGTAATTAGAATTTTAATATAATCACTCTTCTAAGATAAGAAGGAAACCTTGATGGATTAGGAATTCTTCTGATAGAGTTTATCTGGTCCTCTTCTCTCCTCTATATAAGGATGGGTGACTCCCCTTTCATATGATAAGTATTTTCCATCACTCTAAGTTTTATAGTCATCCTAATGAAGTGAGAGACAGAGAGAAGAAGGTGAGCCAAGAATTAAAGGTTCAACTATTAGGGGTATTTTCTCAACTTCTCTAATTCAATGACTGACAAAGGTATGTTCGTTTTATTCTTGAGTTGTATTGAATTCAAGATCCTGTTAAGTTTAATTCCGCATTATTATTATGATTACATGTATTATTAATATTTACACCCTCCCCCTTGGGAGAGGCCTCCCCAAACCCCCTAGACCCAGTATTTGAGTGAACAGTAAGATTGAGTGAACAGTAATTATCAGGGTTCACTGACCCAATATATACCCCTTCTAATAGTTATATATTTTGTCTTTTAATTTATGACTTATTTACCCAATAAAAGTTTATTAGATTTTTTGAGACTATTTATGAAAAATATGACTCATGGAATAAGGGTCCTAATACTTGGAATGAGACTCATAATATGACTCATGTAATTATTAAACACAAATATTTGAGTACAAGTTTATTGATAGTTAGATTCTTTAATATTTGCACAAAAAAAAAAAGAAAAAGAAAAAAAAGAATAGAGAATATCATTGACTACAAATTTATTGATAGTTAGATTCATTAATATTAAAAAATAAATAAATAAATAACATTGACTAAAAAGTTATTGATAGTTGGATTCATTAATATTAAAAAAATAAATAAATAAATAACATTGACTAAATTTTTTTTGATAGTTGGATTCATTAATATTAAAATAAATAAATAACATTGACTAAATTTTTTTTGATAGCTGAATTCTTTAATATTTAAAAATAAAATAAAAAAAGAATAAGAATAACATTGAGTAAAAATATTTATGAAAAATATGACGTATGGAATAAGGGTCCTAATACTTAGAATGAGACTCATAATATGGCTCATGTAATTATTAAACAAAAATATTTGAATACAAGTTTATTGATAGTTGGATTCTTTAATATTTACATAAAAAAAGAAAAAAAGAAAGAAAGAAAGAAAGAAAAAAAAAAGAATAGAGAATATCATTGACTAAAAATTTATTGATAGTTAGATTCATTAATATTAAAAAAATAAATAAATAAATAACATTGACTAAAAAGGTATTAATAGTTGGATTCATTAATATTAAATAAATAAATAAATAACATTGACTAAATTTTTTTTTATAGTTAGATTCATTAATATTAAAATAAATAAATAAATATATAACATTGACAATTTTTTTGATAGTTGGATTCATTAATATTAAAAAATAAATAAATAAATAACATTGACTAAAATTTTTTTGATAGTTAGATTCTTTAATATTTAAAAAAAAAAAAAAAAATAAGAATGACATTGAGTAAAAATTTATTTATTCTTTAGTTGGTATAAGTCCAAATTTGATAGTAATGCAAAAAGGGTATTTGTCGAATTTCACATAGTTAATTCTATCACTATCTCTCAAAACAAACCTGAATTATTACTAGTCTATTGGTTATCAAAAAAATATAATTTTTCTTAATTTTCTCACTAACAATCCTTTTCATTCTACCTCTGAAAACATACAGAACCTTAATCTCATCTTAACATCGAATTCCATTGATGAACGGCGAAATCAGGAAGGCTGTCAATTACAGCTTCATGAAAGAAGTACAGATAGACTTGGGCTTAAAATTATCAGCAATGCTAGGTATCATGAAAAGTCTTTCATAAAAATGATCATGAAAGATTTGTGACCTTTGGATTATACTTAGAATAAAGCACCACACACTAATCAAGGTAATCTAAGGGTCACAATTCTTTCATGATCATTTTCATGAAAAAATTTTTATGACCTCTAACATTTTCCTAAAATTATAATCAACGAGTTGAACCCTGATAAATAAAAAGGAGTTGAACCGTTTTGGGGGAATTGAAATTCTGAAATATTTAATTCAAAATAGCGCTAAATCAGATTTGTTGATGCCTTAATTTTGTTTGAGTTATTGTAGCGGCTGAATATCAGGCCTCGTTTGAGAATATGTTATTTTAGTAATTTTTTAATTTTTTACGAAAAGATATACAAAAAATTAAAAAGAGTGATATGATAATTTATAATAACCTTCTAACTTTTTGACTAAAATAATTACTCTTCAAACTAGGCTTTAGTGTAAATAAAAAAAATTATATAGCAACGGTTTAAGAAAAAAATGTGACTAAAGACTTTATTTTTAACCACGGTCAACTACCGGTACAATAATCACTTTATAACAACATTTTTTTGTGACCGTTATAATAAAAAATGTTACTAAAAATTAATTGTCTTATAGCATAGAATTTTTTTAACAAAGTGCACCAAATGTTTTGTATTTATTTTGAATTGGGTCTACACTCTATCAAAATAAATGCAACACAGGCAACACTATATTTTATGGAGATTGAATTCAACTCACTTTAAAAAAAAAAAAATTGAATTAAGCGGACAAACGCTTAATACTTTACAAAATATAACGTCGATTAAAAAAACAACCAAAGCTAGCATTATTTGTTCTCACAATTCACATCCTTCACACAACCCAATGTAGATTGGCTTTCTTTCTTTTTTTTTTTTTTATCAACAAAATAAAAATAAAAATAAGGACTTTTCTTAAGTGTGCAATTGCACACCATGTGCCATTTACACAAAAAGTGTAAGTGTAAGGTGTAAGTATAAGTATAAGGTGTAAGTGTAAGGTGTAAGTGGGTTACATATGGTGTGCAACCTCAAAAAAGGTGTAAGTGTAAGGTTTAATTTTTCACAAAAGGTATAAGTGTAAGGTGTAAGGTGTAAGGTGTAAGTTGCACACCATAACCAAACCCTAAAAATAAAAATCGATGCAAAATAAAGTACAAGTACAACTAGATTTACTTTAATAAAACAATTTATTTAGGAAGTGAGTTAACTTTTTAATTTTTTAATTATTTTAATTTGAGATTAAAAAATTTTGTTTAGATTATATTTTTTACTTTTATGAGAAAAAAAGTAAAATAATTATGATTTGAACGTAATATTTTATTGTATTAATTTTTTAATTTATTTTATTTTTTTATGATTATTTTAATAAGAAAAACCAATCCAAAATATGCCATCATAACTCGGAGAACATATCACACATGCTCCATATCCAATCATATCCAAAGTCAAAGCCCAAGAAAAAAACAAAACCAAAGCTGTCTCTGCCCAACACCCAAAATCAAAGAGACAGAGAGAGTCTTTCTAAACACGAAACAAATATTAGGGAAGTGGTGAGATTGTGGTTAAGGTTTGGGGTTTAAGTCTCAATGTTATAGGTTTAATTCTTTTTTTTTTTGGGTCAATCTCCTGAGCGAAGCACAGTTGGTTGGAGGTTGGATCTCAAGTTGTCTAATCAGCACTTGGTGTGGGTTCAATGCTCTCTCGCTGTGCGAGTCCTGACTTGAGCGGAACTTATTTTGGGAGGTCGGGACAAGTTCCCAGGTTATAGTCTCCACGCTCGAAACGGCTAATAGGATACCCTGGTGATCTCTCTCTGCAAGGGACGCTGCCTTGGACCTGCGAGAGGGTAGGGAGAATTTTCCTGTAACAAAAAAAAAAAAAAGTCTTAAGCATTACTCGAATGGCCCATCATTACAACAGCAACAATGATATGGCTAAAGCAGAAAAAAGACCTTCGATACGTAAAATCATAAATGGGACCTAGCTTAAAGCAATGTTTAAAGACTTGAGCAAATTAAGGGTTGTTATCATTCAGATTTTCCAATCCTATACATCTCACCCAAAAGAATATGCTAGCCTTCTTCAAACCATTTGTCACTTTTTCCGGTAGCTTAATCCTTGAAAATCATGCCCTTGCAAGCTGAAATACAGCTTTGTTTGCAACTGATAGTGCCACTCTAGAAGAAAAAATCTAAGAACACAGAAATTGGTCACAAAATCGGGACACAATTTTCTTATATGAAGTGACACTTCATATGAAAGGGTTGTGTCCGATTATGTGATTAATTTTTATACAAACAAAAATAGTGGCCTCTAGAAACTAGCCCTAATCACTTGCTTTTTTCCATTAAAAAAGTTGTTTTTATCACAAACCATAAATAGCATTCAAATATTCAACAACCCATGGTTACAACAACCTTAATTAACCTAAAGTCCCATTGCACTATTTTGCATTGCTGTTTTTTTAACTCATTCCCTGCCCAGACATGCTCAAACTACACTTTCACATAAGCATGTCTAGTTCATTGTAGTATACTAAAAAGAAGACCATGAACTATCTTTACATTTATTAAGCTAGTTTAGCTTTCTTCTTCAATTGGGACCTTTGGGTAGTGTTTGGTAGAGTTTTGTAAATGTGATTTGAGAGTATGAGTTGTATTTTGAGTTTGTGTGTTGTGGAATTATGATTTGAGTATAGAAAATTTGTTTGGTAAAGAGTTTTGAAAATAGTTTTGGAAAAGAGGTTTGATTTGAGTGGGGAATTGTTGATGTGACATTTGATATGTGATACAAAAATTTACAACTCATAACTAAACATACAACTCAAAATTATTTTAAAGCACATAAAAAATTTGAAAAATTTAAGAAAATATTTTTCCCGATTATGTAAATCAATTGCAAAAAAAAAAAAAAAAAATTCTGGAATTCAGCCGGACATCCGGGTGGACATCCGGGTGGTCTACCGGGTGGTCTTCCTTTGGACAGAAAACACGCCTGTGTGCACAGAGTTCTCTGCAGAGAGTGTAGAAAATTGATTTGAAAACGTAACCAAACATCATGCGCCAAAACACACGTAGAAAATTGATTTGAGAATACAAACAAACAGAGCCCATTCCAGCCTTTTTATACTCCGTGTAGCATTCATCCTAATGACTATGTTTATATATACACACATCATATTAAAGGGTCATTTGGAATGATTTAAATAAGTACACTTTTTAATTTTTTATGAAATATGGGTTGGGTATGAATTGGGTTTGAAGTGATGTGATAGAGAGGTGATGTGACTTAAATAAGATGATGTGACTTAAATAGGATAATGACTTTTTGACTTTTTTAAGTTATGACAAACAAGGCCTAAGTGCTTGTTTGGGGTACATTATAAAAGATAAAAAGTTAAAAAGTTACTAAAAAAATAAAAAGTTAACACTATTCACAAAAGCCAAGGGTAGAAGACAAAAAGTATAACATTGTACCTGAACAATACACATCACAGGTACAAAAAAAAAAACAAAAAAAAACAAAAATTAAAAAAACAATTTTTTGTATGACTGATGGAGATGTGCATCACTTCCACACACACACACTGCCAAACAACCAAAAAAATAAAAATAAAAATAAAAAAATTCAAAACATTGTACCAAACCACAGTGGAAAAGAAAAAAGAAAAAAAAAATCCACTTTTTCCGGTACACACGCATCTGCCAGAACCGTATTGACATGCAAGCAGATTGCATGTCAGTATGTATATAGGTAAAGGAAAATGAGTGGGAGCACTAATTACTGCTACCACTAATGATGTGGCAGTAGGCCCCATCATGAATGATTTGATGTTTTGGCCTTGGTGTTATATTTTTTTTCTTTTTTTATTGAGTGCCATGTCATTAGTGGTCTTTTTAGAGCTCCAAAATTAGTGGTCTCTATCATTGTTGTATGGGTAAAACCTTAATTTTATTAATTTATACAATATTTTAATATATATTTTTTTATTATAAAAAGTCAAAAAATTATCTCAAACAATCATTTTTTCTTCCTTCACTTTTTTATCTAAAAAATCAAAAAGTACACTTGTATAGTTCATCCCAAACAATCCTAAGTTTAATATATTGTTTGTCATAGTTACATTGGTTGAATGAGTCTCATTACTTATGTTTATTACTCATACAGTGATAACATTTTACATTACAAACTAAGGCCTTGTTTGGGAACAGGTTATTTTAGTAATTTTTTGGTTTTTTACGAAAGATATGCAGAAAAGTAGAGAGGTGATGTGATTAGTTTTAATTGACTTTTTAACTTTTTGACTAAAATAATCAGTCCCCAAACGAGACCTAAATATGATATATAAACATGATTATTGTAGTATGAGTCAATAATTATTTCCTTTAACAAAGGTATGCATAACTTCATCATTCTCAAGACATAAGTGATTCAGGGCCTACTATTTTTGGAGTCAAAAGCGAAATCCGGAGCGGACGCCTTTCACATTTAAATAATTATTACTTAATTTTTCAAATAATAAAAAAATTTATTAAAATTCAATTTTTCTTGCTTTTCAGTAGGAAAAATTACTAAGTTCTTACAAATAAAATTTTTCTAACATAATTTTCAATTGATAATATTTTTAATCGATTTTCTTCTATTTTTTTGGACAAAGTAATAATTTCATTGCAACATAAAGAGCACATGGCAAAGAAGTGTACCATACATAATGGATTCTCACCATCTTACGAACGCTAAATTCCAAATTCTAAACTACTAATAAAGTTTTTATAGTTAACCTTAGTGAGAAAAAATGTTGATTTTTTTAGGGCTCATTTTGGTTAGACAGATAATATAAGAAAGTGAAAGAAAAAGAAAAATATATATATATTTTTATGTATTTGTTTAGATAGAGGGTCCTAAAAAATAATAGAAACTAAAGTTTCTTTTATACCTCAAATTAGCTTGTTAGTTAAGCTAACAATTTCTTACAAAATATATAGAGAAATTTTATTTTTTCTACAAATCTTGACAAGGTATATTTTGTTTTCCTTTTTGCCCATGTTTCTCTCCATAACTCCTTGTTATGTAGTGTGTTTTTTTTTTACCATAATTTTCTTACAAAAATTTTCATCTATTCAAATGCATGAAAGAAAATAAATTTTTATTTATTCATTTTTTTTTTCACTCCACTTTTTACCATTTTCATTTTCTATATATATATATATATCACATTAAGGGCTTTATAACTCTGAGGCCTGGTCAAATATGGGATCCTAGGCGATTGCTATTTTATTTCGCCAATTCTTTATAATGAACATAATCTCAATAGAAATAAAATTTATTAATTTGTATAATATTACTCCTAGCTAAAGATTCAATGAGCATCTTTGTTGTTGTCGGTCCACACAGGGATGAAGCAAAGGTTAAGCCAACAGGGCATGACACCAGACTTTTTCACATATATTTTATTTTTATGTTTTGCATTTTCAGTATTTGGTATAACGGAAAACATTTTTCATAATTAATAAAAATTAAGTATTTTTAAGTAAAAAAAAATGTTTTTTAAATTCAAATCTTATCATTGTCACACCATTACCATTGTCACCATCAACTCTACCATTGCATCACTACAACCATAGCCACGGTCACTATGACTACCACCGCAGCCGTCACCTCACCACTACTATAACCTCCACTCTATACCATCTTTACCTTCGCCCCGTCACCACCACCACTAATATAATTATTAGTACATTAATCTCAATAATGTAGCCAAACATTAAAAAAAAAATTTGATTTTTTTAGTACATTTAAAAATATTTTTTACAAAAACAAATAGAACGTTAGAGGATAATTCCAATTAGCGGATCAAGTGGTCAAAAATGGAACCCGAAAGGCGATGAACAACAAAGAGATGAAAATTAATGAGATTAATGATGTGTTGCACTATAATTAGATAATAGTAAACACCTTGTGATCCTTATGCATCGATTGTGATTGGAACAGTGGTTTATGGAGTAAACAAATTGGTTGGCCTAATGGGGAAAACTTGGGATTTGGGGTGTATTCCTTCCAAGTCTCATGTTGAATACTCCACTAGTAGCAATAAGCTCCTTGGGACCATGTTCATATAGGGCGTTCATCCTGGCTTTAAATAGAATCTCCGCAAGTGGACAGTGAGAATGATCTCCTGAAATTAATCGAGATATGCGTAAGCTGGCTCAAACACTTTATTAAAAAAAAAAAAAATTGGTGTACATCTATTTTATTTGGTTGGCATGCCTGAGAAATCATTTTTCAAGTGAAACTCCATTTTTTTAATGATCTAATTTTCTTGAAAGACAAAGAAGTATGATAAAAATGAATCTCAATAGAAAAGATCGAATATTCTATCAATTTGCATTTAAGAGCTAAAAAAATTAATGTGAAAATTGTTATAAAAAAAATTGTGACTAAAAAAATTGATGTGACATTAACTTTTTTTAGTAGATAACAAACCAACTAATTGACTTTTTATTTTTTTTTTCAACCTTTTTAACTAGATTTTTTCAGATTACCCCCAAATGTCACTTTTTTGTCACTGATAATTCCATTTCAGCCAAAGAACATACTTGAGTTCCATTTTCAAAACTTTTTCTTCTTAAAAAAAAAAAAAAAACAGATCTCGATTCTCAATCAGAGAGCTGTATAGTAAGGTTGTGATGATTATAGTGGGTGCATTAGAGAAATTAATAGATATTTCTGATTTGTAATTATAACCATATTGAATGGCTTTTTGGGCTGTGTCATCATATCTTTATGTTCTTCTTGTTTTTTTCCTAAATCTAGAAGATGGAACATAGCAATGTAATCATTCCAGTTACAAAATCATTGACATGCTTTCACTTATAATATATACTTGACTTCAAAGTCTAGCAAAACCTCAAAAACCCAATTCCTAACTTCAATTGTAGATCACTTCCCTTTCAAAAATCAACACCAATCTTGATAAAATTGAAACCTTTTCACTATGTCACAGAAAGTACACAGCCACACATTCAAAAATGAACTAGGCTTCTTTGTCCAGTCCATCCTTTGTGGGTAATATTATAAATTTAAAAATTACTAAGAAAATTATCCAAAAATATTAATATATGATCCAAATTCACTCTACACATGAATTTCACAATACACCAACTCAATCTCTACCACACGTTTCAATTACGGGCAAAAGTCTGGGTAATAATTCGGGTTCCCAAAACCCCAAGGCAAGTGGCCGAATGGTAAAGTCTGGAGGATAAAATCCACAGGTCTCGAGTTCGAGTCACCCCTTGGGGCCACTGGAGGTTTGCCCGGTCGTTAACTTCAGGGCCCTCAGGATTAGTCCTGGCTTCCTTTAAAATCAGCGGGTTGGGGATACCTGAGTTATCAAAAAAAAAAAAATAATTCGGGTTCCCAAAGTTCTTGCTTACTTTGTTTATTTTCCGGACTCCTTATGTGCAGATTATTTATAAAAAATAAAAAATAAATAATAAATTGATTCGACAATAGAATTTGTATAATTTTATTATATTTATCTTAAAAAATCAATATTATGTTGGAGAACTTACGTGTAAATCCTAATAGGTGGACTTATTATCCAATAGGTCCTTTAATTAATGGCATTTTTATCAAACATTATGAAAAACGTTACTAATTGTTAATTTTCAACAGCAGTTTAAAAATTTTGTTATAAAAAATATCACTAATTATAAATTTTAACGACAATTTATAAAAACTGTGATTAAAAAAGTCACTAATTATCAATTTTTAGCGACGTGTGCAAAAAATATCACAAAAAATTATTTTTAGCGACAATTTTACTAGAACTTATTTTCAATAAGATTTGATGAGAATTAAGTCAAACTATTATGACTTATTGGTAGTTTATCCTAGTATTATATTTTTACCGTTATACATATCATCTATTTCTCTCTTCTTCTTTTTAAAATTAATATGATACAATTATACAATACTATTCTTGAAATTAATTTAATTCATTTCATGAATAATTCATGCATTGGAACTTTAAAAAATTGAACAATTTAAATTATTAATGTTTTGTGCGTAGCTGGGACCAATTGGATGGGTCTATTTCTTTCCCCAACTAAAGAGAAATTGAACCTTTCAAAAGTTATTTTCTTCACCCATTAAATAAATTGGTGAATAATATTGAGCTTGTTAGGTATCATTTCTTACAAGTGAAAAGTTAATGAGTAAAAAAACAAAAGTTAAAAGCAACACTCACTATGCTTCTCAATAATTATTATGATTATTAATTTATTTAAATTATTAATGCCTTATAAATAGTAAATAAAAATTATACCACAAATTTCTATTAAATTTTTTTTACAAACAACTCTATATAAACTGACCAAATAATTCCGTTATCTTCTTGATAAATATGTACTACTCATCCACTTATTAGAAAGGATACAAAAACGAACTCCACAAATTCCCCTTAGCATGCAACCACTCATCATATACAACCAGAAGCCAAGCTTTCATTTCCACCCCCACCAAACCAACTCAACTCAACAATTTTCTTACCTTCAAAGCTAAGCACCACCCATAATTCATATATTTCATTCTCTCACTACTCATCACACATGACCTATAGTTTTCATTATCCTCAAAGAACATCATCAAACACAAAACAACATATATATGTTTACAAAACCTTTCTCTATCTTCAACCCTCTTTACTCTTTCCCTCCCTCACTTTTCACCCACCACCACCATCATGCTCCTCCTCTTTCTCCTCCTCCTCTTCTTCCTCTCTTCCCATCCACACATGGTGGATTCCGCCCACTGCACCACCACCGCCGCCGCCAAAACCTTCAAAAAATGCATGACACTACCTTCCCAACAAGCCTCCATAGCATGGACCTTCCACCCCCACAATGCCACCCTTGACCTAGTCTTTTTCGGCACCTTCATATCGCCCTCCGGTTGGGTTGCATGGGGCATAAACCCTAGCTCAGCTGAAATGACCGGAACACGTGCCCTAATCGCCTTCCCGGACCCCAACTCCGGTCAACTAGTCCTACTACCCTACATCCTAGACCCTACTGTGAAGCTCCAGCGGGGCCCACTCCTCTCGCGGCCCCTCGACATCCACCTCCACTCTTCTTCTGCCGCCCTGTACGGTGGCAAGTTAGCCACCGTACACGACGGTGCCTCTATCCAAATCTATGCCACACTAAAACTAGTACCAAACAAGACCAAAATCCATCATGTTTGGAACCGTGGACTCTACGTCCAGGGTTACTCACCTACCATTCATCCAACCACCATTAATGACTTGTCCTCTATTGCAACAATCGATCTACTGTCCGGCTCTCAATCAAAAGAAAACAATAATATTCAGACATTAAAAGTCGCTCATGGCATCATCAATGGCGTCTCATGGGGAATTTTACTACCCATTGGAGCAGTCACAGCACGGTACCTTCGACACTTTCAAACCATAGGGCCTGCATGGTTCTATGCTCATGCTGGTGTCCAACTCATGGCATTTTTCTTAGGAACTGTAGGGTTTGCAATCGGAATTCACCTCGGGGAGCTTTCTCCAGGGAGGGTTTATGGGCTGCACCGGAAGCTTGGGTTTGCAGCATTTTGCTTGGGGAGTTTGCAGACACTGGCATTGCTGTTTAGGCCTAAAACTACAAATAAGTTCAGGAAGTATTGGAAATCATACCACCATTTTGTTGGATATGCTTGTGTGGTGATTGGGGTTGTGAATGTTTTTCAGGGCTTTGAAGTGATGGGAGAGGGAAGATCTTATGCAAAGTTGGGGTATTGTTTGAGTCTGTCTACTTTGATTGGTGTGTGTGTCGCAATGGAAGTGAATGCTTGGGTGGTTTTTTGCAGGAAAGCTAAGGAAGAGAAGTTGAGGAGAGAAGGGCTGATTGGGGGGTCTGAAAAAGCAAGTGGGTCAAGCCATAGTTGAGTGATTTGTAGAGAAATTAATTTTTTTTTCGTGCACAGAATCTGATCAGAAAATTAAACATAACCCCATCAATTGAGGTGGGACTTGCACATTTAGTAAGACCCGCCTTATGTTAGTGTTATGTTTAATTTTATCTTTGCTGCACTTACAATTTTTTTTTTTTTTTTTTTTTCAAAAATTTTGAGAATGTGCTGAAAGTGAAGTGAAGTTTCTGATCAAAAAAAGTGAAGTTCAGTTCGGTAGATGATTAAGATGGTGTGTTAAGCAGGCTAATATTCCTTTCAAGTATATGATGAAAAAAACCATGTTATTAAAACATGTTTTTTTTTGTATAAGTTTTATTTATTTATTTTTTTAAGTTGAAGATGAGAAAAAATAACTTGAAAAGTGGTTAAGAAATGATATGTATAATGTAAATTTAAATTTTATGTCCATATTTTTTTTTAGTTATACTAGTTGTGATGTAGATCTGGATAATTAGTGGTCCAAAATTATCATAATTAGCTCAAAAGTGTTTGATCTCAGATCAAAAATCAGTGCCTATTTTTCCATGGCCTCACTTTTTTGTATGTTGGTTTTCGCCCATGTGTTGAGCTAAACATTATTTTTCAAAAAATCGCATATAAATACAAAAATTATATGAATTGATATAACTCAATGTGAAATTTTCATTAGAAACAAAATATTCATACAAATAAATTTTATTTATAAAAATAATAACCACCTTATTCTTGTAGTATTTTGTATGAATAGAATATTTTCTACAAAACAGTGAAAAAAGAATTTGGAATGATCTCTATCAGACCCAGACTGTTTTAGAAGGGTTAATATTCTCTTTAATTCTCATCATGGGAATTTGAGGCATGGATAAATTATAGGAGAAATATCAAAAATCAGGCTTCGTTTGAGAATAGGCTATTTTAGTAATTTTTTGACTTTTTAGCTCAAATATGAGTTAAAAAAAGCTAGTATGTTTTTTAACTTTTTACGAAAAGATGTGCAAAAAGTAGAGAGAAAATGGAATCTTTGACTTTTTGGTATATGTTATAGACTTTTTGACTTTTTTAGTAACTTTTTGACTTTTTGGCTAAAATGTTAACTTGCCAAACGAGACCTCAGTGTAATTTGTAAAAATAATTCTAAATTAATGAGAAATTTTATAAATATTAATAATTAAAATTGTAAACTTTTTCATCAATATGTAATTTTTTTCCAAAATCCCACCGAAGTGCAATTACCCTTAAATTATAGAGCAAACTACCAATAGATCATAATAGTTAGACTTTATTCTCATTAAATTCTATTGAAAATTTATCCTAATAAAATCTTCGCTAAAAATAATTTTGTGATAATTTTTTGACATACGTCCTTAAAAATTGATAATTAGTGAATTTTTTTGTCACAATTTTTATAAATTGTTGCTAAAACTTACAATTATTGACCTTTTTCTGTAACTAATTTTTCAAGTTGTCGTTGAAAGTTAAAAATTAGTGATATTTTTTTGTAACAATTTTTTTAAACTACCGCTAAAATTTATAATTAGTGACTTTTTTGTGACAATTTTTAAAATTGTCGCTGAAAATTAATACTTAGTGATTTT
This sequence comes from Camellia granthamiana, assembly GCA_036172215.1. Taxonomy (NCBI): domain Eukaryota; kingdom Viridiplantae; phylum Streptophyta; class Magnoliopsida; order Ericales; family Theaceae; genus Camellia; species Camellia granthamiana. The sequence continues at coordinate 47,171,516 of CM069907.1, read as the reverse complement.
TTTAATAATATTTGATGAAAATGCCGTTAATTATCACAAGACTTATTGCATAATAAGTCTACCTATTAGAACTTACACGTAAGTCTCCCTAAATTATACTATTAGTTTTTATAATTTAAGCGAAATGTCACTTTAGTTTTCGTATTTTAATTTTAATTTTTAGAAAAGATCACCATATTTTAATTTGAATACTGTAAATCTTATACTTTCAATTTTGTTACAATTTATTCTTCCATTATACAACTATGGAGAGATAAAAATTAACTCAGGTGAGGTGGACCCACCCAATGCTTTCATGGAAATAGAATTAAGATAATAAATTATACCTTGCAATGCAACTTGCCAAGTTGCTCTGACATATATGTATCAGATAAGTTTTGGGCCATACAAGTAGCTTATTTTCATTGGACCAAATTGGTGGTTTAAACTCATTAGATAAAATGAGTGGCAAGTTTGCCTATATAAAGGGATGTAATCTTCATCTCCGAGGGGAGGTATGCCTAAACTATTATATTTACTTATTCAATTTGATTTAGATTTATACTATCTAAGTTGATCATCGGAGTGTCCTCTTGCTAGCAAGTAAAATTAAAGATTTTAATAATACAACAAAAATAATAATGGTGTAAAAATATTAGAAACATGCCAAGAATGGGATTTGAACCAAAAACCCTTTCGGATCAGTACATGAAATTAGCGCCTTAGACCAAATTGGCCATCTTGAATCCAATGGTTACGTTCAGTGACACAATATCCTTGAATCTTACATTCAGCTGAAGGCAAAAAGATATAATTATATTCGATTGGAATGTTCTAAATAAGTATACTTTTTGACCTTTTATAAAAAAATAAAAAAAATAAAAAAATTGTGTAGAAACGTAGAAAAAATGAATAAAAAAGTAGAGAGGAGATGTTAATAGATATTAATTGATGTGACCCAAATACATGTATATATACAAAAAAATATAATTTTTTAATGCATACCAAACAAGCACTCAGTACCTCGTGTATTTTATATAAACATCTATATCATATAGTTATCCTTATTCTAAGACAGTTCTGTTTACCGAATTTTAATTATATATAATAATACTAAATAAATAAATGCCGAATACATCTGGTTAGTTTACATGGATTCAATACTCCTACAGATAAAAAGTTCAAGTTGTGACAAAAATTTGATAGTCATGTGACTCGATGGGTTGAAATCTTTTAGGCTAGTCAAAGGGTTGAAGTCTCTCATGTCCCTTTTCGCTTATATTTGTATATATTTATTCATACTTAAAAGGAAAAATAATTATTACCACTTAAACAGTCATCAATATTTCTCAAAAATAATCTAATTAACCATAATTTAGATAGACTATCCTCTAAATTATATTTACTGTTCAATTTTATAACATGTGTAATCCAAACATGTAACTATCAATATTTGATCAATTTAATTTTTTACATGAATTATCTTTTCGATAAGACATATAAAATGAATAGTTCAAACCAACGAGATGAGTATCTAAATGGATTCACTAAACCTAACAATCCCTCTCTAATTAGATCACTAACTAGAGAGAAGTCATCTCTCCTTCAAAAATATGTGTATAGTTCTTTGTACATGTTCTCATTCCTAGTGATTGCATTGGATTCTAGTAAGTGTTCTATCATTTGAAGAAAAAGTAGTTGCTTTCAGTAGGCTTCCCTAGACATATTTTTCTCGGTGGGGGTGAATAAAAAAATTCAATTACTACAAATCTTTAAAAAAATATTATACTCCAATTTTCACTCCTAAGTATATTTAGATATCAAGAATCAAAGAAAATTAATACCAAAATTTCATTATATATTCAAAATAAAATTCATGTGTCAGAGTTATTTAATGATTTATTAGTTTATCTAAAAAATTTATGAATACATCATCAAACAACATCTCTTTAGTAGATTTGAGAAGGAAAAGGGACAATGGAGTGGAGTAGAGCGTGAATAGGAGCAATTTAGTTGTCATTCATTCAATTTTGGACAGACATTAACCGTCGGAGAAAATTGAGAAAAATTACAAATATTAAGGATTGAAGTTGGAGAAAACTTTAAAGGTTAAAGTGTGAGAATATTGAAACTTAAGAAAAGTGTAATTTATCTAAATTTATATAATAATGTGATATTACGTCACGTGACTGCTCAAGTTAGTTGTGGGAATAAAATTGAAATTTTAAAAAATATTATGGAGTAAAGTGTAATTTACTTTACTTTCTTTTTTTCTATTTTTTTTCATTTTTCATTTTTCATTTTTCATTTTTCTGGTATCAGGGTTTTGGGCTAAAATCTCCCTGAAGCTGAAAGGTCTATATTTAGAGCTTTGGTTCGGTGGGTTTGAAGCCTTTCTGTTTTTGCTCACCTAGCAGTGTGTATGCTTTGAGTTCATTAACCTCAAAGTTTGTAAGAGTCTCAAGATTGAGTTCATTAATTCAAGATATAGCAGTCTAGATTTGGGGACATGTTGGTTTGAATTTTGATGTTCAAGATACAAATCAAATCTACTAATCTGTAAATGCTGAGTGTTTCCTAGGGTTTTGGTTACTTTGTTCAAATCCCATTTTGCCCCTTTTCTTTGTGAACCCAACATTGTATCGTTTATGATAGTGAAATCTCATCAACTAGAAATGCTGCCAAACTCCTTTGTTAACTCTGAATCTCATAACCAAAAACCCAATTCCATCCTTCACAACTCCGCTGATCTATCAAGGGAATCTGGGGTCAATGGGAAGGAAACTATGGTGGGAAGGAAACTATGGTGCGAAAGCAAGATAGGTCTATTGGGGTTCTTGAGGTTTACATACACCAAGCAAGAGACATCAAAAACATAAGTACATACCACAATCAAGATGTCTATGCCAAGATTTTCTTGACTAGTGACCCTGAAAAAACTCTTTCAACCCAGATCATTAATGGTGGGGGTAAGAATCCAGTCTTCAATGAGAACCTCCGGCTCGATGTCAAGACGATCGACTCATCGGTGAAATGTGAAATATGGATGCTAGGTAGGATTAGGAATTACCTTGAGGATCAGTTGTTGGGTTTTGCATTGGTTCCTCTTTGTGATGTTGTCATTGAGAATGGAAAGTTAGATTAAGAATTTTCACTCTCTACTACTGATCTATTCCATTCTGAAGCTGGTTTTGTCCAATTGAGTGTCACCTACAATGGATCTTCTCCGGAAGTCTTGGAAATCCCTAGTTCGCTTGCTAGGTTAGATTCAGAGGTACCCGTTTCAATCGCATGTGAACTTGATAAGATTGAATTCCCAAATCCAAATATTGTGATTGAAAATGAGAGGATGGTTTCGGAGTATTTTCGAGTCACATGTGACAATTTTGACTCCAAAAGCACAGAGTGCTTGGGCAAAATCGATAGTGATGAACAACTTATCTCAGAAGATACAAGTGATCAAATAGCTGATGGTACTTCAGTGGGTGGTCTTGGCAGTGGTGAAGTTTCAAAGCTTGAAACACCGCCAAGTAGTGTCTCATTTGCACTGCCAAACATTGAGCCTGAAAAAAAGATCGTCCAGCAAGAGATTGTCGATATGTACATGAAAAGTATGCATCAATTCACTGAGTCATTGGCAAAGATGAAGCTTCCTTTGGAAATTGGCAACGGACGTGCTGATGATTTGGGAGATACAGGCTCGGATGAGAAAGTACCGGTAATACCAAAGAGCAATGGACACCCAAGTGTTTTATGGGAGTAGAGCTTTCTTCTGATCTGTTTTATCATTTTCTTTAGTTTCCAGATTGTTTATTTCCTCTTTTCCTTGCAATGAATACACTTGCAGAAGTCGCCATTGATTTATATCTTCTTTTTCTATATTTTTTTTAATTTGCATCATGCTTTCAATTTTGTTACAATGCATTCTTCCATTATACAATTGTGGAGAAATAAAAATTAATCATGAATCTAAAAAAAGAAATAAAAATTAATCCATGTCAGGTGGGCCCACCCAATGCCTACACAGACATACATTTAAGGTAATAAAATAATACCTTACAATGTAATTTGCCAACTTGCTCTGACATACATGTATCAGATAAGGTTTAGGCCATACAAGTGGCTTATTTTCATTAAATCAAATTAGTGGTTTAAGCTCACTAGATAAAATAAGTAGCAAGTTTGTCTGTATAAAGGGATGTAATCTCCATCTCCAGGACGAGGTATGCCTAAACTATTCTTTTTATTTATTTAGTTTGATTTAGATATATGCTATTTAACTTGATCGTCGGAGTGCTCTCGATCAGGCCGGCAATTGCCAGTTGGGAGGCACTGACTGTTTATTCTTTTTGCAAATTCGGAACAGTGTGATTCAATTCTTTATTAATCTCTCGATTAATATATATGGCACAATTTCTGCCCCCACAACAACATATACATTTTAAACTCAAAAAATTGCAATGTGATTTTTCCGTTATAAGCCATTAACATTTTAAACAAAACAAAAAAAAAAAATGTCAAGTGCAGGGAAAATTAAAAAAAAATTAATAATGCAACAAAAATATTAATGGTGTAAAAATATTTGAAATATGTCAGATGCAAGTAAAATTAAAGATTTTTAATAATACAACAAAAATAATAATGGTATAAAAATATTAGAAACATGTCAAGATTGGGGTTCGAACCAGCAGCACCATTTCGGATCAGTACCTGAAAATAGCGCCTTACACCAAATCGGCCATTTTCACTGCATTGTAAGCTATCAGTGACAAGATATCCTTGAATCTTACATTCAACTGAGGCAAAAAGATAAAATTATATTCTAAATACCTCGTGTGTTTTATATAAACATCTGTATCATATATTTATCTTTATTCTACGACAGCTTTGTTTACCTAATTTTAATTAGGACAATGATTGAGAGATTTAGGTGTAAAGTTTTAAATGGAGCTCTATACATGTAACATTATAAAAAAAAATAATCCAAAACATTACATCATAGATAGGTCGCACCCATTAGAGCTATCTTAGAATCTCTTTTTAGAGTTACAAAATATTTATGGTTTAATTATATATAATAATCCTAAATACATAAATGTTGAATACATGTAGTTAGGTCTCGTTTGGCAACATCACTTTTTAGTCAAAAAATCACTAAAAAAATTAAAAAGTCAACAACTCATACCAAAAAGTCAAAGATTCTTTTTCTCTCTACTTTTTACACATCTTTTCGTAAAAAATTAAAAAATCATTCCAAACATATTAATTTTTTTATATCATATTTTAACCAAAAAATTACTAAAAAAATATCTTCCTAAACGAGGCCATAGTTTACATTACTTCAGTACTCCTACAGATAAAAAGTTTGCCCTCTTAGGCCGTAAGCTCATTGGTTTAAGAGCTACCCCGCTTCTCGCTAACTGCCCTATTCACCTAGCTAATTGACTCAGCCTGACTTTCATGAAATGCGGCTTGAGTGTCCCATTATTTTTTGAAAAAATATTATCAAACAACAAAGCCTTGCTTCCAAGTCTTTCTTAACTTTCACACAAAAAAAAGAAAGACGAATTGCGTATATATATGATCATGGCTGTCGTAACAAAAATTTGATAGTCATGTAACTCGATGGGTTGAAATCTTTTAGGGTTCGTTTGGAAAGTTAGTTGATTTTTTAATTTTTTGACTTTTTAGTTATTTTAGTCTGAAATTAAAAAGTCTCATTTAAGAAGGATTTTTTGATTTTTTTGACTTTTTGTGAGAGAGATAATATAATGATTATAGGTGAGATTTGATATTTTATCTTATTGAGATAAAAAGTCTATTTTATTTTTTTGTAACTAAAATAACCCCAAACTCAATCCAACCCTACCCCTCTTCCCAAACGAAACCTTAGGCTAGTCAAAGGGTTAAACTCCCTCGTGTCCATCCCCTTTCGCTTATATTTGAATATATTTATTCACACTTAAAAGGAAAAGTAATGGTGCTGTTTGGTGTAGCTGTTAAAACAGATTATAGCTTATAGCTTAATAGATTATAGATTATGACTTTAATTAGAAGCTGTTAACCTGTTTGGTATAGCTGTTGGATTATAGATTTAAGTTGCTGAGTAGTGTTTGTTAAATAAGCTGTGAAGTAGCTTTTTCAATTAATTTTTATTTTTTATTATTCACTATTTATCTACATTTTTCATAAAAAATAATAATAATATTTTATAGTCCATTTGGGACTTTTTCTATTTTTAAAAAAATAAAAAATAAAAAAATCTAAGAGTATAACCGTGAATTAATATGTCCACAGCAGAAGCTGATAATCAGAAGCAAGGGGTGAGCAGCTTCTCAGAATCAGCTTTTTTGACTTAAAATAAGCTGTTAGAATCAGAAGCTGTTTGAAATAAGTTTAACCAAACAGTCCAAAATAACTTTTTAAAAGCCAGAAGCCATAAGCTGGCTCAAATAAGCCCTACCAAACACCCCCAATGATTACCACTTAAACGGTCATCAATATTTCTCAAAAATAATCTAATTAACAATATATACTTTTTCTTTTCATAAGGGTGTCCCGGCTGTAGTTCCAACAAATTCCCAGTACTTTCAACTTCTACTGAATAATTATTGTACATAAGCCTTGGGTGACTTCATAATAAAATAAGAAATGATTTTTTTATTATTATTTTATCTGGAAGAATAAGAAATGAAAATTTGCACCATTGATTTATTTTTTAAATTTTAAACTCATAATTTATTGTCCTAATCAATTGAATTATTCAAGTTGTAGTTTAATCAACACTAATCCCGAATCCAATTAGTTAAAATACTTCTCTTCAATAGTTTAAATGATAAAATCTTTTATTTTAGATAAGGTCATCACATTATTTCCCTCAATCCTTTTCAAGTGCCATATTCAAAGCAATATGCATTTTTGTTAATAGTATGAATTTGTTAGACAATGTGTCCTTCTGTTTTAATGTCAATTTGGGTGTTTACGCTTTATTTGATTAGGAGATTTGTGAAAGAATTTAGAAAACAGAGAGAGAGAAGAAGAAAAAAAAAAAAAGTCGGTAAAACGTGAATAAATTAAACCTATATTTCACCTAATTTCACACATTTTTTCTCTTTTTCTTTCCAAATACCTTTCCTAATTCCTCAACCAAACACAATCTTAAGAGCACTGAATTAGGAATCAAGGTCTCCTATTCCGTTCTATGCTCCCTTCTTTGTCCATTTACATTTTATTGGTTTATGGAGTTGTTCATATCAGCAAAGATGATATTCAAAACGTATCAGATTGAAGGGGACAGAAAAATGTATATAGAAGGGGATAGATTCTGATAATGCAACAGTTCCACCGGAGGATGGATCGGGCTGATCCACGCTTCTAATAGGTCTACTGGCCTTGACGTCCACGGAGCGTGCCTGCAAAAAGGTCCAAGGGGGGAGGTAATCCCCGACGGACACTCCAATGATCGAGTTAGGATAGAGTAGATTGATTGTGTAGAGAGAGAAGAGGGGGATGAAGAACTTAACCTTTAACGCATCTCAGAAGCTTTCTTATATCCTTTGCACATCATTTCCTTGTTCATTCCAGACTGTCTTGTTAGTCGAAAGTCTATATTCTAGCTCATATCGTTCATGGTGAGTCTGTATCCTCTGACGTGAAGAGGTTGTCGCATTTAATGGTACGAGAGCCGCATTAATGGCTGATGTGTGGGTACAATAATTTTGCAGGATCTTTGTCTGCCTACATGGCTGATTCACTGCCCGACAGGTGTTTGAATGCTATTAGTCCTAGTCCATCATTGGTTTCTCAAGGTTACTAGGCTTTAATATCTAGTCCGTGGGCTAGGTCCTAAGCCGTGGGTCGGACCCTCTTGCGGGCCCATCGGTATCAGTAGTCCCCTATTTTCAAGTGCAGCTTTAGTCCAACGAAGGGAATAAAAAAAGTGGAGGGAGTCCCCCAAGCTCGGGTAGGAGGCAGGGGTGGGGTGTGAAGGGGGGTGGTGGAATGGAGACGAAAGACCGAGCGACCGTAGAGGAGGGGACCGGGAGGAACGACCAATCGACAAGGATGGCCGACCGCGAAGGTGGCCGAGCGAGATGACTAATCGTGAGGAGGGCCGACCATGAAGATGGCTAAACGGGATAACCGACCGGAAATAAAGCTGACTGCAAAAGTGGCCGAACGGGATGATCGATCGTGAGGAGGGCCAATCACGAAGGTGGCCGAGCGGGATGACTGACCGGAAGGAGGGCCGACCGCAAAGGTAGCCGAGCAAGATGGCGCTAGAAGGAGGGCCAAGAATTCAATGACGGTGCACGGGGCTCGAGGAGCGAGTAAGCACGTGACAATGTGAAGTGGAATAGACGGGGAAGAGGAAATAGAATTAATGGGGAGAGAGAAGGATCGTAGCCGTACACGTGGCGCGATGTTAGGCCGCGGATAGGAAATACAAATCAATGAGAGGAAGTGAAGGGGCTGGTGGTAGGGATGTGGAAAAAGGCGAGGGTTTGTACTTGTTTGTCGAATTTCAAACTGGCAAATTTTAACCTCGATCCTTGGAACACAGGCAAACCCTGGGCATTTGGACTGGTGCGATTTACTTACCTTATTGCGAAGAATCAACACATTCTAGACTTTAGCTCTTACATCTCGGTGGACTCTCCCCTCTTTCACATTGCCGATTTCCTCGCCCCCACAACCAAGGCGATATACAGAAACGTGAAGGAGATGACACATGACAAAGCGCCGGCGATGACATCGGATGCATTAAGAGATGATGACGGAGTGGCACTCGCAGAGCAATATAGAGTAAAGAGGCTTGAAGAGAGGGTTGTGGAGCAGCCAGTGCGACCCTCTCCAGGGACAATGATGCCGGCGGTCCAACCGATTAGCCAAATGGCGCCGGACCATTAGCATACCAAGGATACAAATCCATGCTAACGGTAGAGGATCTCGAGGAGCTGCGGAGTAGATACCAGATTCCGGCAAAGGTAGAGTTGAGAGTGCCCACGACGAAGGAGAGGGCTTGTAATACACGGCCAATGAAGTTCGCTCTATATGAAGAAACGCTGCAGATGAGGGTCTGAGGTGATAAGGAGTTGATCACACAGCAGTAGGACTCATCCAATATGTCCAGATCATGTTGAGAAGGATCATGTAACTGTTAGTCCAGATGTACAAGAGGTTGCTAGAGTGAGTTAGTTAGTTAGATTAGTCTGTTAAAAGGTACATGTATAATAGATATAGTTGTAGATATAGTTGAGAATGTGTATAAAGCTTATTGTATAAATACTGTGTGTATCCTTAGATTTGATATAATGTAAAACATCTTTGAGTCTATCATCTTCTTCATGAGGCTGCCCCTCCCACAGCTAATAGTCGACGTGCTAAATCGCCTGGAGGTGGCCCCAAGACAACTAATGCCGAACGCGTCGAAGATTCTATTTGTGTGCGCAATTGCGTGGCCACGGGCGACCGGAGGAGAGAGAATGATGGTGGATGAATTTTTCTCATGCTACTAGGCGTCAAGGCAATAGGAGACATGGGTGACCTTACAAGCTGTTAGATTTATTTATTTTGATGATTTATTTAATTATGTTTTAATTTATTTGGAAGAGAAAAATAGAATCAAAATTTATTTTGATGATTTATTTGAAAGAGAAAAATAGAATCAACATTTATTTTGATAATTTTATGTTTTAATAAAATCAAAATTTATTTTGTCCCATTATTTCTCACCTAAACCTTTATCCTAAATGTTGTTAGAATGTATTTAATATTTGATTAAATCAGAAGTTCAAACAGCCCAAAAATAGAGGTTCAAACAGCCCAGCACAGCAGCAGTTCAAAAGGTTCAAGTGGAAGATATTCAAATTTGTAATAATGGAGTAGAAGATATTCAAATTTGTAATAATGGAGTTGAAGATATTCAAATTAGTAATGATGGAGTACAACGGCTATAAATTCAAATGACTATAACGGCTATAAACGGTTATAATTTTCATTATATATACCAAAGCCTCTAATGTAAACAAGTTACAAAAACCTAAAAATATTCTTTGATCTATAATCACTCACATCTATTCTCAGAAATTATACACTGAGCCTTATAGCTTTAAGCCCATCTTTCCTGTGTGAGGTTTACAGAAAAAACCAGAGCTTCATTTTTATATCTATCTTTGAGAGATAATTCTTGTAGCTTTCTGTGAAAGCAAAAACACATTCTTTTCACTTATAAGAGTGTAGTACACTCAGTGTTCTTGACGTAGAAAGTCAGTGTAAAATTTGTGGAGGATTGCTCCATCTGTGAAAAAGTTGCTAGCACCTTGTGAAGCTAGAGTATAGTGAAAAATCTCAAGTGAAGCATGAGGAGTGAACGTAGGCCGAGTTGAAACCGAACCACTACAAATTTGTTTGCTTCTCTCTTCCTTATCTCTTTATTTTATTTTAAATTGCCATAGCTATCTTTTACATTTTTACTGTGCTAAAATCATTAACTAACATAGTTGTTAAGACACTTATTTTAATTATTTTTATTTCATTAATTATATTTATCTATTGTGCTAGTCATAATTTTTATTAGGGTATTATTAATTTTAATTATAAAAACCTAATTCACTCCCCCTCTTAGGTTGTCTTTTGCGTAACATAAGCCATAGCAGGAAGGGGATTGGTGGCGGGACTACCCTCGTCGGTGAAAGGCTGGCGGCCAAAGTGGTTTTTTGTGTCGGCAAGCGGCGGAAAATGAGTGCGCACAATTTGGAAAGTCCCCACCAAGTCATTGGAGCCAAAGTTAGATGCTAAGGCAGAGAAGAGGGTCAAAAAGGTGAAGAAGTGGAGAGAGAGGAGGGGTTAAAGTAGGACGATCTCATCCAACCCTCAGCCCAGTTCGCCCTGAATCTAAGGCCGCAACCAGCCAAAGGAGATCCATCAAAAGAGGAGATAGAGGCAAGGAGGAAAGCTCAAGAGGCAGAGGCCAAGCGAGCTTTTGCAATGGCAGATAAATAAAAGGAAAAACAATTAGGCCCTATGCCTAAGTTGGTTGCAAAGAGGTCAGTCCAACCACGTCCCAAGCTCTTGGGAGAGAAAGACTTGACCAACTTTGTGCCCTTGCAAGTGTCAGTGGATCTACTGAAGGAGAAAAGCAAGAGGGAGATGAAGTCGGTGTTGAAGAAAAAGAAGAAGAGGAATGTGGCTTCGGAGGGAAGTGAGGGAGGACCAGTGTTGAAAAAGGCGAAAGAGTGGGTAGTGGAGTCGACCCCAGAAGTAGAGGAGGGGGAGACCAAGGTTGGTGTGGGGGTAGAGGAAAGTTTGGCCAAGTTCCCAAGTGGCCAAGTGGTGAACGAAGTAGACAAGCAACAAGGGTTGGCAGAAGCCAACTGGTCGGCAGACCTGCCCTCCAAAGACGTGCCTTTACAAGAAGTGCCCCAAAGTCAGAAGGTAGAGAGAGAGCAGGCGAGCGGTGCAGAGACGAGCGTCGCGCTGAGGACCGCCATGTATCATGTTCACACGGTGGTCAGCTGCTTGGCGGGCGATGGGAGCGAAGCCAGGGTCGCCTCAAATCGTCTGTTAAGGGTTATTGAGGACACGGCCGTGCAGAGTGTGGCACAATTTACGGAGGTCGACCTCATGAGAGGGTTTTGCTCAGCATAAATGGAAACAGCGACCCTGGCGACCACCCTACTAGGTAAGGTAATGAGGGCGAAGGTGGAAGCAAAGCCGCTGAAGGCCCAGCTGGAAGGAGTGCTGGCACAATTGCAAAACTTAAGGGTAGAGACAGCTGTAGACGTCCCCGAACGCATCCCGGAGAAGGAGTGCGAGTCCCCCCCGTTCTGGTTCGATATTGGATCACTACAGTTCGAAGGACTCAAATGTCACGGTTCTAAATCTCGAACCAAAGAGTCCAAATCCGACAAATCGTTTTGAAAACAGATTTTTTGAAATAAGTGCCAAACATGGACTGCTTTGCCAGATACAGAGTCGCCACCTAAATATTTTTTAATGGGGAAATTTAGGAAACCCTGACTCGGTGCCAAAGGCCACGTGTCCGTCATCACCAAAATTGCCTCGGCTCGGGAACTTGGGTACGATTGGGGAAGGTCACTTCGTGAGCACCCCCGCTCGCCCGGTCAAAGACCGGCCTCTACTAACCATGATATCTTATTTTGAAAACATTGTATGTTCTTATTCTGGTTATTAGCCTAGGTTACTATGTGATGCGCACAGCATACAAGTATACACTGAGTCGCCTGAATTGGAACAAAACATTTCATGTTTGTTTTTGAAAGATGGTTTGCTACCCGCAGGTAGGCTTAAGATGCAGATTTTGCCACCCTCGGGTGGGCTTAGAAAACATGGTATTACCACTATCTAGTGGGCTTAAAACAAACATTTGATGAATTGTCCCAATCCAAGTAACCTAACCTTCACCCACAGGCATTTAGGCAGTTATATCACATAAGCATATAGCCTCATGGCAAGCATGCTATCATGGCAACACTCACACGCATGCAAGGATGCTAAAGCATAAAACTTACCGAGTACTCCAAGCCAAAACAGAAGCTACATTAGAAATCCATGCATGATCCTAGATATGCTGAAATGCCTAATGCAACACATGTAAAATGCAACTATAGCAGGCTCGGCTATTCTAAACATGGCATATGGAATGCTACAACTAACACGTATTCAACTTGGAATTGAAATACAAATGCAGTTTGTATGATGCGCCGAGCCCGGTGCGTGCAAAACAGATGAATGATGCAAACATGCTGTCATACTGTATGCTAATTGAAATATATCCTATATCTAACCATCATAAGCAGATAAATAAAAGGGAAGAAAGACGTGGGGTTGGAAGACATACATCACACACACCCACACTTATTACAGTTATGCCCTCACGCAGAGGGTCCAAATAAATATACAGTCCCGAATGAAAGAATAATACAGTCCAAAATATTACAGTCCCAAATAATATACAAATTCCTAATTAATTAACAAATTAAATAAGAAAAATGTAAAACTGGCATGCAAGCCAGGGGCTGCCTTGATTCTGATGAATGATGTACGTTAGAGCTGCCTTGCGCGGAAATCCACTGGGATGCCCCAATTAGCCTCTGTTTTGCAATGTTTCTCGAAAAGCGCGCCAAGCTTCGGAAGACCGCTGGTTCTGGATATGCTGCAACAGAGAGCAGGAAAGGGGCATAGCAATGTATTTCACAAATATATGCATGCCTCGACCCTCGTGCCACCAATCACGTATATCGATGCATGATGGCCGAGGAGCCGGATTGCACAACTCAATATAGGATGAATGTATGTGAATGCTACAACAAAACCTAACTCCATCATGGATAATCCGGAGTGTCGGTGACTTGGGAATTGAGATCCGTTCCGTCACTCGGAGTGCGGAACGTACCCCGTTTCCCGTGCCCGGGCTAACTCCTATCCCGAACACGATGCAATATGCATGAAATGCAGTTAACATATGACCTAGCATGCACAATGCTATGAAAATGAGATGCCTCGAAATGCGTGCACGCGGGCACGTAAACCGAGGCAATGATCCTAAGGCATGAAATGGCATACGCAATGCAAATTGGACTTACACTAACACGAGTGGACCTCAGCCACACTCACATAAGAGGCCGTCGGATAAAAGAAGTGCCTCGAAATGCGTGCACACGGGCACACAAACCGAGGCAATGACATAAAGGCATGAAATGGCTTGAAATATGATATACAATGAGACTAAAATGAGATGTCTCGAAATGCGTGCCCACGGGCACGCAAACTGAGGAAATGGCATACGGAATGCAACAGGACTAAAATGAGATACGCAACGCAATATGGGCTTACACTAACATGAGAGAGCCTCAGCCACACTCACATAAGAGGCCGTGAGATGAAAATGAGATGCCTCGAAATGCGTGCACACGGGCACGCAAACCGAGGCAATGGCATACACGATGCAATGAGACTGAAATGACATACAGAATGCAAAATGGACTTACACTAACATGAGTGAGCCTCAGCCACACTCACATAAGAGGCCGTCGGATAAAAGTGAAGTGCCTCGAAATGCGTGCACACGGGCACGCAAACCGAGGCAATGGCCCTAAGGCATGAAATGGCATGGAAATGATATGCAAACATGCAAATGAATTTCAGCACTCACAAATGATGCAAAACAGTCCCGAAAGGTGGGGAAATGACACCAAATGCACGGAATGGTCCCGAAATGCGATATTAAGCACCCAAAATGGCCTATAGCTATGCAATGCATGCACAATATGGACATGGAATGAAAATACAGTAGCAAGGCAGCCCCAAGACAAGCATTTTTTCAGTAGAAAACAAGGCCAAACAGCAATCATAGATAGGGCAACAATGGTATGCAAAAATAGGGGCCAAGAGAGGGGTATTGAAGTAGATGGTAAATGCAAAGCCCAAACAGAAAAATGTCCTTCTATAACACTGAAGAGAGGCCAAAAATATGCACATTAACAGTATATGACAACCCCAAAAACAGTATGCAAACATGCTAGAAATGTCATGCAAGAACTAGGATACATAAGGCTATAACATGAGGTACCCCAAACATTCATCAAACTAGAAAAGACCCTTAATAAAACATGTTAAGAAGGTCAAAAAATGACCACTTTCAGTTCTGATCATGGTCCAAAAACTGAAGCAAAATGGGCTAGCAAAGCATGCAAAAACAAGGGTAAAACATGGATTCAAAGCAAGTGACACATGGAGTATGAGAACAGTGTTGAGCCCTTCTTCAATGTTGAAGAGAGGCTCAAAATAAGCACAATCTCAGTTCATGAAATGCTCCAAAACAGATCACACGTAGGCCAAACAAATCATGCAAATTTACGGTAAATAGGAGAGATTATGAAGCAAGTGCAAGATAAAGGACCCAAACAGGGTTGAGCCCTTCTTCAATGTTGAAGAGGGGCTCAAAATAGGCCCTCTTACAGTTCAAATCAGGCTCGAAAACAGATCACACATAGGCCAAATATTCAATGCAAAATAATGACATACAAGATGATATTGAAGCAAGTGGTAGATGGAGGGCTCAAATAGGATTGAGCCCTTAAACAAACATGAAGATAAGCTCAAAAGAGTAACCCTTTCAGTTAGGGTCGGAGCCTAAAACAGTGAGCAAATAGGCTTAAGAAATGAAGCAAAAATGTGCTACAAAAGAGGGAAAATGGCTTACCCTTGAAGACCAATACTTTTGTTGCTTCTTGGCTTGAGTTGGTGGCTTCTTAGCTGCTGGAAAACCTTCCCTTGCTGCTGGAAATGGAGTGGTGGTGGTGGTGCTTGGTAGTGATCAAGAAATGGCACCAAACTTGAGAAAAATGAGAGAGATAGAGATGGATATGTATGTGTATGCCCCAAGAAAGTTTTTCAACCCTAGGGACAGAGCTGGGAGGCTCCTTATATGGACCAAGAGAGGGGTGTAAAGGTGGAGGGAAATGCACCCAAGTGTTTCCCTCCAAAATATCCCCCGGATACAAAGATCTTTTGGGACAAACAGTTATACAGCTGTAAAGTATGCACTGAAGGGAGTATGGCCGGCCAGGCATTTTTGTTGCAGGTGGCCGGCCGGCCACCCCCCATGGCCGGCCGGCTAGGGGTCAAAAAGGTCAAGTTGAGTTAATGGCCGGCCACCAGATATTGGTGTCCTCCCAGGTCCCCTCAACACAATTATGTGGTTCAAATTTGGAGAATGTAAAACAGGAGAGAGAACAAGCCACTTTTAGGAGGGGTTCAAAAGGTTCAATTGGAGTTACTGGCCGGCCATATGTTTTTAGGGTCCTCCCATGTGTGTACAACACAAATATGTGGTTTTGGCTCGAAGAAAATGGCCCTAGGGTGTTCAACATTAGCCCGGAAGTGAGAAAAACGGGCGCCGGGGGGCGCCGGAGAAGCATAACTGGTTGTTGAGACAATTGCTGGCCTCCCACCCTCTAGTGACCTTCCTGGTGATAAAACAGAGGTACCTGCCAAAAATGAACAAAACCGATGCAAAACGAATTCTCGGGGGCCAAAACACGCAGTTCGGGGTCCCGAAAATAGGCCGTTAAGCACCGAAAGTGGTGTTTGGCCACGAAGTGGGTATCTAAGACCCCAGTGTCCCTTGAAAGGGAGTGAATGAGATGTATGCCAAAAACCGGAGGAATCGGAGATGGTTAGACGGTCCCGAACCGAGGCACACGGCCTGACGGCTCCGAAAACCGGGAACCGGCTCCGAAATGGGCAAAATGGCCTACGGGCACGAAATGTAGCCCACGGCCACTGAGAGATAGTCTACGGGACCTCTCCCTCCCTTCAGGAAAGAAAACAGAGAAAACCGAGTCTGGTTCGCAAACCGAGGCAAGGCACAGAAGAGGGTTCGGAAGTCCGGAGGCAGGGCGCACGGCCGCGACTCTGAGACTTCTGAACGAGCGCAATATGCAACATCACCGAGCGCTCAATCGGTGACGTCTGAGTCTTAAGGTCGGTCAAAAATAGGGTGTCTACAGTTGCCCCTCTTTGACAGAACTCGGAAGTCAAGAAGTGACGGGAGTGAATGTCAAAGTCTAGAGACGACCCATTTTTGACAAGGCCGAAGACTTAGACAATCATACAAAATGAACAGAAAAATGTGCCCGCAGGCGTGCCCGCAGGCAAAGGGGGCAAAATGCAAAGCGATATGCACAGAGCCAGATGATCATGCAAATGCAGCAAGCTGTAATGAAGCAAGTATTCGCAAATAGATGCAACAATTTTAAGCAAGAATGCAAAGCAACAACTACATTTCATGCAGTTAGGAATGCGGAGAGTTTATTCAACTCTCGTCGCGTCTCACACGGAGAAGATACGATACCTGCGTGATTCGTCTGGTCGCACCAGCCTCAAATGAACCGTACATACAATATCGTGCCTGCAAATGAAGAGAAATTCAACAAGAACAATATGCTAACAACATATATTCAATGTGATTCCTGTGGTTCCGAAAGTTTGACACACGCAGTGTCAGCGAGTGAATGCATCGCAATGAGAGAAAGGAACACGCGTGACAACACACGCTCAAGCACAGAGGTATGATACACCAAGAAATCATGCATGACAATGCAAAATGTTGATGAGAATGCAAGATATGTGCAAAACAATGTAAAATGAGCACGAATCAGGGTGCTCGTTTGTTGCGAAACAACGTGTAAGAAAACGCGCATTTCGGTGAAGGCAACTTGATCGCGGCCTCTGATTCACCTCCCGGAGAGGTTACAACATGTTCAAAAAGGATACACCTTGATTTTGATGAGTAATGATGAGACACATGTCAGAAATTGCAGCTGAAGTTCCGGCGGAGCAGTTTCGCGCCAAAAAGTGCACTTTTCTTGAACTTTTTCAGGTCCCGGGAACTCCGATCTTCCTCAAAATTTGCAGAGAGCTAGGTGGGGGTGTGGGGAACACCACGGCCAGGTGGTTGCCCTAGGGGAGGCCACCGGCTAGGGACAAAAAAGCAGATGGCCGGCCAGCTAGAAAAGGTGGCCGGCCGGCCACCCTGTCCAAAAGTAGGGGCAATTTTGTCTTTTGCCTCATTTCTATATAACCTCTCATCCATTCATTCCGAAATCACTCCCACAGCCGTGAAAACTCCTCCCCTTGCTCCCCAAACCATTTTTTTCTTCAGATCTCACTTTATACGCGCTTTTCAGCCTCCCACGCAAGTTGTTTTCGCGAAATCTTTTAGTTTTAAGCACTTTGAGCCGACTAAATTTTAATTTCGGGGCTTCTTTTCTCATTTTCACCACTTGAGGTAAGTTTGTCTTAATATTTGGAAGATTTTCTCAGGAGTTGACTTTTGTTGACTTTTCCATTTCCCGGGAGTTGACTTTTGTTGACTTTTCCCAATTTTGGCTCATTTTTGCTCATTTTTGCTCCTTTTGCAGACTCCTTGAAATGGCGGGTGATTTTCCTCACGGTGGAGGTCCTTCAGGCGCTGGGGACGATTTTGATGCCATGACGTTACCTCCGAGGGTCCGGCCTTTTATTCCCGGGAGGTATGCCCCATCGGTACACATTCTTCCGCGGGCTATTTTTCGTCATTTCACCGACTTCAATGATCGGGTACCCGGGGATCTACTCCTGCGAGAGCCAGAGCATCACCTCTCTTACGAGGTACGAGAGGTATTTTACTTTATTTTCTGCATTTTTCGCGCATTTCGTACCTTTGTCATGCTTGAACACACAGTTTAGCTTATGACATAGTATTTTGCTTGCATTCTGAACATATGACTTGAACACTTGAATTTCTGAACACTCGGCTCATTTATTGATTGCGAACGCATGGCACACATTAGTTAAGAATTGAACACACGGCTCAAACACTGGTTCGTCGGACACACAGCCCGAATTTGAAGGTGAACACACGGCACACACTGACTAAGAGTAGAACACACCGTCCCAAACTCTAATTTTCTGAACATACAGTCCACATTGATTGAGAGTAGAACGCGCAGTCCCAAACTCTGATTTTCTGAACACACAGCCCAGACATTTGAAGTAAACACGCAGCCCACTGATTTTGAAATTTGAACACGCAGCCTAAATTTTGATTTTCTGAACACCCAGCCCAGATATTTGAAGTGAACACGCAGCCCACTGATTTTGAAATTTGAACACGCAGCCCAAATACCAATTTACTGAACACGCAGCCCAGATTACAGGTGAACACGCAGCCCACTGATTTTGAAATTTGAACACGCAGCCCAAATACCAATTTACTGAACACGCAGCCCAGTTTGAAGGTGAACACACAGCCCACATAGATAGAGAGTAGAACACGCAGCCCTAACTCAGATTTTCTGAACACGCAGCCCAGATTGAAGTGAACACGCAACCCACATAGATAGAGAGTAGAACACGCAGCCCTAACTCAGATTTTCTGAACACGCAGCCCAGATTGAAGTGAACACGCAGCCCACATAGATAGAGAGTAGAACACGCAGCCCTAACTCAGATTTTCTGAACACGCAGCCCAGATTGAAGTGAACACGCAGCCCACACTGATTGAGAGTAGAACACGCAGCCCTAACTCAGATTTTCTGAACACGCAGCCCAGATTGAAGTGAACACGCAGCCCACATAGATAGAGAGTAGAACACGCAGCCCTAACTCAGATTTTCTGAACACGCAGCCCAGATTGAAGTGAACACGCAGCCCACACTGATTGAGAGTAAAACACGCAGCCCTAACTCAGATTTTCTGAACACGCAGCCCAGATTGAAGTGAACACGCAGCCCACACTGATTGAGAGTAGAACACGCAGCCCTAACTCAGATTTTCTGAACACGCAGCCCAGATTGAAGTGAACACGCAGCCCACACTGATTGAGAGTAGAACACGCAGCCCTAACTCTGATTTTCTGAACACGCAGCCCAGATTGAAGTGAACACGCAGCCCACTGAACACAACTCATTCATTTCATTTGCACACAGCTCATTCATTTGATTTGCACACAGCTCATTCATTTCATTTGCACACAGCTCATTCATTTCATTTGCACACAGCTCATTCATTTCATTTGCACACAGCTAACTCATTTCATTTGCACACAGCTCATTCATTTCATTTGCTGAAACGTGTATTCATTCTGAATGCAGGTTGGCTCTCGCACGGTACGGGGGTATGGCTCCACTACAGCCAGGGATTGGTATGTTGAGCTTCCGGAGGCTGTCCGGGACTTAGTTGATCTAGCAGGGTTTGGGGCCTTCTGCGTTGGATTATCACGCTGTCCTGCCAGTAAGACTCTATTGGGAGCTTTGGTGGAGAGGTGGTGGGACACCACCAATTCCTTCCATTTTTCTGCCACCGGGGATCTGACTATGACCCCGCTAGATTTTGCTGTACTCACCGGCCTAGACATAGGAGGTTGGCCCATTCCTTACGACGAGGATATGGGCGAGTGGGAGGCCGCTTGGATGTATTTGCTGGGGGCTCGCCCGCCTGTTGATAGAGCTTCGGGGAGAGTCCGATACACCTGGTTCTCTTCCCGTTTTCGGAGACCGGAGATGGAGCCTGAGTCTCCTGCGGAGGGTGAGCAGTACGCCCGCGGTTTCCTTATGTTCCTCTTTGGCACCACTCTGTTTGCAGATAGGGGGAACACTGTCGGGTTGTATCTTTTGAGTGCCCTGGTGGACCTATCACAGGTCAGTCGGTACGACTGGGGCGGCACCGGCCTGGCTACCCTTTACTGTTATATGAGCGCGACCTCCCGCGGGCAGGGAGACTTACTTGGTGGCTACTGGCGAGCCTGGGAGGTACGTTCTGTCTTCTTAATTTACATTTCTGCTCCTTATTACTTGTTCATTGCACACACGGCGCACTTTACATCCTGTATTTTGCACTCAGCATTTTGTATTCACATTCTGCACTGTTTTCCACAGCTATGGGTCTATGTATATTTTCCGACATTAGCCCCGGAGATGGTGGTGGCAGGGCCCCTCATGACCCCGTATTCCTTGGTATTCGAGGGCGAGCACCGATCGAGACCTCGAGAGACTCTCCTCTATCTGTGACAGTACTTTGACATCGTGCGAACGACAGAGGTATTTCAGAACTCTCAGTTTTCTGCCGTTTTCATCTTTGATCTGCCTTGTATATTCCCGATTTCTGATTGATTCATGCACTGGTTATCCACAGATCACGTGGCAGCCTTGGGCAGTCTTGGGCGATGGTCTCCGATTTCAGTATGTCGGAGGATTAGGCACCTCCCAGTATAGGATCCTGCTCGAGGGACCGGTTGGTAGAGCATGGTTTCTGGGGGAACGCTTCCTGCGTCAGGTGTGGGGATACCTTTCTCAGGATCCTCCTGCAGCACCTCCAGCCACTATGCGGACTGTTGATAGACTTTCTACCCAGGAGGCCATTAGCGCTATGCAGGGTACCGATGCTTTGCTACATCTTACAGAGGGAGACTACGCCACTTATCGTCACACATATCTGATGCCTCCCTTGACGGGAGTGCGCGCTCCGCCACTGAGGCCCTCTGGTGTACCATCTTCGAGTCGGGCTCGTGCCACAGATATCCCCTCCTCCAGCAGGGCTGGTACGTCTCGAGGTGGGGGCGGATTCATTCCCCCGATCCCTCCGACTCTTCATCATCCCGGGTGGCCAGACATGCCGACCGAGTTGATGGGGGTGGCAGTATGGGACTACTTCTCCGATTCCGATCCCTATAGAGCCTCCGATGCCTGGTCACAGATATGTCAGAGACCCTGATTCACCACCGGTATGTTTTACAGCTTTGATTTATCAGTCGGACATTTGGACATCCATTCCTTTACTGATAGTTTTGCATTTGTGTCTGTAGCCTCCAGTTGAGTACATGGATGAGATGCTTGGGATGCTGGCCTCACTTGAGGGGATGGTCCTGCGTAGAGAGGCGCAGTTGTCCATCATGGGCTTCCAGGTACCCTTTTAGTTTTCTGGTATTTACCATACTCCTGATGATATGCTGATCTTGAACATTCTACTACATTGATAAGCTGTTTGTGTAGAGCACATCTGACACACACCCCACTCACATACTGTACTTTCATCTGGTTTTCATATTTGAACTGATGTATTGAACTGTTCATTTTCAGATGCCTCCTGTATATACTCCGCCACAGGCTAGACCGCCTGGGCCTTCTCAGGGAGGTAGACCGTCTGGATCTTTTCGAGGTGCTGGACCATCTGGGCCGTCCCGAGGAGCTGGGCCATCTAGGCCTTCTCGAGGGGCTCGAGGAGCGGGGTCGTCTCACAGACGTAGGGCTCATGTTATTGAGGAGGAGCCTGGTGAGGATGAGGAGGAGGAGGTCGCAGACCGTGAGTCAGAGACATCTGCTGGGGAGGAAGGCTCCGGTCTTGGTTCCGGGAGTGGAGACGAGGCTGAGGGGGATCCGGAGGATGATAGCTCTGACCCGGATGGTGATGATGGTGCAGAGGTTGTCCCGCAGAAGAGGATGAGGGGGCCTCCTCATTCCCGTTCCCGAGGGCATTGATGCCGTTTCCTGCTTTATTTTACTTTTTGCTAGTAGTTTGTAGCACTTTACAGATTATCAGGCAGTTTTATTTCCTGTAAAACTCGTACTTTTATTTGTTGTAAAACATGATGGAATGAAACAGCTTTTGAAAAGGATGTTTGTATTTCAAAGTCTTAGTATCGCATCGCGTCATTTTGCACAAAAATAAAATCGAATGAAATGTGCGCACTGTGTATTCACCGAGTCAGGTAATGAGTCGACACAACAAAACAAACAACTCAACTCGTTAAGAAAAGACAAGATCTTCACAAGTTTACAACTCGATAAGCAAAATACAACAATGTTAACGACTCGATAAACAAGACTCAACAAAATTGCGTAAACAAAAGAGTAACAACTCAAAACACCAAATGTGACAGCTCGACAAAACTTACAACTCGATAAACAAAACGACAACTCGATAAGCAAAACAACAACTCGATGGGCAAAACAAAGCGTACATTCAGATGATCTGGGTGACGGAACGCATCCGAAACTGAGAGAAATGGAGGCCTTTGACATTCCCGATGCATCGAGATGCCTCAAATTTCCTTCCGGAGGGTAAACAGGACCAATGAGCATGGTGGGCCCCACTTTGTTTTTGGAGAGCCATAGGTGGCCGGCCTGCTAGAATAGGTGGCCGGCCGGCCACTTTTCTCTGCAGCCTCCAGAATTTTGACACTTGTCCTCGAATAGTGTTTTACTCCCCCCCTATAAAGTTCCAACTTTGGAACTCATTCATTTCATCACTGCTTTGCACAAAAATGGAGGCATTTCTCTCAGAAAATCTCACATCTTGGATCTCTTCTCTAGATGGCTCGGAAAAGTTGAACTTCCGGGGTTTCGGCTTGAATGCACTATTCACGCTGGGCCGGACTCCACTGCACTTTCCTTTCCTCCATGTGGCGGCGAGATTTTGGAACCCGGTGACGCACGTTTTCAGCTTTGGAGGGCAAGAGGTATGTCCCACTTTTGAAGATTTTCAAGTTTTGATGGAGTCTGAACATTCAGAAGAGATCTTGCCTCAGTCTCGTTTCGGCCACACCCAAGCTTTAGGGCGGATGTGCGGTCTCAATGCGCATGATGCTCGATCCCTGATTTGTAACGGGAGGTTGGATATCCCGAGCCTGATTTACCGATTCTCCGATGCCGGTGACCGCGGTGACCATTATCGGCAAGGTTTTCGACAACATGCCCTCTGCTTGTGCATGCTATCTCATTTTCTGTTTGTCTCGGGCTCCGGGGGAGCTAACATCCGTTTGATTGAAGTTGCTCAAGGCTTGAGGGAAGGAAAGAGCTGTACCGCCATGACATTGGCTGAGACACTGCTGGGTTTGGATGCCTTCCACCGCCAGGAGACAACCAGGTTTGCGGGGAGCCCACTACTGTTGCAGGTAATGTTTCCCACCCAAGCTCACATATGTAGTTGCTCACATCGCTCGGCCCTCAGGCTCGGTTTTTCTCACAAAACCCTCATCTTACTTTTCTCTCATCGCACATCTCTCTATTCTTTATTCTCTCATTTTTCATCCCTCCCCAGATATGGTTGATGGATAAATTGCAAGTTGTGGACTCTTGCCCTGCTTACTCAGCCCGCGGCTACTTCTTTCGACAACGCCTGGTTGACGCCCTTGATGAGGGATGGTGGGTTGAATGGATGTGCAACTTGTCAGCTGAACGCATTGCTTGGCACTGTCCTTGGCTTAACCTTCCGGCGATGAGCTATAGGATGTTCCAGGATACTGGGATCCGGTTGATTGGCCTGACCCATTGTGTATTCTATTTCCCATTCCACATTCTGCGCCAGTTCGGCCATGATCAGACTTGCCCTCCGGAGGGGATAGAGTATCCGGTCGCCTTCCCGATCCGAGGTGCACACCTCACTCGACATACTACGGCTTGGAGGACTAGAGAGCTCCTGCCCCCCGCCCCTATTTTCAGTTGCACTTTGTCTGATGAGTGCTGGGATTGGCTCAATGAGGAGGCACAGATTGGGCCTAGGTCGGCATCGGAGGCTTCGACTAGCTCCGGGAGGGGGCGCAGGGACATCTGACCTGACTATGCCCCAGATTTATTGCTTTATTAGTACTTTCAAGTTTTCATTATGAGTGTAATAAAAAGCAACTTCAATTGTATGCAAGAGCAGGAGAACTCTGTTTTGAAATCAATGAAATTGAAGGTTGTGGTACTGAAAATTTCCCGTTTTGGTCCAAAAATGGTCTTAGTTGTGAAAAGATTAATTTGAACAAAGTCAACTTTTATTAAAACTTTTCGAAACTATTTTCGATAAGGATCAGAACTGGACACGCCTGAGATCTGTCACTGAGGTGCACAACTCCGGATCCTAGCAACTGGAAAGTTGCCCCTAGTCTGAATGGTACCACAGCACTTCCTGGCAACGGAAAGTTGCCCCTAGTCTGAATAGCACTGCACCAGAGATTACGATGAATGCTGATGGACAAGGATGACTGAGATGATCAAAATGAACAAAGTTGATCGGGGAAAATGTTTATGGCTGAACTTCAGGATGAAGCTGCCTACGATCCCAAAAGATGGGAATCAAGCCTTACGTAGTTCAGGCTTAGGTTCGCTCGGGTATTTTTACTCTCCTTTTGTGCTCTAACTTTTGCCAAGGCCGCCCTTTGCGGGTTTTCAACCTTGCGAGCTCAATTTTTATATTTTTCAATTTTTTTGTGCTCTGAGTTTTGCCTGGGTCGCCCTTTCGGGTTTTCGGCCTAGCGAGCCTCTCAAGGGTAGTATTTCTTCAACTTGTCCATGTTGATCGGTTGGGAAAACTCTAAGCCATCCAGATCCATTAGAACCACAACTCCACCCGACCAGATAGACTTAATGATGTAGGGACCAGTCCAATTAGGTCTGAACTTGCCCCTAGGGTCGTGGATGGGAGCTCGGTTGTCCTTGAGCACCAAATCTCCTTCCTTTAAATTCCTGGACTTAACCTTCTTGTTGAAAGCCCGGGCAATTCTGCGTTGATAACCCTGAACATGGTACAGTGCTTTCAGTCTTCTTTTATCGAAAAGCATAAGTTCCTCAAATCTATTTTGCTGCCAATCCGCTTCGGCTATCTGGCATTCAGCCAATACTCGTAATGACGGAACCTCAATCTCAATAGGCAGAACGGCCTCCATCCCATAAACCAATGAATACGGAGTCGCCCCAGTTGAAGTTCTGATTGAAGTTCGGTAGCCCCACAGAGCAAACGGCAGCTTATCTGGCCAGTCCCGATAGGTTTCCACCATCTTCTGCAGTATGCGCTTGATATTCTTGTTGGCGGCCTCAACCGCTCCATTGGTCTGCGGCCGGTATGTAGATGACTTATGAAAAGCCACATTGTATTTTTCCAACAAGTCTATCACTTCCTTCTTGAAGTGGGAACCGTTATCTGAAATTATTTCGTTTGGGACTCTGTAGCGACAGATGATGTTGTTTCTGATAAACTTTGCAACGTGCGAAGCCTTCAACACCGCATAAGATTGGGCCTCAACCCACTTTGTGAAATAATCTATCGCTACCAAGATGAACTCATGCCCATTCGACCCCTTTGGCGTGACAGCTCCGATCACATCAATTCCCCAGACTGAAAATGGCCATGGCGAAGTCATGTTGTACAGCTTTGATGGCGGGATGTTCATGCGATTTGCATGGATCTGACATTTATGGCATCGCCGAACAAAACCAATACAATCCTCCTCCATGGTGGACCAGTAGTAACCTTGTCTGAGAATCTTCCGTGCTAGCATTACCCCATTCATATGTGCTCCACATTCCCCTCCATGGATGGCTTCCATTAGACTCTTTGACTCTTCGGCATCAACACACAGTTTATGCATTCCCAGATGACCTCTTCTATACAGCTTACCCCCACAGATGATGAACTGAACGGCCAATCTTCTTATTGCCCTTTTGTCCTTGGCATTTACCCCTGGCGGGTATGCTTCCTTCTCCAAGAAATTCCAAATGTCGTAATACCAGGGGTGTTCGTCCTGAACCTCATCTATAGCAGCAATCGACTCATAGGCTGGTGCAAATTTCTGGTCAATGATGACTGGACGCATCCGGACTCCACACGGGATGTCTATCATGGATGATAGAGTTGCTAAAGAATCTACGAACCTGTTGTTCTCTCTTAGTAGATGAGTAAAACTTAGCTTCTCAAACCGAGGAATTAGCAAATCCAAGGTTTGGTGATACATCATCATCTTTTCCTCTTTTACTTTCCAGTCTCCTTTAGCTTGAGACACAACAAGGTTCGAATCCCCATTGACGTCCAATCGTCTTGCCCCTAGTTCCATGGCTGCTTCTAGGCCAGCGATGCACGCCTCATATTCTGCTTCATTGTTCGAGACTTTGAACCGGAGTTTGAAGGCTAGAGGGATACGGGAATTGTCGGGTGCTATCAGCAACACTCCTATCCCATACCCATGTTGATTTGACGCTCCGTCAAAGTACATCGTCCAAGTTCCATCGTCGATATGCAAAATGGCTTCATCTGGGAACAAATACTCCACTGCTTCATCCCCCTCAACCGGATGGTCGGCAAGGAACTCTGCTACTGCTCTTCCCTTCACTGACTTGCGTGTGACATACTTGAGGTCAAATTCGGAGAGCAACAGCAACCAACGAGCTAGCCTACCCGTAAGCGCTGGTTTCTCGAAAAGATATTTGATGGGATCGAGTCGTGAAACCAACATTACGGAGTGAGCTAACAAGTAGTGTCGCAGCTTCCTGGTAGCCCATACCAGAGCTACGCAAGCCTTTTCCAGCGGTGTATATCGGGTCTCATATTCCAGCATTTTCTTGCTTAAATAGTAGATGGCTTTCTCCACCTTGTCTTCTGATTCTTGAGCAAGCATGTAGCCCATCGTGGTCTCTGTCACTAACAGATACAAAATCAACGGTTTCCCCGGTTCTGGTGGCGATAAAACGGGCGGGTTCTGTAGATACTCTTTAATCTGCTCAAACGCAGCTTGACATCGGCCGTCCCATTGGAACTTCTTGCCTTTCTTCAGGAGACCAAAAAGTGGTTCACAAGTCAAGGTTAATTTTGAGATAAACCGTCTTATGAATTGCACTTTACCCAGAAAGCCTCTCACCTCCTTTTCAGTCCTTTGTGGGGGCATTTCTAGGATGGCCTTGATTTTGGAAGGGTCGACTTCGATGCCCCTTTGTGTAATCAGAAACCCCAGCATTTTTCCCGCTGTAACACCAAACGTACATTTTTTAGGGTTCAGCCGCAACCGGAATTCCCTGATCCTTTGGAAAAACTTATGCAAGGCGGTGTAGTGGCCCTCTCTTTCTTTGGACTTGACAATCATGTCGTCAACATACACATCTACCTCTTTGTGGATCATATCATGTAATATTGTGGTCGCGGCCCGTTGATAAGTAGCTCCAGCGTTCTTCAACCCAAACGGCATGACCCTACAGCAGTATGTCCCCCACGGGGTGGTGAATGCGGTCTTTTCCCTGTCTTCTGGTGCCATTACTATCTGGTTATATCCTGAGAAGCCATCCATAAATGAGAGCAATGCATGCCCTGCTGTGAAATCTACCAACTCATCGATGTGCGGTAAGGGGAAGTCGTCCTTCGGACTAGCTCTGTTCAAATCCCTGAAGTCCACACACACCTGGATCCTGCCGTCCTTCTTCGGCACCGGAACAATGTTGGCCAACCAAGTCGGATATTCAGATACCAGCAGGAAGCCTGCGTCGATTTGCTTGGTGACCTCTTCCTTAATCTTGAGAGCCCAGTCCGGGCGGATCCTCCTGAGTTTCTGTTTGACTGGTCGGGCCTCGGGGTCAAGGGGGATCCGATGCTGTACAATCTCAGGATCGATTCCAGGCATGTCTTCGTAGGACCACGCGAAAACATCTTTGAAATCTTTTAATAAAGCGACTAAGCGCTCGCGTTCCTCCGAAGACAACGTGGACCCGATCTGGACCAGCCGCGGGTCCTCCTCAGTACCAATGTTCACGGTAGTGATTTCGTCCACTAGGGGTTTAACAAATCTCTCTTGCTCTTGCTCAATTAAACGTTGTAAAACCGGAGGAACTTCGTCCTCTTCGTTTTCATCAAAATTTTGAAAGTCTGAATTAATGCAATAAATTAGGGGCACAGAAAAGTACTCGGAAACCACAGATAGTTCATTCTCATTAGGCACTGCCAGATCGTCCAATTCATCGGTTACAACAGACTCAAATGAAAAGGAAAAAGACGACCCAGACAGGACCGTGGCATCCGGGTTAACATCCCCAGGAGTACCAGACTCAGACTCAGTCGAGCTGGAACCTGATTCCGACTCACAAGACTCGGTGGAATCAGATTCCAGCTCACTACCTGACCCGGTGCTGCTGGACAAAAATCCCTCCTCGTACTGCCAAGTGAGAGAGGGTGCGATAGATGCATCCAAGATAGCTGCTGGTTGGCTCGCAGCCGTTTCATCCCCAATCATGGAAACCTCGGAGTTATCCCCCAAGCACTTATGGTCGATCGGAGGATCAGAGAGTAGACATGCCAGCGCTACCCCCATTTCAAATTCTGTGCCCTCAGGATCCACTGCCCTACACTGCTCAACCTCAGCTGATGGGTCCGTCTGCTCTTCGGCAACATCCTCCCCGGGTAGTTGCAGGTCAAAAAAGATCTCAAAACCGGGCACGCGCTTCTTCTCCGCATTTATCCACGGCTCTGGGAAGCCGCAAAATGGAAAGTCCTCCCCCTCCCGGACGAAGCGTCCGTTCAGGGTGCCCTAAATGGGCCTATGCATCAAGTCAAATGGCTTCCCAGCCTGCTTTGCTCTGGCCCTTCCGGCCATTTCTTTCCCTTTCCTTACCCAGTCCTCTTTGGTGGGCAGATAACCCAGTCCAAAGGTATGCGGGTTGTGTGGCACTTCGGCCAATGTTGCGACGCCTTTCCTGCCGCTCCTTCCTAATCCCATCCTGGGGATGTGTTGTAGCTTGTTCATGAGGTAGACGGATTGAGCACTGACGTACATACCTTCATTCACAGCCATAATGTTTTGCACAACCCGGGCCTCGGCCAGAGTAAATCCTGATATAAACACGTCCTCCATGCCGTGCTCTATTTCTAGGACTGGTGTAGACACCTCCGGAGGGGGATGGATCGATGAATTCCCAAACACAATGGCTACTCCCTTTCCATAGGGGTATTTCACCATCTGATGCAGAGTGGACGAGACGGCCTTCACCTGATGCAACCACGGTCGCCCCAGAAGCAGGTTGAAAGTTGCGGGAACCTCCAAGACATGGAAATCTATCTCGTGTTGTCCAGGTCCAACCTTTGTCTGAATCTTGACGGTCCCCATCACTTCCCTGCTAGTATTATCGTACGCTTTGATCACCTGAGTTGTCGGGATGAAGTCCGCGGGCTTCAACCCGATCGCATACGCTGTTCTGGCTAGGCAGACATTGATAGCAGACCCGGTATCAACAAGTACCACCGGTATCCACTTATCTCTACATTCCACGGAGATGTAGAGAGGTTTGTTATGATTCACGCCCTCAGGCGGCAGTTCTTTATCTGAGAAGGTTAAAGCCAGGGAACCTCCTCCCGAAAAAACCAGCCCAACCAGCTGCTCTGGTGTAGTATCGATGGAGAGCTTGGCCTTGTCCATGGCAGATAGGACAGCCTGTCTGTGTACCCGTGAAGCCATAAGCAGTCCCCAGATGGAGATGTCTACTTGTATCTTCTTTAATTGCCTTAGCACAGCTTCTTCTTCAATCTGTTTCTCTCTCTGTTTCTCAGCTTCCTTGTCTTTACCAGATGCTTCTGGTTGGTCTAGGTGCGGGGGCTTGAAGTACCGCCCACTTCTGGTCATGTGGTCCACCTCATCGAGGTACCAGGTGCTGTCTGGTTGATTTACTCCCCAATCTTCGTCTGTGTGGGCAAGACATAAGTCGTCGTCTTCCCACCACATCCCGTTAGCATCCAAAAGACACCTGTCTGGTTCTGGCAAATGTGTACTCTCAGTACCTTCATCCCATATGCTCACAACATTGTCCGTTCTTGTGCCCACAGCACTCTCAGCCCCTTCATGGGCTTTTGCCTTTCTGATTCTCTCGGAATCCCAAAACGTCTCCTGTTCTGTCTGCGTTGCTGCAGTTTGTTGTTCCATTGTCTTTGCATCCACAATGTTTAAGTCCCGAGCGGAATTCTTTGTACCGGCGCTCTCCGGCAATCCATTCTGACTCTCGGCCCTTCTGGCCACAGTTTATACCTTCGCCCCTGCCGGGCTCTGCTCTGGCTGAAACTCCACAATATCAGGCTGATCATCTAAGCACCCGGTGGCCTCCGCCGACTCCTCATATTCAAACCAGTTGATTGTTGCATCTCCTGATTCTTGGTCGTTGAAGAACTGGAGGTTAGCGAAGTCCTCCTCCACTGTTGCTAGATCATCTGCCCCCTGTTCAAATCCGTCCCCCTGAATCATGCACAGTTCAGCTTTTTCTGGCAACCCCACACTCAGCTCAGACTGGCCCAATGATAAAATGTATTCGCTTGGATCATAGGCTCCCCCAGCGTAATTCCCAGACCGCCTTATTCCGTCTTCAGTGGTCACCACCTTTGACTCGGATTGGGTTGTGAAGGTGTCCAACATGCACAAGTCAGTGCAGTCGGGAAGGATCACCTCCGGCTTGGGTAGGTGGGAGGGAGTAATGTAGATACTAGGATCGTAGGATACGACCCCAGTTTGGATGAGGTTGACTCTTTTGGGTGGTGGAGTGGGTTGGTTGTGACGTTGGGTCTTTCGGGAGGTAGAATAATATTTTTGTCGATGAGGTCCTGAACCTCGTGACGCAGCCTGAAACAATGGTCGGTATCATGATCGTGCTGCTGGTGGTAGGCACAGTATTTGGCTGGGTTGTGAGAGGGGGGGAGTGGATTTGGTGGCGGCCTCGGCTCCAGGGGTTTTAGATGTCCCTTTCTAATCAAGACCCCCAGAACCTTGGACAAAGGCATGTATAGTGGAGTAAAGGTTCTTTGGCCTCTGGGCTGGAATCTCGGGGCTTGGGTACTGCTCCCGGATGTACTGGAAAAGGGGGTGGCCGCCATGGGCCTTGGCTGGGGAGGGGGATTGGTGGTGACCATACTGACCTCCGAAGTCCTTGTGTTTGCAGCACCACTCGGGCCTGCGTTGTTATTGCGGTTGAATGCCCTCCGGGGTTGCTCCCGGTCCTGGTCAATCAGACCTTGCTTCATTGCATCCTCGATCTGTACCCCCATCTCGTGTAAGTCTGAGAAGGTGGGAAAGGGGAGTACGATCATCTTCTGCATGAGTTTTGGTTGGAGATTGCGCACAATCATCCTAATTTGATCTTTCTCTGTAGGCCTCAAGGTCATCATCGATGCCTTTGCCCTCCATCGAGTTACGAAGTCTGAGAAAGTCTCCTTGGCCTCTTGCCTCGTCGTTTCGAGATCACGAGTTGTAATCTCGATCTGTGTATTGTACGAGTACTGTGCAACGAAGGCCTCAGCCATCTCATCCCAGCTTCTTTTCACGTCATCTTCTAGCTTCGCGTACCAAATGGCTGCCACACCCGACAAAGTTCGGCCAAACAGGGAAAGCTTTTGTGGTCGGGTTAGGCCCATTGGCCGCAGGATGTCTGAAAACAGCCGGAGATGGACCATAGGATCCCCTGACCCATCAAAACGATCAATCTGTGGCATCTTAAATATGTCTGGCAATGTTACGGCCACGTCGGTGTACCCATCTTCGATGTCTGGGATGGCCTTCACCCCCTGAGACTTCTTAAAAAGTTTCTCCAGTTTGCTCAATTTCAGAGCTGTATGGTCTATCTCGAACTCGAAGGGAGAGTCCGGATGGTTGGCAGGTGTATGAGTCTTAGACAGTTGAGGCAGAAGCGGGGGCGGAGCCAACCCCGTTGGATGGCCTGTGTCCTCTTGAATATTCTGGACATTGGGTAGGGTGTTCTGGGTGTTCAGGGGGGTATTCTGGGGATTTGGCAGGGTATTCTGACCAGTGGATGCCTGCTCAGGTAATGGAGCTCCGGGTGGAGGAGGAGCTGGGTGTGAGGTTGATGTTCCGGTTTGCTGCTGGAGCCTGGTAATGAGCTCAGCCTGTTGGGCCATAACTGTAGCCTGTTGCTTAGAAAATTCCGCTTGGCGGATGGCATCCTCTTGCATCTGTCTCACGCTCTCTTGCATTTGGCGCATCATCGCCTCCATCCCTGATGTATTCGGTGGATCCATCTGAATGACCGGTAAGTGTATCTCTATAGTGGAAACAGAAACCTCAGTCCGACTGTTTGCTGCTAAAGTAGACTGCTGCCCCGGTAATCTCTGCTCTGACACACTGCGCCTCCTCGGCCTTCTTCTAATAACTGGGGGTAGAGAGTGGAACACTGGATGTCCGTCAACCAGATCCTCGGATCGATTGAGTCGGCGACCTCGTGTCCAAAGTGCTTGGGATATATCTACAGGTTCGGAAGCAATTGTGCTACAAACCTGCCCCTAGCAAAAAGATAAATAAAGCGAAAAGGAAATAAATAACCAGAAAAACGGACAGCATAACAGCTTAAATTAAATACACAACACACAGTCGGGCATACAACACACGGTTGATAAGCTGGGTATACACTGTCCTCAATCACTGATTACTGTCCCTATATCACTGTTTCCCAAAACCGAATCTGATATCCGCAGACAACTGATTCTCAAATGACTGGCTGATGCCCGCAGGCCTGACGCCCAATCTAAAAAACTGATGCCCGCAGGCCTGATGCCCAAACCCATAAACTGATACATGCATTCCCTGTAGAGACGCACTCTAACAAGCACATAACAGATAAGTGAGAGCCAAAACACCCCTATGTTGGGGTAGGGTTTCCCTGTCCTATTTTGTCAGGAACTAGGGTTTCACTATGCACGCAGCGGTTTCAAACAACCTATAAACGGGTAAGTAACCTTTCCTAGTTTGGAATGGTCACTATGGATCCGAATATGCACTAGGTCGAATGGTCAAAAAGGGTGCCCCGATAAAATCGGGGTTTGTGTTCCCATACTGGCAGAGCCCGTAACCGATCAGCCTTATGGACATGCCTTGACAAGACAAGCCTCCGGCAAACCGCTCAGGAATAGCAGATGGCAAACACGGTGTCCTAGGCGTACCAATGCAAATGCAATGCAAAGAAACACACAAGTATAGTCAAAACCAGATATCACGAGTTCGAGTCAAGTTCTCTAAATCCCCAGTGGAGTCGCCAGAAACTGTAGACGTCCCCGAACGCATCCCGGGGAAGGAGTACGAGTCCCCCCCGTTCTGGTTCGATATTGGGTCACTACAGTTCGAAGGATTCAAATGTCACGGTTCTAAATCTCGAACCAAAGAGTCCAAATCCGGCAAATCGTTTTGAAAACAGATTTTTTGAAAGAAGTGCCAAACATGGACTGCTTTGCCAGATACAGAGTCGCCACCTAAATATTTTTTAATGGGGAAATTTAGGAAACCCTGACTCGGTGCCAAAGGCCACGTGTCCGTCATCACCAAAGTTGCCTCGGCTCGGGAACTTGGGTACGATTGGGGAAGGTCACTTCGTGAGCACCCCCGCTCGCCCGGTCAAAGACCAGCCTCTACTAACCATGATATCTTATTTTGAAAACATTGTATGTTCTTATTCTGGTTATTAGCCTAGGTTACTATGTGATGCGCACAGCATACAAGTATACACTGAGTCGCCTGAATTGGAACAAAACATTTCATGTTTGTTTTTGAAAGATGGTTTGCTACCCACAGGTAGGCTTAAGATGCAGATTTTGCCACCCTCGGGTGGGCTTAGAAAACATGGTATTGCCACTATCTAGTGGGCTTAAAACAAACATTTGATGAATTGTCCCAATCCAAGTAACCTAACCTTCACCCACAGGCATTCAGGCAGTTATATCACATAAGCATATAGCCTCATGGCAAGCATGCTATCATGGCAACACTCACACGCATGCAAGGATGCTAAAGCATAAAACTTACCGAGTACTCCAAGCCAAAACAGAAGCTACATTAGAAATCCATGCATGATCCTAGATATGCTGAAATGCCTAATGCAACACATGCAAAATGCAACTATAGCAGGCTCGGCTATTCTAAACATGGCATATGGAATGCTACAACTAACACGTATTCAACTTGGAATTGAAATACAAATGCAGTTTGTATGATGCGCCGAGCCCGGTGCGTGCAAAACAGATGAATGATGCAAACATGCTGTCATACTGTATGCTAATTGAAATATGTCCTATATCTAACCATCATAAGCAGATAAATAAAAGGGAAGAAAGACGTGGGGTTGGAAGACATACATCACACACACCCACACTTATTACAGTTATGCCCTCGCGCAGAGGGTCCAAATAAATATACAGTCCCGAATGAAAGAATAATACAGTCCAAAATATTACAGTCCCAAATAATATACAAATTCCTAATTAATTAACAAATTAAATAAGAAAAATGTAAAACTGGCATGCAAGCCAGGGGCTGCCTTGATTCTGATGAATGATGTACGTTGGAGCTGCCTTGCGCGGAAATCCACTGGGATGCCCCAATTAGCCTCTGTTTTGCAATGTTTCTCGAAAAGCGCGCCAAGCTTCGGAAGACCGCTGGTTCTGGATATGCTGCAACAGAGAGCAGGAAAGGGGCATAGCAATGTATTTCACAAATATATGCATGCCTCGACCCTCGTGCCACCAATCACGCATATCGATGCATGATGGCCGAGGAGCCGGATTGCACAACTCAATATAGGATGAATGCATGTGAATGCTACAACAAAACCTAACTCCATCATGGATAATCCGGAGTGTCGGTGACTTGGGAATTGAGATCCGTTTCGTCACTCGGA
Source organism: Camellia granthamiana (assembly GCA_036172215.1). Taxonomy (NCBI): domain Eukaryota; kingdom Viridiplantae; phylum Streptophyta; class Magnoliopsida; order Ericales; family Theaceae; genus Camellia; species Camellia granthamiana. Next base: position 47,136,579 of record CM069907.1, on the reverse strand, counting down.
GTGCGGAACGTACCTCGTTTCCCATGCCCGGGCTAACTCCTATCCCGAACACGATGCAATATGTATGATATACATGAAATGCAGTTAACATATGACCTAGCATGCACAATGCTATGAAAATGAGATGCCTCGAAATGCGTGCACGCGGGCACGCAAACCGAGGCAATGATCCTAAGGCATGAAATGGCATACGCAATGCAAATTGGACTTACACTAACACGAGTGGACCTCAGCCACACTCACATAAGAGGCCGTCGGATAAAAGAAGTGCCTCGAAATGCGTGCACACGGGCACACAAACCGAGGCAATGACATAAAGGCATGAAATGGCCTGAAATATGATATACAATGAGACTAAAATGAGATGTCTCGAAATGCGTGCCCACGGGCACGCAAACCGAGAAAATGGCATACGGAATGCAACAGGACTAAAATGAGATACGCAACGCAATATGGGCTTACACTAACATGAGAGAGCCTCAGCCACACTCACATAAGAGGCCGTGAGATGAAAATGAGCTGCCTCGAAATGCGTGCACACGGGCACGCAAACCGAGGCAATGGCCCTAAGGCATGAAATGGCATGGAAATGATATGCAAACATGCAAATGAATTTCAGCACTCACAAATGATGCAAAACAGTCCCGAAAGGTGGGGAAATGACACCAAATGCACGGAATGGTCCCGAAATGCGATATTAAGCACCCGAAATGGCCTATAGCTATGCAATGCATGCACAATATGGACATGGAATGAAAATACAGTAGCAAGGCAGCCCCAAGACAAGAATTTTTGCAGTAGAAAACAAGGCCAAACAGCAATCATAGATAGGGCAACAATGGTATGCAAAAATAGGAGCCAAGAGAGGGGTATTGAGGTAGATGGTAAATGCAAAGCCCAAACATAAAAATGCCCTTCTATAACACTGAATAGAGGCCAAAAATATGCACATTAACAGTAGATGACAACCCCAAAAACAGTATGCAAACATGCTAGAAATGTCATGCAAGAACTAGGATACATAAGGCTATAACATGAGGTACCCCAAAAATTCATCAAACCAGAAAAGACCCTTAATAAAACATGTTAAGAAGGTCAAAAAATGTCCACTTTCAGTTCTGATCATGGTCCAAAAACTGAAGCAAAATGGGCTAGCAAAGCATGCAAAAACAAGGGTAAAACATGGATTCAAAGCAAGTGACACATGGAGTATGAAAACAGTGTTGATCCCTTCTTCAATGTTGAAGAGAGGCTCAAAATAAGCACAATCTCAGTTCATGAAATGCTCCAAAACAGATCACACGTAGGCCAAACAAATCATGCAAATTTACGGTAAATAGGAGAGATTATGAAGTAAGTGCAAGATAAAGGACCCAAACAGGGTTGAGCCCTTCTTCAATGTTGAAGAGGGGCTCAAAATAGGCCCTCTTACAGTTCACATCAGGCTCGAAAAAAGATTACACATAGGCCAAATATTCAATGCAAAATAATGGCATACAAGATGATATTGAAGCAAGTGGTAGATGGAGGGCTCAAACAGGGTTGAGCCCTTAAACAAACATGAAGATAAGCTCAAAAGAGTGACCCTTTCAGTTAGGGTCGGAGCCTAAAACAGTGAGCAAATAGGCTTAAGAAATGAAGCAAAAATGTGCTACAAAAGAGGGAAAATGGCTTACCCTTGAAGACCAATACTTTTGTTGCTTCTTGGCTTGAGTTGGTGGCTTCTTAGCTGCTGGAAAACCTTCCCTTGCTGCTGGAAATGGAGTGGTGGTGGTGGTGCTTGGTAGTGATCAAGAAATGGCACCAAACTTGAGAAAAATGAGAGAGATAGAGATGGATATGTATGTGTATGCCCCAAGAAAGTTTTTCAACCCTAGGGACAGAGCTGGGAGGCTCCTTATATGGACCAAGAGAGGGGTGTAAAGGTGGAGGGAAATGCACCCAAGTGTTTCCCTCCAAAATATCCCCCGAATACAAAGATCTTTTGGGACAAACAGCTATACAGCTGTAAAGTATGCACTGAGGGGAGTATAGCCGGCCAGGCATTTTTGTTGCAGGTGGCCGGCCGGCCGGCTAGGGGTCAAAAAGGTCAAGTTGAGTTAATGGCCGGCCACCAGATATTGGTGTCCTCCCAGGTCCCCTCAACACAACCATGTGGTTCAAATTTGGAGAATGTAAAACAGGAGAGAGAACAAGCCACTTTTAGGAGGGGTTCAAAAGGTTCAATTGGAGTTACTGGCCGGCCATATGTTTTTAGGGTCCTCCCATGTGTGTACAACACAAATATGTGGTTTTGGCTCGAAGAAAATGGCCCTAGGGTGTTCAATATTAGCCCGGAAGTGAGAAAAACGGGCGCCGAGGGGGCGCCGGAGGAGCATAACTGGTTGTTGAGACAATTGCTGGCCTCCCACCCTCCAGTGACCTTCCTGGTGATAAAACAGAGGTACCTGCCAAAAATGAACAAAAACCGATGCAAAACGAATGCTCGGGGGCCAAAACACGCAGTTCAGGGTCCCGAAAATAGGCCGTTAAGCACCGAAAGTGGTGTTTGGCCACGAAGTGGGTATCTAAGACCCCAGTGTCCCTTGAAAGGGAGTGAATGAGATGTATGCCAAAAACCGGAGGAATCGGAGATGGTTAGACGGTCCCGAACCGAGGCACACGGCCTGACGGCTCCGAAAACCGGGAACCGGGCTTCGAAATGGGCAAAATGGCCTATGGGCACGAAATGTAGCCCACGGCCATTGAGAGATAGTCTACGGGACCTCTCCCTCCCTTCAGGAAAGAAAACAGAGAAAACCGAGTCTGGTTCACAAACCGAGGCAAGGCACAGAAGAGAGTTCGGAAGTCCGGAGGCAGGGCGCACGGCCGCGACTCTGAGACTTCTAAACGAGCGCAATATGCAACATCACCAAGCGCTCAATCGGTGACGTCTGAGTCTTAAGGTCGGTCAAAAATGGGGTGTCTACAACAGCTAGCTAGAAAAAGGCAGCATGGAACGCCTGCGCAAAGGGCTTGGCCTATGGTCAGAGGGCGAAAAAGATAAAGGTATTAGCGGTGGTGCAGAGTTACTTGATTGAGCATGCCAAGGTAGTCCAGGCTGAGGTCACCTCTGAGCTGTCAGTCGCCAAGTCTGAACTTAAAGTGGTGCGCCACAAGGTGGTACCACTAGAGTTTGGGCTGGCGAGTGAGTAGAAGAAGATGTGGCGAGGTCCAAGAAGCCTTTGACATCGCCAAAGAGAGACTGGAAGAGGCCTTCATAAATAATGAAGAGCTGAGCGATCAGGCCTTGAAAGATAAGGAAAAAGCAGATGCGCATGTTGCTGAGTTGGAAAAGGCCTTGAGAGAAGAAAGGGCCAAGGCTGCAAAGTTAGCTAGGATGATGGCGTCTGAGAGGGCTGACTATCCAGACCTATGCACCGTGGCGATGGAACAGTTTAAGTCATCCGCTGAGTTCCAAATGACTATTGACATGGTTGTGGCGAAGGGCTTGGCCAGATAGGGGGAAGGTGGTACTGGGCCGTCAAAGGTGGCTGTTGTTGGGCGGATCGAAGAAAAAATAATCCAAAGTTTTTAGCAGCCAGACTACTATAAACATGAGATAAGCCAGTAGTGGGACAGCGGTTGGACGAACTTTAAGTACAGGGCGAAGGAGCTCTTCCCTAACATGGACTTTAATGTCATGAGGCCAGGAGAGGGGGACATAACCTAGACCCCACTGGATGAGGGGGTTGAGGAGGAAGAGTGAAGGTGGAGCAGTGTGAAAATTAGACTTCGGCTGTTCTGTTTTTGTTGTTGTTTTTCCCTTTCTTTGTTTTGTTGTTGAATTGACGTAGCTCCTTATAAAGAATGGTTAAAGAATTTAAATTTTGAGGATGGTTTGTGAAGTTTGGTTTTTATCTGACTCAATGGGGTTTTTTTTTTTTTGTACTTGGTATATAATAAACATGTGCATGGAAAGATTTAAATGTTGGGTAATGAAGTGGTTTATAAAGTAATGTGGCTAAGGAGACTTAAAAGTGAACTAAATGAATGATGTAACTAGTTATCCACAGTCTGAAAAAACTGCGTGTTATTATGGTTTGTAATAAAGTTAAGTTATAAAATTGATGTGTGTTTTGCTTTTTGGACTGTGGTATAATAAATTGGCTTTGCATATGGTGTTGTGTTTCAAAGAACAACTTAGTCTGGCTGAGGCTTTGGAGGGCTCAGTCTGGCTGAGTGCTTCGTGCTCAGTTTGGCTGAGGTTTTGGAGGGCCCAGTCTGGCTGAGTGCTTCATGCTTAGTCTGGTTGAGGCTTTGGAGGGCTCAGTCAGACCGAGCACTTGGCTGAACGCTTCGTGCTCAGTCTGGCTAAGAGCTTCATACGCAATCTGGCTGAGACTTTGGAAGGCTCAAGCTGGCTGAGAGTTGGTGAATATTTGTTCATTAAGGCACAACACAAAAAATGGGGAATTCAAATAGTTGGCATTAAGGTCTAGTCCTGCATAAGTTGATGGATTGTATGGCCAACACAAAAATCAACAAGTGTTCCGAACAGCAAAATGAAACATACAACAATTGAATTTATGCAAAAAACAAAAGAAGCCGTTTTACTAGAAATAGAGTTTCAAGTGCTCGGCATTCCAAGGGTGAGGGAGATCTCTACCTTCCATTCCAAGTGCCTGGGCAAGGTCTAGCTTTAACGATGTAAGGTCCTTCCCACTTAGCTGCGAGCTTCTCCTCGGTCAGGTTTTTAGTGGTGAGGGTTGCTTCTCGAAGGATGAGGTTTTCCACTGTGAATTCCCTAAGTCGAACTCTGCGATTATAGTGCTGTCTCACTTTCTGTTGGTATGAGGGCAGTCGGACGGTGGCTGTTGCTTGTAGTTCTTCGATGAGGTCCAGGTCGACCCTCTAGAATTTTTCGTTCAGTTGTGGATCGGGATTGATGACCCTAGGCGTCGGTAGGTCCACTTCTACGGGGATGACTACCTCAGCACCGTATGTTAGGCGAAAAGGGGTCTCCCCAGTCGGAGTTCTGGCTGTCGTCCGATAAGCCCAAAGGACATTCGGCAACTCCTCTGCCCAAAGTCTTTTGGCAACCTCCAACTTGGTCTTAATGATTTTCAACAGAAAGCTGTTGGTAATTTCTACCTGGCCATTAGCTTGAGCCAGGGGCAAAAAAACAGGTCGTAATGTTGAGCTCATCACAAAATGTTCTGAATTTTGCGTTGTCGAACTGTTTGCCATTGTCGGAGAGAATGGCTTGAGGAGACCCAAAGCGGCACACAATAGACTGCCAAATAAACCTAGTGGTATTCTGCTCGGTAATCTTGGCAAAGGGCTCTGTTTCTACCCATTTGGTGAAGTAATCAATGGCAACTAGAGCAAACTTCACTTGGCCTCGGCCGGTCGGCAGGGGGCCTACGAAATCGATGCCCCATTTGGCAAAGGGGTAAGGATTGCTGAGAGTGATCAGCTCTGTGGGGGGGGGGGCGTAAGGGATGTTAGCGAAACGCTAGAATTTGTCACATTTAAGCATAAAGTTGATGGCGTCTTGGTTCAGTGTGGGCCAAAAGTAACCCATGTAAAGGATTTTATGAGCTAAAGATCGTCCCTTAGAGTGGTTACCGCAAATGCCTTCATGTATTTCTTTCATGACGTAGGTGGCTTAATCATTATTGAGGTATCTGAGATATGGCTGTGAAAATCCCCTCTTATACAAGATGCCATCAACAAGGGCATAATTTGAGGACTGAGCCCTGACTTTGGCGGCCTCCTATCTATTTACAGGTAGTATTCCATGTTCTAAGAATGTGATAATGTCTTGGGCCCATGGGATAGGCTCGTCTTGGAGCAAATGAATTGCTTGCTAATCCGGTGAAACTGCTGGATGGGTCAAGTATTCAATTCGGACGTCATGGTTGAGGTCTGATTGATTTGCTGAGACTAACTGTGCCATTTCATCTGCTTGGGAGTTCTCTACCCTGGGGACATGCTTGATGCGAAAGCTACTAAAAAGGCGGGTGAGAGGAAGAGCGATGTCTCTGTATGATCGCATTGCTTCCTCCTTTGCATCAAACTCGCCCATGATCTGTCCGACCACTAACCAGGAGTCGCTGAACACTTGGAGATGGTCGATCCCAATGTCTCTAGCCAGGTGGAGACCGGCTATTAGGGCCTCGTATTCGGCCTGGTTGTTACTTGCTGTAAACAATAATCGGATGGCACATTTGAAGTATTCGCCCTCCGGTGTGGTGAGGATTAAACCAACTCCACTACCATCTTTGCGGGATGAACCATCAACACTAAGGGTCTAGGAGTAGAGGTCTTCTGTATTAGTAGTGACGTGTGCTGGTGGAGGAGATGCGTTCGAATTGAGATTAGTGAACTCCTAGAAAAAATCAACAACAGCCTGGCCTTTGATAGCTGTTCGGGGTCGGTAAGAGATTTCATACTGGCTTAGTTCAACGGACCATTGCATGAGTCTACCGGACAATTCTGGTTGTTGCATGACCTTTTTCAAAGGCTGGTCAGTGAAGACCACTATGGAGTGGGCTTGGAAATAAGGTCGGAGGTGTCTGGAGGCGATGACTAGAGCGAGGGCCATTTTTTCTAACAAGCGGTAGTTTTGTTCTGCCCTCCAAAGTACGCGGCTGATGTCGTAAACTTGGCGCTGGATGGAGTTGTCTTCTCTAATGAGGGGAGCACTAACCGCGGTGTTGGAGACAACTAAATAAAGGGAGAGGGTCTCGCCCGGCAATGCTTGAAAGAGGAGATGATGGTTAGCCATACACTGCTTCAGTTGTTAAAAGTCCTCCTCGGACTCGGTGTTCCATTCAAAAGCCTGTCGAAGAACTTTGAAGAATGGAAGACATTTGTCAGTTGCTCAGGAAATGAATCGGTTGAGGGCGGCAACTCTGCCAATGAGCCGCTGGACCTACTTTACCGTTCGGGGAGATTGCATTTCGATTAGGGCTTTGATCTTCTCCAGATTGGCCTCGATACCTCTGTGGCTGACCATGAACCCCAAAAACTTATCAGATTCGACGCCGAAGGGGCACTTCTCTAGGTTTAGCTTCATCTTATACTTGCGTAGGGCTTGGTAGGTCTCCCGCAGGTTTGTTAGGTGATCGGAGAAGAGTCTACTTTTGAAGAGCATGACATGGACGTAGACCTCTATGTTGCGACCGATTTGATTCTTGAAAATGGCATTAACCAGACGTTGGTAAGTGGCTCCGGCATTCTTCAGACCGAATGGCATCACTAGGTAATGATAAATTCCTCTGTCAGTAATGAAGGAGGTATGTTCCTGGTCAGTTGCATGCATTAAGATCTGATTATAGCCGGAGAAAGCATCCATAAAGCTGAGCATCTGGTGGCCGGCCGTTGCGTTCACCAGTAGATTGATTCAGGAAAGTGGATAGCAATCCTTAGGACTGGCTCGATTGAAGTCGGAGTAGTCAATGCAGAGTCTTCACTTGCCATTGCTTTTGTGGACCAAGACTATGTTGGATAGCCATTTGGGGTAGTCTACATTTCTAATGAACTGGGCCTTCAATAGCTTGTCCACCTCGGTGGCAATGAGGTTGTTGTGTTTTGGATGAAAAATGCGCTGCTTTTGGCAGAACAGTCGGAACTGGGGCTATACTGAGGCGATGGGTAATAAAAAAAGGGTCAATACCTGGCATGTCCGAATGAGTCCAAGCAATGACATCTTTATGCTCGACTAAGAGAGCCATGAGGTTGGCCTTGGCCTGAAAGGACAGTTAGCTACCAATCTTAGCCCTTTTTGTTGAATCGATGGGATCAATGGGTGTTTTGACTAATTCTTCCACTAGTTCGCCTCGAACTAGCTCTTTTTCATCTGTAACATCAAGGCCTTCGATGATCATAGCCTCCTCCATCTTGACTTCCTTTAGCCAGGCAACGTAGCACTCTCTAGCCACCATTTGTTCGCCCCTCACTGTGCCGACCCCTTGATCGGTCAGAAATTTCATGGCCAGATGGTAGGTGGAGGTGATAGGTTAGAGGGCGTTGAGAGTTGTGCGACTGGGTGTGATGTTATAAGCAGAAGGGCTGTCGATGACGAGGAAAGTGAATAGTTTGGTGGACTGCTGTGGATATTCTCCGATGGTGATGGGGAAATCGATGGAGCCTCCCGAGGTCACCCGATCTCTGGTGAAGCCTACTAGTGGGGTATGGAGAGGCGACAACTTTTCTTCTCCGATCTTGAGTTGGCAGTAGGCGTTGAGGAATATGATGTATAAAGAGCTGCCTTTGTTGACAAGTACTCATCTGACTTTGTAATTTGATAAAAGAGTGGAAATGACCAGGGGGTCATCATGGGGGTAGCGAATACCTGTGCAGTCTGCCTCTGAAAAGGTTATTGGTTCAGACCATTGCTTGGACTATTTGTAGGGGCGGTCCAATGTCATTACTTTATTATCAAAGCCTTATCTGATTTTTCTGAGCTCGGCTAGCTGTGCCGACCAATATGGTCCATCGCATGCGAGCCTGCTAGCGATGACTCTGATCTTGCCGATCGGGGGGCGGGGTCGCCTTTGTGCTCGGGGTTTTTGTGGGGCCCGATCATCATTCTGCCTAGGTTGTGCAGGTTTTCGGGAATGAGTGTGTAGCCGGTTGTGCCCCGAGGGGTCAGTCCTCAACCTTTGTTGAGGACGGGCTACCATGAATCGGCTGAGACGCCCCTGACAGATCAAATCCTCGACCTGGTCTTTAAGGTTGACATATTTCTCAGTGTTATGGTCGTGTTCTTGATGGAAATGGCAATACTTAGAGTGATCTCACCGGTTAGAGGGAGATCTGGATGGTTGAGGCCATTTCAGGTTGTAGTTTCGTTGAATTGGGTGCAAGACTTGCTCTATGGGTGAATTGAGAGGGGTGTATCGTTCAAACCAACCAGGTGGGCAAGTAGGTGCCGGTCAGTCTGCTTAAGCTGGTCAGTCTGCTTAAGCCGGTCGGTCTATATACTGAGGGGGTCGATGTGTATATTGTGAGGACCTGTGCTCGGGTTCTTTTCTTTTGTCCTTGGGGGGTGGATTTTTGGATGCAGAGTCTTAGCTGGCTGCCAGGGAGTCCTCGACATTCATATATTTTTGGGCTTTGGCGAGAAGAGCGGCCATGGCTGACGGGAGGTTTTTGGAAAGGGAGAAAAGAAAATCTGATAGGCGCAAGCCGGCCATGAAGGCTATGAGAATGACCTTGTCATCATTTTTCTCCACTTATAACGCCTCGGTATTGAAATGGGTGACAAAGCTGCGCAGTGACTCCCCTTCCGTGTACCGGATGTTTAGCAGTTGGGTCACTGGATATCGCTGTCGCTGAGCACCAATGAAATGGCTCAAGAAGGATTCACTAAGCTGGCGAAAGAAGGTAACAGAGTCTGGGGAAAGCTGGCTAAGCCATAGGCGCGTCGACCCCTTCAATGTGACAGGGAAGGCGCGACACATGATTTCATCGGGAAAGGCATGGAGAATCATGAGTGTCTGATATGCTTCCACGTGGTCGACCAGATCGATGGTACCATCGAAGGTGTCGATCGATGGCATTTAGAACTTGGGAGGGAGAGCTTTATCTCTGATGGAAGTGGTAAAAAGAGAGTTGATGGTAGAGGAAGTTTTATGCTGCATGTTCTACATGACCCCTTGCAGCTGCAGCTTCAGCTTCATGGCCCTCAGCTCCTCGTCCCAGATAGGGGCATGTTCTACGTGAATCTTATGCTTTCAATTTTGTTACAATAATGTATTCTTCCATTATACAATTATGGAGAGATAAAAATTAATCCATGTGAGGTGGACCCACCCAATGTCTACATGGAAATACATTTAGGCCATGTTTGATTCATAAGACTAATAGTGAACGTATTAATAATCCCATCAAATTAGTGTGGTATTCATTATCCAATTAGATTAGTAGGATAAATTATCACCTTGCCCATTGTTTGATTTGCATTGGATAAGAAAATATATGAACGTAGGATTACAACTATATTTATTTCTTTTCCAATCTTACCATCTATCAATGTTTTCTTCACAATCTTTACTTTATTAAAATTTCTTCATAAACGTGGTTTTGAAAAAAATATATATAAATAAATAAATAAAAGCAAAATAAAAATACAAAATACAAAAGCCATGTTTGGTTTGTTTTTTAATTTTTTTTAAATATAAACTAATTTGATAAAATAAATATCAAAAAATATTTTTAAATTTTTAAAAATATTTTTAGCCTTCTAAAATACAAAATTATCTAAAAATAATAAGTGTTTTAATTTTTAATCAAGGGTAAAAGAGCCTTTTTATTTTATTTCATAACTCAAGATATATAATCCCACCCATACCCCATTACTAATAATCCTACAAATCTGTTAGATTAATTATCCATTGGATTAATAATCCTACAACAAAATTTCAAAACAAACACAGGATTATGGGGCGTACGAATTAATAATCTTAGTCTCATAATCTAATTCTGTCAATGAAACATGTCCTTAAGGTAATAAAATAATACCTTACAATGCAACTTGCCAACTATAACGACCCCATCACGTATAATGATTAGCACTTAATTAATTGAGGAGATTTGAAATTTAATTGCCAATTATTCTAATTTAATATGAGATTTACAAAAATTTATGGAGATTGATTCATATATGGTTCTATTGATGATTTATTTTGGAATTAAAAATTGAAAGCCTAAATGGCTCAAAAAAGTGCAAATAGTGAATTGAATTATTTAAATTTTGAGTATTGGACCATATGGGAGTTTAATTAAATATTCGATTCAGATTTATAAAATTGAGATTTGATTAATTTGGTTCAAATTGGAGTTAATTAAGTTAAGAGGATTGGGAATTAAGATTATTATGAATTAAATTCATTTATGTGGTGCCTAATTTGAATATGTAATTTAATGACAAAATTTTGAGTTTGATCAGAAATTGAAGGCTTAAATCATTTAAGAAACCAAAATTGAGGATGAAAAGTTTAATTTAATATTTGGAACCTTTTGAGAGTTTGATTAAAAATCTGATTCAGAATGATAAATTTAAATATAATTAATTGGGCTATAATGAAAGTCAAATTAGATTGATTAAATTATGTGGGGTTTGTGATTAATTATGTTTAATTTAATTATGTGCTAATCAAGACCTAATTGGGTTTAATGGGATTAATTAAACCAAGTGTTACTTGTAATTAGTCAAGATTAAGTGGGTTTAATTGAGTTAATACATAATTAGCCACTAAGCTAATCTTATTCTTTTATTAATCAAAGAAAAATGTAGATGAATCTAGAGTAGTGGTGTGTGCTGTGTGTGATATATGTGCTGGAGCTTTGGAGTCAAAAATATAGAGAAAGAAAGAGAGAAAGCCGTGAGAGGCAGAGAGAGAGAGAGAGAGAGAGAGAGAGTGTGTGTGTTCAATCCACTTAGTTGCTGGTGAAGTCTGAAAGTTGAACAAAAATAGACTTGAGTTCAAGATAAAGAGAAGAAAAAGAGGAAAAGAGAGAAGTGCAAAGAAGGGACTCAATCATCAAATAGAAATTCAGCAAATCAAAGTTTTAGGTAAGAAATTAAAGCTTAAATCTTGTAGATAAGTCACCTTGAGTTCAATTACATATAATTAAAAAGAAATTAGCAAGAAGATGAAGAAAATTTTAGTAGAGTTTGATAATTAAGAGATTGATGTTGTAATTTAATATTTGAGTTTGATCTTTGTCATCCTTCATAAATTTGAAGTCTAACCTTACATGCATTGTGTGGGTTTCCAAGATTCTAGACCTTAATTCATGATTTAAAGGTTTATAAGCTTAAATTAAGTTTGATATGAAGAAAAGTAATAAAAACCTAAATTAGAACAATTCAAGAAGTAAAATTATGATTTGAAAATATAAAATAATTAGTTTTGATCTTAATTTCATATATGCAAATGATTATCTAAGAAGTTTATAATTTTAATTTCATGTCTTGAAGGAAAATAGAAAAGAGTTTGAAGTCAATTTTATGTAAATAAAAATAAATTAGCAAGAAAATGAGTTAGGTTCATTATTATGAAAATTAACTTAGAAATTAATTATTTTGGGTTTGATTTTGAATATCTTGTATGAATTTGAGCCTTATTTTTACATGCATGTAATTTGGAAAAATTAAGGAATTAATTCATGAACATGGTTAAGGTTAATCAATATGGAAACAATTATAATTCTTCAATTGAGCTTGGATTTGAAAACCTTGATATAAATGAGATGTAAATTTACATGCACCATAGATTTCTTGGAATTGATTTCATGTTTTGATGAAATAAGAACTAAGTTTTGGAAAATTATTAATTTATGAACAAATGAGTTCAATTTTTAAATTAAAGGAGTTTTGATGTAAATTATTTAAAACTGATCATATTTTCTTAATTATTTAAGAATCAGTTTGTTTTTGGATATGTTTTTGGATAAGCCATGTATGAACCCAAGTCTTGAAATTATTTTGAGAACTCAATTCAAATTTTAGAATTTGTGAGCTTGGAGTTGGGCTTGATACGAAGAACATGAATTGAGTTGAATTTCATGAATTTGAAGTTTGTATGTACATGCATGTAAGGGATTGTCATAAGTTTGTATATTTGATTACAAACATGCATTTTATAATGAATTTAAGGTTATTTGACACACGCAAGCATGATAATGTTGAATTTCATGAAGTTGATCATCAATTGTACTACTTAAGTTGAAAATGAAGCCTATATTTCACATGCATATATATTTCAAAATAATATGAAAATTAATTTGCATGAGCTTTGAAGTTACGAAGTGAGTTTGATATGATTCGAGTTTATGAGATGGATTTATGTAAATTTGAGATTCAAATCTTGTAAAATTAGCCCTTATATTCATGTTGAAAGTTATATGGTGGAAATATAAGTCTTATGATATTAATTACATTGGTTGGAACCAAGTTTTGAAACTCAAACATAATCTAGAAAAACCCAGAATTCAACATCTCGCTCGAGCGTGGAGAGTCTCGCTCGAGCGTACCCTGTTTTACTAAACTCTTCGCTCGAGCATCAAAAGTCTCGCTCGAGCGTAATTTGCAAGCAATCAGTACTTTTGCAGACCAAAGGAGTTCGCTTGAGCGGCCGAAGCTACGCTCGAGCGGAGGGCCCTGTTTCAGAAATTTTGAAAAGATGTTTTATGCTTCGTTTTCCGTTCTCTTTCATTTCAAAGCACTCTTAGGCGTGCATTAAACATTGTAGATGAATTAAAGAACATGAAAGGAGCCTAAAAATGTTAAACAAGATAAAGAATGGAATGAATTGTAAAATGACCCAATGTATTATAAATTATGTTGGGTCAAACGCAGGAACGAATCAAGCACTAAAACACTGTGAGTAATAACTCTGTAAAGTTATGTTTAACTTTAAGTATTTTCTGACTGATATGATACGATCTGTTTTCTGAAATGCTATTTTATGAATTATGAATGAATGAATGTCCAATTTTCTGAAATGTATTTGTGGCACCCTTAGTTCACGTGGCCCTCGCCCGGGGGTAATAATACCGTGGCCAATATGCACGTAGCCTTCGCCTAGGAGTAACAATACTGTGGCTTATATTCACGTGGCCCTTGTCCGGGGGTAACAATATCGAGGCCTATTTTCACGTGGCCCTCGCCTGGGGGTAAGCCATGTGGGTCTCAGGACTATACATGTGGGTCTCAGGACCAAGTTGATATGACAGCTAATGGGTGTACCACGTATGATCTTATGCAAAATCTGAATATGAATATGAACATGTATTTGAATCTATTTCTGACTTGAAGTCTGGATGTACATAAGACTCTATTTCCGATAAGAATATGTTTCTGATATAAACTCTAATTTCTATCTCTGTGATGGACATCATTCATTAAACGGCAATGCTACAGACCCCCAGCTGGGGGCACCCCCAGTGACCCCCAGTGACAGGTGGCGCGCTGTCACTGGTGGAAAGCTAAAAAAAAAAAAAAAAAAAAAAAAAAAATTGTTTTTCTGGCCAATCAGGAGAGACCCCCAGTGACCCCCACTGGGGGTCTAAGTCATTTTTCTTCATTAAAATCCTCTACTCTGTTATTATTCACTGGGCTCTAGCTCACTGTATTATTTATGTATGTAGGTGATCAGGCGTGTGACCAGGCTTAGAGGCATCTACCTGGAATCTGTTTTTGTCAACCAACCTATGTGTCTCCCGTGGAGGTTCCGGATATGTCAAATGGCTATGGCTATGTGATTTAAAATTTAAGTTTTGTTTTCTTATTTGGTTAAGCAAGTTTTGTGTATTTTGTAAATAGGGCTAAGTCCCTTTTTGTCTAATCTGTATATATATAACGACGTAAGGATGATGTGTATATATGTATATAAAAAGTTTAAAATTTTTCTGTCTCATATAAGTTTGCACAGCTCAATAGATGTTGTATATTTGTTATTTGCTTCTGGTAGCTCCTAATATTATGTTAATTTGTCTCAGAGGCCTTCGGTAATCCCAGGATTACTGGCCGATTATGATGCTAAACCTATAGGGGCGGGTTTGGGTCGTGACACCAACTTGCTCTAACATACATGTATCAAATAAGGTTTGGGCCATGCAAGTGGCTTATTTTCATTGAACCAAATTAGTGGTTTAAGCTCATTAGATAAAATGAGTAGCAAGTTTGTCTGTATAAAGGAATGTAATCTTCAAGGGAAGTATGACTAAACTATTCTATTTACTTATTCAGTTTGATTTAGATATATGTTATTTAACTTGACCGTCAGAGTGCCCTCAATCGAGCCGGCATCCGCCGGTTGAGAGGCAATAACTGTTTATTCTTTTTGCAAATTCAGAACGGTGTGACTCAATTTTTTATTAATCTCTCGATTAATATATATGACACAATTTATGCCTTCACAACAACATTAAAAAAAAAAAAAAAAAAAAATCAAGTGCAGGCAAAATTAAAAAAATTTAATAATGCAACAAAAATAATAATGGTGTAAAAATATCTGAAATATGTCAGTTGCAAGTAAAATTAAAGATTTTTAATAATACAACAAAAATAATAATGGTGTAAAAATATTATAAACACGTCAAGGTTGGGATTTGAACCAACAGCACCCTTTTGGATCAGTACCTGAAAATAGCGACTTAAACCAAATCGGCCACTTTCACTCCAATGTAAGTTGCCAGTGACAAAATATCCTTGAATCTTATATTTAGCTGAGGGCAAAAAGATAGAATTATATTCAATACCTCGTGTGTTTTATATAAACATCTGTATCATATATTTATCTTTATTCTACGACAGCTCTGCTTACCTAATTAAACATCTGTATCATATATTTATCTTTATTCTACGACAGCTCTGCTTACCTAATTTTAATTAGGGCAGTGATTGAGAGGTCTAGGTATAGAGTTCTCAATGAACCTCTATACATGTGGTATTAAAAAAAAAAAAAAATCAAAACATCACATTATAAATGAGTCTCACCCATTAGAGCTATCTTCGAACTCTCTTTTTAGAGCTCCAAAGTATTTCTGTTTTAATCATAATAATCATAAATAAATAAATGCCGAATACATGTAGTTAGGTCTCGTTTAGCAACATCATTTTTTAGCCAACAAATCAAAAAGTCAATAAAAAAAATTAAAAAGCCAAAAACCAATACTAAAAAATCAAAGATTTTTTTTTCTCTCGACTTTTTGCACATCTTTTCATAAAAAAATAAAAAGTCATTTCAAATATACTAATTTTTTTTTACATAATAATTTAACCAAAAAATTAAAAAATTATTTAAAAAACATGTTTCCAAACAAAACCTTAGTCTACATGACTTCAATACTCCTACGGATAAAAAGTTTGCCCTCTTAGGCCGTAAGCTCATTGGTTTAAGAGCTAGCTTCTTGCCAACAGCCCTATTCACTTGGCTAATTGACTCAGCCTGACTTCGTGAAATGTGGCTTGAGTGTCCCATTGTTATTTTGAAAAAATATTATCAAATAGCGAAGCCTTGTTTTCAGGTCTCTCTTAACTTCCACAAAAAAAGATAGATGAATTGCATATATATAGATCATGGTTGTCGTAACAAAAATTTAATAGTGGTGTAACTCGATGGGTTGAAATCTTTTAGGCTAGTCAAAGGGTTAAAGTCCCTCATGTCCATCCCTTTTCACTTTATTTGTATATATTTATTCACACTTAAAAGAAAAAATAATGATTACAACTTAAACGGTCATCAATATTTCTCAAAAATAATCTAATTAGCAATATATATTTTTTCTTTTCATAAGGGTGTCCCGGCTGTAGTTCCAACAAATTTCCAGTACTTTCAACTTCTACTGAATAATTATTAGACATAAGCCTTGGGTGACTTCATAGGAAAATAAGAAATGAATTTTTTTTTTTTTTTTCTTTTATCTGGAAGAATACGAAATGAATTTTTAACCATTGATTTATTTTTTAAATTTTAAACTCATAATTTACTGTCCAAATCAATTGAATTATTCAAGTTGTGGTTTAATCAACGCCAATCCCGAATTCAATTAGTTAAAATACTTCTCTTCAATAGTTTAAATGATAAAATCTTTTATTTTAGATAAGGTCCATCACATTGTTTCCCTCAATCCTTTTCAAGTCCCATATTCAAAGCAATATGCATTTTTGTTAGTAGTATGAATTTGTTAGACTGTGTGTCACTCTGTTTTAATGTCAATTTGGACGTTTACGCTTTATTTAGTTAGGTGATTTGCGAAAGAATTTGGAAAAAAAAAGAAAAAAAGAAAAAAAAAGTAAGTAAAATGTGAATAAATTATACTTACATTTCACATAATTTCACACACATTTTCCTTTTCTCTTTTCAAATACCTTTTCAAATTTCTCAACCAAACACAGTCTTAAGGATACCGAATTAGGAATCAAGATCTCCTATTCCGTTCTATGCTCCCTTTTTTGTCCCTTCACATTTTACTGGTTTATGGAGTTGTTCATATCAACAAAGATGATATTAAAAACGTATCAGATTGAAGGGGACAGAAAAAAGGTATATAGAAGGGGATAAATTCATTGTTAAATTTTGGCTGTGTTAGCGTACGAAAATGTTAAAATTTGACAACCTTATATTTCTAATATTTGTGTCATTTTTTTGGCATGACTATCATCTCATTTTTCCAACTACCATTAAATCACTATAAAATACATCTAGTCGTTAATAAAAATACTAAAATTTAATAATTTGACAAAGTTTACGTCAAATTTAACACTAAGAATAACAACAGTAATAATATAATTATGCCAATTTAAATAACACGTTAAAACTACTCTTAAAACGTTCAAACTAGCTGGATTAACTTCTTTGCCAAAAAAAAAAACAAAACAAAACAAACAAACAAAATCAATAATAAGATTTTTCTCAATTTTTCCCGTCAGCTCTCACTCCTTTGAAAAGGATTTAGCTCCTTTCAAGTTAGTGGAGAGGTGTTGTTAAAACTTAGTAGTTTTTTAGGTCTATTTAACCGTTCATTTTTTAAGATCCATTAAAAAGAGTATCTACACAGAAAATAAATTAATCTGACATTGATAACCAAATAATTGAATTACATTTGTCGTAGAAAAAAAAAAATAGATAGTCTATCCTCTAAATTATATTTACTGTTCAATTTTATAACTTGTGTAATCTGAATATGTAACCATCAATATTTGATCAATTTAATTTTTTACATGAATTATCTTCTCGATAAATCTTATAAAATGAATTGTCCAAATCAACGAGATGAGTTTCTAAATGGATCCACTAAACCTAACAATCTCTCTCTAATTAGATCACTAACTTGAGAAAAGTCATCTCTCCAAAAATATGTGTATAGTTCTTTGTACATATTCTCATTCCTTGTGATTGCATTGGATTCTGACAAGTGTTCTATGATTTGAAGAAAAAGTAGTTGCTTTCAGTAGACTTCTTTCTCTAGACATATTTTTCTCGGTGGGGTGAATAAAAAAATGCAATTACTACAAATCTTTAAAAAAAATAATATACTCCAATTTTCACTCTTAGGTATATTTAGATATCAAGAATCAAAGAAAATTAATATCAAAAATTTCATTATTCAAAATAAAATTCATGTGTCAGTGTTATTCAATGATTTAGTTTATCTAAAAATTTTAGTCAAGTTTCGTTTGTCAACTATATATTTTAGTCAAAAAGTTAAAAAGTCATTTTAAATTATCACATCATTCTCTCTATTTTATTACACATCTTTTCGTAAAAAGTCAAAAACTTACTAAAATAATTTGTTCCCAAACGAGACCTAAGTATGAATATAAACACTAGACACAATATGAATACACTGAAACAAAAAAAAAAAAATCCAAAATATATAAGACACGATATATGGGAGACATATATATAATATATTATTTTATGTATTTATTGTATGCCGTATACAAAAATAAGCAGATCTTTAAGTATTTAAGTATTTAGAGCATATCCGAATCAACCAAGATATTTTCCCTAATAATTATGTATCAAAAAGTATTTAACGAGTGTCATAGAGTTCATGTATTTTAGAAATTCTCTATTCAAATTTTAAAATTTTATTTTGACTCTAAGTTAATTCCTAAATGCAATGGGTTCAAATAACGGGAAATTTATTAAAAAAAATTCTTGTATCTCAATTAATCCATGAAATATTCTTATATTTCAATACATCATATTATTTTAGACATTTAATTCACTAAATCCTAATTCTCATATTTAAAATCTTTTGTGAATAATTTTAACCTTATAAATATTTTTTGAACCCTTAACAACTTAATTATGTGAATATTTATATTAAATAAATTTGATAGTGTGATATACACATTAATAGTGAATGTTCCCATCATGGAATATTAATATTATCAATGTGAATAATAATGCATGTTTCACCCTATTATTATCAGAAGATATTTTGATAATTATATCACTTATAAAATTTATTAAAGTAAAATAAAATAAAATAAAATAAATTGAATTAAGTAAAACGGGTGAAAATAAATTTGTGAATAAATGTTTCTTCAATAATTATGAATTACTGGGGTCAATTTATATATATATATATTCACGAAATGCAATAGGTTCAATTTAAGCCACTTCACGTAATTAAGGTGGCGGAGCCCGTGGTTGGTTCATTGGACTCGCCGTGTCTTTGCTTAATTCTTGGCGGGCGTTGCTCGTCCTTTTTAGGATAAATAACGTTATGGCCCCTTATTACATTTTGAACAAATTAAAACATAAAAAAATTAAAATGTTGAGCAAATTACATTTTGCCTCCATGACCAATTGCCTCTTTCACCACTCATTCACTATACTCTCTATTATCTCTCCATCAAATCCTTCCATTGACACAATATCAATACTAAAACCTTCACAGCCTTCTTTATTTACGTTTCCCTATACATTCAAACCCTATCGCTGTCTATACTCACTATTGTCACTGTCAATTTGTCATTACCAACAATTGAATAATATGGGACCATTTACTGCCTTACTTCAACTTCTCACTACCACTAACAATATCTTAAAACCACCATCACATATCCAACACTATAGGCCTTTCAAATAGATATCATTGAATACATCATCAAACAACATCTCTTTATCAAATGTGATTTTCATTTTAGTAGATTTGGGAGGGGAAAGGGACAATGAAGTGGAGTAGAGCGTGAATAGGAGCAATTTAGTTGTAATTCATTCAATTTTGGACAGACATTGATTGTGGTAGAAAATTGAGAAAAATTACAAACATTAAGGACTGAAGTTGGAGAAAATTTTAAAAGTTAAAGTGTGAGAATATTGAAACTTAAGAAAAGTGTAATTTATCTAAATTTATATAATAATGTAATATTACGTCGCGTGACTGCTAAGATTAGTTGTGGGAATAAAATTGAAATTGTTAAAAACATTACGGACCATAGTGAAAAATATTGAAATTTAATGGAGTAAAGTGTAATTTACTTTACTTTTTGGGCTAAAATCTCCCTGAAGCTTAAAGGTCTGTGGGTTTGAAGCCTCTTTCTGTTTTTGCTCACCTAGCAGTGTGTATGCTTTGAGTTCATTAACCTCAAAGTTTGTAAGAGTCTCAAGATTGAGTTCATTAATTCAAGATATAACAGTCTAGATTTGGGGACATGTTGGTTTGAATTTTGATGTTCAAGATACAAATCAAGTCTACTAGTCTGTAAATGCTGAGTGTTTCCTAGGGTTTTGGTTGCTTTGTTCAAATCCCATTTTGCCCCCTTTTCTTTGTGAACCCAACATTGTATCGTTTATGATAATGAAATCACATCAACTAGAAATGCTGCCAAACTCCTTTGTTGACTCTGAATCTCATAACCAAAAACCCAATTCCATCTTTCACAACTCTGCTGATCTATCAAGGGAATCTGGGGTCAATGGGAAGGAAACTATGGTGCGAAAGCAAGATAGGTCTATTGGGGTTCTTGAGGTTTACATACACCAAGCAAGAGACATCAAAAACATAAGTACATACCACAATCAAGATGTCTATGCCAAGATTTTCTTGACTAGTGACCCTGAAAAAACTGTTTCAACCCAGATCATTAATGGTGGGGGTAAGACTCCAGTCTTCAATGAGAGCCTCCGGCTCGATGTCAAGACGATCGACTCATCGGTGAAATGTGAAATATGGATGCTAGGTAGGATTAGGAATTACCTTGAGGATCAGTTGTTGGGTTTTGCATTGGTTCCTCTTTGTGATGTTGTCATTGGGAATGGAAAGTTAGATCAAGAATTTTCACTCTCTACTACTGATCTATTCCATTCTGAAGCTGGTTTTGTCCAATTGAGTGTCACCTACAATGGATCTTCTCCGGAAGTCTTGGAAATCCCTAGTTCGCTTTCTAGGCTAGATGTAGAGGTACCCGTTTCAGTCCCATGTGAACTTGATAAGATTGAATTCCCAAATCCAAATATTGTGATTGAAAATGAGAGGATGGTTTCGTAGTATTTTCGAGTCACATGTGACAATTTTGACTCCAAAAGCACAGAGTGCTTGGGCAAAATCGATAATGATGGACAACTTATCTCAGAAGATACAGGCGATCAAATAGTTGATGGTACTTCAGTGGGTGGTCTTGGCAGTGGTGAAATTTCAAAGCTTGAAACACCGCCAAGTAGTGTCTCATTTGCACTGCCAAACATTGAGCCTGAAAAAAAGATGGTCCAGCAAGAGATTGTGGATATGTACATGAAAAGTATGCATCAATTCACTGAGTCATTGGCAAAGATGAAGCTTCCTTTGGAAATTGGCAACCGACGTGCTGATGATTTGGGAGATACAGGCTCGGATGAGAAAGTACCGGTAATAACAAAGAGCAACGGACAAAGAAACCCAAGTGTTTTATGGGAGTAGAGCTTTCTTTTGATCTGTTTTGTTGATCAAAAGATAGCGGTGACTTGCATTGTAGTGAATGAGTCGATTGAGTAGTGAAGTGTCTCAACTCTGAATGTGTGAGCATGTTTTGTTTGTGTTTCAAACTTTATTGCTATTGATTTTAGTTTTTTTTAAGGAAGTACTTTATCATTTTCTTTAGTTTCCAGAATGTTTATTTCCTCTTTTCCTTGCAATGAATACACTTGCAGAAGTCGCCATTGATTTACATCTTCTTCTTCTATTTTTTTTCTTCTTTTTATTTTTATTTTTATAATTTAACTGTCTATAGTTGAAGTTCATTTGCATTATACCTAGATGGAATTATTTCATACATTCACAGGGAAAAACTAAAATTCGAAAAGAAAATGCAGGCCAATCCAACACCTAATAGTTATATCTCACCATTTTTACATAAGCATACTGAGCATGAAACTAACAGGAATGTACTTATATTCTTATTCCATTCTTCCTAACATGACTATCAGATAATCAAGATGTGTCCAATTTGAGAACCACTACTGCAGGAGTAGTTTTTTATAACACAAAAATACCAAAAGAAACATATACATATATAATAATAGATATATGTTCCAAGTAAATGTACAGGTGGTTTAGTAATACCTATGGGTTTGTAAAGCGTGCTTTGCCTGCAAACTAGTATCAATGTTGATATTCTTAATTCACAACTTCATAATATCAGAAAAATATCGAAGAGTTCTTACCTTCATGTATTTTCCAATAAGAGAGCACAATCAAGCTTTTGTATCCGCCTATAGGAGAGCACAAACAAGCTATGTGTGCTCTTGCCCAAACCACTACTCAGCGATGCCCACATGTGTTAAGAATTCTGAATTAGCTTTCTCGTATGTTAGCGCTTGAATCAAAGAATGACTCCAGTTTGCTAAAAAAATAGAACTGTGCAAAGTTCATACATGTATTGCCTCAGATTCTTCTACAAGAAATGCATTGGCATTCATCATTTGAACTCAATCCGCCAACCAAGCAACCTTTCTGGTAAGTTACTTTCACTATGCTGCGGAAGTAACCACAGAAAGATCCCGAGATATATGGGTCCTATACTTTCTTTTTGGTTCTTAGTAACACTTCCAATCTGTCTCTCCATTTTCTGTCCTTCCAAACATGTTAGTACATAGATAAACTGTTGTTAAAACTTATAATTAGTAACTTTTTTGTGACAAAATTTTTAAATTGTCAATGAAAATTAACAATTGACTTTTTTAATAGTATTTGATAAAAAATGTCATTAATTATCACAGCACTTACTGAATAATAAGTCTACCTATTAGAACCTACACTTAATCCCCTAAATTATACTATTATGTAATTTAAACGAAATGTTACTTTAGTCTCCGTATTTTAATTTTACTTTTTAGAAAAGATCTCCATATTTTAATTTGAATAATGTAAATCTTTTGCTTTCAATTTTGTTACTACAATTGTGGAGAGATAAAAAGTAATCCATGTGAGGTGGGCCCACCCAATGCCTACATGGAAATATATTTAAGGTAATAAAATAATATCTTACAATGCAACTTCCCAACTTGCTATGACATACATGTATCAGATAAGATTTGGACCATACAAATGGCTTATTTTCATTAAACCAAGTTGGTGGTTTAAGCTCATTAGATAAAATAAGTAGCAAGTTTGTCTGTATAAAGGGATGTAATCTCTATCCCCAGGAAAAGGTTTACCTAAACTATTCTATTTATTTATTCAACTTGATTTAGATATATGCTATTTAACTTGATTGTCGGAGTGCCCTCGATCGGGCTGGCAACCGCTAGTTGGGAGGCACTGACTATTTATTCTTTTTGCAAATTCAGAACGGTGCGGTTCAATTCTTTATTAATCTCTCGATTAATATATATGGCACAATTTCTACCTCCACAACAACATTACCATTTTTAAATAAAAAAAAAATTGCAATGTGATTTTTGGGTTATAAGCCATTAACATTTTAAACCAAAAAAAAAAGTCAAATGCAGGTAAAATTAAAAAAATTTAATAATGCAACAAATATAATAATGGTGTAAAAATATTTGAAATATGTCAGGTGCAAGTAAAATTAAAGAATTTTAATAATACAACAAAAATAATAATGGTGTAAAAAGATTGGAAACATGCTAAGATTGAGATTTGAACCAGGAGCACCCTTTCGGGTCAGTAACTGAAAATAGCGCCTTAGACCAAATCGGCTATTTTCAGTCCAGTGTGGACGGTCAGTGACAAAATATACTTGAATCTTACACAGGGGCGGAGTTAACAAGAGGACAGGGGGGTCACGTGCCCCCATGCGGTTTTGTAATTTTTTTTTAAATCAAACATAAAGAAAATATTTTAAATAAAAATATTATTTTAAATGTCAATGGCATTTTTAAAATAATAAGAATAATAATGGTTATTTTGATTAAAAATAAAGTGATTACGATATTATTATTTATGAAAATTTTAATATAATGGTGATGTCTATCACTATTGATATACAAACATAATTAATCTTAATGAAAATATAGAATTTATTGAATTGTTAGTTATATTTGACATATAACGTTTATTCTTCATGTGTTTCTTTACTAGTGGTTGGTGATATCACATGTTAATGATGACATGGTATAACTATTATATTGAATTTTTACACATATTTTGTATAAAAAAATTACTTTATCATTATATAATTTATTTTAAAATTTTATATCCATGACTTTTTTTAATATTGTCCATGATACACTAATTACAAATAATATTTAGCTTATTGGTTCTATTTTTCAGAAAACAGTTTTCAAAAAATTCTACATTTTTATTTTCCGTATTTTAATGTTTTCAATAATATTTTTTTAATATTTTAAGCAAATTTTTTTAATTTTTAGACACACCTAACATAAATATACCTAAAAAGTATAATATTTTTGAAAAAAATCTTTAAAAAATACACTAAATGCCAAAAAAATATATAAGTAATATGAAAATTCAGTATATATTTTTTATTTTTGTGTATTTATTAATTTTTTTAAATATTTTTCACAAATATTTTACTCTTTGGATCCATATCTAAGTAATGTGGATTCTAAAAAGTAAAAAAATTGTTTAAAATTTAAAAACTATTCACTAAAACCAAAAAAATATGAAAAATAAAAAACTTCTCTGTTTGGTTGTGAATTCAAATCATGATTCCACACCTTAATTCAAATATAGTGTTTGGTTAGTGTTCGGTTAGTGTTCTCAAACGATGATTCCAAAACTCTGCACAGAACACCTGCAGTTTTCTGTTTTGACAGACGCGTTTTTCTTTTTTTTTTTGAAAATTTTGCCTGACGGGACGTCCGGCCGATTGACCGGAATAGTTAATTTTTTTTTTTTTGATTTATATAATCGAAAAAAACATTTTCTGAAATTTTTAAAATTTTTTATGTACTTTAAAATAATTTTGAGTTGTATATTTAGTTATGAGTTGTAAATTTTTGTATCACATATCAAATGTCACATCAACAATTTCTCACTCAAATCAAAACTATTTTCAAAACTATTTTCAAAATTCTTTACCAAACAAATTTTCTACACTCAAATCATAATTCCATAACACACAAACTCAAAATACAACTCATACTCTCAAATTACATTTACAAAACTCTACCAAACGCTACCTTTGTTTTCAGAAAACTGAATTCAGAAAATTAAAATCAAACACACTATTTTTTTTTTTTTATCTTTCTTGAATTTAATGATAAAAATTTATGTTAAATATTTTTATAAAAAATTTTAATATTATAATTAATAATTGTCTTCTTTGATTTTTCTTAGCTCCGCTACATTCAACTGAGGGCAAAAAGATAGAATTATATTCAATACCTCGTGTGTTTTATATAAACATCTGTATCATATATTTATTTTATTCTACGACAGCTCTATTTACCTAATTTTAATTAGGGCAATGCTTAAGAGGTCTAGGTATAGAGTTGTAAATGAAACTCTATACATGTGGCATTAAAAAAAAAAAAAAAAATCAAAACATCACATTATAGATGGGTCTCACCTATTAGAGTTATCTTAGAACTCTCTTTTTAGAGCTCCAAAGTGTTTCTGTTTTAATTATATGTAATAATCATAAATAAATAAATGCCAAATACATGTAGTTAGGCCTCGTTTGGCAACATTACTTTTTAGTCAAAAAAATCAAAAAGTCAATAAAAAAAATTTAAAAAATCAACAATCTATACCAAAAAATCAAATATTCTTTTACACATATTTTCGTAAAAAATTAAAAAGTCATTCCAAATATATTAATTTTTTTTACATCATATTTTAACTAAAATATCAAAAAATTACTAAAAAAACGTATTCTGAAACGAGGCTTTAGTTTACATGACTTCAATACTCCTACAGATAAAAGGTTTGCCCTCTTAGGCTGTAAGCTCATTGATTTAAGAGCTACTACACTTCTCGCTAACAACCTTATTCACTTAACTAATTGGCTTGGCCTAACTTCGTGAAATGCAGCTTAAGCGTTCCACTGTTTTTTGAAAAAATATTATCGAACGGCGAAGCCTTACTTTCAAATCTCTCTTAACTTCCAAAATTTTGGTCGCGAATTACTTTTGCCGACCCTCGAACGGCGACCAAAGTAGCGACCAAAAAAAAATTGGTCGCGGATAACTTTTGCCGACTAAAAATAGACTTTTAGCGACCAATTTTTTTGTTGCCAAAAGTATTAATTCTTGTAGTGCCCACACACACATGGGGGTTGGGGATTGAGAGAGAGAGAAAAATAATAATAATAATAATAATAGACCAATCAAAAGTAAAGGGGGTCGAGAGAATGACCCCAAAGGGATACCAATCTTTATTCTTGTACATATTCTCTTTCTTAGGCTGTAAGCTCATTGATTTAAGAGCTACTACACTTCTCGCTAACAACCTTATTCACTTAGCTAATTGGCTTGGCCTGACTTCGTGAAATGCAGCTTGAGCGTTCCACTGTTTTTTGAAAAAATATTATCGAACGGCGAAGCCTTACTTTCAAATCTCTCTTAACTTCCAAAATTTTGGTCGCGAATTACTTTTGCCGACCCTCGAACGGCGACCAAAGTAGCGACCAAAAAAAAATTGGTCGCGGATAACTTTTGCCGACTAAAAATAGACTTTTAGCGATTAATTTTTTTGTTGCCAAAAGTGTTAATTTTTGTAGTGCCCACACACACGTGGGGGTTGGAGATTGAGAGAGAGAAAAAAAAATTAATAATAATAATAATAATAGACCAATCAAAAATAAAAGAGGCGGAGAGAATGACCCCAAAGGAGTACCAATCTTTATTCTGGTACATATTCTCTTTCCTTGTGATTGCATTCGATTCTGACAAGTGTTCTATGATTTGAAGAAAAAGTAGTCGCTTTCAGTAGGCTTCTTTCTCTAGACATATTTTTCTCGGTGGGTGAATAAAAAATGCAATTACTACAAATCTTTAAAAAAAATAATATACTCCAATTTTCACTCTTAGGTATATTTAGATATCAAGAATCAAACAAAAATAACAAAAATGTTTTGTGGCACTAATCTGATGGGCACTAATACCCCCAATTTCTATTCTGGGTAAGTGTTTTTTTTTTTTTTTTTTTTTTTTTTTTTTTTTTTTTTTTTTTTGCCTTGAAATGGAATTTCGGGACATTAGTGTCCCTTTTTTTCGGGGCACCAATCAGTTCTGTAAAAATAATACTAAAAATTTCATTATTCAAAATAAAATTCATGTGTCAGTGTTATTCAATGACTTAGTTTATCTAAAAATTTTACTCAAGTTTTATTTGTTAACTATACATTTTAGTCAAAAAATTAAAAATTTATTATAAATTGTCACATCATTCTCTCTATTTTTTAAAATATCTTTTCGTAAAAAGTCAAAAAATTACTAAAATAACTTATTTCCAAACAAAGCCTAAGTATGAATATAAACACTAGACAAAAAAAAAAATTCAAAATATATAAGACACAATATATGGGAGACATATATAAAATATATTATTTTATGTATTTATTATATGCCGTATACAAAAATAAGCAGATCTTTAAGTATCTATTTAGAGCATATCTGAATCAACCAAGATATTTGCCCTAATAATTATGTATTAAAAAGTATTTAACGAGTGTAGTAGAGTTCATGTACTTTAGAAATTCTCTATTCAAATTTTAAAATTTTAATTTTTGACTCGAAGTTAATTCCTAGGTGCAATGGGTTCAAATAATGGGAAATTTATTAAAAAATTCTCTTTCAAGTATTTGTATTTCAATACGTCTTATTATTTTAGACATTTAATTCACTAAATCCTAATTCTCATATTTTAAATCTTTTGTGAATAATTTTAGCCTTATAAATATTTTTTAAACCCTTAACAACTTAATTATGTGAATATTTATATTAAATAAATTTGATAGCGTGATGTACACATTAATAGTGAATGTTAGTATCATGGAATATTAATACTGTTAATGTGAACAATAATACGCATTTCACCATATTATTATCAGAGGATATTTTGATAATTATATCACTTATAAAATTTATTGAAGTAAAATAAAATAAATTGAATTAAGTAAAACAAGTGAAAATAAATTTGTGAATAAATGTTTCTTCAATAATTATGAATTAGTGGGGTCAATTTATATATATATATTTCATGAAATTCAATAGGTTCAATTTAAGCCACTTCACCAAATTAAGGTGGCGCCGCCAGTGGTTGCTTTATTGGACTCGCCGTGTCTTTGTTCATTTATTGGTAGGCGTTGGTTGTCCTTTTTAGGATAAATAACATTATGGCCCCTTAAGTTTTAATATTTTTCCATTTAATGTCTTTTATTTATTTTTATTTTTTTCATTTTGGTCTCTATTTTCTCGAATTTACTCCAACAACCTATATTAGTCTAATTTTGAACAAGAAATACCATGTCAACAACCATGCAGCATAATAAAATATTAAAATTTTGAACAAATTACATTTTGCTTTCATGACCAACTGCCTCTTTCACCACTCATTCACTATACTCTCTACTATCTCTCCATCGGATCCCTTCACCGACACAATACCAATATTAAAACTTACACATCCTCCTTTCTTTACCTTACTCTATACGTTCAAACCCTATCTCTAACTATAGTCTCTTTTGTCACTGTCAATCTATCATTACCAACAACTGAATAATATAAGACCATTCACTGCCTTACATCAACTCCTTAGTGCCACTGACAACATCTTAAAACCACTATCAAATATCCAACACTATAGGCCTTTCAAATAGATATCATTGAATACATCAACAAACATCTCTTTATCAAATATGATTGTCATTTTAGTAGATTTGGGAGGGAAAATGGACAATGAAGTGGAGTAGAGCGTGAATAGAAGCAATTTAGTTGTCATTCATTCAATTTTGGACAGACATTGACTGTTGGAGAAAATTGAGAAAAATTATAAACATTAAGGGCTGAAGTTGGAGAAAACTTCAAAGGTTAAAGTGTGAGAATATTGAAACTTAAGAAAAAGTGTAATTTATCTAAATTTATATAATAATGTGATATTACGTCACGTGACTGCTAAAGTTAGTCGTGGGAATAAAATTGAAATTTTTAAAAACACTATGGACCAAAGTGAAAAATATTAAAACTTAATGGAGTAAAGTGTAATTTACTTTACTTTTTCTTTGTTTGTTTGTTTTTTATTTTTTTTTATTTTTTGTTGGTATCAGGGTTTTGGGCTAAAATCTCCCTGAAGCTGAAAGGTCTATATTTAGAGCTTTGGCTTCTGTGGGTTTGAAGCCTTTCTCTGTTTTTGCTCACCTAGCAGTGTGTATGCTTTGAGTTCATTAACCTCAAAGTTTGTAAGAGTCTCAAGATTGAGCTCAATAATTCAAGATATAACAGTCTAGATTTGGGTACATGTTGGTTTGAATTTTGATTTTCAAGATACAACTCAAGTCTACTAGTCTGTAAATGCTGAGTGTTTCCTAGGGTTTTGGTTGCTTTGTTCAAATCCCATTTTGCCCCCTTTTCTTTGTGAACCCAACATTCTATTGTTTATGATAATGAAATCTCATCAACTAGAAACGCTGCCAAACTCCTTTGACTCTGAATCTCATAACCAAAAACCCAATTCCATCTTTCACCACTTTGCTGATCCATCGAGGGAATCTAGGGTCAACGGGAAGGAAACTATAGTGGGAAAGCAAGATAGGTCTATTGGGGTTCTTGAGGTTTACATACACCAAGCCAGAGACATCAAAAACATATGTATATACCACAATCAAGATGTCTATGCCAAGATTTTCTTGACTAGTGACCCTGAAAAAACTGTTTCAACCCAGATCATTAATGGTGGGGGTAAGAATCCAGTCTTCAATGAGAGCCTCCAGCTCGATGTGAAGACGATTGACTCGTCGCTGAAATGTGAAATATGGATGCTAAGTAGGATTAGGAATTACCTTGAGGATCAGTTGTTGGGTTTTGCATTGGTTCCTCTTTGTGATGTTGTCATTGGGAATGGAAAGTCAGATCAAGAATTTTCACTCTCTACTACTGATCTATTCCATTCTCAAGCTGGTTTTGTCCAATTGAGTGTCACATACAATGGATCTTCTCCGGAAGTCTTGGGAATCCCTAGTTCGCTTGCTTGGCTAGATTAAGAGGTACCCGTTTCAGTCCCATGTGAACTTGATAAGATTGAATTCCCAAATCCAAATATTGTGATTGAAAACGAGAGGATGGTTTCAGAGTATTTTCGAGTCACATGTGACAATTTTGACTCCAAAAGCACAGAGTGCTTGGGCAAAATCGATGATGATAAACACCTTAGCTCAGAAGATACAAGTGGTCAAATAGCTCATGGTACTTCAGTGGGTGGTCTTGGCAGTGGTGAAGTTTCTAAGCTTGAAACACCGCCAAGTAGCGTCTCATTTGCACTGCCAAATATTGAACCTGAAAAAAAGATGGTGCAGCAAGAGATTGTCGATATGTACATGAAAAGTATGCATCAATTCACCGAGTCATTGGCAAAGATGAAGCTTCCTTTGGAAATTGGCAATGGACGTGCTGATGATTTGGGAGATACAGACTCGGATGAGAAAGTACCGGTAATAACAAAGAGCAATGGACAAAGAAACCCAAGAGTGTTCTATGGGAGCAGAGCGTTCTTCTGATCTGTTTTATTGATTCAAAAGACAGAGGTGACTTGCATTGTAGCGAGTGAGTCGACTGAGTAGTGAAGTGTCTTGACTCTGAATGTGTAAGCATGTTTTGCTTGTGTTTCAAACTTTATTGCTATTGATTTTAGTTTTTTTTTTTAGGAAGTACTTTATCATTTTCTTTAGTTTCCAGATTGTTTATTTCTTCTTTTCCTTGCAATGAATACACTTGCAGAAGTCGCCATTGACTTACTTCTTTTTTTTCTTTGTTGTATTTTTATAATTTAACTGTCTGTAGTTGAAGTTCATTTGCATTATACCTAGATGGAATTATTTCATACACTCACAGGGAAAAACTAAAATTCGAAAAGAAAATTCAGGCCAATCCAACACCTAATAGTTATATCTCACCATTTTTACAAAAGCTTATTGAACATGAAACTAATAGGAATGTACTTATTCCATTCTTCCTAACATCACCATCAGATAATCAAGATGTGTCCAACTTGGGAAGCACTACTTCAGGAGTAGTTTTTTATAACACAAAAATACCAAAAGAAACATATACATATAATATATAGATTTGTATCTAGATATATGTTCAAGTAAATGTACAGGTTGTTTAATAATACCTATGGGTTTGTAAAGTGTGCTTTGCCTGCAAACTAGTATCAATGTTGGTATTCTTAATTCACAACTTCATAAAATCAGAAAAATATCGAAGATTTCTTACCTTCATGTATTTTCCAATAAGAGAGCACAATTAAGCTTTTGTATCCGCCTATAGGAGAGCACAAACAAGGTATGTGTGCTCTTGCCCAAACCACTATTCAGCGATGCCCACATGTGTTAAGAATTCTGAATTAGCTTTCTAGTATGTTAACGCTTGAATCAAAAATTGACTCCAGTTTGCTAAAAAAATTTGACAATTAGTGACTTTTTTAATAGTGTTTTATAAAAAATACCGTTAATTATCACAAGACTTACTTGATAATAAGTTCACCTATTAAAACCTACACTTAAGCCTCCTAAATTATACTATTAGTTTCTATAATTTAAACGAAATGTTACTTTAGTCTCCGTATTTTAATTTTAATTTTTAGAAAAGATCTCCATATTTTAATTTGAATAATGTGAATCTTATGCTTTCAATTTTGTTACAATGCATTCTTCCATTATACAATTGTGGAGAAATAAAAATTAATCCATGTCAGGTGGGCCCACCCAATGCCTACATGGAAATACATTTAAGGTAATAAAATAATACCTTACAATGCAACTTGCCAACTTACTCTGACATACATGTATCAGATAAGGTTTAGGCCATACAAGTGGCTTATTTTCATTAAATCAAATTGGTGGTTTAAGCTCACTAGATAAAATAAGTAGCAAGTTTGTCTGTATAAAAGGATGTAATCTCCATCTCCAGGAGGAGGTATGCCTAAACTATTCTATTTATTTATTCAGTTTGATTTAGATATATGCTATTTAATTTGATTGTCGGAGTGCCCTCGATCGGGCTGGCAACCGTCGGTTGGGAGGTACTGACTATTTATTCTTTTTGCAAATTCGGAACGGTGCGGCTCAATTCTTTATTAATCTCTCGATTAATATATATGGAACAATTTCTGCCTCCACAACAAAATTAACATTTTAAACAAAAAAAATTGCAATGTGATTTTCCCTTTATAAGCCCTTAACATTTTAAACCAAAAAAAAAAATGTCAAGTGCAGGTAAAATTAAAAAAAAAATTAAAATGCAACAAAAATAATAATGGTCTAAAAATATTTGAAATATGTCAGGTGCAAGTAAAATTAAAGATTGTTAATAATACAACAAAAATAATAATGGTGTAAAAATATTAGAAACAAGTCAAAATTGCGATTCGAACCAGCAACACCCTTTCGGATCAGTACCTGAAAATAACGCCTTGGACGAAATCGGCCATTTTCACTCCAGTGTAAACTATTAGTGACAAAATATCCTTGAATCTTACACCCAGCTGAGGGCAAAAAGATAGAATTATATTCAATATCTCGTGTGTTTTATATAAACATCTATATCATATATTTATCTTTATTATACGACAGCTCTGTTTACCTAATTTTAATTAGGGCAGTGATTGAGAGGTTTAGGTATAGTGTTTTAAATGGAACTCTATACATGTGACATTTGAAAAAAAAAAAAAAATTCAAAACATCACATCATAGATGGGTCCCATCCATTAGAGCTATCTTAAAACTCTCTTTTTAGAGCTCCAATTTATTTCTGTTTTAATTATATATAATAATCCTAAATAAATAAATTTTTCTGTTTTAATTATATATAATAATCCTAAATAAATAAATTTCAAATACACGTAGTAAGGTTTCGTTTGACAATATCATTTTTTAGTTAAAAAGTTAAAAAATTACTAAATAAACTAAAAAATCAACAATATATACCAAAAGTCAAAGATTTTTTTTTCTACTGTTTGTACATCTTTTCGTAAAAAATTAAAAATTCATCTCAAACATATTAATTTTTTTACATCATATTTTAATAAAAAAAATTTAAAAATTACTAAAAAAATATATTCCCAAACCAGATCTTAATTTACATGACTTCAAGACTCCTACAGATAAAAAGTTTGCCCTCTTAAGTCGTAAGCTCATTAGTTTAAGTGCATGTTTGGCAGAAATTATAATCAGTTTATTTCAGTTTTCAGCTTAATTTAAGCTATTTTGATGTGTTTGGTTTAGCTTATAGCTTTTTGGAAGTCAGAAATCAGCTTATTCATTGAGTGGGGCAGGAGATGCTTTAAGAATAAGCTGGAAATCAGCTTATGTTCATAGTTATAAGCTATAAGCTATTTAGGCATAAGTTATAAGCACTTTCCCACAACTCTACCAAACAGGGCCTAAGAGCTACTCTGCTTCTTGCTAATAGTCCTATTCACTTAGCTAATTGACTTAGCCTGACTTCGTGAAATCCGGCTCGAGTGTCCCATTATTTTTGGAAAACATATTATCAAACAGTGAAGCACTGCTTTCAGCTCTCTCTTAACTTTCACACAAAAAAAAGAAAGACGAATTGCGTATATATATGATCATGGTTGCCGTAACAAAAGTTTGATAGTCATGCAACTCAATGGGTTGAAATCTTTTAGGGTTCGTTTGGAAAGTAGGTAAACTTCTTAATTTTTTGAGTTTTTGATTATTTTAGTTTGGAACTAAAAAGTCTCGTTTGAGAAAAAAAAAATTTTACTTTTTTAACTTTTTGTGAGAGAAAGAATGTAACGATTATGAGTTAGATGTGATATTTTATCTTATTGAGCTAAAAAATCTATTTTATTTTTTTATGACAAAAATAACCCCAAATCCAATCCAACCTTTCTTTCCAAATGAAACCTTAGGCTAGTCAAAGGGTTAAAGTCCCTCATGTCCATCCCTTTTTGCTTATATTTGTATATATTTATTCACACTGAAAAGGGAAAATAATGGTTACCACTTAAACGGTCATCAATATTTCTCAAAAATAATCTAATTAACTGTACAAATGCAAAATAATCTTCTCGTATAATCCTGTTTGTTAAGTTTGCACTCCTCCAAACGTCGTCGTTTTATTTCCTGAAAACACAAACATGAGCTAGCCGGCGGGTATGTGCCGGATACCTCTCTGATGCTTAAGTCAGTAAATTGACAATAGACAAAAATGTCTGTGTTGTTGAGAATAAAAATTGTGATCCCTGTACATAGGTCTGTCATGAGCTTTTATAAATTCCACCTAGCACAATCCTAATAGGACTTCGACTCTCTTTAGTAGAGTTCTCCTAGGAATCAAAAAGATAATGCCTATCTTTTTACACCATCATCACTGCTTAACCAAGTGACATGGTCCTACCACCGTCTGATAGCAAAATAACTAAGCTAACATCACCACACTTTACGACAGATTTCTCCTAGCTCACCTAGCTCGGTTCCGCCTTGTCCTCTTACAGCTTGGTTCTCTTCTCTCTATATCTCGATTCAGAACACTAAGACCAGTTTTCTGGCAAACAACTCTGACAAAATTGACGGGATAAAAGACCGAGCTAAGCAAGCTATCACCACAGCCCATAGTTCGGTCCATTTCCCATCTGGTTCCAGTTCGGCCCATGTACAAACATAAATTACCCTCTCAATTGCCCCTTAATTCCATCTGCAACACATGATTTGGGATTATTCTTCTCCAGCCGACCTAAAATATCCAAGTCAACCGAACTAAAATAAGTAACTCCACTAGGATTAAAATATTCAACCCCGCCGAGATGGATAAGCTTGGTCTTCAGCTCTGTACCTGCCACGACCCATCGTTTCACGTACCTGACACCATGTCCTGCCTGTGACACATGGCACATGTCTATTGATTCCTCAAACTGCGACAGCCGTCCCACACTTATCAAAAAACGTTTGAAAAGTCCCATCGTTTTTACGCCTATTCAAAACCCATTTTCTGAATCTCACTTCCACTGTTCATCTTCTTCACTTCTGTGCTTCTGAGACCTGCCCCTGCTTCTGTGTCCCTTTGTGCTCCAGCTTTTAATGTAACACTTGCTCCATTGCTTGGTGGGTTTATACACGCTCAGACTGGTAAGTTTGTTTAGTACCTCTTTCTAATGTTCCTTTTTATTTTGTCTTATACTTTCAGCACTTAATCTCCATATATACGTGTTTATATACACTAGAGCGTTGAGCAAATACCATAAAACCAAAACTTTATGCTCAAGCTCAGAAGCACACCAACTGGATTCAAAAAACATGATGTTTAATCCAAAGTCGTGCTGTAACCAAATTAGGTATTTGTTTAGGCTACTTTTAGGCTTGAACACGACCGAACTAAGAAATCGGTTATAACCTTGCATACTAACCATTAACCAAGCTAGAGGCCCTAAGTTAGCCCTTCTTCACGACCGAACTGAGAGCTCCCCATCACCCAGATGTAGCCGAGCTAAGCTTTTACTATTCTTCTGTAAATTGACTATTTACTTAGCCCGGTCCAGTTGTCTGGGCATAACACTTCTTATTTCCCCTTTGAAGACTTGACTAGGTTGGTCAGGCACACCTTTGCACCCTGCCCCTAGGCGGCTTTGCTCAACCGAGCCGACCAAAGCCTCAGTCGCGCCGAACTAGGAAACTTGTGAACTCCATTTACAACTTCTAAGTTAACATGGGTAAATATCGATTTCTAGTTAACTCCCCTGGGGCCATAGCCGAGTTCCGAAAGGACTACCAAATTCCTGACGACGTCCACCTCTCTTTAGCCGAATTAGATACCACGCCCTAGGGAAAACTGGGATTTGTTCCTTTCACCGTAATATCAATAGTAGAGGCCGGTCTCCAATTCCCTGTACAGCCTCTGATATGTGAATTTCTTAGGCAAACAAGACTCTGCCCGACCCAACTCTCCATGAACACTTATAGGATAATAAATGGCATCGCCGAGTCAAACCGTCAGCTCGACCTCAACCTCGGATTGGCTGAGCTACTCCATCAATACTCGCTCGGCCAAAATGATGACGGTTGGGTGTATTATTTAAGGGTAAGAAGAGGCCGAGAGAAAATAATAAAAAACACACCGGACAAAGATGTAAATAACGACGACTTCCTCTGGGTTTCTGGCAATTTCGAAGACCAGGAAGCCCAGATATCGAGCTACAACATTAACTGGAATAAAGGGACCGCTGGTAAGAATACCTCGGTTTAATTATCTATTTTTGCTTTGTTGTTTCAGGTTATAAATTTTCGCCGTGCTAACCGTTGCTTTTCTCTTCGTGCAGACTTAAACCAGCTAAAATCACAATACCAATACGCTAACCAAGATGCTCTTCGTGCCGCGCTCTGGCATCGTCATCGAGGTTGGGCCAAGCTGCTTAATTTCGAACCGACCTATTGATATAGTGGAAGGAGGAAGACCATAGTCACCAACTTCCTTCTAGAGCCTTCCCCAGAGCCAGATCCCACTCTTCCCCAAATCAACTTGATCCCCCTAACTGAAGAACAAGAAATGGCGAAGAAGACGGCGGTACGAGCACTTATCACCTAACAGACCTCCGGTGAAATGCAAACCAGGCTAGAGACATCAGGACAACGTCGTGAAACCGTGGTTGCCCTTCCAACTGCCATGGCAACCACATCTCGACCGAGCAAACGCGTATGCACTGCGTTGTCCGAACCGCAACGTCTGGTGGATAAAGAAGACACCGTGCTCCCTGAGGCGATGCTACCGAGCCCAGAGCCCGTGCACTCTGACAGAGCAAGCCCTTCAGAATGGGCACCATCAATGTCTTACAAGAACCGAGCTATATCTACCACGAATTCAGTGGTTGCTGATAAGGACCATACCCTTGCCTTCAATCTGTCAAAGAGTGTCTGTCTACCACAAGCCATGGAGCACCACGACCATTTGACCGATCTGAAGGCTATCCACTCGGCAACCAAATCGATGGTGCTTGTAAGTTCTTCCCTATACTTGTTTCCATTCGTAACAGTCTGTTTGCTCGGTTTTAACATAATCACTACCTCTCCTTTCTGTAGGCCTTGCAGAAAACCATGTCACCAATAAGCGCGTGCTGGAGCTGTGCAAGACAGCGTGGTCAGCCGTGGCAGACGCCAGCGCTAAGTTGGCCGAGCTAAATGAGGCCAAGTAGAGGATTGCCGAGCTCCAATCCAAAAACGCACAGCTTACCAAACTGGTCAATGCAGCGGATTTCGACAAGCAAAAGGCGCTGGCCGAAAGGAAAGACCGCTATCTGCGCAAACTGGCGAAGCTCGAAAAGAAAAAAGATGCTGAGATAGCCAAGCTGAAGAAAAGCGTGGAAGATGCTGAAGACTGTGGCTACAAAGAAGGAGAGGCCACGTATATTTTGCAGTGTGAAGCTGCAAAAGATATCTTTTTCAAATGTGGATGGAAGGCAGCTGTCATCAAGCTCGATCATGGCCAAGAAACCGAGGTCTTTCAGAACCCTCCCCCTTACTTCATTCCAAGTTACATGGCGGACTATGCCAATGCCATCCAACGGAAGTTGCTCTAAGAGGGAGAGGAGGAAGAAGAATCCCCAGAGCCAAACAATGCCCTACCTATTACCAATGACCACGGTCTCCAGACTACTCAGTCAGCTCGAGTGGAGCCACCAGTGCCAAGTACGGTTGAGGAGGCCCCAATGACCGACCTACCCCAGGAAGAACCTATTGAAACCGGCCTACCGAGTGGCGAAGCTCGGGTTGATCTGGATGCTGATTTGGATGATCTTTTCACTTGATTTTGTTTTTTCTTTTGGTATTGTAACCGGGCTCAAGCCCTTCCCTTTGTAATGAACGTTTTGAAATGGAATGAAATATGCTATTTGTCCAACTGTTTGTTCGGTTATTGTATTTCAATATTTTCTATGTTTTACATCATTCCGACTGCATGTCTAGCCAAACTAATTAGCTTGGCCTTACTTGATCCAGCCAACCTTTTTTGGCCGAGATACGCATCTCGGCTGAAGAATCCAAAAAATTTGTTGGTCAAACCTGCCAACCTGCTTTGGCTGAGATAGTTATCCCGGTCCAAGAGCTTGGTATAATGTTGGTCATACCTGCCAACTGTCTTCAACCTAGATCTTTATCAGAGCTAAATGTTAGTCATACCTACCAACCTTTTTTAGCCTAGATCCTTATCTCGGCTGAAGAAGAGAAAAAATGTCGGTCATACCTGCCAACCTTCTTCAGCCTAGATCCTTATCTCGGCTGAAGAAGAGAAAATGTTGGTCATACCTGCCAACCTTCTTTAGCCTAGATCCTTATCTCGGCTGAAGAAGAAAAAAATGTTGGTCATACCTGCCAACCTTCTTCGGCCTAGATCCTTATCTCAGCCAAAGAAGAGAAAATGTTGGTCATACCTGCCAACCTTCTTTAGCCTAGATCCTTATCTCGATTGAAGAAGAGAAAATGTTGGTCATACCTGCCAATCTTCTTCAGCCTAGATCCTTATCTTGGCTGAAGAAGAGAAAATGTTGGTTATACCTGCCAACCTTATTCAGAGTAGATCCTTATATCGGCTGAAGAAGAGAACTGAATGTAAGCTTATCCTATCAAACTTCTTGGCTGCCCCTTGCCGGCAATGACTAAGAACAACTTTTACAGTAGAAAGAATTATGCTGAAAAAACTACTTGTTTTATTTGAAAAAGGAAAAATTACAAGTATTATAAGGAAAAGCTAAAAATAAAATAGTTTGAAATTGGCAGTGTTCCATGGCCTGTGAATAGCCTTGTTGTCTCTATCTTCCAAGTGATATACCCATTTTCCTACGAAACCAACCACTTTGTATGGTCCTTTCCAGTTAGGTCCTAACTTGCCATCTCTAGGTACCAAAGTGTTACCCATTACTTTGCACAGTACCCAATCTCCAATCTTTAATTGCCTCGAATGCACTCGTTTTGTTATATTTTCTGGATAACTCCTGCTAGTATGAGGCAATGTGAACTAGTGTTCTTTCCCTTCTCTCTTCTGCAAGGTCGAGTTCCAAGGTTATGGCTTCTTCATTCAAATTTGGGTCAAAATTTTCACTTCAAATAGTGGGAAGGCCTACTTCCAGTGGGATTATTGCCTCCATGCCATAGGCCAAGGAAAAAGGCGTTTCTCCAGTTGACCGCCGAGGTGTGGTACGGTAAGCCCATAAAACATGAGGAAGTTCCTCTGCCTACTTGCCTTTTACTCTCTCCAACCTTTTCTTCAAACCATCTAAGACGACTTTGTTCGAGGCTTCTGCCTAGCCATTCGCTTGAGGGTATGTTGGTGTAGAGTTGTAGAATTTTATCTTGTATTCCTCGCAAAAGCCCCTGAAATTTTTGCCATCGAACTGAGTGCCATTGTCAGATATTAGAGCCTTGGGTATGCCGAATCGAGTTATGATGTTCTGCCAGATAAACTTCTTAACATCTTTCGCTTTTATCGATGCGAGTGCTTCTGCCTCCACCCACTTTGTGAAGTAGTTTGTTGCTACCCGGGTGCAGTTGGAAGTGGTCCTACTATGTCCAGGCCCCACATTGCGAAGGGTCACGGGTTAGTTAATGGTAGAAGCTCTCTGGCTGGTTGATGTATTTGGTGTGCGAACTTCTGACATTTCTCGTACCTCTTGACATATTTCTCTGAATCTGCTTGCATGTATAGCCACCAATATCCTTGTGAAATTGCCCTGTAAGCCAATGATCTTCCCCCTTGGTGGCTTCCACATACGCCTTCATGTATCTCGAACAAAAATGCCTCGACCTTGCTGGGATGGACACATTTCAGGTAAGGTCCTGTGAAGGATTTTTTGTACAATGCCAGTGATGGAGAGAGCCAAAATCACTGTGATTTTGCTCTAATTTTGTTGGCCTCTTTCTTTTCTTCAGGCAAGATGCCATCTTTTAAAAATGCTATAATGAGATCCATCCAAGATAGGCCTAGTTCGGCACAACATGTCTCGGCTGCTTCGGGTTCCTCAATACTTGGTCTAGGTAAGAAGTCGATCAATAATAGGTGTGGGATAGATGTATCTGCCATTGAAGCAAAACCTGCCAGCTCATCTGTTCTACTATTTTCTTCTCAGCCGATTTGCTCTATCCGAACTACTTCGAACTTCATAATCTCTTTTCTGACTAACTTTTGGTACTTAGCCATGCTCTCATCTTTTGCCTCATAGTCGCCTAAAATCTGGTTTACTACCAGCTGGGAGTCACTATACACCATTAGCTCAGTGGCCTTCATGAAAAGTGTTGATTTTAAGCCTGCCAACAGTGCTTCATACTCCGCCTCATTGTTGGATGCTGGGAAGCCAAGGTTAACTGTCTGTTCAATTGTGAAGCCATCTGGTGAGATAAGGACTATGCCAAGTCCTGCATTGTGACTATTGGATGCTCCATCCACAAAGAGTTTCCACATCTCTCCGACGAATAGCTTCCAGCAAGTAGAGGGATCGGATAACGTCTTGGGATCATGGCTGTTGCTAGTGTTTTCTTCCAAGTCCATGCCTGCTGTTGGGGTTTGATCTTCACTATCTGACTGCCTTAAGTCTTTACTTTTTTATGAGTCCTCACTGGGAATAGCATGGTTTGTTCCTTCCTTCCTGTCCTCAATCCTCTATGGCTTGCAATGTAGATGGGCATCCTGCATTAGGGGCTGCGCAGTTCCCGCGGCACTTTCCCCCCTTACTTCGGTTGCGTCAGTGAAATCGACCGGGTAGATGTCATGGCTTCCTAGTGTGAACTCAGCCACAAAGTCTACTAAAGCTTGGGCTTTTATTGTGGTTCTGGGTTGAAACTTGATATCAAACTGCCCCAACTCTACCGCCCATTTCAAGATTCGTCCAGAAAAATCCGCCCTCTCAAACACGGCCTTTAATGGAAAAGCCGTTAGGACGATCACGGTGGGCATAGAAATAGTGTGACAACTTTCTTAAGGCCATCATCAACTTGATATCAAACTGCCCCAACTCTACCGCCCATTTCAAGATTCGTCCAGAAAAATCAGCCCTCTCAAACACGGCCTTTAATGGAAAAGCCGTTAGGACGATCACGGTGGGCATAGAAATAGTGTGACAACTTTCTTAAGGCCATCATCAAAGCTAATGCCAGCTTTTCCAATGGTAGGTACCTTGTTTCAGCGCCCAGCAAGGTCTTGCTAACATAAAAGATAGGCAGGTGTTGGATTCCTTCCGCTCTAACCAACACTGCGCTGACTGCATGCTGTGAAACTGCTAAGTACAAAAAGAGCTCTTCTCCTGGTACCGGGGTTACTAATAACGGAGGAGAGGTCATGTAGTCTTTCAAGCTTTTTAGGGTGCGGTCACATTCATCATCCCACTCAAATTTGGCCTTTAGTGCTTGGAAGAATGGTCGACATCTGTCTGACGACCGGCTTATAAATCGGTTGAGCGCAGCTGCAAGGCCAGTGAGATGCTGTACCTCTTTGACTGTGTTAGGCCTCTCAAGATCTTGGATTGCTTTGATCTGAGAGAGATCAGCTTCTATACCCCAGTTGGTCACTAGAAAGCCTAGGAATTTGCCTGATCCTACGCCGAATGCGCATTTAGATGCGTTTAGACGCAACTTGTTGGATTTCAAAATTTGGAACATTTCATCTAGGTCCTTAAGATGGTCCTTCTCATCCTTGCTTTTGACCACCATGTCATCTATGTAAGCCTCCATTGTTCTGCCTAACAATGGTTCAAACATTTTGGTGACCATCCGTTGGAATATAGCTCATGCGTTCTTTAGGCCAAAGGGCATGACCTTGTAACAGTACAATCCTCTAGGCATTGTGAATGACATGACCTCCTGGTCTGGTTCATACATAGCGATCTGATGGTAACCTCGATACGTATCAAGAAAGCTAAGTCGGTTATGTCCTGCCGTTAGGTCCACCCAGTTGGTCTATCCGTGGTAGGGAAAAATTGTCTTTTGGGCATGTTTTGTTGACCGTTTTGTAGTCCACACAAATGCGCCACTTGTCGTTCTTCTTTGGTACTACCACAGTGTTGGAGATCCACTTGGGATAGTGTACTTCTCTTATGGCTCCTGCCTCCAGTAGGTTTCTTACTTCTTCTGCCACTATCTCTACGTAGTGGAGTGCCGATTGGCAAGTTCGTTGAATAATTGGTCTGGCAGTTGGGTGGACATTAAGTTGATGGCAG
This sequence comes from Camellia granthamiana, assembly GCA_036172215.1. NCBI lineage: Eukaryota > Viridiplantae > Streptophyta > Magnoliopsida > Ericales > Theaceae > Camellia > Camellia granthamiana. The sequence goes on along the minus strand of CM069907.1, from coordinate 47,094,285 downwards.
ATAAAATTTGAATCAATGCCAGGCATGTCGTATGGTGTCCAGGCAAACACTTCGATGTTAGAGGTTAAGAATTCCATGACCTTTACTCTCTCAGTGCTCGATAATGACGAGCCGAGTAAAAAGAACTTTTCTACGTTCTTTTGATCTATCCTTACCTCAACCAAGTCTTCCACTACCTTCTATTCTGCTGATTTGCCGACATCTGCAAACAGTTCGCTGCTTTCTGGCTCCTCAACCATCTAAACAAACCCTTTTGCAGCACGGCTGCCGTTTATCGTGACGAAACATTATTTCAACATGATTTGGTCTCCTAAGACTTCTTCAATAACGCCGGTTTCGTTAGGGAACCGTAATGCCTGATGGTAGGTTGACGCCACCGAGAGCATGGTGTGCAGCCATGCTCTTCCCAAGATTATGTTATAAGTGGAAGGGACCTTCAATACCCAGAATTCCACCTGTTTTGTCATCGTTCCTGCCTTGACTGGTAGGATTATCTTGCCCATTGGCCATTCTGGCATTGAGTTAAAGCCGACGAGGGGAGATGTCGCAGGTGCCAAGTCCTTGTCCTCTAATTTTAGTTGTTTGAAGGTCTCGTAGTACATTATCTCGCATGAGCTTCCTTGGTCAATCAGAATCCGTTTAATGTCGAAATTCTTGACGCGCAAAGTGACCACCAGTGCGTCATTGTGAGGGCAATGTAGCCTTACTAGATCCCTATCTGAAAAGGATATGACGTTCGTAGCCTTTGTTCTGCCCTTTTTGACAGTAGGTTGTGCAGTTAATACCTCTCTCAAGTGCTCAACCTTTTTGATCATCCCCCTGAGCTCACATACCCGCTCAAGTTCGACGATCCCATGTATAACGTTGATTATGCCTTGGGGTGGACCGTCGACCTGCATCCCACTTGGTTTGTTGAGGTCCTAGGGGGCTGGCTGGCTGTGTTCCCCCTTCTATATACTGGTCCAGGTGTCCAGCAGCCACTAACTCCTCCAGATGTTGCCTCAATGGTGTGTAATTTTCAGTGCAGTGCCCCTTCTCATCAAGGAATGTGCAATGGGACCTCTCATCATAGCCTCTTTATGCTTCTCCCAACTTGGCTAGCCGCCGAACAAAGGGTTCATCATGTATCTCGCTAAGAATCCGGTAGATAGGTTTATTGAATATTGTGGTAATGGCAGTGCGGACTCTTAACTTCCTTGTTTCTAGGTCCTCTCTATTGGCTCGCCTGCCTCGCCCATTCTTGCTTGGTTGTTCTACCGTGTTGATTTTTGTTGTAGTCTTTTTATCTGGCATCGTTGTTGTGCCAGATTTTGCTTTAGCACGGGCGCTATCTTCCTCTATCCCGAATATGTTGATGCACTCTCTCCATTAGGGCCTCCATCGTGAGGGGTGGCATCATTGTCATTGAGTCCCTCAATTTGTTACCAACTTGTAAACCCCGTTTGTATTGTACGATGGCGAGATTTGTAGGGCAATCCCCAATCTGGTTGAAAATCTCCTAATATCGACTGTTGTAAGACCTCAATGTCTCATTTTCGCCTATATCAATGGAGAGTAGCTGGTCAATCTCTACTGGTGTCTTGATATTCGTTCTGAATCTAGTCACGAACGCTTCTGCCAACTGTGCCCATGAGGCTATATTGCCTTCTAGCAGCCTTTCGAACCAAGTTAGACATAGGTCGCCAAGGCTAGATAAAAACAGGATACATATTAGAGCCTCGTTTCGCCGATATACTGCCATAACCTGGCGAAAGTGACCTAAGTGCATGTAGGGGTCTGACTTCCCCTCATAAGTGGTGAATTTGGACTGGTGGAAGCTTAAGGGTAGTGGTATGTTCTCAATTGCCGGAATGAATGGCAAGCTTTGTAACCTTGCTAATACTTTATATGTTGGTTCGTAAGTAAGGTGTGACATTGGCATCCCTACCTCGACACTCCCATGTGTCCTAGGGGCCAACCGCTATAGGGCTGAAACTCTACAAGGGTCGCGAGCCCTGATGTCCTCTTTCCATCGGGCCCTCTCCTCGAGCACTGTTCGCAAGTCCGCTAGTCCGCTGACCTAGGCAACTCCGTGTGCCTAGATGTCGTTTGATACGTGTGCGAGGTCCGATAGCTGCTTCCCTCTGTATACGACCGTTCAGTCCTCGTTCTTTCAGACATGGAGTAACGAGTCCTGGAAGTCCTTGATTGAGTGTTGCCTGTTCTAAGACTCCTACTTTCTGCTTGTGATGGCGTGACGTGTCTGCCACGATCTTCCGAGTGGTAAGAGGGCGTGTTGTCTTTGCGCCCCTCTTCCGTTGCCACCCCTTTTTCCTTTATCTGGCACTTCATTGTCTCCATGTCTGCCGCCATCCTCTTTATTAATTCGCCTTGCACCCTCACGCGATCCTCCAGAACTTGAGGATCCAACCTCCGCATCTATCTTTCAGGACTTTGAGAGCAACGGGGACTGGTGCCCTGTCTCTCCCGTGTGTCCCTCCGAGAGTTCCGCCGCTGGGGTTTTAATTCTGCTATGGGTGGGATAGAAGGTAAACCTTCGCGCCTCCCGCCCCCCTTAAGGGTTTGCCCATCAATAACAGATTGCGGCAAATCTTTATTGTGTGCCATTAGTTTCAACTAGAGAGGAAAACTCAATCAAGATGTTTTGTTCTTTGTGTAATTCCCACAGACGGCGCAAATTGCACGAGCGCGAAATAATCTTCTCGTATAATCCTGTTGGTCAAGTTTGCACTCCTCCAAACGTCATCGCTTTACTTCCTGAAAACACAAACGTGAGCTAGCCGGCGGGTGTATGCCGAATACCTCTCCGATGCCTAAGTCAGCAAATAGACAATAGACAAAAAGGTCTGTGTTGTTGAGAATAAAAATTGTGATCCCTGTACATAGGTCTGTCATGAGCTTTTAGAAATTCCACCTGGCACAATCCTAATAGGACTTCGACTCTTTTTAGTAGAGTCCTCCTAGGAATCAAAAAGATAATGCCTATCTTTTTACACCCTCCTCGCTGCTTAACCAAGTGAGATGGTCCTACCACGGTCTGGTAACAAAACAACTGAGCTAACACCACCACGCTTTACGACAGATTTCTCCAAGCTCACCTAGCTCGGTTCCACATTGTCCTCTTACAGCTCGATTCTCTTCTCTCTATATCTTAGTTCAGAACACTAAGACCAGTCTTCTGGCAAACAGCTCTGACAAAATTGACAGGATAAAAGACCGGGCTAAGCAAGCCATCACCACAGCCCATAGTTCGGTCCATTTTCCATCTGGTTCCAGCTCGGCCCATGTACAAACATAAATTACCCTCTCATTAACAATTTTTTTTTTTCTTTTCATAAGGGTGTCTCGGCTGTAGTTCCAACAAATTCCCAGTACTTTCAACTTTTACTGAATAATTATTGGACATAAGCATTGGGTGACTTCATAGTAAATTAAGAAATGAATTTATTTCTTTTTTTCCTTTTATCTGAAAGAATAAGAAATGAAAATTTTAACCATTGATTTATTTTTTAAATTTTAAACTCATAATTTACTGTCCTAATAAATTGAATTATTCAAGTTGTGGTTTAATCAATGCTAATCCCGAATTCAATTAGTTAAAATACTTCTCTTCAATAGTTTAAATGATAAAATCTTTTATTTTAGATAAGGTCCATCACATTATTTCCCTCAATCCTTTTCAAGTGCCATATTCAAAGCAATATGCATTTTTGTTAGTAGTATGAATTTGCTAGACAGTGTGTCACTCTGTTTTAATGTCAATTTGGGTGTTTACGCTTTATTTAGTTAGGGAATTTGCGAAAGAATTTGATAAAAAAAAAAAAAAAAAAAAGAAGTAAAATGTGAATAAATTATACCTACATTTCATCTAATTTCACACATCTTTTTCTTTTCTCTTTCCAAATACTTTTCCAAATTTCTCAACTAAACACAGTCTTAAGGACACCAAATTAGGAATCAAGATCTCTTATTCCGTTCTATGCTCCCTTCTTTGTCCCTTCACATTTTATTGGTTTATGGAGTTGTTCATATCAACAAAGATGATATTAAAAACGTATCAAATTGAAAGGGACAGAAAAAGGTATATAGAAGGGGATAGATTCATTGTTAAATTTTGGCTATGTTAGGGTACAAAAATGTTAAAATTTGACAACCTTATTTCTAATATTTGTGTCATTTTTTGGCATGACTATCATCTCATTTTTCCAACTACCATTAAATCACTATAAAATACATCTAGTCGTTAATAAAAATACTAAAATTTAATAATTTGACAAAGTTTACGTCAAATTTAACACTAAGAATAACAAGGTAATAATATAATTATGCCAATTTAAATAACACATTAAGACGTTCAAACTAGCTGGATTGACTTCTTTGCCAAAAAAAAAACAAAAAACAAAACAAACAAAGATTTTTCTCAATTTTCCCCCACTCCTTTGAAAAGGGTTCAACTCCTTTCAAGTTGGTGGAGAGGTGTTGTTAAACTTAGTAGTTTTGTATGTCTATTTAACCGTTCATTTTTTAAGATCCATTGAAAAGAGTATCAACACGAAAAATAAATTGATCTGACATTGATAACCAAATAATTGAATCACATTTGTTGTAAAAAAATAAAAATAAACAGTCTATCCTCTAAATTATATTTACAATTCAATTTTGTAACATGTGTAATCTAAATATGTAACTATCAATATTTGATGAATTTAATTTTTTACATGAATTATTTTCTCGATAAATCTTATAAAATAAATTATTTAAATCAACAAGATGAGTTTCTAAATGGACCCACTAAACCTAACAATCCCTCTCTAATTAGATCACTAACTAGAAAGAAGTCATCTCTCCTTCAAAAATATGTGTATAGTTCTTTGTATGTATTCTCATTCCTTGTGATTGCATTGGATTCTGACAAGTGTTCTATGATTTGAAGAAAAAGTAGTTGCTTTCAGTAGGCTTCTTTCTCTAGACATATTTTTGTCAGTGGGGTGAATAAAAAAATGCAATTACTACAAATCTTTCAAAAAATTAATTTACTCCAATTTTTACTCTTAGGTATATTTAGATATCAAGAATCAAAGAAAATTAATATCAAAAAATTTCATTATTCAAAATAAAATTCATGTGTCAGTGTTATTCAATAATTTAGTTTATCTAAAAAATTTACTCAAGTTTCGTTTGTCAATTATATATTTTAGTCAAAAAATTACTAAAATAACTTATTCCCAAACGAGGTCTAAATATAAATATAAACACTAGACACAATATGAATACATTGACCAAAAAAATAAAAATATATAAGACACGAAATATGGGAGACATATATAAAATATATTATTTTATGTATTTATTGTATGCCGTATACAAAAATAACCAGATCTTTAAATATCTAAGTATATAAAATATATTATTTTATGTATTTATTGTATGCCGTATACAAAAATAACCAGATCTTTAAATATCTAAGTATTTAGAGCATATCCGAATCAACCAAGATATTTGCCCTAATAATTATGTATCAAAAAGTATTTCACGAGTGTCATAGAGTTCATGTATTTTAGAAATGGATTATTTACCAATAAATCCTACTTCACAATCTGTTATACCAAATAGTCCCACTTTTTTTCTTTTATACTACGTAGTCCTGCTGGTGGGTTTAGTTGGTCCTTTTTCTTGGTTTTTCCTTTTTTGGTAGGTCTGTGTGGACGAACGTGCCCTTGGGTCAATGTGGCAATTTCGTTGTGGGTCAATTCTTTTTTTGGAAACGTTGCTCCTTCCGTTTTGTCTAATTTTGATGATACATTCAAAAACTTTTGAATGTAAGGTTTTCATAGTTGAATGTGTGGTTTGTTTGCTGACGGCTAGAGATTCAGAACACTGCCGTGTACACGCCGTTCTTTACCTGGTATGCTTATTTCTCCTTGGGTCGTTTAGCTTTGATATAGATTGTACGTATTTACATTGTGGTCTGTGTTTTTTTCATGTTTTAACGTATGTGGGTTGTTTCTGGATTTTGGCCGATCATGGTGTTACTGGTGTCTGTGTGTTATAGGAGTCGTCGTTAATGGTGTGTGGTGTGTTACTGGTGTTATTATTTCTTTTGCTGTTAACCCTGGTTCTGAAGTGCCACGTTATCCCGATGGGATGTGCCCTGTTTGATTGACGTCGGGACATGTGTTTCACTTTGGGTGGGGAGTCATACTTTCGAGTGTGTGTCTTGCCCCGTTTTGTACTGTTTTCCATTTTTAATTTTTGTCCCTGCCCCCCTCATCAATCATATGTTCACATTCGCAGGAGGATGGACAATGGAATTATGCTAATATGTTGTTACATTAATGTCAATGTCGCTATTAATTTGCAAGTTCCATTTCGATTTGACGACGTCGTCCGTGGTGTTTGTGATAAGTTTGAAGGGCTCACACCTGCCGATGCATGTTTTTACTTCAAGATGCCCGGTTATAACAATTTCATATTGCAGAATGATGTTGATGTGGCGAACATGGTGTGTCTTGCACGGTCTTTTCAATTGCAATGCGTTGATGTACTAATTGAAGTACATCGTGCACTAGTCGGCGACAATGCAAACAGCCAATTACAGACAGCTCATTGTGAGCCGACCAATGTGTTTGACAAGTCGGACGTGGATGACGAAGAGGATTTATTGGCAAAATTCTGCCCTCATGTTGACAAGGTGTTTTTGTCTGCCCAATGGGCTAACGAGATTCAATGTATTGGCCAAAGTTTTGAAGGTGGAGTGGATGAATTCTGGAGTGCTCTTCGCAAGTATGCTGTCGAATGTGGTTTCCGTTTTAAATATGTCAAAAACGATTCTGTGCGGATCACAGCTGTATGCATGATGAGGGAATCGAAGGGATGCATGTGGTCGGTGCATGCACGCGTTTTGCATGCTAAGGGATTTTTCTACCTTCGCAAATGGAATAAGGAGCACATCTGTGGCGTAGTTGTTTGGACACCGAAAAACCTGCGGGCTGGTTCAGATTTAGTGTTCGATGTTATTTCTGAACGGGTACGTGACAAGCCACTTACGCGACCCACAGATGTGGTTTATGATCTGAAAAAAGATTATGGATTAGAGGTTAGCTACCGGGTTGCGTGGTTAGGTGTTGAAAAAGCTCGGGGGGAGATGTTTGGTGCACACTCCATTTCATTCGACCAATTGCGGTGGTACAGTTCCGTTGTCACTGAAAACAACCCTGGAAATTACGTCAATATTGACTGTGATGAACACAACAACCGTTTCCTAAGGTTTTTCATATCATTCAAAGCATGCATCGATGGGTTCAATCATTGTCGTCCGTTACTATTCTTGGATGGGACTTTTCTGAAGGGAAAATTCAAGGGCCATTTGCTAGATGCTACTGCGAAGGATGGCAATCAAGGTACTGTAATAATGTTGACACAAATCATTTTCGTTGTACAATTTCAATTTCATTATTTATTGCTGACATAATGTTCCCTTACACATTCAATGTCACTCACATGTTAATTGGTCTCACAAACATACCACCAACATATTTGCAAACTTAACTCACAACATCCCTTTCTAGGTCCCTTTCCTTTAGCCATCGCGATTGTTGATTCAGAGAACACCGCAAACTGGGCATGGTTCTTGGGACATCTCGCAAATGTTGTCAACAGTCACAGGACCCTTACGTTCGTATCTGACCGACATGCAGGCTTATTGGAATCAATACCTATCATATTTCCCACAGCCCACCACGCATTCTGCTACAACATTTGCAACGTAACTTGCAACATAAGTTGCGATATGTTAACACTTCATATCGAGCTGGAATGTTGACTAAATTCCGGGCGTGTGCTTACGCACCCACTGTGTCTTCATTCACCCAATGCGTTGAGGAATTTACCAAATGTGGACGGAGGGTTGTTCCCTTGTTCTTAAAAGACTTACCCCTTTATTTTTGGGCTAACGCTTACTTCCGGTATGTATTCTTAGTCTTCCTTTTTGCTTTCTGTTAATACTGCATTTCCCATTTTTATGCTTTTCACATTTTCATGCCATTTGCCTACGTCCTCACTAATATCATACTTCTTACATATCAGTGGTTCACGGTACGGTGAGATGAGTTCCAATGCCGTTGAATCGTTTAACTCATGGATACGGGAAGCACGACACCTACCAATAACTCAACTGGTTGACAGTATTCGAGTTAAGATTATGTGCCAAATGGCGAAACGCAGAATAAAAGCACAAGCGTGGCCCGGTGTTATTTGCCCAAAAATGGAAGCTCGTTTGGTCAAAGCGTATAATAAAGGTAGAGCATGGCTTATCAGCCAATCCACCGATACAATGTTCGAGGTCCACTCTTTCCCATCCGTCATGGTTGACGTTGACAAACATACATGTTCCTGTTTCAAGTGGCAAATAAATGGATTTCCATGCTCTCACGCAGTTGTTGCTATCCGGAATAACGGCCTCGACCTGTATGATCTAGTTGCTGAATTTTACCACGTCACTGCTTACCGCAAATCATACCAACACAACATACAACCCATTCCAGCTGTGGAGAAACCAACATTCAATCCTGAGGATTTCGTCATACAACCACCTTCGGTAAAGCGACCACCAGGCCGGCCCAAAAAAAAAAGAATTCTTTCCCAAGGTGAAGAAGTGCAACAAATTCGATGCGGCCGGTGTCAACGCATGGGTCACCACAATCGCACAACATGCAAGGAACCAATTTAGCTTGACACACACACACAAATATCCGAACTCCATACTTTAACTTTATTGCAGTTCCTTTCTATCTAAATAATTGGTTATGCCACAGCAATAACCTAGACTTGTATGAAAGACAAGTTCACAGCAAACATTTTACAGCTTCCAGTTTATTAGTGACGTGTGAACACTTCATACCCCGTTACCATTAATTACTTTTGAACTTGTTACATTTATTTTGTTCCAAAAGTATTCTCATTTTTAACCATACTTTATTATGTGGATGCTGTTAACATGTTCAACGTGCGGGTATGCACATCCATAACCTAGACTTGTATGAAAGACAAGTTTGCAACAAACAATTTACAGCTTCCAGTTTATAAGTGACGGGTGAACAATTCATACCCCGTTACCATTACTAACTTTTGAACTTCTTACATTTATTTTGTTCCAAAAGTGTTGTCATTTTTAATCATACTATATTACGTGTACGCTGTTAATATGTAAAAATAGTAAACATGTAATACGTAAAGATTTTAGCGGCATGACTTCAACGCCGACCGACTATGTTGTTAACAGTACACGGTCTCCATCACAGTAATCGCACACCCACACAATGCGAACCTTACATCTACCTAACCCTCACATCACACACCACAGAAAAGCATTACACATTAGCATTGCCATAACAGTCACACATAACATGCACACATAACATGCACCACCACACAAAAACAAGCTGGACAAGTACCATTCTCAAACAAAACAATTTCATTTGTCAAATATAACCATACGTTTCCAAGCAAAATATAATTACTGTATCACCATTCTAATTACATTTCAAAAACCAACACTCCAACATTTACCATACTGATGTTCAGCCAAAAAAAAAAAACACAACCCAAAAAACAGTGCATCATACACCAGTCTTTGTTGCCATCTAATTAATTACCATGTTTATATCCCAACAATGTACCATGATTTCATTCATTCAAACCACGTGCTGGATCATTCACAAACGCCTTAACCATATTTGCACATAGTATGATGCAATTACTTCCGTGCAGCAAACGTTCCACGTCAGCCTAATGAACATACTGTCGCATAATAGCGCACACAATGACCCCACAATCAAGCCTGCACAAACAAAAAAATTTACATATTAGTAGCCAAACACACGCTACACAGAACCTTACACAGTACAGTCCCCCCAGACAAAACGCAAACACAACTAACTTACGTCCCCGGTTTCTGTTGCGGACACTTTGTCACAGCTTCAAGCGAGCTGCTGAAATTCGCTAGTATGCTTTGCTCATCCAACCCGAATTCACGCAAAGTCTGCTTCATCACCTTAGTAACACGTTCTTTCTGCCATAACTCAAACAAAATAATTACACAATCTTCAGAAGCCTAACCCAGAAAACAATCACATGATCACAAAACAAATTACAAAAATTAAACTCAAAAACCATACCAGCAAAGTTGCTACATTGTGATATACATCAACTCTGTCTCCACGCTGCCTCATCGGATTGTAATGTTTCCAAGTCCCATCTTCCGTATCATACACTACAAGTGTCCAATGTCCGTCATGACACATTGGGAAGTGTATGAACCTACAATCGCTTGCAGCAGAAACATTCGTACGAACAAACTTTTCCCTAGCATGCACATCATCGCTTTTCACCATATCCTGCAAAAGTTAAAAATCATTAGAACAACACACAGACACAGCAATGAGCTTCATGCACTACATAACTTCACAACTCACCAAACACACACTACTAAAAAAATACGACTTATCAGCCAACTCATCATCCCCATACATCCTCGCATGCTCGCTTTTCAGCAACTCAACATACCCATCAATCACCTGCAATAAACATGAACAAATAAAAACCTTCTATCCACATAACACCAATGCCACGTATATTGTCCCACAAGAGTTCATTCCCCAAATGTGAAAGCAAAATAATTTTTCTACAAATACAAATAACTCCTCACATTTCCACAAAGGCTACTCTGGCGTACGAGGTTTTTCACATCACTAAAGTCAACCACCACACCAGCATCACAATCCTCCCACATGACAGTCCTACACACACCAACAATTATCAGTACCCACAAAAATAATTTCATTACAACAAGTATTAACAAATCAAAAAAAAAACTTACGTACCGATCACCATGCCTATCATAACCTTGCTTGATTCTACACTTCTCCTCCACCATCATCATTTTCCACACCCCCAACCTGTTGTTTATATCAAAGCCGGACCACTTACTACCCTTCACGACCACAGCGTCCACATCAATAACTCCGGCATTATTAACTCAGTCATCACCTCGAACCACAATGCTAGCGTCTGTGACTGACTTCTTATTACGCCCATGTAAGATGGGGTACTCGAAATCCGGCAATTTTCGTTCCTGCCTAACTTTGTTTTTTATGTTACGAACAAACGATGTTTGCCCCCCAGAAACAATTACCCCCTCATCCATATCAGACAGATCAACATTCACAATACCACCACCAGTTCTCCCACATTGCTCACCATCCGAATCAACAACAGCTCATCCTGCACTCGGCCCCACACCCTCATTACACATATACGTAGCCCCCATACCAGCCCTAATCGGCGACACATTGTACACAATTTCACCTCCAACCTTAACCCCAACATCACTACTTCCAACACCATCCCGACGTACCTCCACATCCTGAAAAGCTTGCGTCACCGCGTGTACATCACAATCAGTGAGTTGATCCTCAAGCACCAACACACTCCTCCGCAACTCGATATTTTCTTTTTTCAACTTGTCCACCTCGTCATTCTTAATTCCCAACACACACTCAAACCCCCCTACAATGTTGACAGCTTGTGCCTCCAATTTTTTTTTCAGACCAGCAACTTCTCCCTCAAGCAATGCAATCATTTCATCTTTTCTTTTATTCTCCAATTCCAGTTTAGCGATTGCACTGCCATATTCATCAACCTTACTGACTTTCACCCCCTCACTGTTCTTCACAAATGTTGAACCACGTAACACATCTGTCGCATTCCCCCCCACTGCGATGTCTGCTTTCTGCCCTTCCCACGAACTGCACTCCTCACGTACAACGCCAAATCCAAATTTCAAGTCGTCCGTATGCATCGCATCAACGTTGTGTGCACCATCACCTTCAATTTCATCCACGAAAGCATCATCACCTCCAGCACAATCAACCACATCTGACTGAACATCTCCAAACACGACAACATCCGCACCCATCATTTCACGTTCATATTCGAACGACCTAAGCCGGTCTACTTTAACCTACGCAGACACAAACATATTACCATCACGAATTACAAAAAAACTCAAAACTACGCCTTAAAATAACAACCAAACCCAACACATATACCTGAAAATTAACTGGTCTGGACAGATCAACCCTCTGACCTTTGCTCAGCAATTTCCCAATGTCCCATTTCATGAATCTGGGGAACATGTTCTTCGTTTCCGGCTCAATTATTGTCGAATGTTCACATATCCAATACTAAAGATAACAATAAAAAACAAAAAATCAGCCAACTAATATGTCTACCACAAGTGTTTGTTACAACGACTAATTACATTGGACATTCACATACCAATAACGCAACCACGCAGCCTGTCACCTTCCACGGCATTCAATGAAACTCCTTCACTGGCCCCATCAGTGTTGTCATTATTGCTCCAGTCCAGTCGTACATCCTCATTGTGTCCAAGTCGTTCATGTAACGCACAAATGCCCAACTGATTGTCTCACCTGAATTTGAAAAAAACAGCTTGCCACACATGTACAAGGCCAACAGCTTTGCCACATCTTCCTCATCTTGCCCGATCCGCCCTTTAATAGCTTCAAAAAACAAACTTTTCACAAGTGTCGATGTTAACCGCGACGTGTCACGACACCTGCACTGAATGAAGTCTGACACTGGTCGTTGCCCCAGGGATAAATCCAACCGCCTTTTCCTGCATTGCAAACCAAAAATCAGCCTCACATCGCTACTGGCAAATTTCAACATTGCCCCTCCAATATAAAATGCATTCTCACGCGGATCATACGTTCTTATAATCTTAGCAATCAGATCATCACACTTTCTGAATTCATTGTGGCTCAACTTGTTGACGTGGATCGCCTCGATCATAATCCAAAATGGCGTTCTCTTCAACTGATTCATATGTGCCTCCGTCAGTTTAGCAGAACTAACAAGTTTGATTATACCAGCAACGTTTGACCTGTAGTTAATCCTCGTGTGGGCCTGCCACTGTGGGGAGTAATTAACTTTACTCACATTACGTCCCACCGTATTATGTACAACTTTCGTCTGTTTGAAAAGGATGCGTCCCTCCATTTTCACACCTACTTTGTGTGGCTTCGACCCAGATGCTTCCTCAACCCTTCGTTTCTCACAAGAACGGGTCCACGGACTACGTACTGTACTGCTATCTGCAACACCAGAAACAAACCAATTCAACAATTAATACAACTACTCCCCCAACAAAATAAGCCCATACAGCCACCCCCCATACAAAAAAACCAGCTGCTGCACACAAAAATACCAACACCACACTCCCACTCAACAAATGAACTCATTGCATCACACCCCACCGCATTACCACACCAACACAGCCACCAACAAGACAGACACCAAAACCCCCACCACACAGCACCCACATACCCCACATGAAACTATGACCCACAAAAAGTCAACAAATTAAAAAAAAACCCCCACATAACTCATACAACTACAGCCACACAAACAACATACAAAAACCACAAAACCTGCCAAAGCCAAACCCCACATGCATGTTCACAGTAACATGTGCCCCCACCAACCAACCCCACAACCAATTTTTATCTGAACCTAATCCCACTCACACACAAACACAAAAAACCAACGATGGCCCACACAAAAAACAAAAGTACCACAGCACACAGTCAAAAAAAAACCACATACCCCCAAAACCAAACACGCAGTAGTGTAAAAAATATTTCACACTAACCCACACATGCAAACATTCACCCACCCCACACAAGCAGACCCCTTTTCCAAGCATCACGTGTGGTCTCCAGCAAAAATGTCCCCTTCAATAACATTCTTCAACCCCTTACCCCCACAACCACAACCAACAACACAACACAACACAACACAACACACAAAGGAACAAAAAATCCCAAGCCTCAAAAAGTCGTACGATGGCCCACACCAACCACCAAACACCAAATACCCCAAAAACCCAACACGCAGCACGATAATCCACACACACAAAACCCCCAAACACCTAACACACACACCATCCAACATCATACTTAATCGACTCATAACCACTATTAAACAGTACGAACGAAATTGACAAGAAAAACACATAAACAGAATGAACCACACTATGAAACACAAATGCCAACATCAAAATTTACGAAACATACTCATCCCGTCCACGAAAGAACTATGTCAGATCACCGTAGAGGGATTATTCGAACTAGGGTTCCTTTATCGGCCACTTCTTGCAACGTCACACCGTTCGATCGTCACAAGTAGGGTTTCATACAGTACAGACTGAGAGACCACAACGACTGTGTAAATATAAATGGACAAAACGGAGAAACCTTGAGCGAGTTGTGGGTGTGTGGGCCTTGTCCTAACCCCCAAACACACCAACCCAGCCCAAAAATAAAAATCCCTTACAGCGATTTCCCATTTTGTGACACATTCGCAGTGTATCACGTGCAACACACCACACATGAGCCACACACGCACGTGAGACACACACGCGCCTAAAGAATTAATCTTGAAGCCCCCCAGCCGCATCAAATAACGGTTACACGAGGGTATTTATGTCCCTCACAATTTAATGGGACTAAACGGTTTAATAGAATAAAAATGGGACCAACTGGTTCATAAGTTCAAATTTTGGGATTTATTGGTAAATCTCCCTTTAGAAATTCTCTATTCAAATTTTAAAATTTTATTTTGACTCTAAGTTAATTCCTAAATGCAATGGGTTCAAATAATGGAAAATTTATTAAAAAAATTCTCTTTCAAGTATTTGTATCTCAATTAATTCATGAAATATTCTTATATTTCAATACATCTTATTATTTTAGACATTTAATTCACTAAATCCTAATTTTCATATTTAAAATCTTTTGTGAATAATTTTAGCTTTATAAATATTTTTTGAACCCTTAACAATTTAATTATGTAAATATTTATATTAAATAAATTTGATAGTGTGATGTACACATTATCAGTGAATGTTCGCATTATAGAATATTTATATTGTCAATGTGAATAATAATGCGCGTTTCGCCCTATTATTATCAGAGAATATTTTGATAATTATATCACTTATAAAATTTATTGAAGTAAAATAAAATAAATTGAATTAAGTAAAACAGGTGAAAATAAATTTGTGAATAAATGTTTCTTCAATAATTATGAATTAGTGGGGTCAATTTATATATATATTTCATGAAATTCAATAGGTTCAATTTAAGCCACTTCACATAATTAAGGTGGCGCAGCCCGTGGTTGGTTTATTGGACTCGCCGTGTCTTTGTTTAATTCTTGGTAGGCGTTGGTTGTCCTTTTTATTATGGCCCCTTAAGTTTTAATATTTTTCCGTTTAGTGTCTTCATTTATTTATTTATTTTCATTTTGGTCTCTGTTTTCTCGAATTTACTCCAACAACCTATATTAGTCTAATTTTGAACAAGAAATACCATGTCAACAACCATGCAGCATAATAAAAAATTAAAATTTTGAACAAATTACATTTTGCCTCCATGACCAATTGCCTCTTTCACCATTCATTCACTACACTCTCTATTATCTCTCCATCAAATCCTTCCACTGACACAATACCAATACTAATACCTTCACAGCCTCATTTCTTTACCTTTCTCTATACGTTCAAACTCTATTGCTAACTACACTCTCTCTTGTCAGTGTCAATTTGTCATTACCAACAACTGAATAATATGGGACCATTTACCGCCTTACTTCAACTCCTCACTGCCACTAACAATATCATAAACCACCATCAAATATCCAACACTATAGGCCTTTCAAATAGATATCATTGAATACATCATCAAACAACATCTCTTTATCAAATATGATTTCCATTTTAGTAGATTTGGAAGAAAAAAGGAACAATGAAGTGGAGTAGAGCGTGAATAGGAGCAATTTAGTTGTAATTCATTCAATTTTGGACAGACATTGATTGTGGTAGAAAATTGAAAAAAATGACAAACATTAAGGACTGAAGTTGGAGAAAATTTTATAGGTTAAAGTGTGAGAATATTGAAACTTAAGAAAAGTGTAATTTATCTAAATTTATATAATAATGTGATATTACGTCACGTGACTGCTGAAGTTAGTTGTGGGAATAAAATTGAAATTGTTAAAAACATTACGGACCATAGTGAAAAATATTGAAATTTAATGGAGTGAAGTGTAATTTACTTTACTTTTTGGGCTAAAATCTCCCTGAAGCTGAAAGGTCTATATATCTAGAGCTTTGGCTTCTGTGGGTTTGAAGCCTCTCTCTGTTTTTGCTCACCTAGCAGTGTGTATGCTTTGAGTTCATTAACCTCAAAGTTTGCAAGAGTCTCAAGATTGAGTTCATTAATTCAAGATATAACAGTCTAGATTTGGGGACATGTTGGTTTGAATTTTGATGTTCAAGATACAAATCAAGTCTACTAGTCTGTAAATGCTGAGTGTTTCCTAGGGTTTTGGTTGCTTTGTTCAAATCCCATTTTGCCCCCTTTTCTTTGTGAACCCAACATTGTATCGTTTATGATAATGAAATCACATCAACTAGAAATGCTGCCAAACTCCTTTGTTGACTCAGAATCTCATAACCAAAAACCCATTTCCATCTTTCACAACTCTGCTGATCTATCAAGGGAATCTAGGGTCAATGGGAAGGAAACTATGGTGGGAAAGCAAGATAGGTCTATTGGGGTTCTTGAGGTTTACATACACCAAGCAAGAGACATCAAAAACATATGTATATACCACAATCAAGATGGTCCAGCAAGAGATTGTCGATATGTATATGAAAAGTATGCATCAATTCACCGAGTCATTGGCAAAGATGAAGCTTCCTTTGGAAATTGGCAACGGACGTGCTGATGATTTAGGAGATACAGGCTCGGATGAGAAAGTACCGGTAACAACAAAGAGCAATGGACAAAGAAACCCAAGAGTGTTTTATGGGAGTAGAGCTTTCTTCTGATCTGTTTTATTGATTCAAAAGACAGAGGTGACTTGCATTGTAGTGAGTGAGTCGAGTGAGTAGTGAAGTGTCTTGACTCTGAATCTGTAAGCATGTTTTGTTTGTGTTTCAAACTTTATTGCTATTGATTTTAGTTTTTTTAAGGAAGTACTTTATCATTTTCTTTAGTTTCCAGATTGTTTATTTCCTCTTTTCCTTGCAATGAATACACTTGCAGAAGTCGCCATTGATTTACATCTTCTTCTTCTATTTTTTTTCTTTTTTTTCTTTTTTTTCTTTTTTTCTTTTTTTTTTTTTTGTACCTAGATGGAATTATTTCATACATTCACAGGGAAAAACTAAAATTCGAAAAGAAAATTCAGGCCAATCCAACACCTAATAGTTATATCTCACCATTTTTACATAAGCATACTGAGCATGAAACTAATAGGAGTGTACTTATATTCTTATTCCATTCTTCCTAACATCACCATCAGATAATCAAGATGTGTCCAATTTGAGAACCACTACTGCAGGAGTAGTTTTTTATAACACATAAATTCCAAAAGAAACATATACATATATAATAATAGATATATGTTCAAGTAAATGTACAGGTGGTTTAGTATCAATGTTGATATTCTTAATTCACAACTTTATAAAATCAGAAAAATATCGAAGTGTTCTTACCTTCATGTATTTTCCAATAAGAGAGCACAATTAAGCTTTTGTATCCGCCTATAGGAGAGCACAAGCAAGCTATGTGTGCTCTTGCCCAAACCACTACTCAGCGATGCCCACATGTGTTAAGAATTCTGAATTAGCTTTCTCGTATGTTAGCGCTTGAATCAAAGAATGACTCCTGTTTGCTAAAAAAATTGACCTGTGCAAAGTTTATACATGTATTGCCTCAGATTCTTCTACAAGAAATGCATTGGCATTCATCATTTGAACTCAATCCGCCAACCAAGCAACCTTTCTGGTAAGTTACTTTCACTATGCTGCGGAAGTAACCACAGAAAGATCCCGAGATATATGGGTCCTATACTTTCTTTTTGGTTCCTAGTAGCACTTCCAATCTGTCTCTCCATTTTCTGTCCTTCCAAACATGTTAGTACATAGATAAACTGTTGATAAAACTTATAATTAGTAACTTTTTTGTGACAAAATTTTTAAATTGTCACTGAAAATTAACAATTGACTTTTTTAATAGTATTTGATGAAAAATACCATTAATTATCGCAGGACTTACTGAATAATAAGTCTACCTATTAGAACCTACACTTAATCCCCTAAATTATAACTATTATGTAATTTAAACGAAATGTTACTTTAGTCTCCGTATTTTTATTTTAATTTTTAAAAAAGATCTCCATATTTTAATTTGAATAATGTGAATCTTATGCTTTCAATTTTGTTACTACAATTGTGGAGAGATAAAAAGTAATCCATGTGAGGTGGGCCCACCCAATGCCTACATGGAAATATATTTAAGGTAATAAAATAATATCTTACAATGCAAGTTGCCAACTTGCTCTGACATACATGTATCAGATAAGGTTTGGACCATACAAATGGCTTATTTTCATTAAACCAAGTTGGTGGTTTAAGCTCATTAGATAAAATAAGTAGCAAGTTTGTCTATATAAAGGAATGTAATCTCTATCTCCAGGAGAAGGTTTACCTAAACTATTCTATTTATTTATTCAACTTGATTTAGATATATGCTATTTAACTTGATTGTCAGAGTGCCCTCGATCGGGCTGGCAACCGCTAGTTGGGAGGCACTGACTATTTATTCTTTTTGCAAATTCAGAACGGTGCGGTTCAATTCTTTATTAATCTCTCGATTAATATATATGGCACAATTTCTACCTCCACAACAACATTACCATTTAAAAAAAAAAAAAAATTGCAATGTGATTTTTGGGTTATAAGCCATTAACATTTTAAACCAAAAAAAAAATGTCAAATGCAGGTAAAATTAAAAAAATTTAATAATGCAACAAATATAATAATGGTGTAAAAATATTTGAAATATGTCAGGTGCAAGTAAAATTAAAGAATTTTAATAATACAACAAAAATAATAATGGTGTAAAAAGATTGGAAACATGCTAAGATTGAGATTTGAACCAGGAGCACCCTTGCGGTTCAGTAACTGAAAATAGCGCCTTAGACCAAACCGGCTATTTTCAGTCCAGTGCAGACGGTTAGTGACAAAATATACTTGAATCTTACACAGGGGCGGAGTTAACAAGAGGACAGGGGGTCACGTGCCCCCCTGCGGTTTTGCAATTTTTTTTTTTTTTTTTTAAATCAAACATAAAGAAAATATTTTAAATAAAAATATTATTTTAAATGTCAATGACATTTTTAAAATAATAAGAATAATAATGGTTATTTTGATTAAAAATAAAGTGACTACGATATTATTACTTATGAAAATTTTAATATAATGGTGATGTCTATCACTATTGACATACAAACATAATTAATCTTAATGAAAATATAGAATTTATTGAATTGTTAGTTATATTTGACATATAACGTTTATTCTCCATGTGTTTATTTACTAGTGGTTGGTGATATCACATGTTAATGATGACATGGTATAACTATTATATTAAATTTTTACACATATTTTGTATAAAAAAATTACTTTATCATTATATAATTTATTTTAAAATTTTATATCCATGACTTTTTTTAATATTGTCCATGATACACTAATTACAAATAATATTTAGCTTATTGGTTCTATTTTTCAGAAAACAGTTTTCAAAAAATTCTACATTTTTATTTTCCGTATTTTAATGTTTTCAATAATATTTTTTTAATATTTTAAGCAAATTTTTTTAATTTTTAGACACACCTAACATAAATATACCTAAAAAGTATAATATTTGTAAAAAAAATCTTTAAAAAATACACTAAATGCCAAAAAAATATATAAGTAATATGAAAATTCAGTATATTTTTTTTATTTTTGTGCATTTATTAATTTTTTTAAATATTTTTCACAAATATTTTACTCTTTGGATCCATATCTAAGTAATGTGCATCTAAAAAAGTAAAACAATTGTTTAAAATTTAAAAACTATTCACTAAAACCAAAAAAAATATGAAAAATAAAAAACTTCTTTGTTTGGTTGTGAATTCAAATCATGATTCCACACCTTAATTCAAGTATGGTGTTTGGTTAGTGTTCTCAAACGATGATTCCGAAACTCTGCACAGAACACCTGCAGTTTTCTGTTTTGACAGACGCGTTTTTCTTTTTTTTTTTGAAAATTTTGCCTGACGAGACGTCCGGCCGGTTGACCGGAATAGTGAATTTTTTTTTTTTTGATTTATATAATCGAAAAAAACATTTTCTGAAATTTTTAAAATTTTTTATGTACTTTAAAATAATTTTGAGTTGTATATTTAGTTATAAGTTGTAAATTTTTGTATCACATATCAAATGTCACATCAACAATTCCCCACTCAAATCAAAACTATTTTTAAAACTATTTTCAAAATTCTTTACCAAACAAATTTTCTACACTCAAATCATAATTCCACAACACACAAACTCAAAATACAACTCATACTCTCAAATCACATTTACAAAACTCTACCAAATGCTACCTTTGTTTTCAGAAAACTGAATTCAGAAAATTAAAACCAAACACATTATTTTATTTTATTTTTATCTTTCTTGAATTTAATGGTAAAAATTTATGTTAAATATTTTTATAAAAAATTTTAATATTATAATTAATAAGTGTCTTCTTTAATTTAATTCCTTAGCTCTGCTACATTCAACTGAGGGCAAAAAGATAGAATTATATTCAATACCTCGTGTGTTTTATATAAACATCTGTATCATATATTTATTTTATTCTACGACAACTCTATTTACCTAATTTTAATTAGGGCAATGCTTAAGAGGTCTAGGTATAGAGTTGTAAATGAAACTCTATACATGTGGCATTAAAAAATAAAAAAATCAAAACATCATATTATAGATGGGTCTCACCTATTAGAGTTATCTTAGAACTCTCTTTTTAGAGCTCCAAAGTGTTTCTGTTTTAATTATGGCTTCTTCTTAAGTGTGCAACCCACAAAAGGTGTAAGTGGGTTGCACACCATGTGCCACTCACACAAAAGGTGTAAGTGTAAGGTGTAAGTGGAAGTGGAAGGTATAAATGAAATATATAAGTTGCACACCATGTGCCACTTACACAAAAGGTGTAAGTGCAAGGTAAAAAAGGTGTAAGTGTAAGGTGTAAGTGAACACAAAAAGGTGTAAGGTGTAAGTTGCACACTATAGCATTACCCTTTAATTATATATAATAATCATGAATAAATAAATGCCAAATACATGTAGTTAGGCCTCGTTTGGCAACATCATTTTTTAGTCAAAAAAATCAAAAAGTCAATAAAAAAAATTAAAAAATCAACAACCTATACCAAAAAATCAAATATTCTTTTACACATCTTTTCGTAAAAAATTAAAAAGTCATTCCAAATATATTAATTTTTTTTACATCATATTTTAACTAAAATATCAAAAAATTACTAAAAAAACGTATTCTGAAACGAGGCTTTAGTTTACATGACTTCAATACTCCTACAGATAAAAGGTTTGCCCTCTTAGGCTGTAAGCTCATTGATTTAAGAGCTACTACACTTCTCGCTAACAACCTTATTCACTTAGCTAACTGGCTCGGCCTGACTTCGTGAAATGCAGCTTAAGCGTTCCATTGTTTTTTGAAAAAATATTATCGAACGGCAAAGCCTTACTTTCAAATCTCTCTTAACTTCCAAAATTTTGGTCGCGAATTACTTTTGTCGACCCTCGAACGGCGACCAAAGTAGCGACCAAAAAAAATTGGTCGCGGATAACTTTTGCCGACTAAAAATAGACTTTTAGCGACTAATTTTTTTGTTGCCAAAAGTATTAATTCTTGTAGTGCCCACACACACGTGGGGGTTGGGGATTGAGAGAGAGAGAGAGAGAAAAAATAATAATAATAATAGACCAATCAAAAATAAAGGAGGTCGAGAGAATGACCCCAAAGGGGTACCAATCTTTATTCTTGTACATATTCTCTTTCTTAGGCTGTAAGCTCATTGATTTAAGAGCTACTACACTTCTCGCTAACAACCTTATTCACTTAGCTAATTGGCTTGGCCTGACTTCGTGAAATGCAGCTTGAGCGTTCCACTGTTTTTTGAAAAAATATTATCGAACGGCGAAGCCTTACTTTCAAATCTCTCTTAACTTCCAAAATTTTAGTCGTGAATTACTTTTGTCGACCCTCGAACGGTGACCAAAGTGGTGACCAAAAAAAAATTGGTCGCGGATAACTTTTGCCGACTAAAAATAGACTTTTAGCGACCAATTTTTTTGTTGCCAAAAGTGTTAATTCTTGTAGTGCCCACACACACATGGAGGTTGGGGATTGAGAGAGAGAGAAAATAATAATAATAATAGACCAATCAAAAATAAAAGGGATCGAGAGAATGATCTCAAAGGGTACCAATCTTTATTCTGGTACATATTGTCTTTCCTTGTGATTGCATTCGATTCTGACAAGTGTTCTATGATTTGAAGAAAAAGTAGTCGCTTTCAGTAGGCTTCTTTCTCTAGACATATTTTTCTCGGTGGGTGAATAAAAAAATGCAATTACTACAAATCTTTAAAAAAAATAATATACTCCAATTTTCACTCTTAGGTATATTTAGATATCAAGAATCAAACAAAAATAATACCAAAAATTTCATTATTCAAACTAAAATTCATGTGTCAGTGTTATTCAATGACTTAGTTTATCTAAAAATTTTACTCAAGGTTTATTTGTCAACTATACATTTTAGTCAAAAAATTAAAAATTTATTATAAATTATCACATCATTCTCTCTATTTTTTAAAATATTTTTTCGTAAAAAGTCAAAAAATTACTAAAATAACTTATTTCCAAACAAAGCCTAAGTATGAATATAAACACTAGACAAAAAAGAAAAATTCAAAATATATAAGACACAATATATGAGAGACATATATAAAATATATTATTTTATGTATTTATTATATGCCGTATACAAAAATAAGCAGATCTTTAAGTATCTAAGTATTTAGAGCATATCTGAATCAACCAAGATATTTGCCGTAATAATTATGTATTAAAAAGTATTTAACGAGTGTAGTAGAGTTCATGTACTTTAGAAATTCTCTATTCAAATTTTAAAATTTTAATTTTTGACTCTAAGTTAATTCCTAAGTGCAATGGGTTCAAATAATGGGAAATTTATTAAAAAATTCTCTTTCAAGTATTTGTATTTCAATTAATTCATTAAATATTCTTATATTTCAATACGTCTTATTATTTTAGACATTTAATTCACTAAATCCTAATTCTCATATTTTAAATCTTTTGTGAATAATTTTAGCCTTATAAATATTTTTTAAACCCTTAACAACTTAATTATGTGAATATTTATATTAAATAAATTTGATAGCGTGGTGTACACATTAATAGTGAATGTTAGTATCATGGAATATTAATACTGTTAATGTGAACAACAATACGCATTCCACCATATTATTATCAGAGGATATTTTGATAATTATATCACTTATAAAATTTATTGAAGTAAAATAAAATAAATTGAATTAAGTAAAACAAGTGAAAATAAATTTGTGAATAAATGTTTCTTCAATAACCCGCAAGGGTAGCCCAGTTGGTTGAGGCCAAGGGACTTGGGGCCTAGGAGTATGCTCCTCTCTAGGTCTCAGGTTCGAATCCCACTCCCTGCTGTGCTCCTGGCGGGCCACTGGAGGTTTGCCCGGTCGTTAACTTCAGGGCCCCGAGATTAGTCGAGGTGCGCGTAAGCTGGCCCGGACACTCGGTTATCAAAAAAAAAAAAAAAAAAAATGTTTCTTCAATAATTATGAATTAGTGGGGTCAATTTATATATATATATATTTCATGAAATTCAATAGGTTCAATTTAAGCCACTTCACCAAATTAAGGTGGCGCCGCCAGTGGTTGCTTTATTGGACTCGCCGTGTCTTTGTTCAATTCTTGGTAGGCGTTGGTTGTCCTTTTTAGGATAAATAACATTATGGCCCCTTAAGTTTTAATATTTTCCCATTTAATGTCTTTTATTTATTTTTATTTTTTTCATTTTGGTCTCTATTTTCTCGAATTTACTCCAACAACCTATATTAGTCTAATTTTGAACAAGAAATACCATGTCAACAACCATGCAGCATAATAAAATATTAAAATTTTGAACAAATTACATTTTGCCTTCATGACCAACTGCCTCTTTCACCACTCATTCACTATACTCTCTACTATCTCTCCATCGGATCCCTTCACCGACACAATACCAATACTAAAACTTACACATCCTCCTTTCTTTACCTTACTCTATACGTTCAAACCCTATCTCTAACTATAGTCTCTTTTGTCACTGTCAATCTATCATTACCAACAACTGAATAATATAAGACCATTCGCTGCCTTACATCAACTCCTTAGTGCCACTGACAACATCTTAAAACCACTATCAAATATCCAACACTATAGGCCTTTCAAATAGATATCATTGAATACATCAACAAACATCTCTTTATCAAATATGATTGTCATTTTAGTAGATTTGGGAGGGAAAATGGACAATGAAGTGGAGTAGAGTGTAAATAGAAGCAATTTAGTTGTCATTCATTCAATTTTGGACAGACATTGACTGTTGGAGAAAATTGAGAAAAATTACAAACATTAAGGGCTGAAATTGGAGAAAACTTTAAAGGTTAAAGTGTGAGAATATTGAAACTTAAGAAAAAGTGTAATTTATCTAAATTTATATAATAATGTGATATTACGTCACGTGACTGCTAAAGTTAGTCGTGGAAATAAAATTGAAATTTTTAAAAACACTATGGACCAAAGTGAAAAATATTAAAACTTAATGGAGTAAAGTGTAATTTACTTTACTTTTTCTTTGTTTGTTTGTTTTTTATTTTTTTTAATTGTTTGTTGGTATCAGGGTTTTGGGCTAAAATCTCCCCGAAGCTGAAAGGTCTATATTTAGAGCTTTGGCTTCTGTGGGTTTGAAGCCTTTCTCTGTTTTTGCTCACCTAGCAGTGTGTATGCTTTGAGTTCATTAACCTCAAAGTTTGTAAGAGTCTCAAGATTGAGCTCAATAATTCAAGATATAACAGTCTAGATTTGGGTACATGTTGGTTTGAATTTTGATGTTCAAGATACAATTCAAGTCTACTAGTCTGTAAATGCTGAGTGTTTCCTAGGGTTTTGGTTGCTTTGTTCAAATCCCATTTTGCCCCCTTTTCTTTGTGAACCCAACATTCTATTGTTTATGATAATGAAATCTCATCAACTAGAAACGCTGCCAAACTCCTTTGACTCTGAATCTCATAACCAAAAGCCCAATTCCATCTTTCACCACTTTGCTGATCCATCGAGGGAATCTAGGGTCAACGGGAAGGAAACTATAGTGGGAAAGCAAGATAGGTCTATTGGGGTTCTTGAGGTTTACATACACCAAGCCAGAGACATCAAAAACATATGTATATACCACAATCAAGATGTCTATGCCAAGATTTTCTTGACTAGTGACCCTGAAAAAACTGTTTCAACCCAGATCATTAATGGTGGGGGTAAGAATCCAGTCTTCAATGAGAGCCTCCAGCTCGATGTGAAGACGATTGACTCGTCGCTGAAATGTGAAATATGGATGCTAAGTAGGATTAGGAATTACCTTGAGGATCAGTTGTTGGGTTTTGCATTGGTTCCTCTTTGTGATGTTGTCATTGGGAATGGAAAGTCAGATCAAGAATTTTCACTCTCTACTACTGATCAATTCCATTCTCAAGCTGGTTTTGTCCAATTGAGTGTCACATACAATGGATCTTCTCCGGAAGTCTTGGGAATCCCTAGTTCGCTTGCTTGGCTAGATTCAGAGGTACCCGTTTCGGTCCCATGTGAACTTGATAAGATTGAATTCCCAAATCCAAATATTGTGATTGAAAACGAGAGGATGGTTTCAGAGTATTTTCGAGTCACATGTGACAATTTTGACTCCAAAAGCACAGAGTGCTTGGGCAAAATCGATGATGATAAACACCTTAGCTCAGAAGATACAAGTGGTCAAATAGCTCATGGTACTTCAGTGGGTGGTCTTGGCAGTGGTGAAGTTTCTAAGCTTGAAACACCGCCAAGTAGCGTCTCATTTGCACTGCCAAATATTGAACCTGAAAAAAAGATGGTGCAGCAAGAGATTGTCGATATGTACATGAAAAGTATGCATCAATTCACTGAGTCATTGGCAAAGATGAAGCTTCCTTTGGAAATTGGCAATGGACGTGCTGATGATTTGGGAGATACAGACTCGGATGAGAAAGTACCGGTAATAACAAAGAGCAATGGACAAAGAAACCCAAGAGTGTTCTATGGGAGCAGAGCGTTCTTCTGATCTGTTTTATTGATTCAAAAGACAGAGGTGACTTGCATTGTAGCGAGTGAGTCGACTGAGTAGTGAAGTGTCTTGACTCTGAATGTGTAAGCATGTTTTGCTTGTGTTTCAAACTTTATTGCTATTGATTTTAGTTTTTTTTTTTAGGAAGTACTTTATCATTTTCTTTAGTTTCCAGATTGTTTATTTCTTCTTTTCCTTGCAATGAATACACTTGCAGAAGTCGCCATTGACTTACTTCTTTTTTTTCTTTGTTGTATTTTTATAATTTAACTGTCTGTAGTTGAAGTTCATTTGCATTATACCTAGATGGAATTATTTCATACACTCACAGGGAAAAACTAAAATTCGAAAAGAAAATTCAGGCCAATCCAACACCTAATAGTTATATCTCACCATTTTTACAAAAGCTTATTGAACATGAAACTAATAGGAATGTACTTATTCCATTCTTCCTAACATCACCATCAGATAATCAAGATGTGTCCAACTTGGGAAGCACTACTTCAGGAGTAGTTTTTTATAACACAAAAATACCAAAAGAAACATATACATATAATATATAGATTTGTATCTAGATATATGTTCAAGTAAATGTACAGGTTGTTTAATAATACCTATGGGTTTGTAAAGTGTGCTTTGCCTGCAAACTAGTATCAATGTTGGTATTCTTAATTCACAACTTCATAAAATCAGAAAAATATCGAAGATTTCTTACCTTCATGTATTTTCCAATAAGAGAGCACAATTAAGCTTTTGTATCCGCCTATAGGAGAGCACAAACAAGGTATGTGTGCTCTTGCCCAAACCACTATTCAGTGATGCCCTCGTGTGTTAAGAATTCTGAATTAGCATTCTCGTATATTAGCGCTTGAATCAAAGAATGACTCCAGTTTGCTAAAAAAATTGACCTGTGCAGAGTTTATACATGTATTGCCTCAGATTCTTCTACAAGAAATGCATTGGCATTCATCATTTGAACTCAATCCGCTAACCAAGCAACCTTTCTGGTATGTTACTTTCACTATGCTGGGGAAGTAACCACAGAAAGATCCCAAGATATATGGGTCCTATACTTTCTTTTTGGTTCTTCCAATCTGTCTCTCCATTTTCTGTCCTTCCAAACATGTTAGTACATAGATAAACTGTTGATAAAACTTATAATTAGTAACTTTTTTGTGACAAAATTTTTAAATTGTTCGTGAAAATTAATAATTAGTGACTTTTTTAATAGCATTTGATGAAAAATCCTGTTAATTATTATAGGACTTATTGGATAATAAGTCCACCTATTAAAATCTACAGTTAAGCCCCCTAAATTGTACTATTAGTTTATGTAATTTAAGCGAAATGTCACTTTAGTCTCCGTATTTTAATTTTAATTTTTAGAATAGATCTCCATATTTTAATTTGAATAATGTGAATCTTATGCTTTCAATTTTGTTACAATGTATTCTTCCATTATACAATTGTGGAGAGATAAAAATTAATCCATGTGAGGTGGGTCCACCCAATGCCTACATGGAAATACATTTAAGGTAATAAAATAATACCTTACAATGCAACTTGTCAACTTGATCTGACATACATGTATCAAATAAGGTTTGGGCCATACAAGTGGCTTATTTTCATTGAACCAAATTAGTGGTTTAAGCTCATTAGATAAAATGAGTAGCAAGTTTGTCTGTATAAACGGATGTAATTTTCATCTCTAGGGGAGGTATGCCTAAACTATTTTATTTACTTATTCAATTTGATTTAGATATATGCTATTTAACTTGATCGTCAGAGTGCCCTCGATCGGGCCGGCAACCGCCGGTGGGGAGGCATTGACTATTTATTCTTTTTACAAATTCAGAACAATGCAGCTCAATTCTTTATTAATCTCTTGATTAATATATATGGCACAATTTCTACCTCCACAACAACATTAACATTTTAAACAAAAAAAATTGCAATATGATTTTTTCCTTATAAGCCATTAACATGTTAAACCAAAAAAATGTCAAGTGCAGGTAAAATTTAAAAATTTTAATAATGCAACAAAAATAATAATGATGTAAAAATATTTGAAATATGTCAGGTGCAAATAAAATTAAAGATTTTTAATAATACAACAAAATAATAATGGTGTAAAAATATTAGAAATATGTCAAACATGGGATTTGAACCAGCAGTACCCTTTCGGATCAGTACCTGAAAATAGCACCTTAGACCAAATCGACCATTTTCACTCCAATGTAAACTGCCAGTGACAAACTATCCTTGAATCTTACATTCAACTGAGGGCAAAAAGATAGAATTATATTCAATACCTCGTGTTTTATATAACCATCTGTATCATATATTTATCTTTATTCTATGACAGTTCTGTTTACCTAATTTTAATTATGACAGTGATTGAGAGGTCTAGATATAGAGTTTTAAATTGAGCTCTATACATGTGGCATTAAAAAAAAACACACACACACATTGCATCATAGATGGGTTCCACCCATTAGAGCTATCTTATAACTCTCTTTTTAGAGCTTCAACGTATTTCTGTTTTAATTATATATAATAATCATAAATGAATAAATGCCGAATACATGTAGTTAGGCCTCGTTTGGCAATATCATTTTTTAGTTAAAAAGTCAAAAAATCACTAAAAAAATTAAAAAACCAACAATCTATACCAAAAAATCAAAGATTCTTTTTTCTTTTTACTTTTTACACATCTTTTCGTAAAAAAACTAAAAAATTATCCCAAATATACTAATTTTTTTCATATCATATTTTAATTAAAAAATCAAAAAAATATTAAAAAAATATGTTCCCAAACGAGCCCTTCCTTTACATGACTTCAATACTCCTATAGATAAAAAGTTCTCCCTCTTAGGCCGTAAGCTCATTGGTTTAAGAGATACTCCGCTTCTCGCTAATAGCCCCATTCACTTAGCTAATTGACTCAGCCTGACTTCGTGAAATGAGGCTTGAGTGTCCCACTATTTTTTGAAAAACAAAAATGCTTCTTACCCCCAGTGATTGGGCACCCCCACCACCCCCCCCTAGTGCCACGTGGCACTGTGGGATTGGAAGGAAAGAAAAGAAAAAAAAAAAAAACAAAACAAAACTAGCCAATCACTGCGCGCCACGTCACTGGGGGTCGACCCCCAGTGAGTGTATGTAGCGGGATTGTTTGAAAAAATATTATCAAACGGCGAAGCCTTGCTTTCACGTCTCTCTTAACTTTCACACAACAAAAGAAAAACAAATTGCGTATATATATCATCATGGTTGTCATAACAAAAATTTGATAGTCATGTAACTCGATGGGTTGAAATCTTTAAGGGTTGGTTTGGAAAGTGGGTTGACTTTTTAATTTTTAAATTGGGAAATTTAGCTATAAACCCCTTTTACCTTCCTTTTATTGTTAAAAGGACTAAGAAAAAAATTATACTTTCTAAACCCCCTCATAATTATAAAATCTTACATAAAGGACAAAATTTATTATTTAAATATTTTATATGACTATTATATCCCCATCGTCCCTCCACTTCAAATTATTGAACGGTCTCGTTTCCTTTTCTCACCGACAAGCACAGAAACACACACAGCATTTTCTCGCTCTTCTTTACTCTCTCCAAGCTTCGAATCTCTCTCTCTCTCTCTCTCTCTCTCTCTACAGTGTGTCCCTTTCTTGAATGTCAAAACAGCGACCTCAACAATGGCGACACCAAACCATAGCCAACCTCACCTCTTCTTCTTCTTCTTCTTCACTTGCATTGCAGTCTCACATGTTTTCTAGGTCAGCACAAGTTCCTCTCCAACTATAAACTCTGTTAAAAAAAGAAAAAAAGGAACTGAAATGGAGAAGAGTAGTAGAGCTAACTCTCGGTTTTTCGCTGATTTTGTTCTGTTAATCGCGACGGCGATCTTCGCTCTCCGTGTTGTTGAAGGGACTACTGACTTGTCTGACGGTACTTCCTATATTCATTTTGATTTGTTGATTCGAGTTTTTTTTTTTTTTTTGGTAATGTGTTGTGTTTCGTGAGTTTTCAGGTTTAACTATTTGTGATTTTGAATTTTTGTTCAGTCTTAAGAGTCAAAATGCGAATAAAAAATTCAATATTGACTCACTGTTGAATGGATCTTGAATTCGTGATTCTCTCTCGCTATCTCGGCATATATATATTTATATGCTTGTGTGTTTGATGTGTTGGTTTGAGTTGGTGTTGTTTGAAATGTAGTTCAAGCTCTTCAGGTTATCTACAATTCACTGAACAATCCTAAGCTCTTCATAAACAGTCGACTATTATACCCCCATCGTCCCTCTACTTTTTTTTTGTTGTTTTTGATCTAATTTCATTTGACAGAACCAGAGTAAAATTTTACTCTGGTTCTATTGCTCTGTTTTTTTCATTTGACAGAACCAGAGTAAAATTTTACTTTTATACAGAGTAAAATTTTACTTTTGTGTAGAGTCTAACATTTTACTAGTTTTTCAGAGTAAAATTTTACTTTTAGCTTCAGAGTCTCACAGTTTACTCATTTTTCAGAGTAAAATTTTACTTTTATACAGAGTAAAATTTTACTTTTAGTTTCAGAGTGTAACATTTTACTCTTATTCAGAGTAAAATTTTACTTTCATACAGAGTAAAATTTTACTTTTAGTTTCAGAGTGTAAAATTTTACTTTTATACAGAGTAAAATTTTACTTTCATACAGAGTAAAATTTTACTTTTATACACAGTAAAATTTTACTTTCATACAGAGTAAAATTTTACTTTTATACAGAGTAAAATTTTACTCTGAAATACATAGTGAAGATGGCTTAATAGGAGAGCTGATAGATATGAGGGTAATATAGTAAAAGAAACAAGTTTTAAAATATTAGGGGGTTTTGAAAGTACTTATATAATTCTTGTCCTTTTGAAAGACAAATTAGATAGTGAGGGGGCTATCACCAAATCCCCCTTTTAAATTTTTTTGACTATTTTAGCCTGGCAATAAAAAGTCTCATTTGGGAATGATTTTTAACTTTTTTGACTTTTTATGAGATAAATAATATAATAATTATGAATTGGATGTGATATTTTATCTTATTGAACTAAAAAATCTATTTTATTTTTTTGTAACTAAAATAATCTCAAACTCAACCCAACATCTCTTCCCAAACGAAACTTTAGGCTAGTCATAGGGTTAAAGTCCCTCGTATCCATCTCTTTTTGCTTATATTTGTATATATTTATTCACACTTGAAAGGAAAAATAATGATTACCACTCAAATGGTCATCAATATTTCTCAAAAATAATCTAATTAACAATATTTTTTTTTTCTTTTCACAAGGGTGTCCGGGCTGTAGTTCCAACAAATTCCCAGTACTTTCAACTTCTACTGAATGATTATTGGACATAAGCATTGGGTGACTTCATAGTAAAATAAGAAATGAATTTTATTTTTTTTCTTTTTTTATCTGGAAGAATAAGAAATGAAATTTTTAACCATTGATTTATTTTTTAAATTTTAAACTCATAATTTACTGTCCTAATCAATTGAATTATTCAAGTTGTGGTTTAATCAACGCTAATCCCGAATTCAATTAGTTAAAATACTTCTCTTCAATAGTTTAAATGATAAAATCTTTTATTTTAGATAAGGTCCATCACATTATTTCCCTCAATCCTTTTCAAGTGCCATATTCAAAGCAACATGCATTTTTGTTAATAGTATGAATTTGTTAGACAGTGTGTCACTCTGTTTTAATGTCAATTTGGGTGTTTACGCTTTATTTGATTAGGGAATTTGTGAAAGGATTTAGAAAAGAGGGGGAAAAAAAAGTAGGTGAAATGTGAATAAATTATACCTACATTTCATCTAATTTCACACATCTTTTCCCTTTCTCTTTCTAATTATCTTTCCAAATTCCTCAACCAAACACAGTCTTAAGAACACCGAATTAGGAATCAAGATCTCCTATTCCATTCTATGCTCCCTTCTTTGTCCCTTTACATTTTATTGGTTTATGGAGTTGTACATATCAACCAATATGATATTAAAAACGTATCAGATTGAAGGGGACAGAAAAAGGTATATAGAAGGGAATAGATTCATTGTTAAATTTTGGCTATGTTAGCGCAAAAAAATGTTAAAATTTGACAACCTTATTTCTAATATTTGTGTCATTTTTTGGCATGACTATCATCTCATTTTTCCAACTACCATTAAATCACTATAAAATACATCTAGTTGTTAATAAAAATACTAAAATTTAATAATTTGACAAAGTTTACATCAAATTTAACACTAAGAATAACAACGGTAATAATATAATTATGCCAATTTAAATAACACGTTAAAACTACTCTTAAAGCATTCAAACTAGCTGGATTGACTTCTTTGTCAAAAACAAAACAAAACAAACAAACAAACAAAATCAATGATAAGATTTTGCTCAATTTTCCCCGTCAGCTCTCACTCCTTTGAAAAGGGTTCAGCTCCTTTCAAGTTGATGGAAATGTGTTGTTAAGCTTAGTAGTTTTTTAGGTCCATTTAACCATTCATTTTTTAAGATCCATCGAAAAGAGTATCTACACAAAAAATAAATTGATCTGACATTGATAACCAAATAATTGAATTACATTTTTTGTAAAAAAATAATAATAATAAAATACATAGTCTATCCTCTAAATCATATTTACTATTCAATTTTGTAATATGTGTAATCTAAATATGTAACTATCAATATTTGATCAATTTAATTTTTTACATGAATTATCTTCTCGATAAATCTTATAAAATGAATTGTTCAAATCAACGAGATGAGTTTCTAAATGGATCCACTAAACCTAACAATCCCTCTCTAATTAGATCTCTAGTCATCTCTCCTTCAAAAATATGTGTATAGTTCTTTGTACATATTCTCATTCCTTGTGATTGCATTGGATTCTGATAAGTGTTCTATGATTTGAAGAAAAAGTAGTTGCTTTCAGTAGGCTTCTTTCTCTAGACATATTTTTCTCGGTGGGGTGAATAAAAAATGCAATTACTACAAATCTGTAAAAAAAATAATATACTCCAATTTTCACTCTTAGGTATATTTAGATATCAAGAATCAAAGAAAATTAATACCAAATATTTCATTATTCAAAATAAAATTCATGTGTCAGTGTTATTCAATGATTTAGTTTATCTAAAAATTTTACTCAAATTTCGTTTGTCAACTATACATTTTAGTCA
The DNA here is from genome assembly GCA_036172215.1 of Camellia granthamiana. Lineage (NCBI taxonomy): Eukaryota > Viridiplantae > Streptophyta > Magnoliopsida > Ericales > Theaceae > Camellia > Camellia granthamiana. The sequence goes on along the minus strand of CM069907.1, from coordinate 47,060,618 downwards.
AAAATTAAAAAGTTATTATAAATTATCATATCATTCTCTCTATTTTTTTACACATCTTTTCGTAAAAAATTAACAAATTACTAAAATAACTTGTTCCCAAACGAGGCCTAAGTATGAATATAAACACTAGACACAATATGAATACATTGGCCAAAAAAAAAAAAAATCAAAATATATAAGACACGATATATGGGAAACATATATAAAATATATTATTTCATGTATTTATTGTATGCTGTATACAAAAATAAGCAGATCTTTAACTATCTAAGTATTTAGAGCATATTTGAATCAATCAAGATATTTGCCCTAAAAATTATGTATCAAAAAGAATTTAACGAGTGTCGTAGAGTTCATGTATTTTAGAAATTCTCTATTCAAATTTTAAAATTTTATTTTGACTCTAAGTTAATTCCTAAATGCAATGGGTTCAAATAATGGGAAATTTATTAAAAAAATTCTCTTTCAAGTATTTGTATCTCAATTAATCCATGAAATATTCTTATGTACGTCTTATTATTTTAGACATTTAATTCACTAAATCTTAATTCTCATATTTAAAATCCTTTGTGAATAATTTTAGCCTTATAAATATTTTTTGAATCCTTAACAATTTAATTATGTGAATATTTATATTAAATAAATTTGATAGCGTGATATACACATTAACAATGAATGTTAGCATCATGGAATATTAATACTGTCAATGTGGACAATAATGTACGTTTCACCCTATTATTATCAGAGGATATTTTGATAATTATATCACTTATAAAATTTATTGAAGTAAAATAAAATAAATTGAATTAAGTAAAACAGGTGAAAATAAATTTGTGAATAAATGTTTCTTCAATAATTATGAATTAGTGGGGTCAATTTATATATATATATATTTCATGAAATTCAATAGGTTCAATTTAAGCCACTTCACCAAATTAAGGTGGCGCCGCCCGTGGATGCTTTATTGGACTCGCCGTGTCTTTGTTTAACTCTTGGTCGGCGTTGGTTGTCCTTTTTAGGATAAATAACATTATGGCCCCTTAAGTTTTAATATTTTTCCATTTAGTGTCTTCATTTATTTTTATTTTTTTCATTTTGGTCTCTGTTTTCTCGAATTTACTCCAACAACCTATATTTGTCTAATTTTGAACAAGAAATACCAAGTCAACCATGCAGCATAATAAAAAATTAAAATTTTGAACAAATTACATTTTGCCTTTATGACCAACCGCCTCTTTTACCACTCATTCACTACACTCTCTACCATCTCTCCATCGGATTCCTTCACTGACACAATACCAATACTAAAACCTACACATTTCTCATTTTTTTGCCTTGCTCTATACGTTCAAACCCTATATCTAACTATAGTCGCTCTTATCACTGTCAATCTATCATTACCAACAGCTAAATAATATAAGACCATTTACCGCCTTACATCAACTCCTCAGTGTCACTCACAACATCTTAAAACCACCATCAAATTTCCAACACTATAGGCCTTTCAAATACATATCATTGAATACTTCATCAAACAACGTCTCTTTATCAAATATGATTGCCATTTTAGTAGATTTGGTAGGGAAAAGGGACAATGAAGTGGAGTTGAGCGTGAATATGAGCAATTTAGTTGTCATTCATTCAATTTTGGACAAACATTGACTGTTGGAGAAAATTGAAAAAAATTACAAATATTAAAGGTTAAAGTTGGAGAAAACTTTAAAGGTTAAAGTGTGAGAATATTGAAACTTAAGAAAAGTGTAATTTATCTAAATTTATATAATAATGTGATAATACGTACGTGACTGCTAAAGTTAGTTGTGGGAATAAAATTGAAATTTTAAAAAACATTATGGAACAAAGTGAAAAATGTTAAAACTTAATGGAGTGAAGTGTAATTTACTATACTTTTCTTTTTTTCTATTTTTTAATTTTTTTTTTTTTTCCCCTTCCTCTTTTTGGTATCAGGGTGTTGGGCTAAATTCTCCCTGAAGCTGAAAGGTCTATATTTAGAGCTTTGGCTTCTGTGGGTTTGAAGCCTTTCTCTGTTTTTGCTCACCTAGCAGTGTGTATGCTTTGAGTTCATTAACCTCAAAGTTTGTAAGAGTCTCAAGATTGAGTTCATTAATTCAAGATATAAGAGTCTAGATTTGGGGACATGTTGGTTTGAATTTTGATGTTCAAGATACAAATCAAGTCTACTAGTCTGTAAATGCGGAGTGTTTCCTAGGGTTTTGGTTGCTTGGTTCAAATCCCATTTTGCCCCCTTTTCTTTGTGAACCCAACATTCTATTGTTTATGATAATGAAATCTCATCAACTAGAAATGCTGCCAAACTCCTTTGTTGACTCTGAATCTCATAACCAAAAACCCAATTCCATCTTTCACAACTCTGCTGATCTATCAAGGGAATCTAGGGTCAGTGGGAAGGAAACTATGGTGGGAAAGCAAGATATGTCTATTGGGGTTCTTGAGGTTTACATACACCAAGCAAGAGACATCAAAAACATATGTATATACCACAATCAAGATGTCTATGCCAAGATTTTCTTGACTAGTGACCCTGAAAAAACTGTTTCAACCCAGATCATTAATGGTGGGGGTCAGAATCCAGTCTTCAATGAGAGCCTCCGGCTCGATGTCAAGACGATTGACTCGTTGCTGAAATGTGAAATATGGATGCTAAGTAGGATTAGGAATTATCTTGAGGATCAGTTGTTGGGTTTTGCATTGGTTCCTCTTTGTGATGTTGTCATTGGGAATGGAAAGTTAGATCAAGAATTTTCACTCTCTACTACTGATCTATTCCATTCTCAAGCCGGTTTTGTCCAATTGAGTGTCACATACAATGGATCTTCTCCGGAAGTGTTGGAAATCCCTAGTTCACTGGCTAGGCTAGATTCAGAGGTACCCGTTTCAGTCCCATGTGAACTTGATAAGATTGAATTCCCAAATCCAAATATTGTGATTGAAAATGAGAGGATGGTTTCGGAATATTTTCGAGTCACATGTGACAATTTTGACTCCAAAAGCACAGAGTGCTTGGGCAAAATCGATGATGATAAACACCTTAGCTCAGAAGATACAAGTAATCAAATAACTCATGGTACTTCAGTGGGTGGTCTTGGCAGTGGTGAAGTTTCAAAGCTTGAAACACCACCAAGTTGTGTCTCCGTTGCACTGCCAAACATTGAGCCTGAAAAAAAGATGGTGCAGCAAGAGATTGTGGATATGTACATGAAAAGTATGCATCAATTCACTGAGTCATTGGCAAAGATGAAGCTTCCTTCGGAAATTGGCAACGGACGTGCTGATGATTTGGGAGATAGAGGCTCGGATGAGAAAGTACCTGTAATAACAAAGAGCAATGGACAAGGAAACCCAAGAGTGTTTTATGGGAGTAGAGCTTTCTTCTGATCTGTTTTATTGATTCAAAAGCCAGAGGTGACTTGCACTGTAGTGAGTGAGTCGAGTGAGTAGTGTGAAGTGTCTTGACTCTGAATGTGTAAGCATGTTTTGTTTGTGTTTCAAACTTTATTGCTATTGATTTTAGTTTTTTTAAGGAAGTACTTTATCAGTTTCTTTGGTTTCCAGATTGTTTATTTCCTCTTTTCCTTGCATTGAATACACTTGCAGAAGTCGCCATTGATTTACATCTTCTTCTTCTTCTTCTTTTCTTTTCTTTTCTTTTCTTTTTCTTTTTTTTTTTTTTTTTTTTTTTTGTATTTTTATAATTTAACTGTCTATAGTTGAAGTTCATTTTGCATTATACCTAGATGGAATTACTTCATACATTCACAGGAAAAAACTAAAATTCGAAGAGAAAATTCAGGCCAATCCAACACCTAATAGTTATATCTCACCATTTTTACACACTACTACAAAAATAGTTAAAGATTATACTTTGACCCAAAAAAAAATATCTCACTTTTATTAGAAGTGTGATAAAAAAAATTAGATTGATATTTTAATCACACTTAATTTGATTGAGTGTACTAATATTTATTTTTTATGTCACTTTTCAATTAAGTGTGATTATATATATTTTTTAATCACACATTCTAATTAAAGTGTGATTATATATACACTACTACTTTATAATCACACATTCTAATTAAATTGTGATTATATATATATTTTTTAATCACACCTTCTAATTAAATGTGATTATATACACTACTACTTTTTAATCACATTTTAATAAGTGTGATTATATATATATATATTTTTTAATCACACATTCTGATTAAAGTGTGATTATTTATATATTTTTTAATCACACCTTCTAATTAAAGTCCCTCAATGGACATAGCCAATTGTAGCTTGATGCCTTCATTCAATAGCCCACATATGCGGTGTCGCCTTCCAACCGCTTGGCTTAAGCCACGGGATCCCCTCGTGCAAGGTTGAACCCAAACCAAGCACTAGAGTTGGCACACGAGGCCTTTAGTGGTGCCTCGATAGCTCATTCGGTCTAAAACGAGTTCCAAAGATGCCATATTGCGTGGCATAATGGAAACAACATAGTGGACCTCCCCTCGGGAGGACATGTGCAGTGCTTACATATTGCACCGTCCACGGGGCTCCCAAACCCACGTGGAGACTCTAGACACCCCTCTGGATGCCTAAAGCCCGTCCTTGAGTTGCCCCAAGGTTGCTCACTTGAGCTGCATGTCCGCTCTGGATCGAGTTCCCCCCAAATGAGTGATCTAACTCTGATACCAACTGTCACGGGCCGACTCCTTTAGAGGCGCAGCGGATCAATTTTTGCCCGTGTGGCGCTCAAACTCCACCAAGTCTAAGCCCGCCATAGCTCATTGACAAATCGAGTGTTGATGGTCTCACCCGTTTGAACATTAGGGCCCAATGCTTTGTCAAGCAAAACAACTTCACAAGGAAGCTCCGTCTTCACCCGGATGCCACAAGTAGGCCTGACGCCTCAAGTGAACCAAGCACGGCATAAGTCGCTTCATAGCGCCAAGCTTATCTCAAGCAAGGTGCTCACCCAACTTAGGTTCATGTCATCAAGGTGCCTAGCCACACAACAATGTGCTAGCGAAGGTCCTCAACTTAGCTGACAAGCTAACATTGTACGTTGGGTCTTTAATAGCATCTCGAAGTGTCATAGGGTCAAGCATGCCTCAATAGATGCATATTGGATGGCCACTTGGTCATGCGAAGCCCACAAGCCACCGAGGGTCAATCTCTTGCCCACGACGTAATCCTCATGCCAACACATGTGCTAGATTCCGCCTAAGGCCATTGCGCACCTTAGTGTTGCACCAACGTGTAACATGAGTAAGGCAACATCTCAATCCGTAGCTTGCTTGTAGCATAATGTAGTCCCTCAATGGACATAGCCAATACGTAGCTTGATGCCTTCATTCGATAGCCCACATATGCGGTGTTGCCGTCCAACCGCTTAGCTTAAGCCACGGGATCCCCTCGTGCAAGGTTGAACCCAAACCAAGCACTTGAGTTGGCACACGAAGCCTTTAGTGGTGCCTCAATAGCCCATTCGGTCCAAAACGAGTCCCAAAGATACCATATTGCGTGGCATAATGGAAACAACGTAGTGGACTTCCCCTCGGGAGGACACGCGCAGTGCTTACATTATTGCACCGTCCACGAGGCTCCCAAACCCACGTGGAGACTCTAGACACCCCTCTAGATGCCTAAAGCCCGCCCTTGAGTTGCCCCAAGGTTGCTCACTTGAATTCCAGTTTGGGCGGGGAGGTAGGTAGGTAGCACACCATGCCCCCTTATATATGCTTGTTAAGCAATTTGCCCTCTGACAGGAGGAAACATCATACATGTCCGAGGAGTCATAATGATTTTTCATAAATTCCACAAATTGAGAAAAATCACGAAACTTGGTCGGGAAAACACTTCTCCCAAGATCTCTTTCTAGTAAAAATTTCAGCCCGAAACTCCCTCGTTTGAATGCCGAAACAAGGCGCCAAAATTCTGCACTACAAGCTGCTGGTGGTGGCTGCTGGCAGCGCTTTTTAATCACACTTTCAAAATAAGTGTAATTATATATATATATATTTAATCACACTCCCAAATAGGTGTGATTGTATAAAATATTCCAATTTGATTTTTATATACATTTCCCAAATTCGCGCCTCTTCTACCCATGAATGAATGACAGAGGACGACTCTTTCCATTCCCTCCCTCACCACTGATTGTCAAAGGTAGCTCTCTCTCTCACTCTCTCTCTCTTTCTCTCTCTCTTTCTCGCTCGCTCGTTAAACTAATATCAATCTCTGTTTTCTTCTTTCAAAGAGTCGATCTATCTAGTGGCTGCTGCTTTGCTCGTGCTCCCTCACCGCTCCTCCCTCATTACCGATTTTCAAAGGGTATTCTCTCTCTCTCTCTCTCTTGTTAAACTAATAATGGATCTCTGTTTTGTTCTTTCAAAAAGTCAATCTAGCGTTTTCGATTTAGGGATTTCGATCTAGGGTTTATATACATACATATATATATATATATACTCATATATCTGAGTGTATAATACATGGAGAAAAATCATGAACCATAGTAGATTAGGGCCTCTCATTTTGGTGATTTTAGTCAACAAATTGAGATGTCAACATTTGAATGGTCAGTAGAAATATGAAAAATGTTTAGGTTCTGCATTTTTTTAAATATTAGTTTTTGATTTTAGAGTGCAATCACTATAGCCCATATCTTTGTGTACAATTATTGGTATGTGTCATTTCAATCATTTGTGCTATCTTTTCTTCATATTTCTTCTTCCTTAATTGTTTATTGTTTTGTTGGAGAGAATACAACAGTCATATTTCTATTTTGTCAATGGAAAGTATTAAAACTTTTCTAATTTATTATCAGGATTTTTTGGGATTTTCTTTGACTCTGAAAAATTGGGGCATTTAAAGATGAGGATTCTTTGAGATTTTCTTTGAAAGTCTCAGGCGATAGATTAAGCGACTTAATAATTGAGTTACCTCTCATGTATGATATTCATAGTAAATAATGCAAGAAAAATGTGATATTATCAGAATCTTTATACGAAATTTATTTATTTTTGAATGATATGACAATAATATATTTATAAATTGTGATTACAATAATGAGTTTTGTGTTTTAAAATACAGGGATCATAATATAATTTTTCTATTTTATATAAAAACATGTGGCCTCAAATTCATATTTCTATCTCATTATTTAAAATACATGTGTGTGGATGGAAGTTGTGAATTTAGTTTGCATCTGCTATAGCTGTCTAATTCCAAATTGAGTTCAAAGGGGTATGTGTGTATGTGTGTATCATAACGGTGTGTATGTGTGTATGGCTGTCTACTTTAGTCTGCCATGTGTGTATGCGTGTATCATAACAGATTGCTAGTGACAGATTGCCATCCCTATAGACAGATATGCTATTTGAATATGTTGAATTTTTTTTTGAATGATATGCTATTTGAAAATTTGTTGACAAATATGCTATTGAGTAGAGCTTCAATATGCTATTTGAATATCTTTTGTGTGGAGCTTGAATATGATATATTAACAGATATGCTATTTTTTAATTTGAATATGTTGAAAATATGCTGCTGGATGGAATATGTTGGAAAAAAAAAATCCGATATGCTACAATTTGGGGATTTTTCGGGATCGGGGGCGGGGGCAGGGACCTGGGAGGGGGGGGGGGGAGGGGAGGGGGATGGGCTCCCCGCCGGGGATCGGGGGCGGGGACGGGAAATTTATCACTTTCGGGGATTGGGGACGGGGAATGTGGTCCCCGGCTCCGCCCCGCCCCTCCCCTCCCCGTTGCCATTCCTATTTATGCCCCTTTTGTATGTATTTATTTATGATTATGATTATTATTGGTGGAATTTTATAGATATAGGTTTTCATTGTGAATGAGGGTCTTCAGGTGGTAATGATACGCGTCTGTAAATCAAAGTTGAAATTGGTAAGGTTTTTGTTGATGGTTGGTGGGCTTTACAGAAGGTAGGTCTATGTTAGTTGCTTTGTAGAATATGCAACTCCATTACACTAGTGACTATACATATATAAGCATACGGTGGAGAATATCACTTATTTTATCTAGGAAAAGAGGACCCATATACATTCATCTATACATATATAAGCATATGGTGGAGAATTTGAGAGAGAGAACCATAGAGGTTTTATATATAAAGTGGGTTTGGGTTGTTTTGAATTATCAGAGAAGTTGAAAATATTTCAAGTTTTCATATTGTGTTCTGCAATTCTAATCTTATAAAGCTTCATAGAGCCTTTGAAGTACTGTCATGAACAACATAGCAGCTAAAACCCCCCTCTCTCTCTATATATATATGTGTGTGTGTGTATACAATTGGGTAGGTACAAGACGAGGAGACAGATCCTATCCTAGGGTGTCCCTGCCATGACCCACCATTGAATTCTTGTCAACCCATTGGTTGGTGCATTGCTAACTGTAGATTTTTTGCCATCTATTCTATAATTTGATTTTATTTTTGCCTGTGAAAAAATTCTTAAACATAAGTTTCCAAAACACAAGCAAATTACTGGGTGCTTTAATAGTGCGTTTCCTATATGAGGTGAGGGGAAAATAATATATTGTAGTTTATCAGTCAAGTGAAAAAAAATAAAAAAATTTATTTGTCATGCCTTAGATATTTATGCATCTTGGTGTGTGTGTGTGTGTATGATGGTTTTGCTTTTTCTTGTGAAATTTGTGAGAGAATGAATTCTTGTTGAAGCATCTTTAATATGCACATTATTATTGTTTTGTGAAGCAGGCAATTGCCAAGGATCCCATTCTATCAAGGTGCAAAATTATTGCAGAACCTTGGGACTGTAAAGGCCTTTATTTTGTTGCAAGATTTCCAAATTGGGATCGGTAACTCTTGTTTAACAGTTTCCCTTTTTTTAGAGTACATTTGACATGAATCATGTAGTAGTGCAGAGAATATTGTTATGCTGTATTGTGATTGTGTGTTGTAAATAAGTTTTCATGTTCATAAATGTATTGCTTTTGTTTATAATCTTCAAGGACTTAATAATTTTATTCCTGAAATAAAGGACAATTTTAAAGTGTGCAATGGTATTGGTATATGGTAACCAAATTGAAAAAGCAGACTTTTTTAGAGTAAAAATTCTCATGGTCTTCTCATATGTAACAATAATATTCATGCACCTTGTATTCATGCTTTGTTCCCCATATATGTCTTAGCAACTAGATGTACTTGACTGAAAACGGAATCAGATTTTTCACCCAAAGACCTTAAAATATACTTTATTTATTGAGAGGGAGACAAACATTACCATAATTTAGACAAATTCTACTTAGTAGGTGATTTCTCTCTCTCTCTCTCTCTCTCTTCCCCCCCCCCCCCCCCCCCCCCCGGTTTAAATGTTTTAAAGTAGTTGAGCATTCAATTGTACATTGATATTTTATGTATCTTAATACGTAATAGGCACCGGAAACACTTACCACTTGTTACAAGCATGTTTATGTGTGCCACCTATGATATGTGTGGCTCAAAAGCCTCTTGACACAACAACTTCTCTCAAAACATACTCCAAACTCCAATGGTGGTCTTAGCATGCATTATCAGTCCTGTAAAGGAGTGCCCTGACTCCCAGTTTTAAGTCAAAGACTCATATTGTACTACCCATCTATCCACCACAAAGGCACCTCCCAGTGCATATGTTGTAACACTAGACCTCTATGGATTAGGACCAAGATCTAGGGAGCTTCTCAAGCTCTGCATGCTATTTCTATATGACCTCAAGTGTTGCATTTTGCAATCCTTCTAGGGTTCTCATTGCCTAGAATTAAGGGTTGCCTGAGGTCTGATTGTCATGATCTTGGGGTCACAACTCTTTTCGTCAATCTTATAAAGAGAGGAACCCATGTGTTCTCCGAACCACATGTCACATCATCCTCCAAGATGTGTCAGCCTCTTCATGTACTTTGTCATGTGAACTGGATCTTCTTGATGTTGTCTCTTGTTCTAAGTAGGCAAGTTCCAGCTTGCCTTTTGGAACTTATAAATGGCTATTTTGATTTTTTGCACTATTTCAGTAGCGAGTGCATTGAAGTCTGTGCCTTAGTGTCCCTATGGAAAAGTCACTGCTTATTTTGTTGCTGCCGACCTCTCTCTCTCTCTCTCTGGTTCTCACTAAAGTTTGAGCTCCTCAGATCCCATGCTACCCTACATGTTATACCGTACTTCTAAACCATGGTTTTTAAAAATGGGCCACAATGTAACTGTTACGTAACTGTATGGGTGGTTACCACCATCCGTTATGGCCGCTATAGTGGTGTGATTGAGACACATATATGTTGTGTAATCTGGAGTTGCCCACTAACAACCCCACCAATTTAGTGTTTTTGCTGCTGTTGCACTTAGTTGCTGCTGCTGCAGAGTTGTCTTTGCAGCTGCTGCAAGTTGCCCACTCAAAACCCCACCAATTTAGTAGCTCAGACCAAACCAGCAGCAGTAACGATACAGCAGCAGGAGCACCTATTCACCAACACCATACCAATCCACTGAGCTACCAACAGCAGCAACTGCACCTCTGTGCAATACATCAACAAAATAAACTTCTATCTTCTCCATCATCTCTCAAAAAACACACTAAAGCCCCTTTTGCCATGAACTCCACCCAACAACCACTTCCAAGCAACATACCCTTCCAGCTGGATTGCTTATGACAAGTTCCCAAGTAACCATCCATATAATCAATACTGCCAATGCTACTAAAGTAAACAACATCTGATATCAGTTTCTTTGCTCCCTCTACTCCAAATTTCTCTGTTAATGCTTTTTCATCTCTTCAAAATACTTCAACTGTGACTTCAGATTAATCACCAAACCCTGATTGGTCTTTAAAAGGATGCCATCACCTCCAGAGCCAAAGTTAACACCTTTAACTTATTCAGCGTGTGATTCCAAGAATGGAGGGATCAAGGGCAACTATGCATATTTAGCCTTAATACACTTGCTTACTTCCATTATACAAACAAAATCTAATCTGCCTCAGATTGAAAATGAAATCATTTACAGAGAACTAATGATCCCTGAACACATCTTTGAACCAAAGAGCAGTCTTGACTTTTATTAGTTCGCAGACTACTTCCTCACTTGGAGCCACATCCTCAAAAATGCAATCATTTCTATGTTTCCACAATTTCCACAATACAATAATAGGTAAAGCTTTCCATATCAACCTCTCATTTTTGTTAAGTTTTACCCCATCCCACCAGTTTAGAAGTGACTCCACCGAGCCTGGTAATACACCTTGCACACCCCACCACTTTAAAATTTCTGTCCAAACTCTCCATGCCACTGGGCAATGCAATAACACATGGTTAAGTGACTCTTCCTCTATTTTGCAGAAAATGCATAGGGCTAAAACATTGGCAGCAAGAATACCAATACGAAGAAGGAAATCTGTAGTCTTCAACCTGCCCTTCCAAGCAAGCCAACCAAAGAATTGAACTCTAGGGGAAATGTACTTCACCCACACCAACTTACTTGCTGGACATTTATTACCAAAACCAGCTGCCAGATTTTTGTACACAGATGAGACTGAAAAGCTACCTGATTTTGAGGCTGCCCATACCAGTACATCCTCAGCATCTAACCTTGTTTTAGGGGCTGCCTCTAACAGAGTTTGCAATCTAGTAACCTCCACCATTTCCTAGTTATAAAGCTCCCTTCTGAACTGGAAAACCCACTCTCCTGCATTCACCTTCCTTATCATCATTGAATTTAAAGACTCTCCCTTATTAATAAGCAATCTATGAAGCAGTGGGAATTCCTCCTTTGGACAAATGTTTGCACACCATTTGTCACACCAAAACTTTACTCTATGACCATTACCAACTTTTATCTTGCAATTTTCCAGGAAAAACCTCACCAAACTGCTGCTCTAATGACTGCCATCTACTATGTCCTTCCAAATTTGAGAGCTGCTACTAGTGGAGTTAATTGTAGGCATCCATATATTTAGATATATTGAAATTTTCTTTTGTGTTAATCATCTCGTGTTTGTTTTATATCTGAGCTTGCACCATTTTGAAATTGTTCTTATTTGGGGCTTTACATATACTATTTGATATTTTAACTTGAGTTTATATGTAGGTATTGTTGTTTTTCACCTGGGGTTTTGGTTGTTCCAAGGTTAGTTACAATTTTTTTTTTCTTCATTTCTTATTAGAACTTTAGTCTTACAATTTGTGAGGCTTTTGGTTTTGCTTCTATTATTATTATTATTATTATTATTATTATTATTATTATTATGTGATTGGCCCCATATTCATAAGTTTCAGATTGGATGAGATTCTGTAATGAGAATGAGTGTGGACTTGCAGGATCTATTTCTATACAAGGCATTTTTGTATTATAATCCTCTTCTTCTTGTGGTTAGTGAATTGTATTTAATTTATTTATTTTTTTGTTGAATTAGTTTTTGTTTTTTTTTTCTTTCCTTGTATCAACACATTTTCTTTTTGCTATGGTGATGCAGACTATGATGGTTTGTAACTGAATTTGGTGTATATGTGCTTATGCATTGGTCTATGTGGTTTAGTTTGTTTTAGGATTGGTGATGAGGGCATTGAGTTTTGATGAAATACAACATAGTGAGCTTCTGGGTCTAGGCTAATAGTTGAGGTTATATATCAAATTTCCATTATCTTCGTTGTTCCTGCAGAATTTGAATAGTATGATCTACTAGTTATTTCATTGAGAGTGCACCATCAATTTTATGTATATATGAAGAGGGTACTTGTTGTTTGTCAGATTGAAGAAGTTACAATTGCTAACCACAAATGAGGTTGTCAATACTGTTTCTGAGATCTACATTTCCAAAAAAGTAAATAGAGAACATACTTATGAGTTATGTGTGTGTGAGAGAGATTGTTTGCCAAGAAGTAATTCTAGTTTATGAAGAGTTCTAGTAAACATTTCTGTTAAATGAGAAGTTGGAGAGCTATAATCTTTATTGGTTCTCGGAAGAGGATCACAAGCTGTTGATATCTTGTTTTGGGCTGACATAAACGTAATTACATGAAGCCTTTGTTTTGAGTGATTTTTAGGTTTTTCTTTGGCAAATTCTTGGAACCAGATTTGCTTAATCTACGAAATTGTGGCTTCTTCTATCTTTAGAACTATGTATATGTTAAGCTTTGTGTTGTCATATTTTTCTTTTATCTCTTTTTTTTTTTTTTTTTTTTTTTTTTTTTGCTTTTGGTGCGGTAGGAGTTAGTTGGTGGAAACGAATATGATTCCCAATTAAGGAAGCATTTTCCTTTTGAAAGGTGAAATCCTTCTAAATAATAGTTACATATGTTTTTCTTATATTTTGGGTCTGCATTTTGGTGCTTTGTGCTCATTTAGGACTGTGTTTGTTAAAGTTTTGTGTCGTCATTTTATTTATTTATTATTATTATTTTTAAATCAAGTAAAAAAGTGCCTAAACAATTTTTTTCTTGGGGGCGACAATATGAGGTGGGGTGGGCATTGCATCAACAGTTATATAATTGTTAAGAAGCCCTAAAACATTAGGAGCATAGAAAATCCAAATAGAAAAAAGGATAGCAAAGCTTTTCTCCATGTGTGTGTGTGTGTGTCTTGGCATCGTAACGTTGGTGGAAAGGAATATGATTCCTAGATAAGGAAAGCATTCTCCTCTCAAAAGGTAAAATCCTTAAAAATTTATTAAGTATCGTGTTTTTCTTGTGTTTTGGATCTTGATTTTGGTGCTTCGTGCAAATTTGTCAAGTATCATGTTTTTCTTGTATTTTGAATCTTGATTTTGGTGTTTCGTGCTCATTTAGGTATCATAAATTCATAGGTGTAGAGGAATAGGGAAGTGAATGATAGATATATCTGTAAGTGCATTTCTCTCGTAATGTTTTCTTTTTAGCAGCTTTATTTTATTTTTGATAAGTTGGTAGTTGGTGTTTCTAGGTGGAACTGCTTCTTTCTTTCTGTGTGGAGATGAGCTTTTCTTCAATTATACTTGTTGGTCACGATGATGGAGGTCTGCTTGCCTTAAAAGCTGCACAAAGCCCATGCTTCACCAAATTCTGTCAATGTGAGTACCACCTACTTGGTTTTATGTGCCAATTACATATCTTTGAATTACTGAATAATGAAATCATTATCTTGCCTCAAATCATTTCCTACAATTTTTTAAGATTTATGCATCACAAGAATATTAATCTTATTTTGTGATTAGGCGGGACATGATTCGAACCTGTAGTCCGCTCATGGGAAAAGGACCCCCTTTTATTTTTATTTTTAGTCCTTTACTTAAAAAGAAATTTCTTGAAAATCAGTTAAAAGCTGTACAGAGTCCTGTTGAACTCATGTTAAAATTCTGAATTTAATAAACACCAATTTTAGACACTAAAAACAAATGAATACAATGAACAAATCAAATATATGTCTTCAATTTTACACAGTGTAGGCTCACTCTTGGACATAGTATTTTTTTTGTGTGATTAGGTAGTGGAACTCTTTGAAGAAAAGTGTGAGATGTTCCTTGTTTGTAAATTATTTTTTTAAATAATTAAGTCCAAATTTTACTATAACTAAGTTGTTGGTTATAGTAAAATTTCGGTTGAACTTGCAATTTTTGTGGGTAAAGTGACATTTTGTTTTTATGTGCTTCATGTCATGCTAGAGGTATTTAATGTTAAGACATTTGAAGGGGTGTGATCAGTCGGACTTTGTCTTTTGTAAAACAGGAACAGTCTCTACAAAAATAGTAAGTTTATTCTGCTTCTAGCCGATTCTAAATTAATTTGTGTTTTTATTTTCAGGTCTAAAATTTCTTGGAGAGGTGCAAAATATGGTCAAAGAGTTCAAGAACTTAGTTTTTCAAGTTTTTTCATTTTTTAATATAAGTATAGTTTAAAAATTTTTATTTAATTCATTTGTATATACTTTTAAACATATTTAACTTTAATTTATGAAATATATGACGTTATTCCATTCAATATATGGTTGTGATTCAAAATATAATATATAGTGTATATTGCATTCTTCAAATGCGCGTACAAAAATAATATCGATTATTCTTCAAATATGTCGAACTCTTTTTTTATCACACGCATTAACTGTGATGAAAAATGCATATAACGTGTGATCTTATTTGATTATTAATCACAGGTTTTATTAGATATTAATCACACTTAAAATATATGATCTAAATGTTTATTATCACAGGTTTTATTAGTTATTAATCACACTTAAAAGATGTGATCTAAATGTTATTAATCACACTTAAAAATGTGATTTAAATATTATTAATCACACTTAAAAAATGTGATCTAAATGTTATTAATCACACTTAAAAAGTATGATCTAAATATTTTTAATCACACTTAAAAGATGTGATCTAAATGTTATTAATCACACCTTTTAGTGTGATCTAAATATTTTTAATCACATTTAAACAGTGTGATCTAAATGTTATTAATCACACTTAAAAGGTGTGATTAAAAATGACCCTTTTTAATCACACTCCAAAGATCACACTTTAATAAGACTTAAGAGGTGTGATTAAATAACATATCTCACACAAAAAAATGTGATCTTTATCTGTTTTTGTAGTAGTGACATAAGCTTATTGAACATGAAACTAATAGAAATGTACTTACATTCTTATTCCTTTCTTCCTAACATCACCACCAGATAATCTAGATGTGTCCAATTTGAGAAGCACTACTGCACGAGTAGTATTTTATAACACAAAAATACCAAAAGAAACATATACATATAATATATAGATTTGTATCTAGATATATGTTCAAGTAAATGTACAGGTTGTTTAATAATACCTATGGGTTTGTAAAGTGTGCTTTGCCTGCAAACTAGTATCAATGTTGATATTCTTAATTCACAACTTCATAATATCAGAAAAATATCGAAGATTTCTTACCTTCATGTATTTTCCAATAAGAGAGCACAATTAAGCTTTTGTATCCGCCTATAGGAGAACACAAACAAGCTATGTGTGCTCTTTCCCAAACCACCATTCAGCGATGCCCTCATGTGTTAAGAATTCTGAATTAGCATTCTCGTATATTAGCGCTTGAATCAAAGAATGCTAAATCATCTTCTCCAGTTTGCTAAAAAAATTGACCTGTGCAAGGTTTATACATGTAATTGCCTCAGATTCTTCTACAAGAAATGCATTGGCATTCATCATTTGAACTTAATCCGCCAACCAAACAACCTTTCTGGTAAGTTACTTTCACTCCGCTGCGGAAGTAACCACTTAAAGAACCCGAGATAAATGGGTCCTATACTTTCTTTTTGGTTCTTAGTAACACTTCCAATCTGTCTCCCCATTTTCTATTCTTCCAAACATGTTAGTACATAGATTCTTGTCTCAC